>CM060243.1:11090573-11200928 GCA_030555515.1 Acutogordius australiensis | reverse complement strand
GGGCACGTGCAAAGTAGGTTTTTATTTACGTGAAATTTCGAAAATTCTGAAAATTTTGAAAATTCTATTTTTTTCAAATTTTTTTAAAAAAAAATTTTGTTTCAGAAAAAGCATTTTATGCGCATATACTAAATTTGACAACTTTTTAAAAATTTGCGTTTTATTTCGAAATTTTTTTTTTCAAAATTTTGAAAATTTTACGAAAATAAAAACTCACTTTGCACGTGCCCGAAAGAAAAGTTTGTAAAAAATTTTGAAAAAAAAATAAAATTTTAAAAAATTTGAAATTTTTAAAATTTTTCGAAAATTTGAAATGAGTCTGAACGCGCCCTAAAATATGATTTAAATTTTTTTTACACTAGCCACCTTAATGATAATCAAAGATTGATATTTCTGCTTAAGGGCACGTGCAAAGTGAGTTTTTATTTTCGTGAAATTTTCAAAATTTTGAAAAATTTTATTTTGAAATAAAACGCAAATTTTTAAAAAGCTGACAAATTTAGTTTATGCACATAAGGGCGCATTCAGACTCAGTTCGTTTTTTTGAAAAATTTTAAAATTTCTAAAAAATTTAAAATTTTTACCTTTTGACATTGAAGGGTAGGACAAAAACACGAAACATTTATAAATGTTTCGTGTTTTTGTCCTGGAGAAAACACGAAACATTTTTTAATGTTTCGTGTTTTTGTTTTTTTAAAACACGAAATATTTTTTTCGTGTTTTAAAGATTAAAAATATTTTTGCCAAAATATTTCGTGTTTTAAAGATTACAAAAACACGAAACATTTTTTTAGTCAAATTCAATTTTTAAATTTTTTAAGAAATATGGTCATGTAATATATCGTTCGACGCCAAATTTTACGGAAAATCTAATGGTCATATTTTCAAGGTGAAAAATATAACAGGTGGTTGGTTGCTAAAAATCTTTATTTTTTGTTTTTGAAAACTATTTTTTTTGTTATTTATAGTTAGTAGTCTTATTATATATAAAATAACATATGTGTAACGTTTAAGACTATTTATACTTTATGACCATATATGGTATTATTTCCTAAATCTTGGCACTGCTTTTACATTTATTGACCAAACCAACTTTTAATACATCGTTCGACGGCAAATTTTATGGAGAATCTTAATGTCATATTTTTAATGCCTAAAAAAATTACAGGTGTTTTTTTTTGTTTAAAATATTTATATTTGGTATTTAAACTAATTTTGATTAAATATTAATTTAGTACGTGTATAATATGTAAATCCAATATGCTTTGCAACGTGAGAAACTATTTACACTTTATGTCCATATATGGTATTCTTTCCTAAATCTTGGCACTGCTTTTACATTTATTGACCAAACAAACTTTAAATACATCGTTGGACGGCAAATTTTATGGAGAATCTTAATGTCATATTTTTAATGCCTAAAAAAATTACAGGTGTTTTTTTTTGTTTAAAATATTTATATTTGGTATTTAAGCTAATTTTGATTAAATATTGATTTAGTAGGTGTATTATATGTAAATCCAATATGCTTTACAAAGTGAGAAACTATTTACACTTTATGACCATATATGGTAGTAATTCTAAAAACGTGGCACTGCTTTAACATTTATTGATTAAACTAAACGTGTGATATATCGTTCGACGCCAAATTTTATGGGGAATTTTATAGTCATATTGCTAGTGCCTTATTTAACAAAATTTTTACATTATGTATTTAAACAGATTTTTTTAGTTATGTATGATTTAACAGTCTTTATATGAATCTTATAAGACACAAGTCAACAGTATCAACGTCAGAGACGTGAAATTTATGAAATAGTCTTGTTACACAAATCAACTAATATTGATGTCAGAAAAAAAGAAGTTTATAAAAACATAAAAGCATACATCCCCATGAGGCCCTTATTTTCTATATATGTTTTCCGATATTCTTAATTTCATTTGCCTTCGGCTCTTTAGATTCGTCCATGCCAAAAACGACCTTTTTGGCCAAATTGGCCAATTTTTATGACCTCGAGAATATTCTAATGAAAAAAATTTAAAATTTTCTTGTAACCTTGATATATCATCTCAAAAAATGAGAAATAAATTTTTTGGTTTATCAAGCTTTGGCAGCATTCAAATAATAAAGAATATTTCGCGTAAAAACTTAGCTTTAAATTTATTAATAGCCAGAAAAATATATTATAAAAAGGTAACGAATCCTATTTATAAATATTTGAGTTACATTTGTACATAAAATTTGTATATATATATAATGAATACAAATAATGGTTGCACATATGTCTCCTGGGCAACATGTATGAGTAAAGGATGGTAGAACTAGGGGTACTAGCTTAGATGATGAAGCTACAGTGCGAGATAGACAGCTACTCCAAACGCCCCCAGGACGTCTAAAACAGGCGACACAAGTGAAACCGGGATGGAAATATCTGTAAGGCTGGATGTCCAAGTTTCCGAGAGCATTAGAATAGATGAGCGAGAAATGACGAAGTCAGAAGAAATGTCGAGCACGTGCGCCCGTAGGCTCTGGGTTGAACAATAGAGAGACTAGGGCGAGAAATGAAGAGCATACTATTTTGCAGTGTATCTAGCGGCGTGTGCGTAAACCATGCCAATTCTTGACGTAAAGGAAGGCTTATGGTGGGGGCGATATGGCATATAGTGCCCGGCTCCTCGCCAATTAAACGCGAGAAAGAGCTACGTAGACCAGGTCCAAAGAATGTCTTATTGAGTATGCGTATACTACTTTATCATAAATCGCGACCTGAAATTTTATATTGTTAAGGCACATGCTAAAACTAAAGGATGATTTTGACGGGAGCACGTTGTCCACGTGGCAAGTATGCGTGTATTGTCGTAGATTAATAAAAACGAATCCTAATCGGAGGAATAACCGCGACACTCAACACCGACGTGGCGGGGGATGTATAAATGTTGGATGTAGGCGAATATTAAATTGCTTGTAGAGTTGAGTGGTTAACTTATACGACAGCCGTCTTGAGTGCGCAAGTGACATAACGCCCCTATAGCACCGACTTATGAGAGTGGCATTTTTTGATTAGAACGTATGCTCATATCCTCGTCTGGGGTCAGGGGCAAAAAGGTGACTATCTCGTCAACGTCAATTGGAATATTTATAATTTGGCCTCGAACGCCATATTGACCGTGAGAATAACGCAACCGTCCTAATGCATAAATGGAAGGCGGGGGGAGATGAGGCGTTCCACGATCGGATCTAAAACTGGCAAGTGGGAAGGGTAAGGCGGAAAAGAAAAACCATTGACACGCACAAATTTAGGCATCCTCCTGCTTCAACGTAGCGGCGCATTGGCATACGGATAATTGTGATGGAAAGCATAAGGATTCCGAACCGTGTATATTATTACCAGGTCTTTAGAAAAAAATAGGCGACTACAAACGTTGCAGTCGTGGCCTAAAAATTTTGACCAAAACCTTTGCTCAAAAAGGAGGTCAGCTTCCATCAAAGAATTTTGAGGTAGTGAATTAAAAGCACATGAGATGACGAGCTGGTCAAAGGGAGTAGGCGGGACTGACATCTGGGATATCAAAGTGACCTAAGTTTGTAAAAGGAAAGAACTAAGGTAGGTGCAAAATGGTAATTAAACGTAATAAAACGCAATGTTACTCGGTAAAGGAATTCAGAGAAGTGGAATGATAGACAACGATGGGACGGGCGTCAAAAGCGATAATTAATGAAGTGAGTTAAGGGTAATAGAGCAAGGGGAAACTTTCAAAGGAAAACCGATATATAATACTTTGCTAAGCTAAAAATCTAGGGTAGTAATAAAAGCTGTCAAACGTCACACACTGGGTGACAAGAACTAGCATTCTGAAAGATTTAACATAAAATTCAATGTTATTATTATTTTCAATGATAATTTAATTAACATTAATATCAGTACAGAATAATTAGATGGTAACCCCGTAATAAAATTTCTATGTTAATATTCAATGTCAAAAGCCATATAAATCATCATGAATCGTTTCATAAAAAAAAGTGCAGTAAAGAACCTTATCATATATTGATTTTGTTCATATTTAAAAACCATAAAAAACTTTGAGTCGGTTGTTGGTTGTTAACAGGGCTGGGAAAACAATGAGCCAAAAAACTTTGGCTCATTTTTTCCCCTAAAACATAAAATAAGAAAGGGGGGCAAAAATAAAGGGCCAAAATAAGAATTCAAAAAAAGCCCTTACTAAGAAAAGGGGCAAAAAAAACCCACAAAAAGTGGCTCTTTAAAAGAGCCCCAAAAAACCCATTTCATGTTTTCTATAATAATTTCAAAAAATTTTGATGGGTGGGTTATTTTTTCTTAAAGCTCCTAGGAGTTTTTTTTTAAGAAAAGGGGCTTTTTTTAAACATGCCCCTTTTCTTTACGCAAGAAAAAGGGCTTTTCTTTTGCCATGCCCACGAGTTTGTGGGCATTTGGAAAAAAAACCCAAAAACTTGTTAAAAAAAAGCCCATTTAGTTTTTTTTCCCAGCCCTGGTTGTTAATTATGATTCTAATCAACGCGTTCAGCCTTCAACTTCGTTCGGTAACCGCGTAAACGGTACCGTATGTCGAGTTATTTGACTATGAGGCGCTCTAAAATATCGTTACTTTTCTAGGTGGGATTCTGACTTCGATGCGGTCATAATTTTCTAAATGGTGGCTTCTTGCCGTCGATTTTCAGTCGAACGCCTGAACCAAATGTCTGAACCTGCGCTTCCTCTCGTACTGAACAGGATTACTGTAGCAACAACGGGTCATCAACAGGGTAATACTAACCTGTCTCACGAATGTCTAAACCCAGCTCACGTTCCATATTAATTGAACAATCCAACGCTTGGTGAATTCTGCTTTACAATGATGGGAAGAGGCGAGCAATCAAATTTGCCGTTATATAAAATCTCAAATCCACGTTAAGGTAGACAAATGGCCCAATTTTGATACAATTTGTAATTATAATATTAGGTCATATGGACATAAAATAAATATGGCATATTAAGTAACATATCATATTATATTAAAACCATTGAGTAAAATAATATCTTTAAAGTAAGTTAAAAAAAATGATTCCAAGCAAAATAGACCACTCGTTAATTTTTAAGCACTATAATTAAATTTTTAATGTAATTGAAGGATTTAATATTGATTCGGTCTATAAATTTGTGACAAATTTCAAAAGTAACAAAAATTTTAAAAGTAACACCTTGAAGGTTTTATGTAACATATCAAACATTTTAATTTTTTATTTAAAAAAAATTATTTTATAATTTAATAAAACAAAAAAAACTAAAAAACCAAATATAAAAAATTTTAAGCAATATATACTACATGTAAACTTGTTGGGCACTAGCAATATGATAGTTAAATTCTCCATAATGATTTGGCACGAACGATGTATTTATTATAAGTTTAATTTGGTCAATAAATATTTTAGCAATGTTAAGTTTAAAAAACTATCATTGGTCAAAGAATTAAAAAGATATTTTACGATGCATTTCATTCATAATAGCAACATTAAATGATCCAAAAAAGACCTAAGAACAAATTATAAATATCTTAAGCAGCGCAGCTACTTCTTAATTTTTGGGCACTGATAATATGATAGATTCTCCATATAAAATAATTTGGTCAATAAGGCAGTGTTAAGTTATAAGACATATTACCATTTATGGTCTTAAACTTATTATGGTGTTTTACATTTTTTATTTATATATAGTAGATAATACAATAATTAACCACCGAAAAAAATCTAAAACAAAAAATAAAGTTTTCAAACAACAAAAACCAGTCAACCTTTAGCTAAACCCTATAAAATGCATCGAATTATGTGTTACAAGTTTAACTTGGTCGATAAATAATAAAGCAGTGTTAAGTTTTAATAACTATTACCATATATGGTCATAAATTTAACATGTTGTTTTAGGTTACATATACTTTATATATAGTAGATTGTATTAATAAAACCCCCCAAAAAATCTAAAAACAAAAAACAAAGTTTTTAAACAACAAAGATTACCTGTCAACCTCGCAGACAAGATGCTAAACTCTCCTTAAGATTTGGCGTCGAATTATGTATTACAAGTTTAACTTGGTCGATAAATAATAAAGCAGTGTTAAGTTTTAATAACTATCACCATATATGGTCATAAATTTAACATGTTGTTAGGTTACATATAATTTATATATAGTAGATTGTATTAATAAAACCCCCAAAAAATCTACAAAAAATAAAGCTTTTAAACAACAAAGACCACCTGTCAACCTCGCAAACAAAATAACTAAACTCTCCTTAAGATTTGGCGTCGAACTATGTATTACAAGTTTAACTTAGCCGATAAATAATAAAGCAGTGTTAAGTTATAATGACTATTACCATATATGGTCTTAAATTTATCATGTTTAGGTTACATATAATTTATATATAGTAGATTGTATTAATAAAACCTTCAAAAAATTTAAAAACAAAAAATAAAGTTTTTTAACAACAAAGACCACCTGTCAACCTCGCAGACAAGATAGCTAAACTCTCCTTAAAATTTGGCGTCGAACTATGTATTACAGGTATAACTTGGTCGATAAATAATAAAGCAGTGTTAAGTTTTAATAACTATTACCATATATGGTCATAAATTTAAAATGGTGTTTTAGGTTAAATATGATCTATACATAGTAGATTGAATCAATAAAATACCCCAAAAAGATCTAAAAACAAAATATAAAGTTTTAAAATAACAAGAACTACCTGTCAACCTTTCGCAGACAAGTTAAACTCTCCATAAAATTTGGCGTCGAACTATGTATTAAAAGTTTAATTTGGTCGATAAATATTAAAGCAGTGTTAAGTTTTAATAACTATTACCATATATGGTCATAAATTTAAAATGGTGTTTTAGGTTATATATGATTTAAATTAAGTAGATTTAAACAATAATAAACTCAAGCAATAATTTAAAAACAAAAATAAAGTTTTTAAACATCAAAGACCACCTGTCAATTTATTGGGCACACACAATATGATAGTTAAAATCCCTATAAAATTTGGAGTCGAACGATATATTATATGACCCAATTTGCTGCATGAACACTCAATTAACATAAATTTTAAAAACCAAAAAAAAGTTTCGTGTTTTAGTAATATTTAAAACACGAAACATTTTGCCAAAATCTAAATTAATTTTTAAAACACGAAAAAAATATTTCGTGTTTTAAAAAAACAAAAACACGAAACATTAAAAAATGTTTCGTGTTTTCCCCAGGACAAAAACACGAAACATTTATAAATGTTTCGTGTTTTTGTCCTGCCGTAAATCATCCGCTGATAGTATCGAACATTGGCTCATCTGCCCAAACCGGGGGCCTCCTATCTCCCCGATAGATCTTTGGCTTAACCCAGCCCTCGCAGCACTCAAACTAACTTCTATCCAACTTTTTAGGTCCAACGAACAGGGGCTACTAACAACAACAACATGGGCCATTTTGCTTTTTATAGCAGAGTCACTCCAATCAATTTTTTTCCAAAAAAATTTTTAAATTTTTAATTTTTTTTTAATCTAGCCGCCTCAATGTTATTCCTATGCGTACGTTTTTTTTTCGTCAAAAATTTTTTTCTACCACGCAGCCTTACAAGCCGCAGCTAAAAATAAATGAATGAACCCCAAAATATTTTAAAATTTGAGTTTTTACATCCGAAATTGTCACCCATTGTTTTTGCATTATTTTCTTACACCTAGAGCAGCTCAAATTTAGATTTCTTATAATCAAATCTTCTATATAAACCTCATTTATAATTTATTTTGTGCGGTTTCTCGATGGTAAATTCATGTGTGTAATTTTTAGTTTATTACACAAATTTTGTATGGACTAAAGATTAGTCATGAGAAACTTCCGAAATTACCCATCCCGGCAATTAAGGACACATTAGATAATTATTTAAAAGTTATTAAACCCTTATTGCTAAAAAATGAATTTAATATCTCAAAAGTATTGACCAAAAAGGTTGAGATCAATGAGGTTGATAAATTGCAAGAATTACTTGCAAGCAAAGCAAGCATCAACAACAATTGGGTAGACATTTTGTATTGCATTTCCAATTATATATTTATATATATATAATTTAAAATTAGCTCTCTGAATGGTGGCTCACCCATGGTTACTTGAGGTCTAATGTATGTTTGCCTATTAATGTCAACCCGGGTATTCTTTTCCCCACTTTCCAATATCCTTTTAATTTTAACAGGTTTATCAGATTAGTTTTTTTTATATTTTAGCTTTTATTATATTAATTTAAAATATTACTTTATTTATTAACTTGATAGGTGTTAATATATTATAGGCTTGTTGCCAAGATAATCTTTGCCATTTTGGACTTTAAAAACAAGGTACTACCAGATCTTAACCTCCTTACATATACTGTTGAAAAATATGAAAAGACCGGAGAATTGTGTATGTCCCAATATTATAGCATCTTTAACAATTGTAGATTACCTGGTCTTATTAATGACAAGGACACAATAAAGAAAAGTGAATTGACCCTTCAAAATCAGTTGCCTACATTTCATAATGACAATGATGATTTTATAATTGTTTTAAAAGATAAAAAAGTATAAATAATATTTTAAAATGGTCTTAAATTACTGCTTTCTTACTAGACACTATTCTTTTAATTTTTTTTTCTTTCTGGTATTACCTAAAGCTATATTAAATTTAGTTGACATTTACTTTTGTATTTACCTATAAAAACACTAAAAATCTAATACTTAATTTTATAGTAATAATTTTCAAATCTTTGTTTATTAATTATTTAATTAATTATGTTTTTTTTTTTTAAAAAATTTAATATAAGTACAATTTTGAAATGAAAAAATGTACACATATATAAGTTATGTTATATTAAAATTTAAATAAAAATTTAAAAAAACTAAAAAAATATGGTAAAACTTTTGCAACTGATACGTACATATTGGATTGAATTTTTTATGTAAGGATTTTGAATATATTAGGACAAGAATATTATTATTTGTTTGTGTTAAACCAATTGCTAATTTTTCATCAAAATAGAGAACTAGCTTAAACAGTTTATTAAAAATTTTAATTTGATTATAATGTAATTTAATTTTTTTTTGATATTAGATATGGAAAGTCAGTCTTACACATCCACAACATATCCTTAATTCGTTGCACCATATCATGAAATTAACTGAACCCTCCAAAATGAGGAATAATTGTGACAATGTAAATGTATTAACTACTAGTAATCGATCCCGATGGAGACAAGCCTACAAGGAGCTTATTAAACGTACCTAAAAATATACTATGTTTATTTTTAATTTTTATAGTCAACTCACTAGCAGGGATGTTAAAATAACCATGCCCTACCCTATCAATGCCCACCAGTATTTTTTGTCCGCTGGGTCGTTTTAACAACCCTGCTCTTGAAATTAATCTTTTTGCCGGAGTTTTTTACAACTTTAATTAAAGAAATAATGGACGTTTGTAAGATTAGCAAATAAGTGGGAAACATATTTGAAAAAATAGCAAAAATATCATTTTTATGAGCCATTTTTCTGTTGAAATTTTTGTGCAAGATATAATTCCTTTTAAGTTGCAAAATTTTGCCAATTTCTTAATATTGTTGCATTTTTTTTGGTTTAATTATTCAAAAAATTATTCACAATACAGTTGACGCCCAAAACCAAAAAGTAATGGAGCTCATACAAAATTGTGTTTTTGTACTTTGCTTGGATCCTAGCTTAAAACCTTTGGCCACTTCGACACAATATTACAACAAAAATGACATTAAATCAAACGGAGGCGATTTGTTATTGTTGCAAATTGAAGCAAATAATATTCTTCACGGCCTTGGCACTAAATTCAATACATGTAATCGGTGGTTCGACAAAACACTTCAAGTTAACATTTCAATATGATTATTGTTTTAATTAATGTAATTTTTTTTTAGATTTTTGGGATTGAGAATTTTATAACCTTGATTGTTTTTTAATATTAAACACAAATATAAAAAAATGAATATAGAAGAGCGTCTAATATTACAATAATCTTTGTTTATATTTTTTTACTACTCAATGTATTTTTGCAAATATAAATTTTTAACTAAGGAAAATTTACAATCTTACATCTTATAACACAGGTCAACAAATATTTATGTCAGAAACGTGATTATTATGAAAACATAAAAGAATGCAATTCCATGATGGCCTAATCTCATATATGTTTTTCGTTTTTTTTAGTTTTTTCCGTCTTTGGCTTCTTAGATCAGTTTATAACGAAAAATGGCCTTTTTTGACCAAATTGACAGATCTAAATATACCCTAAAAGAAAAAATTTAAAAATCTATTTTGCATATTAAAATCCTTTGTAACTTATATTTTTAATCACAAATAATGGAAATTTTTTTTTATTAATATATCAAGCTCTTACATCGGCATTTAGATAATACAAAATTTTTCGCGTCCAAACTTAAATACGACACGATATATTATCGGTTTTTAATAAAAATATTATTTGAAGTTTAAATTTAACAGTTTAACTATTGTGAATATGCAAAAATAAAATTTCAATTTATTTTTGTTTTGAATCTTTTTTGGGTTTTAACCTTTTTTTCTAACATATTCAATGTTTATAACTGACTAACTAAGTTTGATTAGGAAAAACGGTAAACAATTTTGATATTCCCTGAGATGGCAGGTTTGATCTTTGTAGTTAACTCATAACTCTCAAAAAATTGTTGAACCTGTGTAATATAACATAAAAAACTCTTAATTTCTACAATTATAGCTGAATATTCTTATTGACTTTAATTGTTTACACATTGTTTATTTTGTTATGTTTATATAATGATATATCGAACTATGCTGTTTTAGGTAATAATTACGGAGGATGGAAGAGTCGGTATAAATTACGAACATACGGTAGCCGAGGGTGGTCCGTACGTCGCTCTTATGAATTACATCGTCAAATACGTGTACATATTATCAAATTATAATAGTTACCAATAATTTTTTTGTTATGACTTAGGTCTGCAATTCAATTAAGTTTGATGAAGTTTTTTAACATTTTGGAATATGAAGGTTCGATTAATTTTCTAAAATTTTAGTAAAGTATTCTACAATGTGGCCTTGTCTCAACTTTTTTTTTTCTAATTGTCCAAGTGACACGGCCTTATATATTAAGAAAGTTGACAAAATTTGGCAATAGAGACTGAGTTTGTGCTTTGAAAATTTATTAAGTAAAAAAAGGAAATGTTTTCTACTAAATACAACTCTAACTTCAATATTCATTTAAAATAATGAAATATACAATTTTTCAGGACATTAAGCAAACTGTTTAATATTTTTTTCCCATCCTTTAGATGGCACGATTTTTTACCTGGCTTTACAATGATATAAGTTTGCTAACAATTTGGCTCTTTATATAAAATAATTTTTTTATATTTAGTTTTTATATCTCATATTTTTATACACATTTTTGTATAAAAATATTAATAATCAAAGGATTATACATAATACCTTGTAATAAAGATCTGACTAGCCTTGATCTGATTAAATTAGATTATATATATAAAAAATCTGTCGAGTTAATTATTATTATTCTGAACAGTATTTATATACATTACCTATTTTTATTATGCATAAGCATTGCTTTTTAAATTTTAGAAAAAAAGGTACAATTTTTTATTATATCGAGACAATTAAAGCATATATAAATGCACAATAAATTTTATGGTATATAAAAACAACAATTTATTTGTGCAAATATAGTAATGACGAAAACTTTGACAATTCCTTAGCCAAACTTGAGGACCAACTAAAGAAAGATGATCAATCTAAAGAACTTACATTCGTTAAAAACATTATCGTTGATAGGGCCATTGAAGAGGCAGCCCATGAAATTGACAAGTTTTATAATTTTTTATTTTGTAATATCTAGAAAATTTTTTTTTGGTATTCTGGCTTAGTTCGTGCTACATTGCTCCCCCAACAAACAGTTATCATTCGCCTAAAACGAATATTTTTTCTAATATATGTTTTTAAAAAAATGGTAAATTACATTTTATTTCATTATTATATAGGTATTAGGTTATATATATAGTCAATAAAAGAATGCATCCCCATGATGGCCTAATCTCATATATAATTTTCGTTTTTCTTAGTTTCTTCCGTCTTTGGATCCTTAGATCCGTCTATAACTAAAAATGACCTTTTTTGACTGAATTCCTAGATTTAAATATACCCCCTAAAAAAAAAATTAAAAAATCATTTACATATAAAAATCCCTTGTATCTTATATTTTTATTATCAAATAATAAAAAATAAATTTTATTAGTATATAAAGCCCTTATATCGGCATTTAGATAATACAAAATTTTTCGCGTCCAAACTTAAACACGACATGATATATTATAGGTTTTTGTTGAAAATATTATTTGAAGTTTAAATTTAACAGTTTAGGTATTGTGAATATGCAAAAATAAAATTTCAATTTATTTTGGTTTTTTGACCTTTTTTTGATAAAATTTTCAATGTTTATAAAAGGCTAACTAAGTTTGATTAGGAAAAACGGCAAATGAATATATTCCCTAAGATGGCAGGTTTGATCTCTGTAGTTAACTCATAACTCTTAAAAAATTGTTGACCTTTGATATAATTAGTTTATTTGAAAAATATTGAGTAAGCTTTTCTTGGTGTTTGAATCTTACACTTAAAAATTTTGTATAATACTGTTATGTACCAAAGAATGACAGGCGCCCTCATATATTGCTTAGGTTGCCTTTATGGACTGCCCGGCTCTGTTCACATCAAAACAAGACAGATTGTGATTTAATTTTGCGAAATGAAGATACATTTAAAATCCTTTTTTTTGCACCATATATTTCATACAAATGTAAATAGTTTTTAGTGCAACTTTAATGAATAAATATACTAACTTTCGATAACAAGGCGCTTTCATTGGTTTTTTCCACATAGTTACGTATCGATTTCTTTATTTACCATAGATATCAATTAATTGTTTGAGGAATGTAAATTGTTTTTGCTTATGCATTATTTTTTAATTTTAGTTTAATATCCGATTTTCATCTACGATTATTTCAATTTACGAAGTTTGGTAAAACCGTCATTAAACGCTTAGGCGTGAGTCCAGATGCTTTTATACAGGTTGCCTTGCAATTAGCATATTACAAGTAATTTTTTGAATAAATATTTGGTAATTATATAATAACTTTTACAAATGTAGGTTATTTAACCCATATTCATATTTTAGCTCCCAAATTCAATCTTTACACAACAAAAGCGCCTATTATATGTATCTTCGCGACATATTTCGATTTGAGCTTGAAATTGTTACATAAGTGATTTACTCTACTAGGCTATTTTTTTTACCACTTTATAAAATTTGAATAATAAAAGAGGCTAAAAAATTTGATTACGTTAGGGTTACGAGTGTGAGCCAACCTCGATTAATTTTTGTTTCGCGAGTATTGTAGATTCTGCCCTATCCTTAATATATTTAAACATTGATTAGATTATAGTATATTTTTTTTTACTCAAATGGCTAAAAATATTTGTTGATTTGCTTTAGAACTCACGGCCAAGTTTGTTCAACATATGAATCAGCCTCCACTCGAAAATTTTTACATGGTCGAACCGAAACCATACGATCTTGCACTATAGAATCTACGGCCTTTTGCCAAGCGTTTGTTGCAGATTCAGAATCATACAAGGGAAATTCGGATGTGAAACAAAAATTAAAGGATTTCCTCATATCCGCTCTCAATAAGCATACTTTGCTAACCAAAATGGTATTCGGTACTAATAGTTTACACACATAATTTTGATGTTTTTGATAGTGGTAATTAAACCTTAAATTAATTGCTAATAAAAGTTCTCCACCTAATTCATTAATAATAAAGAAATTATATATTTCGAAATATAAATGTTTGGATTTAAGAATTTTAAAGTTATTTTTTTTTATTGAACTTCACAAGAATATATATGTAAATATAAGGCGTTTTTAAAAAAAATTTTCGCGATTTCATTTTTAAGGGCGATATTTGATGAAACTCTTAAAAGGAATGTTTTAACTTAAGGTGTTTTGTTGTAAAAAAATTTTAAATATTGTTTATTGTTTTTATAGACGAATATATAATGTAGATCAATAAATCTTAAAAATTTAATAAAGCAATTTGTACCTAGGCAATGAATGGCCAAGGAATTGACAGACATTTGTTAGGTCTTCGGTTGATTGCTCAGGAAAATAACATGAAATTACCGGCGATTTTTGAGGATCCCGCCTTTGCCAAAAGTCTCTATTATTCGCTTTCTACTAGTCAAGTAATTATGTTTGAAATTTTGAAACTAAGATATTCATTTTGAATTATGTGAAAATACCAAATAAGTTTTTATATATTGTCATAAAAAATTTAATTATAATGCCTACCTATCGTTACATTTGGGGTGTACTACGTATTAAAAGTTGTAACCTTAGCTATACTAGCTATCTATACATAACTGTTTACGCGATGACTACAAATGAAGCTACATAAATAGAATTTGGCATGTATTAAGGATTTTTTGCCATTTGGATGCAATTTGTTTCACCAATGTTAAGTGCATATTTTAATTTTACAAAAATACATTACTTAAGAAAAAATATATGCTTAGCATTCTCGTTTTCACTCATGAAATCATCGTAAAATCTAGCTATTCTCTTATTTGGAATAAAAATTGTTGTGCCGGGGCAGGCTAAATCAAGCGGGGTCTTTTAAAATTAACTAAGTTTAACTTATAGTTAAATTTTCTAAACTAGTTATCTATAGCTCAGGTAATTTTTTAGATTATTATTAACTTTATATCTGAAGAAAATTTTTAATTAAAATATTAAATTGTCTAGTTGGATTTTTAGTCATTTTCAACTATTAAAATAATTCTAATGACAATTTTTAGTTATTTAAAATCAAAATTCTGTTAGCACAATCATAACTTCACAGGTATACATTAGGGAAGGTGCAAAATGTATAAAACTGCTGCGAACAAATTTACATTCACCTCCAATTCTTTTCGCGGTTTTATTTTTAAATCGGAACTTGGCTATGTAAACTTGAGAAAGTAAAAAATAATTGACTAAAAGATGGTAGCCCATTCATTATTATTAACCAGTGCGATTGCCCGGGCTTACGCTGGGGTCGAGTCATTACGGCTTTTAGCAACTTAGGATTTTGTCCTTGCTTCGCGTTTAAACTCGGGAGCGTTAAGTGTGAGAAATCGTAAGATTAGGAAAAATTGTCGTTGTTTAATATTATTATTAGGTGATGCCACCATCTCAAAAGGGTCGACGGCATCTACGAAGCCTTTATTATCATTGCTGTGTTTCCACTTTCTTTTTTGCTCTCTTGTGGGTAATGGCACTTGAAAAGGAAGTGTGTTTTTAATGGATGCCACAATAAATTGATGGATAACGGGCTTTATGGGGTTGAGGGGAATGCTGGAGTGGAATAAAATAGGAACCCGGTATCCTTAAGCTATACCTCTGTCTCTAGAGACATTTACAAAGTTTTTTTGAAATTAAGTCGTTTTTTGGATGCCATGATTTGAGGGCTCCGACCATTAAAGGCAATACCTCGACGGTTTGTATTGTTTCAATTTCCTAATAAGGTGGGCGTATTTGTCCACCTTTTTTCCGTAGGCTTGGTTTTGTGCATGGGCCCTGTTATCAAAAACCACAGTTAGGTTAATGATAGAAGCGTGTCCTTCTTTAGATATTATGAGGTCAGGTCTAAGTCTTCGACTGGCGACTACCTGGTCTTAATACATATAACTGATGAGTAGATTTCATGACAATGTCGTTGTATCTGCTTATCATGGTCCGGGAGATCTGCATATAGTGGTTCAGGTCATGGGCGACGGTTTCGTCCTTGTACCCGCACCTCCTGCATATCTGGTTAGATTTGGACCCCGGCCGGGCATTAAAAGGAAGTAGATTTAGTCTGGAACGATGGGTAAACCTCCAATTGCAAAAACTTAGGTGCCTACCGTAAGTAATAAATGCGTGGCTGGCACAGTGTGATGATCCGCACTTTTACAAAATTTTTGAGCATCGTGCTCGTCCCGTTTAGCCTGACGAAAGTTTTTAAAAAGTTTAGTTCTGTTTAGTGCGTCGACCTGAAACTCGCCTTTTCTAAGGTAAATATTTCCCTGTGAAAAAGTCCAGGTCACTTGAAGTCTACGTGATGATATACGGGCCCTAGTCCAGAGATTACTAATAAGATTGTTGGTTATCTTGCTGGTTTCTGTGTCGTGTCCCGAAAGGTAAAGTCCAAGGTCGTCCTCGTTGGGGGAGTCAACTTTAAGGCGTGCCTTAACTGTGTCCTTAAGCTCAGCTAGGGCGTGCAACGCGAGCTGTCGGTCAGGGGAGGTCAAAATTTTGTATGCTGTGTCTATCCGGGCAATGTTCGCATTATTTGCTGAGCAAGGCAAGCCGATAGCTCCAGCTTGACGTGAGCCATAGATATAACTATTAGCTGCGTTGCTCGGCAGGTTTAGGTAGGATTTAACCTGAGACCGTACTGTCTTATCCAACTTAGTAAGGTCCGCACCGGTAACCTGGTCGTTCCTGAGAGCAAAGCTCATTGTGGGATAAAAAAAAGTTTTAAGGGCATCGATTTTTTGCCAAGGAGCCAAGTTTGATAAAGCAATTTTATTGGGCATCATATTAAGGTTTGATCGATCCACCTTAATAAGAGACCCAAGCTCAGAATGAACATATCTACATTGGAAGAAACAATCAAACAATTAAAGGTTTTTCTACCAACTTCCTCCAATTCCGTAACCCCCTTCTCCCCCACCCTATTGCAGCCTGTGTTTCACTTCGCTGCAACCATGCCCTCAACCTTACCTTCTAAACTGGGTAAACCGCGAAGCGAAAGTTGCCAGGTAGGAGACAAACAGTGAGCGAGTACCTAGATGCTGCTGACTCTTTTGAGGAAGCAATATCTCTAAACAACAAAAAGGCTAACGCCAACCCATTACCTGATACCAGGAATTAATTCCTTGCTCTGAATATGAATCTCAGGATGAAAAGCACAGCCCACAAGATTACACGAGTCTTCCCCTATCCATACCCCTCTCCATCAAATCTTGACAAACAATACGCGACAAGTTCCCAGACTACAGCGCCAAAATAATCTAACCACTCCTCTATCTCTAACATTTCCCCAAATTGACCCAAACGAGCCCTGGAAAGCGAGTGGCCGGAAAATTACCATCACCCAGGCGGTGCATTCTCGCGTCTTCAAAAGAGCCCCAGGTGAGAATACTTCCACTCCCCGGTTTAACCTAACCCCTAAGTACATCCAACGCACGTCGCTTTAACAGAAAGCGGGCCATGCGCTTAATCATGGACCCCCGTCCTACGGCAACATACCGATTGAGGATGTCTTCTGCTCCTCAATTGGGACAGTCACATCAACAGATTCATTGACACCCAGCCACCACAAACCATGCCATTTACGCTCTTTCCTTTCACCGCAAAAAAAGTCTTTAGCAGGCGTTTTCTCTCAATTCATCCCCGGGGCCTGACGGAATTACATTTAAGGATTGGTTTACAGCCAACCCTGATAGATCCTTAATGGCCTCAATCTTCAACGCTTGCGCTCGGCACGGTAAAGTCCCCGACACTAGGAAGAAATTTTGTACGGTGCTCATTCCAAAAAAATCAGGTGATCCGGATGAGATTTCCTCCTGGCATCCCATTTCTTTAACTAATTCAATTTACAGAATTTTTTCTTCTTTAATTAATGGCCGTCTTTCACGGTTCTGTAACATTAACAATATTTTTTCAAAGGCCCAAAATGGGTATTTACCATATGATGGGATATTTGAGCACTATTACATGCTCCGTAGTTTGGTCAAGCAAGCCAAGATTAAGCGCAAAGACTTTTGCGTCGCATTCCTGGACCTAGCGAATGCATTCAATACCGTGCCCCACGAAGCCATTTTCTCAACTTTGGTTGCCGCATTGAAGCAAGCACGAGAGGTCTAATTAAACACCTCTATTATGGTTCCTCGACCCAATTTAGACTGGACTAAGGACTCTTCACCCCGAATTCCTCTCCGGTATTAAGCAGGGTTGTCCCCTCTGGGACTCTTGTTTATTCTGGTTATCAACCTAGTCTTTAACATCCTCCAACCTGAAGGGTCGGGTTTTCGCTTATGCGGATGACCTGGTTCTGTATTCGGATAGCCAAGGCTCATTGCAGCGCATGCTGAACCAAACATGTAATATGATTAATAAAATTGGCCTTAACATCAATATTAAAAAATGCTCATCCCTCTATCTCGCGGGAACTACTCCCCTTGGAGCGAGGGATGTTAGGGTTTTCATTGAAAATCAGCTATTACGCTTCAGGATTGATGTTTTGATGGATTTCTTGGGGTCCCATATGGGTCTCTTATTAAGGCGGATCAACCAAACCTTGATATGATGCCCAACAAAATGGCTTTGTCAAACTTGGCTCCTTGGCAAAAAATTTATGCCCTTAAAATTTTTTTTTATCCCACAATAAGCTTTGCTCTCAGAAACGATTAAGTTACCGGTGCGGACATTACTAAATTGGATAAGACTGTACGTCAGGTCAAATCCTATCTAAACCTGCCGAGCAGCGCAGCTAATAGTTATATTTATGGCTCACGTCAAACAGGAGCTATCGGCTTTTGCTCAGCAAATGACGCGAACATTGCCCGGATTGACACACACAAAACATTGACCGACAGCTCGGGTTACACGCCTTAGCTGAGCTAAAGGACACAGTTAGAGCACGCTTTAAAGTTGACTCCCTCTGCGAGGACGAATTTGGACTTTATCTTTCGGGACACGACACGCACACCAGCAAGATAACCAACAACATTTTTAGTAATATCTGGACTAGGGCCCGTATATCATCACGTAGACTTCAAGTGACATGGACTTTTTCTAAGGGAAACATTTACCTCAGAAAAGGTGAGTTTTAGGTTGACGCACTGAACAGGAATAAGCTTTTTAAAAACTTTTGTCAGGCTAAAGGGGACGATTGAGCTCAAAAACTTTGTAAGTCAAGGTAGTTTTTGAGTGCCGATCATCTCACCGTGACAGCTACGCATACATAACTGACGGATCCATCATGACAGATTAAATCTATTTCCCCTTAACGCCAAGCCAACCAAATCTGACCGGAGATGCATGAGGTGCGGGTAGAAACTATCGCCCATGTCCTGAACCAGTATGCAGTTCTAAATGACTTTGTCGATACCATCAACTCGATTCTACCCGTCGGTTACACGGTGGATTACCGAAACCAGGTAGTCGGCAGTCAGAGACTTAGACCTGACCTCATAATTTCTAAAGAAGGACTCGCTCTTATCATAGACCCAACCGTATCGATAACAGAGCCCTTGCACTTAACCAGCCTACGAGAATAAGGCGGACAAATATGCTCACTGTAGGGAATTGAATCTATATAAAACCGTCGAGGTCTTGCCTTTGGTGGTCGGAGTTCTTGGATCATGGAATAAATGACTTAAACTTAAAAAAAAACCTTTTAATCTATATGTCTCTAACGACATCTACGGAGCCCTTTATTAAGCTGATAAGAACAGACACTACACTTTGATCTTAGCCATAAGCCAGAGAAGCGATAAAAAGGAGTAAATTGGCCTTTTATTTCTAACCTTTGATATTTTTTAACTTCATACCTTGTGTATTGATTTCATAATAAATTTAAGCCTAAATGTAATTAATTATTCCTCTTAAGAACATCCGATATAACAATTAATATCTATTGAAAATTACAAAATTTGTTATCACTCCATATTTGTAAAAATTCTATAATATTAGATTTTTATAATTATACGCCATCTATTATGCTAGAAAAAATTATTTTTTAAAATGAGATAATTGATTTTAATTGGCTTTTAATCACAAATTTTACCCTATTTATATTTTTAATTATATGATTGTTCTGATCTTAGTAAGGTCCGCACCGGTAACCTGGTCGTTTCTGAGAGCAAAGCTCATTGTGGGGTAAAAAAAAGTTTTAAGGGCATTGATTTTTTGCCAAGGAGCCAAGTTTGATAAAGCATTGTTGGGCATCATATCAAGGTTTGATTGATCCACCTTAATAAGAGACCCAAATGGGACCCCAAGAAATTCTTCAAAATCTCCATCTAGAAGCGTTTTTAATGGCTGATTTTCAATGAAAAATATAATATCCCTCGCTCCAACGGGAGAAGTTCCAGCGAGATAGAGGGATGAGCATTTTTTAATATTAATGTTAAGGCCGATATTGTTAATCATATTGTATGTTTGTTCTAGCATGCGCTGCAATGAGCCTTGGCTGTCCGAATACAGAACCAGGTCATCGGCATAAGCGAGAAAACTCGACCCTGAAGGTTGGGGCATGTTAAGTACTGGGTTGATAACCAGATTAAACAAGAGTCCCGAGAGGGGACAACCCTGCTTAATACCGGAGAGGAATTCAAGTGGGGAGGAGAGTCCTTGGTCCAGTCTAAATTGGGGGAATTAGAATAGAGGTGCTTAATTAGACCGGTTGTGCTTGCATCAATACCTGCGGCAACTAAGGCTGAGAAAATGGCCTCGTGGGGCACGGTATTGAATGCATTTGCTAGGTCCAGGAATGCGACGCAAAAGTCTTTGCGCTTAATCTTGGCTTGCTTGACCAAACTACGGAGCATGTAGTTGTGCTCGATTACCCCATCATATGAAACCCATTTTGGGCCTTTGAAAAAATATTGTTAATGTTACAGAACCGTGAAAGACGGCCATTAATTAAAGAAGAAAAAATTCTGTAAATTGATTTAGTTAAAGAAATGGGATGCCAGGAGGAAATCTCATCCGGATCACCTGATTTTTTTGGAATGAGCACCGTACAAGATTTCTTCCAAGCGTCGGGGACTTTACCGTGCCGGGCGCAGGCATTAAAGATTGAGGCCATTAAGGATCCATCAGGATCGGCTGTAAACCAATCTTTGAATGAAATCCCGTCAGGCCCGGGGGATGAATTGAGAGAACGCCTGCTCAGGACTTCCTTTGCGGTGAAAGGAAGGAGCGTAAATGGCATGGCTGGTGGTGGCTGGGTGTCGTATACTGATGAGTCTATTGCTGTGGCTGTGCCAATTGAGGAGCTAAAGACATCCTCAATTGGTATGTTGCAGTAAGACGGGGGTCCATCCATGATTAGGCGCATGGCCCGCTTTCTGTTGAAGCGGTACGTGCGTTGGATGTATTTGGGGGTTAGGTTGAATCGGGAAGAAGTATTATCGCTAGGGGCCTTTTTGAAGACGCGCTAAAGCACAGCCTGGGTGATGGCGCGAATTTTCCGGGCGCTCGCCTCCCAGGGCTTGTTTGGGTCAATTAGGGGAAATGTTTGAGATTGTGGGGTGGTTGAATTATTTTGGCGTTGTGGTCTGGGACATGGTCGTGAATTGATTGTCGAGATTTGACGAAGGGGGACATGGGGGAAGACTCTGTGAAATCTGGTGGGCTGTGCTCTTCATCCTGAGGTTCACGGACCGTCAGAGCAAGGAATTGATTTCTGTTACAGGGTGATGGGTTGGTAGCCTTTTTGTTGGTTGGAGATATTGTTTCCTCAAAAGAGTCAGCAGCATCTAGGTACTCGCTCACTGGGCTGTGTTTCCTACCTCGCCGCTTTCGCTTAGAAGTAACAGTAACCCAGTTTTGCGAAGATGAGGTTGAGGGCATGGTTGCAGCGAAGTGAAACACAGGCTGCACTGGGGTGGCGGGGATGGGGGTTAAGGAATTGGAGGAATTTGGTAGCAGAAGCTTTGATTGTTTAATTGTTTCTTCCAGAGTAGATATTTTCATTCTGAGCTTGTTAAGCACAGAATCCTTAGGTAACCTTCTAAGGTCTTGAGGTTTGGGCATTAGTTGGGGCGTTCCAAATCTTTGGGATTTGGTAGCAGGGAGTGTATGGGGGGTATTTTTAGGGGTGTACGAGGGTGCATAATTTCTGCATAAGATGGTCTAGGCAAGTCCGTCTTTACAAGATTAGTTGTTGGAATATCCATCAATCGAGGTAGGTTGCGTACCATTTTGTGAACCTCAGCGTGGTTGCTCAGGCTACGGGCGTATGGAAGTGTTTGTCCATAGGTGTCGCATGTAAAGCGAAAACCTGGGAGGCCTTTAATCGGGCCTACTTTTGATGGGTTAATTTTAGTTATATTGCATAAGTGCGTTGAGGGATGGTAGCTTAGGTTCGCAAGTCAAAATCGACATTTTACCTTGAAAGGGCCTTTGAATTTGTGCACCTTTCTAAGGTGTCGCGCGATTGTATGCCTCTGGACAGACCAATCCACGCTTTAGGAAGATACATGGCAATTTGTAATGGGACATTTTACTTCAGGCTTTGATGGGTATAGAAAGTGATGTTCATTTTGATATGGGATATTTATTAAACTCATGATTTTGATTATCGGATTTTACAGTCTTTGTTAGAACTGCAGCTGATAGAATAGCTAATAGAATCGCAGCTGATGGGATAGCAGAATCGCAGCTGATAAAATAACTAATAGAATCGCAGTTGATGGAATAGCAGAATCGCAGCTGATAGAATAGCTAATAGAATTACAGCTAATGGAATAGTTTAAAGAATCTCAGCTGTTAAAGAACAGCTGATCGAGGCACAGCTGATTGAAGAGCAGCTGATCGAGACGCAAGGAGTATCCAATGGCGGAAGGAGGCACTAGGAATATCCAGAATAGAAGACGTAGGAATTACAATTGCGCACAATAATTACCCAACGAAAATATTTTATTAAAAATATTTTAAATAAACAGGCAAAATATGTAAATTTATTCAAAAAGTTCTAAGTAAAATTGGGCAGCACTTCGTTCTGCACTTTGATCTTAGCCATAAGCCAGAGCACTACACTCTGATCTTAGCCATAAGCCAGAGAAGCGATAAAAAGGAGTAAATAAATGCCGGGCCGGGCCTAAATAGAAAATTTTAGTCGGGCTGGCCGGGCCTTATTATTTAATTTTGGACTTGGGCCGGGCCAAAAATTTTCGTAATATGGCCATATTTTAAGCGCTTAGCGCAAATCCTTATTGTAAATCTCTGGTTTTATTTAGTTTTGGGTATATTTGCCCTCAAAAGTTCAAATATGACAGTTATGAAAAAAATTGCTGATTATAACAAAACGCATTGAACTTTTTAAGCCTGAACCTTGCAATGAAAACTAATCTTAACATTAACACTGACCCTAACTTAATCTAACCCTTAACCTTTAACACCACTTTGTAACTGAAACTATTTTTTAAAGTTATTTCATTGTTTTTTGCAAGCAAAGCTTTGTGTATTTATTTATAGCATAAAATGAGTACATAAAATAAATTTCCAATCATTATATTAAATTTGACAAGCTTCGCCCTTTATTGAAAAATATGCTCTCTCTTACATAAAATTGTTTTTAAAAAATTCCATAATATTTTTCTGTTACCAAAAGAAAAACTGGATTATTTACTTTTTTTAAATGATTATTATAAATCAAATGATACATTTAATATAAATAATAGCAATAAAGATGTATTTGATGTTTAATTGTTTATAGTATTCACAAAAATGTTACGGGCCCATATTTATAGATTTGGGCCGTCCATATTTGTAAAAATTCTATTAAATTAGTTATTTATAAATCTACGCCATCTATTATGCTAGAAAAAATTATTTTTTAAAATGAGATAATTGATTTAAAGTTGGCTTTTAATTACAAATTTTACCCTATTTATATTTTTAATTATATGCTTGTTCTGATAATATATTTAAGAAATGTATATTTATCCAATTTTGTAATAGGTCAAATCCTTTTATCAACTCTTTTTTTGAATTATTTCATGAAGGTAATTTTGTTGAGAAATCAATATTTTTAAAAGGGCGCGTTTAAACTAAAAATAAGAAGGTCTAAAATATTACATTTTCAAAATACATTTATTTTTATTGGATTCTAATATTGCTTTGTAGCATTTTGCCACGTAAATTTAAATTTGTGAAAAGCTTAATATTTTTGAAAAGCTTAATATTTTATATGCAATTCAACAATGTTTACACTTATGTGCAGATATCAACCCCGAATGCTAGTTGGATGTTTTACGGGCCAGCCCAGGCCAACGATAATAAAAGTTATGCCTTTTGCTACAATCCGCAAAAAGAATGTATCAGATATGCCATAAGTATTTTAAGTAATAAAGCAACGACCGATCAAAAACAGGCATTGGTTGATGAGTTTAGTAACAATTTTAGCGTTTCTCTTCAAAATTTTCATGATATCTTGTTAGATAATTAAACTGTTTTCACTATTATTTGTAAATTTATTGCATTTTTTGTGTGCATTTTTTAGGCAAATTTTTGATAATTAAAATAATTTATTTTAACCCCATTTATTATTCCATATGTAAAACTCTTTTATATTTTACATGTTTGTAAATAAATAATAAACTAATTTATTTATACCATTTTGGTAATATTTCATTTTTTAAATATTCAAATTTCAACAAAGGAAAAAATTAAACTTGTGTTTAACGTTGATATATTAAAAGCACAAAAATTAGCTAAATAAATATACAAAAAGTTATACTATGGTGTTAAGGATACCCTCGTGTTTACCAATTATACAATTAATACTGAATAAAAGAATGGCTTGGGTGTTTTACTTTTGGTATTATAACAAAAATTCATACCTTTTTTTAAACTTGTTAACGCACCAAAACATGATATAAAAAATTGTATAAAATTTAATGAAACTAATTTAAGCATATTTAAATATATAATATAACAATGTAAATTATGTTAGCAGAACAATTGTTTGTAATTTTAATGAGTGTAATTCATTTATTTTTATTAATTTTATGTATCACAAATTGAGCATACGTTTTTGATTTTCATTTTTTGGGGGGGGGGGGGGGGGAAATAAAATTAAAATCAAGGGTCATAATAAAAATTAAAAATGATATAAAGCGTATTATTGCAAACACAAAATACTTAAAAGAAGTAATATATTATTATTCTATATACATAGAGGTGTACAAATACAATAACCAAATTTTAAATTTTTAGAGGAAGGAATTAATGCAAAACATATATGAGCAATATTTAATGGCTCCAAAATAAAAAATCTTTAAATAAAATAAAATCGTAAAATACCCTATAATTCATTCAAATATCCTAAACAGTTTTAAAAAATTATATAAAATTAATAAAAACATGGATTGCATAATTCAAAAAGAATGAGAAATATAGAGAGATTCATACAAACGTTGATTGTATTTAGTAGTGAACTTATGTCAAAATTTAAAACACTCGTTTTTAGACCAAACTCTTTTAAACTTTATACAAAAATATTTTTGAGAGGGTAAAACAAAATATGATATATTTTCCCCAAATTTTTAAATTATGATTTATCTCGGTCCTAATCAAAGTTGATAAGTGGAGATGGGCTGTGAGGCTTGTGATGGCAATTAAACGTATTAGATAAAATATCTTGCCCGTTTGACAACCTTTGGCAATTCGAATTATTTGGTAAATTTGGCGGAAGCATTAAATTCTCGTTTAGATTGTTTATACCTTGTATTTGAGCAATGTAAAAAGGATCATCCATATGGTGAGATGTAATGCCATTCTCATTATGTGAAAATATATTCTTATTATGAGAAAATATAAAGGTGGAAGGGTGGGAAGGCAAAAGTTCGCCAACTTCGCAAGACTTTGATTTGGAATGGTGTATCAATGCTTCTTCATCTATACCGTTCGGACATTGGCCATTATTAAAATTATTATTGGTAATACAATTATGATTATTTTCAACCTCTTGTGTGCTAGGTTTAGTACTGCTGCCCTGATCTTGATTTAGGAGCACAATTTTACCGCTTTTGGTGGATATGCCGAAAATGCAATTATTAGGGGTGTTTGTAGCTTTGGCATTTGAATGAGGGACTGCGAGAGGTTTTGGTTCAAACTTGCGATCTATAAATTTAATATTAATGATGAATTCAATTTTGTGGAATATGTGAAATGGTTTATAATCAAAATATAAAATTGCATATATGGTATATATCATCAAAAATAGAAATTGTAATATAGATTAAGCTTATAAACTAAGCTGATGGTAAAACACAAAGTATAAATATCTACTTAGTTTGAATGAATAAAATAGGGGTTTTGCGATCGGTTGACATGAGTTGACACTAAATTTATTGGAAATATAAGATAATTATAGTCATAATTTTTTTTATTTAAATTATTTGTAGCTCGTTAAATTTATATAATATAATAATTGTATAACGAACCTTTGAATAAGATTAATTGAAGAGCGGGGTGGGATATGTAAACCATTTATATTATTATTATTAGTAACATGACCGTTATCAGAACAAATGAATTCGCCATTATTGCTTTTATCATTATTACTATTACCACTATTTAGGTGAACTAAATGCATATAAGGAGTATTGCCGGGTTTTATAGGTCGGGGTGGTAAGGCAGGAGGTTTATCAACTGGATCGACTCCCAAAGGCTTTGAATTACCTTTAAATTTATTTTTCTTGTCCTTTTTCGTTCCATTTTTTTCTTCACCATTTTGTAGTGATTTTGGATGATTTAGGGCTGGTGTAATGGGTGACAAGGTGGACTCGTTCTGAGGTTGAGAAGTTGAAGGTGTCCCGGAATTTAAAAGTGGTGATTGGTCGGGCGATGGAGTACCTGGACGTCTCTATAGACCAAATTATAAAATATTTTTAAATAAACCATCATAATAGGGGAAAGGAATGTATTAAACAAATCGTGGTATTCACTTAACAATTGCATATAGTAAAAGTTTGAGTTTCACGAGCACTGAACATTCAATTTTACAAAATAATCGTTAAACATAACACAAAAATTTATATAAACTAATATAGGTAATAATTACCCAAACAAAAATCAAGTTTGTCAAACTTCAAATTAAACTTGAAAAATTTAATATAACCATTTTTACAAATTTTTAATCTTCCTAAGTAGACAAAATCTTAATAGTGCAACCTTTTACAGTTCCTGCTGATCGCACAATTTTGGTAGTTTTAAGTTTTGAAAAGTTAATACCAACATAAAAAACATTATACAAGTTAACTTAAGTTTGTAGCAAAATAGGATAAAATGCTTGGCAAGGTAACAGTTGTAACAAATATATATTTTATTTTAAAGAAAAAATTTTATATTTTTAAAAGAAAGTAAAATCAATATCTAAGTAGACAAAATTTATGCAACTTGGCTCACGTTTCGTCGATTAGAGGAAGAGGAGGGCATAAGGAGGGTAGAAAGTTCGTGGATTTGACTTTTTTCGACGTCCCAGATTGAATTCGGGTCAATTATACCGGAGCTGCTGGCACCATTATCAAGAAGGTTGTGATATTCGTGGTGAAATGGCGTAATAACATTTTCACCGTTAGGGATGGCAGAGATAAGCCTAGGTTCTGTACTGTCAACCTGGTCTACTATATAATCAACAAATAAATTAATTAAAAAAAGATCGGTTTCAAAAAGAACAAAATTTTATTATCCTATGGTACAGGTCATCATTGTCCGGATTGGAAGTTAAAATATGTGCGTTATCCTATTGAATTTTCAAATATTAAAGGAAAATTAATATTAAAAAGAAAGGTTTAATCACGTGAAAATGCATAAAATATGATTGGGGGAGAAGATCCAACTTATTCAATGTAGTAAAAATTTTACAATTTCGAGAAATTTTTATTATTTATTTTGACTGATTTAATGATAGGATTGTACTCATAAAAGTACTAAAAATAAGCAAGTCCTCCTAAGAGTGATGCATCATTGCTAAATCTTTATGCCCCAATAATCCGAATAAAACACAATTTTATAAACAAAACAAATTATGTTTTTTTTTTCTAATTAATATTAGTTAACATTTGTGTGCAGTTTATGTATAAAAAACGATAATAGCAAAACTTTTAGCATAACAAAACCGAAAGTTGGTCAACCTTTGGAACTATGCGATCGGTTAAGACTTGTGACTGATAAACGATGTTTGTTTTTCGGACGTGCATTAAGCTGGTTTCGATTGGTGGAAGATAAATTGTCATGTGAATCTTCAGTAGCGTGATTAACTAAAAATGGATCTACAACTATATCCTGAGTTCCCTTTATCTCGGCCCGACAAAACGGACAATAAACACCCCCTTCGGATTCCTGTATAAATTTACATATAAATATACTCAATTTAAAAATTGATCAAAGCTGCCGACGAGAGTTTGGCAAAAAAATAAAATAAAGATAATTCAAACAATAAATTAAGTTGACACAAATTTGCTTCTACATTTTTTATAGTGACCTAGGTTTTAAAAACAACTATTGGTTAGACTATACGATGTATGAAGATAATGATAGGCAGAGAAAATTAAATATAACCTAGTATTTTAAATTATTAAATCCAGAAGATATTTAACATATCAAAAAATATAGCAGGTACAAAAATCCAAATGACATAAGCTAGGATTATAAGTTTATATAACTAAAAAACTAATCAAACAGGTATCATTTTCGGCAACTTCGAGAAAGATTTTTAGTGACAGGAAAAAAAATTTGTTTGGCTTAAAAACGTGAAAAGAGCAATAATAAAGCCTAGTCGTTGTATATTTCTTGCCTGGTTTGCAATTTGATTTAAAGATCTAGATTAAAATATGTAGACTAGTGATATTATATACCTGCCAATTCCTAAGGCAAGGTTTACAAAGTAGGTGACCACAAGGCTCAAGTTTGACGTCCTTATCGTTTTCAGAGCATATTTTGCACGTTTGGTAGGTCGTTCCGGCCCGGCAATAAATTTCATACTGTTCCTTGCTAACTTTGAACCTGGCGTTGCCGGCTGAAGACCCGGCGGCGTGTTCTTGAAGCATTTGCCGTAGTAGTTCATTGATAAAAGCTATGCTGTAATGGTAACGTTTTCTACTAACATTGTGATTATGGTTATTTTCCATACTACTACGAGATAGGACAGAAGAACCGGGTTCTTGAAAATTAAAATTGTCACTGGCATTAAAAGTTTCTTGATCTCTTAGCGTTGAATTAGAATTTAGGATTGAAGATGACCTGGTTGATGTGTTAGGGGTAGGTATGGAATCGTCTGAGATGCCGTCAGGATATAGATAGCTAAAAGTTTTATACATATAAATGCTATGTGAAGTTTTAAAAAAAACCTGGGCTATGACCCTAATAGTAGGATGCCAAATTCAAATTGTAAGGCTGTGGTTAGTGAAAAAAAAGTTACGGTAATTAAATTTTTTTAAAGTTTTTGTGTAAATTTTTTTTTTAATTTTTTGTTAGGCATATCCTAAAAAGACCAAAAACATTTATTCTTAATTTCTAATAAAAGCCGTTAATTTTTTTTTATTTTAAAAATATTTACTCTACAATTTTAAAATTTCTATTAGTCACAGGCTAAACTATATATATACAACAATTCAGAAATTTCATTTTTAAAAAATAACCCAATAAAACATTTATTTAAATTATGAGGTAAATAACAATTATTTGAAATATTACAATCCATGCTGATATCCTTCATATAAAGCTTGACATAGGGACATATTTTGTAAAATGGTTTGTAAAATCTTCCCATCCTTTGTTACATAACCTATGGCCCATTGACCTAGCCGTGTGCAGCTGAGGCGAAAGACATAGCTAAATATAAATAGGTACCAAAAAATTAAAAAAAAATATGTCAAAATTTTTTATAAAACAAATATGTATGAATTTTTGAATAAATCATAAAATTTTATATCAAAATGCCATAATTTTACTTGTTTAAACAAACAAAATTGATAATAATAAAAACTTCATTAAAAATTTGAACACTCATTACCGAAAAATAATTTATAATTACTAATATAAACATAAGCAAGTAATCATTTTATTTTTTCATTTATAGAACTTATGATGTTCATTAATAAAAAAATTATCAAAAACTATTATAGAAACCTTCCAGGCTTATTTATATGCTTTGTTAATTGTTCCTTAACTTCCTCATAGGTTAGGAAAGCCATATAACCAGGATGTGTGACTGCCAACAGTTTCCAGTTATGTAGTAAAGTAGGCCAAGGTTGAAAAAGTCTAAAGTTTTGAATGCACAATCAAAATGTATAAATTATTTAATATATTTAAGAGGGCAACAAACTAAAATGGCCAAAATTAACCCACAAGCCAAAATAAATGTTAAATAAATTCATTACATTACCAAAATATTAAACAGCCTTTAAACAATATAGAAATCAGTAGACATTTTTAATACTACAAGGATTTTTTCAAGTGTCTTTAACATAATAATCAAATAAAAAATTAATTTTATTTTTATAATAGATTAGTTTTCATACCTTGTAAAAACATCAAATTCAAATATAGATATAAAATCATTGCAAGTGAGATCAACAGTTGTTTTTAAGGCAGCTCCTTCAATTTCAGAATGAATTGAATGAACTTTATCTAGCTCAATTAGAAACTGTTTCCAAGGTACAATTATTCTAAAAAAAATGTTTTAATATATATAATAGAAAATAAAAAACAATTAATAGCAAAATACTTATTTCCAAAAGATTTTTTCCAAAACTCTGCAGCATCAGCCTTTGTTATTCTAAAACCATTACCAACAAAAATGCCATTTGGAAATATTGCCTTAAGATCCATTAACATATGTGAAAACACTAAAGAAATTTTGTTCAAGTTTCTTCTATAAGGGGATGTTTCAATAAATATCTCCTGCCCAGCAATTTTAAATAATTTAATGACTTGTTTACATTTTTTATTTATATTGTAAAAAAATATGCATAGATAAAAATTATCATTTAAGGCATCAATTGTTGCATATTTGGGTAATATGTGAATCCGAATTTGATGATACATTTCAGGCAAAATATCTAAAATGTAGGGGGGACTCATATTTAAATTTATAACTGGATGCTGACATAATCTAACTACTTTATCCATTGTTTTCCAAGTTTTAGATATTCCTTTGAGGTCAATATAAAATTTACCCCGTTCAGTAAAAGCGGCTTGAATCTTATGGAAAAACCCATTTAAAGACAATGAACAATTAGAAGACCTATAGGACATTTATTGTTAGTATTTGGAAAAATTTTTCAAAGGACGAGATCATGTGCGAGAAAAAAATGAATGCGCGCGCAACTGTCGAGCAATTGAGCAAGCGGCTAAGGCCGTTTTTTTTACATTTTCTATTTAACAAAATTAAGTTTTAAAACGCATTAATCATGGTTATAAAGAATTTTAGATTATTACCTTAGCGGCAGTGATAGAACCCATTTAAAACGCGTGTGATAAATAGAAAATCTAATTGATTCACATTTAAAAAAGCAACCCTTAGAAGACACGGCCTCAAATAGCTCAGATTATTTCTATTATTATTTTATTTTTAAAAAAATTGAGTAAAAAAACAAATAGATTTACATAATGGAGTTTTGCATTTTTGCTTTGGCATTATTAAAAATACACAACGCGTTTTAATAAACAGAAAATTTTTATATTTTACAAAAACATACTATTTACAAGACACTCATTAAAAACTTTGTCTTTAGCACAAAATGGGTATTCTATGCACAGGCACGATTCTAGACCCCATTTAGGGGGGGGCAGTGCCCCCCCCCCCCCCCAAAAGTTTTTGATTGCCCCTCCCAAAATAATTAAATTTGCCCCCCAAAAAATACATAGTAATTTTATGTTTGCCCCCCCCCCCCCCCAAAAAAAATTGAGTTTGCCCCCCCAAAAATACATAGTAATTTAATTTCTTCCACATAATATAATTAAATTTGCTCCGTCAAAAATCTTTAAAAAATATTATCCTAAAAATATTTACTTTTTTTTAGTGTTTTTATTCATTAATACTTCTCATCCGCAAGAGAGATTAAACTAACAGAAATATATAGAAAAATTTGATTTTACAGAAAGCTTTATGTGAAACCAATTCATAAATCTGATATCTAAGAAATTTTCTCAGTTAACAACAATCTTTTGTTAGAATATAATCTAGAACCAAAGAATTTGATCGCACAATGCTACGATGGGGCGAACGTAATGTCCGGGAAAAAATGGTGTTCAAGTATTTCTAAGCAAGATAGCTGGACACCATGTCCCGTATATTCACTGCTTTAACCATCGATTGCATCTTGTTGTAAAAGATTGTCCTATTTTAAGTGAAGGGAAAGATTTTTTTGATAATTTTTCTTCTCTTCTTAAATTTTTTCAACATGATGCAATCAAGGTAGTTAGTGAATGCGGGACCATACCCCGGCTGTTGCCCCATTGGTGGTGTGGTCACTACCTGCCCATGGTTTTTTTTTTTAAAATTACACAGATATATTTAATACTTTTTTAAAAATTAAAAATAAAAAAAAACTTTTATATCTTCAGGTCACAGGGCCGAATCGGGATTTTTTGACTTTATTTATAATCATCTATTTATTTTTTTGTATTTAATTGAAAAATTATTTTATTTATTAAAAATAATTATAGATCAATTTCAATGTAGAACGATTTATATTTCTAAAAGTTCTGATTTAATACACCATTGTTTGTTAGAAATTAAACAATTAAGAAATAAAAATACATTTAAAGATTTTTTCAAAAATTGTTTTGATATTAATATTTTTTTAAATGACAATAATTTATCTATGGATAAAAGAAAAACCAAACCTAAAGATTTTTCTGATTTTTATTTATTTTCTACTCATAAGTTTGTAAATATTTTAAATATTAATGATAAAAAAAGTATTTATTTTAATATTATTGATTTATTTTTATTTTGATAATAGATTTTTTACCAATAATAGTTGTTTAAAATTTTTAGATTCCCTTTATAAATCTGATTAACCTTTAATTTAGATATAAATAAATTAGAGCCTCTTTTAAAAATAAGTAATATTGATAAAAATTCATTATTTTAAGAAATTGACGTAGCCAAAAATTTTTTAATAAGAAACTTAATAATTACAAAGAATGTGTTACTATTGATTTTGTTAAATTTTTATATGATTACAATGATGCGTTTTCTAATCTATTTAACATTTTTCCTATAAGTTTGTTAATTGGCTCTTCAACGTCGAGTTGTGAGGCCACATTTTCTTCTTTAGGGCACGTGCAAAGTGAGTTTTTATTTTCGTGAAATTTTCAAAATTTTGAGAAAAAAAATTTTGTAATAAATCGCAAATTTTTAAAAAGTTGCCAAATTTAGTATATGCACATAAAATGCTTTTTCTGAAATATAAAATTTTTAAAAAAATTTTGAAAAAAATAAAATTTTTGAAATTTTTAGAATTTTCAAAATTTTACGAAAATAAAAACTCACTTTGCACGTGCCCTTAAGAAGGATAATAACACTAGTGACCTGCTTAAAGGTGATTTGGTTCTTTTAGAACACGAAAAATCATTAACTAGGGGCGTTGAATTTTGATGAATATTGTAATTTAATTAATATCCTCTAAGATAAAATAGTTTGATCAATCACTGCTCATAATCAGCTAATTATTAATTGCTTATATTTTAACATGTTTGCAAACTTTTTATATGCGCATTTAAACGTTTTTTATTTAATTTTTTACCCTAATATTAATAACTAGTTATATATAACCAGTGTTTTTTCATATATATTCTTCCAAATTAACATACTTATACATTTTGTTTTCATGATAATTAATCTTATTTCACTTTTCATTTTTTAAAATCCAAAGTTTTATATAATTCATTTTTATCATTCATATATATCATATTTTCAATTTTCATGCGCAATGATACCAAATGATAAAATTATACTTACAATTAATTCAAATCTCATATCTTTTTAAGCAATTGATTTTAGTGAAACCAATTAATTTTAATTCACATATTCCATTTATAAACTCATTTTTTTTTAATTTAAGAATATAATAAATTACTATTAATTTGTTAAAAATTTTGAACATGAATTCTATTTGTACATGTATATTTTTTGCCGTGACCGAAGGTCACGGCCAATTTTGCCGCCGAAGGCGGCAAAAAATTTTTTTCTGCCCCCCCCCCCCACGAGTTTTTTTTGCCCCCCTAAAATGGAAAAGCTAGAATCGGGCCTGTCTATGCATATACGATTTTTTAAGCCACGTACAAAGTTAGTTTTAATATAAAATTTTGAAAAATGAATTTTGTAAAGGCCAAATTTTTTAAGTTGCCAAATTTAGTTTAAGCACATAAAATGCTTCTTTTCTAATAAAAATTTTTAAAAAAAAATAAAAAAGATTTACGAAAATAAAAACTGACTTTGCACGTTTGCACCGTGTACAACCACTAAACTGGTGACTGGGTACTACTTTATGCGATATGCCTAAAATTATGCAAGCACAACTATTTAAGCCGTTGGCAATATTAATTCTACTAGTAAAAATATTAGAAGTAAATGGCGCCCGCCTTTGGGAAAAGTTATGGGGAAGACAAATCCAATTGCTTTTTTGATCTTTTTTCGTTCAAAAAATTGGGTATAAGAAAACATACATTTACGATTAATGAATTTTATAGTGTAAAGGCGAGATTATCTGCTGGGCTAGGTTATATTAAGGATGGGTGAGTCTTATTAGGTGTGGCTAGGGTTAAGGAACGCCTAACCCTAATAAGTACAACAGCAGGATATAACAAACACAAGAGGACGTTTAATAAGTCTTTATATATATAACAAAAGATTAGCTGATAAATCATAATGTACATATCTTATCTTGACACCATCGGCCTTAACAAAATCTCTCTTTTCCTGCAATTCAAATAAGGGGCCTATAAAACAAAATACAATATATTTAGTTTGCCACTGGCCGCATTGAGCGAATGCACAGCCTTAGTAAAGTAAATTACTTTAAATGGTCATAATGACGTGAAAATTTTTTAACTTCATTAGCGTCAAACCTTAGGACTTATGTGTTACCTAATGTCAAACCCTAACTATTATCTCACTCTTCTTTTATCCAATCCCCTTTCCTTTCAAAAAAATATAAGGGCAAAAAACAATGTTAAGCCGTGGTGTTTACAATCCAATATAGTTGCATAAAATATAATATATGAAAAAATAAATAATGTAGGAGAAAAGAATTTTAGTAAAAAGAATTTGGTACCAAATTTGAAAAAAAAAATAAAACTCTCAACTGTATAGCTAACTAGGTTATACGCAATCTCCCCACCATAGGCTGCGGCTAGTGGAAAAAAAAAATTTGACAAAAAAAAATCGCTCGCATTTAACGTTGAGGCGGGGTAGTGTGAAAAATATAATAAATTAAAAATTTTTAAAATTTTTTGAAAAAATTTTTAAAAAAAAAAAAAATATTTTGTTAGGCATATCCTAAAACGACCAAAAAACCTAAATTCTTATTTTTTGATATTAGCCGCTAAAATTTTTTTTATATTAGGGCGCGTTCAGACTCATTTCATTTTTATGAAAAATTTTAAAATTTTATAAATTCCAAATTTTTTGAATTTTTTTTATTTTTTTACAAAATTTTTTAAAAACTTTTCTTTCAGAAAAACTATTTAAATGCTAATTACAAAAATTGGCGACTTTTTGTAAAAAAGCGTTCAATGCCAAAAGAGAAAAATTTTAACATTTTTAAAAATTTTAAAATTTTTTAAAAAAACGAACGGAGTCTGAACGCACCCTTAGAAATATTTTTTTTTAAATTTTGAAAAAAGCATTAGCCGCAGCCATAATATCAGGTTTCGGCAAGTATGAATCTGAAAGTATCCACAAACCTTTAACCTCCTCTAAATGTCATCTATACAGTATGACCAAGAAGGCACTCTTCTGAATGTCAAACACAGTGTGACCAAGAAGGCTCTCTTCTGAATGTCATCTGTACACAGTATGACCAAGAAGGTAAAGTGTTTCCCATACCACCAAACAAAAACCAAATCATGGGCATGGTCTGATTGGTATATTCCCATCAAACTAACTCAGTTTTTTAAGTTATCTTGCAAAATAAAATATCAAAAGAAAATTGATAAATATCTAAAAATTTATAAAAAATACAAAATGCTAAAATAGTAAAAGAAAAAACTTTTCACATTAACCTCATCTCTTACAGCATAAATGCTGGCTGCAGGTATATTTTATAAATTAATTTCTGCTTTGCAGCAAAAATAAAAATTTGGTGCTGAAAAGTTTTGTAAAAACATACTGTTTAAAACCAATATATTTTTATACCAAATAAAATCCACTAACATTCTTACAACATACTTAAATCAAAAAAATGATCAAATCATAATTGTTAATTATATAAAAGAGTTATACATATTTAATTAGAAATATTTAAACATCATGCTATCATTATTAATAAAATTGAAGTATTAAAATAAAATACTAAATTGATAATGGATATAATGTTCCTTGCGTGTAGAAATATTTAAAGATCATGTTCATTGTTTAATAAAATGAAAATATTAAAAAAATACTATAGTGATTATAGATTTGTTGACTGCAATAGTTATCAATATTGTTAATAAAGTGATAATGAATAAATTGTTCTTTGCACATAAGGGTATGATCATTGGCCACTTTTTTTTATCTTCAAACTTTTTCCACAACACAATTAATTCATATATATAAACTTAATATTTTCCCAATTCATTCTTCTTTAATTGATATATATACCTATATTTGTTGCTTTTTAACAATTTCCCAAATAACTTCTTCTTTGTTAAACAAATAATTTTTCTCTTGTTGATGCCAAATATTGTGGATTTCACTTTCTTGATTCCTGTTTCTTAATAAACTTCTGACACCAATTGTAAAGGTTGGATTATCTGCTGAACTAGGTTATATTAAGGATGGGTGAGTTTTATTAGGTGTGGCTAGGGTTAGGGAACGCCTAATCCTAGTAAGTAAAACAGCAGAATATTACAAACACAAGAGGACGTTCAATAAGTTTAATTGTAAAGGCGAGATTATCTGCTGGGCTAGGTTATATTAAGAATGAATGAGTCTTATTAGGTGAGGCTAGAGTTAGGGAAAGCCTAAACCTAGTAAGTACAACAGCAGAATATTACAAACACAAGAGGTCAATAAGTCTTTATTTTTAACAAAAGATCAGCTGATAAATCATAATATACATATCTTATCTTGACATATAGTGACCTAAGGGCACGTGCAAAGTGAGTTTTTATTTTCGTAGAATTTTGAAAATTCTGAAAATTTTGAAAATTTTATAAAAAAATTATTAATTCAGAAAAAGCATTTTATGTGCATAAACAAAATATGTCAACTTTATAAAAATTTGCGTTTTATTACAAAAGGGCACGTGCAAAGTGAGTTTTTATTTTCGTAAAATTTCGAAAATTCTGAAATTTTTTAAAATTTTATTTTTTTTTAAATTTTTTAAAAAATTTTTTATTTCAGAAAAAGCATTTTATGTGCATAAACTAAATTTGGCAACTTTCAAAAAATTTGCGTTTTATTTCAAAAAAAAATTTCTCAAAATTTTGAAATATTTACAAAAATAAAAACTCACTTTGCACGTGCCCAAATAAAATTTTTCAAAATTTTGAAAATTTCATGTAAAAACTCACTTTGCACGTGCCCTAATTTGAAAATTCGAGCTATATAATTCTAGATATGGGTTGGGTGAAAATCTAATAAGGATTACTGTTTACGCGTGGCCTTTTGGTTCTGTATTAGCCAATATCATAATTTTAATTTTTATAAATAGCGATACATGCGTTTGTGTAAGGGAACTTTCAAATGAGCCACAATTTGTTCAAAATTTTAAAAATTGTAAAAAAGCCATTTTTTTGAAAGTTGCCAAAGAATACACTTTTTCCGAAATAATATATTGTTAAAATTTTAAATAAGGGCACGTGCAAAGTGAGTTTTTTTTCGTAAAATTTTAAAAATTCTGAAATTTTTCAACATTTTTTAAAAAATTTTTTATTTCAGAAAAAGCATTTTATGTGCATAAACTATGGCAACTTTTAAAAAATTTGCGTTTTAATTTCTCAAAATTTTGAAATTTTTACAAAAATAAAAACTCACTTTGCACGTGCCCTAAGATACGTAATTAAAAACTTGTGAAAGTTACCTAAAGTGCACCAATAACTACAAAAATTTATTACATTTGTTTTGATTAAAAATACAAATTTTTAACAAAGTTTTCTTTTAATTTTAATTTGTTAAAACGTCTTATGCCAAATTTTATTTTTTTTGACTTTAAAATAATTATTTTTATATTTTAGCTTCAAACGCGAGGGCAAATAAACATTTTTTATGTTTAAAACAAACATTTTAATAAGATATTACTAAAATTTTAATAATATTTATTATATAAAATATTTACATGTATAAATAATAAATAATTGTATATAAGCATGATAAATTTTAAATTAAAAAAATATTAAGTATTTCACAAATTATTTATTTTTAATAATTAATATATTGGGCGAATTAGAAAAACATAAATTTTATAATACTGTGCATAAGAAGGGGTCAAGGGTTCATAGGGTTATAATAAGTGTCAAAACATATTTATCAAATACAGTAATTATAAAGGCGTAAATTGTTGAGATTATACAGTATTAATGGGGAAACTTAAAGGGATTAAGCATTCATATAGTAAACTTTTTAATTGTTTTGCACTGAATTATTAAGATTATATCAAAATGTAAATATATAAAATTGTGTTGCGGTTTGTTGAAGTGACCTGATTTTTCTTGCATTTGAGATTAATAGTATGTTGTAAAAATAAAAATCATAAAAACTAAGAAATCAAAACAATGTTTATTAATTATGTCCTAAGGAACATGACGACGACAAGTTTTGCATATATATAATTAATTGTGCATAAAACTGTAGATTTAAAAAAAGGGTTTAAAGACATAAAGGCTAAAAATGGTACTTACTGTTGTGTAAAAAAAAATAAATAAATCATTAAATAAAAATGTTGACGCTTTTTCATGATAATTTGGACACTGTTCGTAATGATATGGGGAAGCATAAATTATTAGGTTAATGAAATGCGATAGGAGGAATGCGGCGGCATTCTGGACAAATAAACTTCCACAAGGAATTAAAACAAATTTTAAAAGTATGTTTCACGTTCGACCCAACCTTTAGGGTTCCGGCGGATGCAGTAGCGCCGTATTTCGTCGTAAGCGAAAATGAAAATGCTAAAGGGAATTGGAGGGAGCCACCAGATTGCTCTAAAAACAGAAATCAGAAAATATTTATTTTTTTGGGCATTGGTTCAATATCAAAAATATTAGCGTTATAATTTTTGAAGGCAATTATACCATGTTGAAATGATTAACAGCTATGTATTTATAGATAAATCGATTTAGACTTAAATTTTATAAAATTTTTATTAAATAAATTGAAACGGGTGTAAAAAAAAATGTAAAAAATGCTTATTAATTTTTTAAGTAAACCCCATTATTAATTTAGAATTTTTAAAATTTTTCGAAAAAATTTATGAACTCTTAACGCGCTTAAAAAAGGCATTTTCGCAAAAAGGCTTATATTTGTATACATTCCTATGGATTATTTTAAGCATAATTTGATATGTGATCAATTGAGTTTGGCCATATTTCTAAGTAACCAGTTTACAGCTGGCCTGAATGCATGAATTAACAATTAATTACTTGAGTGGCTGAAATCCCAGCCCTATATTTAGGTAGGGGGTGTAAAACAGGAGGCAAGTCAGTGCAGCTTCAAATACCAGCGCGAAATTGAGGACCCAGTTTCTGGTGAAAAATTATAAGAATCAAAATATTAAAATCGATTTAACTGTATTGGGTTTGTATACAAAACTTTTAATTTGTGATCAGAAAACAAAACGATAGTATTATGAATGGTTCTTAATTATTATTGACCTCATGCCGTGTTGAAAAATAGACAGCCTTCGGGTTTTCCTTATAACGAGATTTGCAAATTGACAAATTACGACTGAAACGAAAAAGGCCGAATAGCATGTTCTTTCTAGAGTTTTTCGTTGATCAAATGTCTAAAATAAAACACAAAAAATTAAATTTTTAAAAATATTCTTTTTAAACGCTTTCTCAAATTTAATTAGCTTGACCAAAAAAAAATGCTAACAGCAAGAAAACGTAAACATCCCTTAACCAACTTAATGTATCCCTCCCCCCCCCCCCCCCCCTTGTTATTTAGTTTTATACGTTTTAAACATAAATTATTGGGTTAGTATAAGATTGTTAAAGTATAGTATCCTCGGCTCAGCCATTTTAGGAACTAAGGGCTTACTGTAAAACTCAGCACATTCAAATCTACTATGTTTTGAAGGAAAATCAAAAATTAGTCTTGAGCAAAGCAAATTCACAAATTTTATGCAAAAGCATAGGCTGTGTCCTATTTTATGAAAAAAATTTTTTTATAAATTTAAATATTTTTTAAACATTAAAAATCTTTGTTGGGCGTATCATCATTTTTTTATTCTTTAAAATAAATCAGGTCCTAGTTATTGGTATAAGTAAAAAAATATTTACCCATTCCTGGCCAAACGAATCCTGCAAATCGTTGACGGCTTGAGATTCCCACTGTTCGCGTATTCCGATAAGGCGAAGCGGCAGAAATCCGTATTCCGCCATCACGACAAAATAATTAAAAAAGCCGGCGAGCGAATGTACAATGCCAATTTGCCCATAACAGCCACCCATTAACCTAAGCAAGCAAATATTTATGCATTGAATCAAATTAATTACAAAACACGGCCTAATTAACGTTAACGTCAAATTTTAAAATAGCAAGATATCTCCTAAGGGCAGCAAAGTGAATTTTATTTTTGTAAAATTTTGAAAATTCTGAATATTTTAAAAATTTTTTCTTTCAATTTTTTTTTTATTTTAGATAGAGCATTTTATGTGCATATAATAAATTTGGCAAATTTTTGAAAATATGCGTTTTATTATAAAATAAAATTTTTCAAAATTTTGAAAATTTCACAAAAATAAAAACTCACTTTGCACGTCCCCTGAAAACAGTAATTTGCTTATATAAAAAGAACAATATAATGCTATTTATTTGCCTAAAAAGATGGTAAAAAAAAATTGCAACATAAATTTAATCTTAAATTGTTTTTTGATATTAGGGCAAGTGCAAAGTGAGTTTTTATTTTCGTAAAATTTTGAAAATTCTGAAAATTTTGAAAATTTATTTTTTTTTCAAAAATTTTTTATTTCAGCACACTATAAATTTTATAACTTTTTAAAAATTTGCGTTTTATTAAAAAATATTTTTTTTCAAAATTTTGAAAATTTTACGAAAATAAAAACTCACTTTGCACGTGCCCTTCATAAACAAGATTAAGAAAAATTTAAATATTTTTTTCGATTGATGATGCTTCCAGACAAAATCAAACCTAGAATTGACTAGTTTATCACCGCGGACCCTTGGCTTAAGTTTCATGATATCGCTTTCTGGATATTCATAAGCATAAGAGATTGAGGGCACCTATGGCATTATAATATAATTGAAAATAGTCGTAATAATGTGTTACATCAATCCACCTATAAGGTCTTAACAATCAAAATTGATAAAGAATGTTGAGAGGAGAAAAAATCAAAAATTTTATTAGCAGGCTCACCTTGTTGAAACAGAATAAAATAGACAATATGATAAATCTCACCAATAATTATATCGTAACAAAAATTAACGTAAAAATTTGAATTCGATCATATGGTCATGCGTACAATCAGGGCTGGGAAAAAAATAAATAGGCTTTTTTAAACAAGTTTTTGAGTTTTGCCCACAAACTCGTGGGCATGGCAAAAGAATTTTTCTTAAGAAAAAACTCCTAGGAGTTTTAATGACCCACCCATCATTATTATAAAGAAAAAACCCAACTTTTTCGAAATTATTATAAAGAAAACAAAAAATGGGCTTTTTGGGGTTTTTAGGAGCCACTTTTTTTTGCCCCTTTTCTTAGTAAGGGCTTTTTTTAAATTCTTATGCACTTTATTTATAGCTCCCTTTCTTTCTTTAAGTTTTGGGGGAAAAAATGAGCCAAAGTTTTTTGGCTCATTGTTTTCCCAGCACTGCGTACAATAATAATCATGTGGACCCCACCACCTGACATGGGACAGAATATCTCCTATATTTATTAGATTAAAAAAATTATAGTAGAAATACCTCGTGAAGTTTTCGGTTCTTATTAGAAGTATAGAACCAGACCGGGCTGAAAATATAAATTTTTGGGCCTTAGCCTTATAGGCTAGAGTTGGCTGCCCTAACACATTCTTTAATATCTGATGACAAATAATCAAGGCAATACAATGTCTGTTCCAAGGTCAATACAGAGAATGGTGGTGGTGGCAAGCGGTAGGGGTATGCTTAGGACTACGTAGACCAGGAAAGGTGTCAATTCAGGGATATTGTGGGTTAAGGTGTACGCAATTGATTTTTTCAAATTTTCAAAAATTAATCGGCCTGTAAAAATATACGTGACGATGTTTAACATCGCTAAAAGGGTATTTAATCAGTCAAAAATTTAAAAGAAGCATTGGGTTTTTTGACGGCACGAAATATACATTTATTTTTTAAAAATTATAAACAATTCATTAAAAAAAACGTGTTTTTAAAAAAAAAACTGAAAATCTGAGAACATATACTTTTGCTAAAGTAACACAATAAAAAAATAACATTTTTATAATTGTATGATTATAATCTCACTTTAAACGTGCTTCCCACGAAAATTTATTAAATAGTTGCTCAAAAAAATGTTAGGGCAAGTTTTTATATCTAAAACAAAAAAAAGCCTAAAACTAATATTTGCAATAACTACCTTCCTCTACACCGGTAACTATGGAAGCAAAGTTATCGTCGAGTAAGATCATGTCAGCGGCTTGTTTGCTGACATCGCTACCAGCTATTCCCATTGCGATACCTAGGTTACAACGGTTTAAAAAATGTTACCTTATGTTTGTATTTTCTAAAGAAAATATGTCGACATTAGACACGGCCTTTCACGGTAAAACCTTTTTGTAAAAAGTGGAAAGAGAGTTAAATGACCCGTCCTCTTACATTTAAATAAGCCTTTTATACAAACCTTAGTGCAATCGGGTGCACTTGTATTTCTAGCTGCATGCGTGGTAATTCTAGCTCTCACATGAAGAACTAGGAGGATAGTATCTTAACTTGAAAACCTCACTTTTGATAAACTCAACTCCAAACCTAACTAAAACCAAACCAACCTAAACGCTTCGGCGACAGACGGTGACAGATATTTTTTACAATAGATTTTTTAATTCTATAAAATTATGTTTCGTACATACTTGGGCACAATGGAAATGGATTATCACTTAAAAGTATAGTCTATGCTATAAAATTAAAATTTGTCATCTTACCAATATCGGCACATTTCAAAGCCGGGGAATCATTGACGCCATCCCCGGTGACGGCAACTATAGCTCCCAGGCGTTGGCAACCCTCGACGATCTTGAGCTTCTGCTGCGGCGAAATGCGGGCAAACACGATCTCATCGAACTGTTTAATGATGCTGTCCACGTCATCGTTGTTGAGTACCTTGAGCTCCTGCCCGTGAATCACGATAGCTTGGGCAACCTTATTTGGGTCGGTCACGAGTGTATGGGTGTGTGACGTGGTTGACACGTATTTCTTGAACCTGTAGGGCAAAACGTTATAGGGTGTTGGGCAAATTTAGGGCATTAAAAAAGTTCCGTGAGGTAGTCGCAAATTGGCCATTCTTAGAAATTAATGTTTATATCCTTTTTGAATAGGTTGATATAACGTTTTAAATGTTAAAGTCTTATTACTCCCCAAATACAATAATTATCAATAAATTGGATTCGCGGTGGCCATAAATATATTAAGCAATACAAGCAATGCTCAGGCCATTGGATTCTAAATTAGGTTATATTTGAGAGGGGGGGGGGCGGTGGCTAATCAAAATTTCTTTTTCAATAATTTTCAACGGCTCAATTCTTTGCGAAGTACATTTTGTACGTTTTATAAGTAGCCTCAATATGATCACATATATAAACCAAAGGCCGAATTTGTTTTATTAAAACTTTTCTAGGCTTCTTATAAAAGGTTTAATGAGAATTTAGAATAATAAAAATCATGGCTGTATTATATTTAAAAAAATGACAAAAGATTTTAAACAGTAGTTTTAAAAACGAGAATTACATACAGTCGATAAGGCGCGTGGCATGCATAGGCATGCCTGGGGGAGCTTGTAGCTCGTGAATGCGACAAATGAGTTTAAATAGCCGTAAATAAAATTTCATGCACGACTCGCGTGAAAATTACATATATTGCGTTTAAAATTAACAGTTTTACATAACAAAAAATAGATCAAAATTATTAATCAAAAGTGACACTGATTTGCGACCTCAAGACGCAAAATTATAAAATATCAAATTTTTTTTTAATATATAAATTATTTAAACCTTAAATTTGGCAACTTACTCTGGTGAAAATTCGTTATTCTTGTCGACCACATTTTCAACTACGACATCGGTAGTAATTATTCCAACTTCTTTGGCTATGGACCGAGCCGTCAATGGGTGGTCACCGGTCACCATTATAATCTATACAAGTAAAATAAATTGCTAGATTTCTGGCCAGACTTTTAGCTTAAATGTTTGTAATCAATATATGGTCAATTCCACCTCAAATCGACAAACTTTTTCCCTTCAAGTCTCAGTTTTGGCTGAAAATTGGTACATTGGTAGGGTCCTTGGGTGCTGATAAAACCTAAATTTTTTTTGACCGGAAGTGATTTTTGACCGAGATATGAGCAAAAATATTTTTCATTTTTTTGCAAAAAAAAAATTTGAGGCAACTTTGCGCGCATGTATCATCAAAAGTATTGTAGCTAGAGTCATAATTTTTTTTTGTTTTGAAGATCGTAATAAGGGCTACCTTAGATGCAAAAAATATTTAAAAAAAATTTTTTTTAAGTTACCAAAAAATTAAAGTCAAGTTTAGACACAAATAGCTCAAAAAACGTATCTTTGAATTTTCTGAAAAATTTATATAATATGGCCCTTAATAATGTTAATAAATATATGATTTAAAAAGTTTGGGACCGGCATGACTTTTTACAAAATTTAAAAAAATCAATTTTTTGCACTAATTTTGGGACACATTTATGCCCTTTGCACTATATTAGAATATGCCAATGTGCCAAATTTGACAGTATTCAAAAAGCAGGACATATGGGCAATTATGTTAGATCATAATAGTTTGATTTAATTAATTACTACCATTATTAAATTTACAATGAAAAAGTGAACCTTAAAACCGCAAAAAGTGAAAATTTTGCCTGTTTTCAAAATCGACTTTCTGGTTAACCAGCCAACCTTTTTTTAATATTTAACATTTATTTTATAGATAAAATATTGCTTAATAACATATAATAGCCCCACCTTTTTTCACTCGATTTTGACGCTTCTACAATAAAAATACCAAAATTTGCCAAAAAACAGCAAATTTTCAGGTGTCAAAAAACTAACGCAGATTGTATTCGTCTGTGCAAGCTTATTTTTTTATTATTTTGGCAAAATTATCTAAAAATATCTAGAACCTATAAAATCAGTCATATTTTGCCTGTTAAAGTGTTAAAAAAATAATATATATGTTATGTATAGAAAATCTTAAAAGAACTAGATAAGTAAATTATAAAAAAATGAGATTATTAAATCATTTCATTAGATTTGTAATTAAATGTATTATTAAAACACACTTTTGTGTTAAAACTCTTAAGGAACGCATTTAGTTATAAAAAACTTTAGGTCAATGCCCAAATCTATATGCCCATAGAATCAAGTAACAGTAATATTTCCTCTTTCTTTAATAGGTTTAGTGCGACTATATTATAAAACTAAAATGTAATTGGAACTTAAATTGTTGGTTGTCAGTTAGATATATATGGCGTTTCTTGCTCTAAATAGCCTTTCAAAAACTTATTTGGCATTTGTAGAAATTAGTAAAAAGGACTGAATATCTATATTTTGTTTATATTAAATTGGGTCTAATATTTAGTCTTAAAATTCATCATTGAAGCTAATTCTGCCCGTTATAATCATTTAAGGTTGTTTAACCCTAAAATTGACTTCTTTTATGTAGTTATAATATTTAAAAACCATATAACTATGTTTCATAAAATAATTGACTTTTTACGTTTATTTTAAGTTTGTTGATAATCATAAAAAAAGAAAATCTGTTAAATCATAATATTCTAAATAGGCCAAATATATTCTATTTTACTTATTTTTGTCAGATTTAACGTTGTTGAGGCTGTTTTATTTAAAAACTATTAATTAATAGAAAAAAATTAATTTTTACAAATTTTTTAACCTTATTAATTTTTCTAAAATCCTCTTAAATTTTTTTTATCCAATAAATTTAACAAATTTTTTGAATTTTGCCGAGGATAAATATTGAGAATTATGTACATATTCTAATATTGTTCATCAAACTAAAAATGACTAGTAAAAGTTAACATATATTAGCATAAAAATTTTAAGTTTTTATTTTTTACACCTTAAAATTTCAAAAAACCTGGCAAACTTTGGTTTTTATTTCATAAAAAGCTATGGGTACGTTAAAAAATGTTGGGGGAAATATATGTTATATAGTGATGTTTTATGTATAAAATGCAGTTTTAAATTTTCAAATTGGTTTGGTAGTGACCCAGAAAGTCGGCTTAGAAGATAGGAGTAAAATACTGAAAATTACCAATTTTTTTGTTCCGAAGTACCCCTTTTCTTTCCAAAATTGACAATAGTTTGAATCAAATTAATAAAACTGTTATGGCCTAACATACTTGCCCCTATGTCTAACTTCTTATATATAAACAAATTTGGCACTTTTAAATATTTTAATATAGTACAGGGAGCAAATTTTTGTCTAAAAATCAAAACAAAAAAAATTTTTTTTTGAATTTTTTAAAAAGTCTAGTCGGTCCCATACTTTTGAGTTCACATATTAATAATGAATACTAAGGACTGTATTTCAGCAATTTTTTAAGAAATTTAAAGATACGTTTTTTTTGTTATATCAAACTAAATGTTCTTTACAAAATTGTAAAATTTTAAAAAAATAATTTTGAAATAATAAACACATGCAAGATAGCCCTTATTGTCCTCTTCAAAATAAAAAAAAAATTAAGTCTCTAGCTATAATACTTTTTGACTTATAACCTCCCAAAGTTGCATCAAATGTGAAAATTCACCTTGCAATTTTTTTTTCTTTTGTCCCTATCTCCGTTAAAAATCACTTTCGGTCAAAAAAAATTTCCAGATTATGAGATACCCTTAGATACTACCTCCATGCAAAATTTCATCCAAATCAAAAGGGGTACCCTTCCCGGATTTGTTGGATTGAGGTGGAATTGACCATATATATATTTTCAAATATTTGATTTCATTTGACATTTATTAGATGAAGCAAAAAATATCAAGCAATGTCGTTGAATTTTTTTAAACAATTTATCAAGCAAAAGCTAATAAATTTTCTTTAATCAACTTAATTACTAGTTGTCGTTCCTAAATCTTTTACATTCTTGTGTGTTCATTTATTTAATTTGATAAAGCTTAGGATTTTATTTATCACTTTGAACTTTGACTTCGATCAGGCATTCAACCTATTTATTGGACTGCTTTGCATTAAAATTATTTTTAGTGCAAAAAATGTGTAAAAATTAGGAAAAACCTTTTTATTACAAAAACGCACACTTCAGAATATTAGATCATTATAATTTATATTCAATCTTTTATTAAATCCGCAAATCATGCTGGTTTTTTTCTCCTTGTATAAATATCAAAAGGCTAAAAAAATAATACTACCCTAATCCCGGCACTTCGACACTTGGCGACGGCATCAGGAACCCCAGGTCTAGGGGGGTCAATCATCGATATGAGGCCGACGAATCGAAACCCGTCGAGAGGGAAATTAATGTTTTCCGGGTCAAATATGAATCCTGGAGGAAAATCGTCAGCTGGCATGGCGTAATCGCAAAACCCGAGAACGCGTTCACCTTCACCCCCCAGGTAAATGTAGGCGTCATTAAATTCCTGGCGAAACTGGTCATTAATCTCAATTTCCCGCTCCTGGCCCGCTATTTCGTCGTACACCAGGGCGGTTTTGCACATATCCAAAACACGTTCGGGCGCGCCCTTCAATACGAGAAAGTAGTGTCCACTCTCGTTTAAATCGTGAATCGATAGCTAATTACAAAAAGTTAAATGGTAAGAGTAGTGTTTTGAATAGGCAACCCTCTGAAACCAATTAATAAATATTTTAAAATTTTATGATTAAAAAATATATTAATTGAAAAACAGCATTAATAAAAATAAAATTATAATAATAATTAACAATGATAATAAAAATTAATAAATAATAAAAAGACAGGTTATATATTCTATGTAAAATGTGAAAGAAAGAAAACAAAATAAAATATTATATATTGATTTCTAAAATCTTGGCCATGTATTTTAAAAAAAGAAAATTATTATTTTTTAAAGTCTAAATTTTTTGTCCGATGCTAACTATAACTCAGTAAAATAAAATTATAAAATTATTTTTAAATAGATAATTTGTTTAAAAATTTTTAAGGCTTCAGGACCAAAGATCAAGAAGTTGAGGCAACAATTGGTATAAAAATATTATAAGAATTCGAAAGTCAATCTTGTTTTTAAAATTTTGGAAATTAATATTGGATCAAAATTATAATTTGAAGGGGCCAGAGGATAAACACACGTAAAATTCCAAAATAAGGGGTTCCCTTTAAAGTAGGGAACAAGGATTAAAGTTTGAAAAGAGTATTGATGGCTTTGTTTTAGCAGTATATTGTTTTAGGTCGATAAACGCATAATTTTGCAACTATTTTGCTTTAGTATATTTATTAATTTAATAGTTTAACAAATTGCAAAGCAAATGGAGAAATTTTTTTTTTAGGATATCTCCTATAACATATTTTTGAGCAAGTAACTTGGTATTTGTTAGTTGAGTTGAACGGTATATCAACGACAGATGGGTTCGCTTGCCTAAATTTCATTACATCCGGATTTTGATTTTCCACAAATTTTAGAATAGCTGATTCTGAAGCGTCTCCCGTGCATTCTCTTAAAGTACATAAATATTTAAAAATAAAATTTAATGCTAAAGGGTAAAATTAAGTCGAAAAAAAAATATAACCAAAACTTGTAGAAAACCTAAAAATTTAAATTTTTGTTCCGTGCTAAACCCCAAAAACTTATATAACCGTACAAAAACAATTACAAGAACCGTATGTTAAAGGATCATACCTCTGCAGGACAGGTACGTTTTCTTGGTTGGGTAAGAATGTTGCGTGACTGCACAGCATAGCTATCCGTTTTAAAGCTGGCCATGTTACCGTCGACTTTAAATGATCTACAAAAAAAGGACAGACCCTTTATAAGATCGCCAAAATCAATGCTTGAAAAAATTAATTTAATAAATTTCAGTGCCAATCAGTTTAGATAATACAGGTCAATGAGAGTTAACTAGGGAGATCCAATCTGCCATTTAGGAATTTTTGAAATCGACCGTTTTTTCTGATCAAACTTTGCAAGTCCGAATTTCATTTCTTGAGGTCACAAAATCTGAATTTGGTCAAGTATGGCTATTTTTTCGATATAGACGTAACAAAATAGATGAAGGAGGAAGAAATTACAAAGAAAAATATATATGAGACAAGGCCATCATGGGGATGTTTTAATATTTACACTTTTCATTTTATTTTTGATATTTGTCGACCTGTGCTATATAAATTAATTTAGCAAGTTAAAACCTCCGTCATTTCCAACCAAGGCGTCCCGGTTAATGATTTTCCCATTAAACCAAACGTGTGATACTGTCATCTTATTTTGCGTCAGCGTGCCCGTTTTATCCGAACATATAGTTGAAGTGGATCCCAGCGTTTCGATGGCCTCAAGGTTTTTGACTAGACAGTTTTTGGAGGCCATTCGCTTTGCCGTTAGGGTCATGCATACCTATATTTGAAGTAAAGATTATATAAGTCAGTTAGAGAAGCTGAGAAAACATAGTTATGGGTATTTCCAGAATCATTGGAATGGCAAAACATTTTTTTAAAGTTATTTTTTCTACCTTATACCGATTAAAACAAAATAAAACGCACTTAGCCAAAATTTGGCTCTAAAAAAATGCCGCTATAGTTTCATTCAAAATACTTTTTAATATAGAATTTTGTTATAATTTTCAAAACCTTTGGGTAATTTTTTTGCTGCATCTATGTTATTTGGAAACAAAAAAACTTTTTCATTCGATATAACCCTAGCCCTAGTCTACAATTGCTTAAGTTCTTGTGGTATTTTGACCCACAAAGGCGCATATATAAATGATATAGAATGAGTTTAATTCAATTAAAATACCTGTTAAAATTTATTTTTTAACAAAATTATGAACATTTGCCGTAAATAAATCTTACAATACTATCCAAACAATGCTTGTAGACGCCGGGCAGATATATAAAAAACTCAAAAAATGAGTGTTATAGGCACTCGGAATTAGTATGACTATAGGTGCCGAAATAAATAATAACACTGGACAACAAAAAAAAACTACATCCACAATTTTTTGAGGGTTTTGTAGAGAATTTTCTTGCGATAACGATCCCGGGTTTAGTTTTTTTTCTAAGGCCTCCAAATTTTATTAAACCGCGTCCAAAGTTCAGAAAAAAATTTAAAAAATTTTTTTTACTATTAATTCTACAAAAAATCTATTGGCATATTCAGATTCCTTATAAAAAAACATATCTAAAAAAGGTTATTACATAAATTTTTAGCAATTTACTTTCAAGTTATTTAGGATCAAAAAACGGAGTTTATGACAAAAACCACTAATTTTACAAAAATGTAAAAATAAAAAAAAATTAAATATTAAAAAAAAATTAAACCCCTTACGTTAATAATGAATGTTTTCGTTATCTAAATATATTTTGAAACATTTGTTACTACCCATAGGTTTTATGATATAGAAGCCCAAAATACCCCAAAAATTGAAAAATCTCAACTTTGACACCAAATAACTAAAAATCTGAGGCCTTGGCTAAAATTCTGATTTCATATTCGTGATCAGCGCCAAAAACTTGACCAAAACCATAGTTGCCATAAATGTAGCTTAGGGTCGCCCTAAATTTGTTGTCCAGTGTAATCATTCATCCCATTTTTTGCGCAAAGTTGATTAAATTTCTCACATATATTTATTAAAATGTATTTAAGAAAACAACAAATAACACAGGTCAACAAATATTAATGTCAGAAGCGTGAATTTTATAAAATCATAAAAGAATGCGTCCCCATGATGGCCTAATATATATATTTTTCGTTTTTCTGAGTTTCTTCCGTCTTTGGCTCCTTAAATCCGTCTACAACGAAAAATGGCCTTTTTTGACCAAATTCACAGATCTAAATATACCCTAAAAAGAAAAAATTAAAAAATCTTTTATGCATATAAAAATTCCTTGTAACTTATATTTTTATTCACAAATAATAAAAAATAAATTTTTTTAATACATCAAGCTCTTATATCGGCATTTAGATAATACAAAATATTTCGCGTCCAAACTTGAAAATATTATTTGAAGTTTAAGTTTAACAGTTTAACTATTGTGAATATGCAAAAATAAAACTTCAATTTATTTTTGTTATTGAATTTTTTTTGGTTTTTTGACCTTTTTTTCTATAATTTTTAATGTTTATATGTGACTAACTAAGTTTGATTAGAAAAAACGGTAAACGGATTTGATATTCCCTAGGATGGCAGGTTTGATCTCTACTCATAACTCTCAAAAAATTGTTGACCTGTGTAATATCTTACCGTTATTGTAGGCAACAATCCCTCAGGTACGTTGGCTACTATGATTCCAATGCAAAATATGACGGCATTCAGCAGGGAGTATTTTATCCCAAGGGCAATAACGAAAAAGGTGATGCCGAAGAAGCAGGCTATCGAGGCAATGATGTACACGAAATGTCGTATCTCCCGATGAATAGGTGTCTCGTCAATCTTAACGCGGGCCGCCAACCCAGCGATTTTACCCATGACCGTCGTGTCGCCAGTGCAAATGACTACACCTCGGGCCGAACCTAAAAAAAAATTATGAAGAAGTCAGGAAATAAAGATTTTTTCATTTTTCGTGTGTATCAGCAAAAATTTTTTGAATGTTTAAATATGGTTAGCACTTGGCTTTTATAAAGAATTTTGTAAATCAGAATACAAATCTATTGCAAAAGTTAATTGATGATAAAGCTACATAAAGCAAATAAGAATATTGACAATATTACTTTGTAGATAAATTGGACGTTCGAAGCCATATTTAAAATACAAAAACAAGTTTTTGTTCCTGTAATTTCCTTCGTAGAATTTTTTTTAAAAAAAACCTAGTTCTTAATATTTATGTGCTATTTTACATATAAAACTAATATTCCTTCTATATCACTGGACAACAAAATTTGGACGACCCTAAGCATCATTTAAGGCAACTATGGTTTTTGGTCAAGTTTTTGGCGCTGATCTATGAAATCAGAATTTTAGCCAATGCCTTAGATTTTTAGTTATTTGGTGACAAAGTCGTGATTTTTCAATATTTGGGGTATTTTTGGCTTCTATATCATAAAACCTATGGGTCGTCGTAACAAAAGTTTAAAAATATATATTTTGATAACGGAAACATTCATTATTAACGTGAGGCGTTTAATTTTTTTATAATATTTAAATTTTTTTTATTTTTTTATTTTTATGGTTTTTGTCATTATATCCGTTTTTTGATCCTAAATAGCTTAAAAGTAAATTGCTAATAATTTTAGGTAATAACCTTTTTTAGATGAGGAATCTGAATATGCCAATAGAATTTATGGAAAATTAATAGTTTAAGATATTTTCTAATTTTTTTTCTGAACTTTGGACGCGGTTTAAAAAAAATTAGAGGCATTGGGGAAAAAAACTAAGCCCGGGATCGTAATCGCAAGAAAATTTACAATACCCTCAAAAAATCGTTTATGTTTTTTTATTGTCCAGTGTATTCTTTAGTTTAAACGGCATACTGAAAATAAGCAAATCACTCTAAAGTAAAAAAAAGCTCATTTAAAGTGCCAGAAAAGAATAATAACTGTTTAACTACTATCTTCATTATAAATTACATCCAAATTGATATATTTTAGAAAAAAAACATTTTTTTCGGCTTAGCAACCCAACAATGCCAGACAGATATTAATTATGCTGATGCCTTATTTGTAAACCTTTGCCTCGCAGGAGCGAAAATTATTTTTTATTTGACAGCAATTGTCCTTAAAGCGAATGATTTTTGTCAAATTCATTAATATATAGCTAGGTGATTACTAAACCTTCGACGGCATACGTAGAAAAGAAGGCAAGATTTTTCGTTTCAAGGGGATTTAGACTAGTCATTTCGGGTGACCTGGATTGAGGCTCCGATTCTCCGGTTAGAGACGAGTTATCGACCTATAAATATATTAAACTTCGCTGGTTCGCATTCATTTTTGATAGGTGCGTTATTCGATGGATAAATTTATAATTTAGCAAAACCTCTTAAAAGACATTTTTTTTTTTCTTGGAAATAAAATCATGGGCAAAGCTTAAGTAATAATGTAAGTATTAGCTCTAAAAACAATTATGAGATTCATATACATACACATACCTTAAACCCTTGACTTTTAATGATTCGTATATCAGCCGGTATCCGGTCTCCTAGTTTCACTTCAACAATGTCACCGAGTACGACATTTTCAACTTTGATATCTTGCTTTTGCCCGTCCCTGATAACTATTGTGCGCTAAAAGTGACAACAAATAAATATTATACACATATGTATAACACATATTGACAAATATCATCTTATAAAATAGGGATATGCCTCAATATAGTTAGCTCTAATGAACTCTGTTCATCTTGTTCCTAAGAGCATACCCAGGAAAATAAATTGGGTAAAATTACAAATAAAATTATACTTTTCTAGGGCGCGTTAAAACTCATTTCATTTTTTTGGAATATTTTGAAATTTTTACCTTTTGATATTGAACGCTTTTTTACAAAAAGTCGCCAATTTTGGATACGAGCATTTAAATAGTTTTTCTGAAAAAAAAGTTAAAAAATTTTTAAAAAAAAAAATTTTAATAATTTAAAATTTTTCAAAAAAATCAAACGAGTCTGAACGCGCCCTGATATATAAGTTTTGCACATTTTTACAAAAATACTAATTTACCAATCAATTACTGAGTAATCGAGTCGAGAAAAATAAAATGTTTGCCCTATTAGTTTTCACAATTGTATACCCAAAGTACATGCAGTGGATTGAACAAATAGCAAAATAAGTAAAACTTAATAAGACAATGTATAACTTTAAAAGGATATTTTATGAGTTATATTTTTTCGTAAGTTTTGTAATGAGCCCGAAATAATATACGAAATTATGTATGAGCGAGTTCAGACTCATTACAAATTTTGAAAAATTTTAAAAAATTTTGTTTGATATATTTTTTTTTTCAAATTTTTTTAAAAACTTTTCTTTCAGAAAAATTATTTTAATGATAACAAAAATTGAAGACTTTTTGTAAAAAATGCGTTGTCAAAAGGTAAAAAATTTAAAATTTTTTAAAAAACGAACTGAGTCTGAACGCGCCCTATGGACGCAAAATTAAAAAAATAAATTGTGCGAGAAACAAAACTATACCGAAAATTATTAATATACTATATCACTAATCCTTGTATAGATTTAAATGGAATTTTTGAGGTTTTAGCTTTTTTTGCAAATTTTTCAAAACGAAGTTTGAATGCGTCATCCCTACTAACGATTTTTAAGTTATTCAATTTTCCACAAATATACCTGAGGTATCATTTTCTTGAAAGATTCCATAATCCGGGAGCTTTTAGCTTCTTGGTAATAGGAGAAGACTCCTGTTATAAGAACTACAAAGGCTAACACAGAGCCAAGGTACAACTAAAAATGGGAAATTAAACAATTAAAATTTCAAAGGCAACGACAAATTACCAAACCCGTCGAAATTCTATTTGTTAGTTTTAGGGCGCGTTTAATGTTAAAAAAAATATTGGTGTAATGTTAAAAAAATTATTTGGAGTTTTGAATTATAAAAGGGATGATTTTAAAATGATTATTAGCTATGTTTTTATGGATTATTTACAATTAAGTTTTTATACAATGTTAAAATGTTAAAGGCAACAAATTATTGACAACCCCGTCAAAAAAATTTGTTCATTTTGGTAATACATCCTAAATTTTTAAACACGTCAAAAAAGAGCAATATTATAATAGACTTAAATTATTATACCCTTAGGGGCATTTAGAATTGAATTATTTTTTTTGTAAATTTTGAGAATCTAATAATTATAATTTTTACATTTGAAAAAGTTTTAAAAGAAAAGTATTTTTAGTGTTAATAGATGGGGTGGTAACATTATGCAAAATTAAGAAAATTTTTAAAAATTTTAAAATTAACAAAAAAATTCCTCAACATTGAACGCATCCTCTGAATAATAAACATATGGCCACGTGCAAAGTGAGTTTCTATATTTTCATATAATTATAAAAATTCTCAAAATTTTATAAAAAATTATTTTTTTTCAATATTTTTCTTTTATTTCAGAAAAGTATTTTATATGCATAAACCAAATTTAGAATTTTTTTAGTATGCGTTCAATTTACGAATATAAAATTCACTTTGCACTTATGACCTAAAACAAATAGGAAAAACAAAAAAAATATTTTGAAATGCAGTTAACGGTAAATTATAAAAACGTTATCTCTTGCAGCCACAGGTGTCGTGAGATATTGTACAATGTACGCTGTGTAACACATAATGCTACCCACGAAAAGCAAAATGGCGAACCCTGAGATCAAGATTTTCAAAAATTTAATCCATTCGGGAGTCTGTTTTGGCGGCGTCAAACTGTTATGTCCGTACTTCATAAGCAACTCTTCCGCCATTTCTGACGTGTAGCCCTATACATATGTAGAGCATGAAGATATGAGAAGAGAATGTTAAGTTATTTATGTAATTCTATCCTGAATATATATAAATTTTATAGTTTTTCCTTCCAACGATGACTTTGGGTTTAAATCTTCCTCCACTTTCTAATGAGTTTTTTTAAAAACATTACATATCTTTTTTTTCTGTATTTATATTCATTTTTAAGGGTCAGAAAAGTAAAAAAAAATCTGCTTCTTTTTTGACACTGAGTTCAACATTTATTAAGAAAAATTTAAATTTAAAATTTATAAATGCCATCAAACTTAGTGCCATAAATGCTTTGATCTTGTTGATATGTTTTTAACGAACAAAAACCAAAAACAACCCTAATAAAATTGCTAAAATTTAATTATTTAGCTATTCATATACCCTAAATATTAAAATCTATACTTTAAACGATGTAAAAGTCTAAGTTTTTTAGGTTTAATTTTTTGTGCCAAAATGACATTGTTCAACTTCATATCTATTAATATTTGGTCAATTCCACCTCAATCCAGCAAGTCCGGGAGGGGTACCCCTTTTTGGCTGAAATTTTGCATGGAGGTAGTATTTAAGAGTATCTCATAATCTGGAATTTTTTTTTGACCGGAAGTGGTTTTGACAAAGATAGGGGCAAAAGAAAAAAAAATGCAAGGTGAATTTTCACATTTGATGCAACTTTGCGAGGTTATAAGTCAAAAAGTATTATAGCTAGAGACTTAATTTTTTTTTATTTTGAAGAGGACAATAAGGGCTATCTTGCATGTGTTTATTATTTTAAAATTATTTTTTTGAAATTTTACAATTTTGTAAAGAACATTCAATTTGATATAACTAAAAAAACGTATTTTTGAATTTCTTAAAAAATTGCTGAAATACAATCCTTAGTATTCATTATTAATATGTGAATTCAAAAGTATGGGACCGACTAGACTTTTTAAAAAATTCAAAAAAAAAAAATTTTTTTTTGATTTATAGACAAAAATTTGCTCCCTGTACTATATTAAAATATTTAAAAGTGCCAAATTTGTTTATATATAAGAAGTTAGACATAGGGGCAAATATGTTAGGCTATAACAGTTTTATTAATTTGATTCAAACTATTGTCAATTTTGGAAAGAAGGGGGGAACTTTAGAACAAAAAAAATGGTAATTTTCAGTATTTTACTCCTATCTTCTAAGCCGACTTTCTGGGTCACTACCAAACCAATTTGAAAATTTAAAACTGCATTTTATACATAAAACATCACTATATAACATATATTTCCCCCAACATTTTTTAACGTACCCATAGCTTTTTATGAAATAAAAACCAAAGTTTGCCAGGTTTTTTGAAATTTTAAGGTGTAAAAAATAAAAATTTAAAATTTTTATGCTAATATATGTTAACTTTTACTAGTCATTTTTAGTTTGATGAACAACATTAGAATATGTACATAATTCTCAATATTTATCCTCGGTAAAATTCAATAATTTTGTTAAATTTATTGGATAAAAAAAAATTTAAGAGGATTTTAGAAAAAATAATAAAGTTAAAAAATTTGTAAAAATTAATTTTTTTCTATTAATTAATAGTTTTTAAATAAAAGCCTCAACAACGTCAAATCTGACAAAAATAAGTAAAATAGAATATATTTGGCCTATTTAGAATATTATGATTTAACAGATTTTCTTTTTTTATGATTATCAACAAACTTAAAATAAACGTAAAAAATCAATTATTTTATAAAACATAGTGATATGGTTTTTTGATATTATAACTACATAAAAGAAGTCAATTTTAGGGTTAAACAACCTTAAATGATTATAACGGGCAGAATTAGCTTCAATGATGAATTTTAAGACTAAATATTAGACCCAATTTAATATAAACAAAATATAGACATTCAGACTTTTTTACTAATTTTTACAAATGCCAAATAAGTTTTTGAAAGGCTATTTAGAGCAAGAAACACCATATATATCTAACTGACCTTAATAAAGTTTAAAAAGCAACAATTTAAGTTCCAATTACATTTTAGTTTTATAATATAGACGCACTAAACCTATTAAAGAAAGAGGAAATATTACTGTTACTTGATTCAATGGGCATATAGATTTAGGCATTTACCTAAAGTTTTTTTATAACTAAATGCGTTCCTTACGAGTTTTAACACAAAAATGTGTTTTAATAAATACATTAAATTACAAATTTAATAAAAATAATGAAATGATTTAATAATCTCATTTTTTTATAATTTACCTATCTAATTCTTTTAAGATTTTCTATACATAACATATATACTATTTTTTTAACACTTTAACAGGCAAAATATGACTGATTATATAGGTTCTAGATATTTTTAGATAATTTTGCCAAAATAATAAAAAAATAAGCTTGCACAGACGAATACAATCTGCGTTAGTTTTTTGACACCTGAAAATTTGCTGTTTTTTGGCAAATTTAGGTATTTTTATTGTAGAAGCGTCAAAATCGAGTAATAAAAGGTGGGGCTATTATATGTTATTAAGCAATATTTTATCTATAGAATAAATGTTAAATATTAAAAAAAAGTTGGCTGGTTAACCAGAAAGTCGATTTTGAAAACAGGCAAAATTTTCACTTTTTTCGGTTTTAAGGTTCACTTTTTCATTGTAAATTTAATAATGGTAGTAATTAATTAAATCAAACTATTATAGTCTAACATAATTGCCCATATGTCCTGCTTTTTGAATACTGTCAAATTTGGCACATTGGCATATTTTAATATAGCGCAAAGGGCATAAATGTGTCCCAAAATTAGTGTAAAAAATTGATTTTTTTTAATTTTGTAAAAAGTCATGCCGGTCCCAAACTTTTTAAATCATATATTTATTAACATTATTAAGGGCCATATTATATAAATTTTTCAGAAAATTCAAAGATACGTTTTTTGAGCTATTTGTGTCTAAACTTGACTTTAATTTTTTGGTAACTTAAAAAAAAAATTTTAAATATTTTTTGCATCTAAGGTAGCCCTTATTACGATCTTCAAAATAAAAAAAAAAATTGTGACTCTAGCTACAATACTTTTGAAGATACATGTGCGTAAAGTTGCCTCAAATTTTTTTTTGCAAAAAAATGAAAAATATTTTTGCTCATATCTCGGTCAAAAATCGCTTCCGGTCAAAAAAAATTTAGGTTTTTATCAGCACCCTAGGACCCTACCATTGTACCAAATTTCAGCCAAAACTGAGACTTCAAGGGAAAAAGTTTGTCGAATTGAGGTGGAATTGACCATTTATATTTTTCAAAATTTGAGCTGGCTTACGTTGTTTAAGTCGCAACCAAGACGTTCGCAGAGCTCGCTCCATTCGATGTAATGGTAATCCTGTAAACATTACTCAAGTTTAATAAACATTTTAATATTGTAATTGTTAAATCAATATTCAATAAATTATTTTTTAATATTTTATATTAGGCAAATAAAAACAGAAATAAATTTGCTGTATTACTAAATTGATATATGCCTTCACAGGTGGCTCAGAATATAAAGAAAACCTTTGAATAATTTGATCGTTTTACAAATTAATTTACCAAAATAGAACCATCTGTTTGTTTAACCAATTTTAAGGCAATAAATTTTAGAATGTATGAATGTAATTGAAAAAAATGTAATGAGCTTAAGATGTCTCAGAGTATTTTAAAAATTAACCTTTATTGTTGTTGACAAGCACATTAATGTCACCTTCAAGGTCAATTTTCATCTTTAAGAAATAATAGGTAACATTAAAGAACTTTTTAACCTTATTTATTGGCCAACTCTGATTAAAAACCGTATTTAATTTATAATTATTACATTATAAAAATACGTTTAAGATTTAAACGAAATTTAATATACGAAAACAAGGACAATAGAGAAAGATAATAACTTTTTATATATATTAAAAAGCATTTAAAGTAAAATCTGTTTTAAATTTTTGTTAATGCTAAATTTGTTTAAGCTAATAAATCTCTATTTTAAAGTATTGCAAAATATGCGCAGTTTGAAAAACAGATAAACTGAAATAATTTGGCGCTGGGTTAATTTAACTTTTGACTTGTTTTCCATTGAAACGTCGAAATTGTTGTCAACTTTGAAAAACTAAAAAATATTTTTTGAAACTCGAGAAATTTCCCAAAAATAGCTATTTTCACTTTTCCAAAAAATGAGTTTAAAAATGACTATTGGTTGTATAAAGGCATTTTGCATTTTTGCCTCGGCGCCAATAATAGAACGCGTGAAAAACGCGTTTTGATTAATAGAAATTCCCCATTGTTTTTTACGAAAAAAACAAAACAATGTATATGACACTGCCACACATATAGATGCAAAATTCTACATTTATTTTCTGGAGCTGGAAAAATATTGGCTAAATATGTTATTTTTCAAATAAAAATTGACATTGTTATTTCAAATTTCGACTCTGAACGTGTGCTCCTTACTAATTCATAAATGTCGAATTTCATTAATTACAATGTCAATTTCTTGGCGTAAGTCATCAATCTTCGACGAGGTTGATTGCCTTCGAATCATGGAAATGCGTTTCCCGACCCGCTTATCCATGGCCCCAATTATTTTTCCGCTCAACTTTCGAGTCGGTCCGTAGACTTGCCTTTTGAGGCGCAACCCCTGTATCGCATTGAAAGAGGCGCTGTTAGTGCTCGAGATAGTCAGTCCGTTTGGATTAGCTGATGCCGACATGTAACGGGTCCTTCGAGGCGTAGCTCCGGGGCGAGGTGTATTATACCCTGATACAAATTCAAAATATTGTTAATAATTCCCATGGTATTGCTGTTTTTTTTTACAAAAACCTAAAAATGTTATTATCTCTTAGATAAAAGAAATAAATTCAATCAAAAAACATATAACTTAAGGAAATCAACCAAAATAAAGATTTTAATATTATGTTAAAAATGTGAAAAATCTTTGATTTTAAAAATTAGGCAAATACAATATCGTAACAGAATCGGACATTTAATGATTTTATAAGCTTTTATTGATCGAAACTCATTGAAACAGCTATAAGAAAGAAAAGTTGTGAAAAAGAATATTTACATAATTTAAGTGTTCGTGGGACACACACGGAACTTTTAAATATATGACAAATTAAATAATAATTGACAATTTTATCAAAAAATAGTGATATAAGCTTGTTTTTTTACGTGTTTATAAAATTGGAAAAACGCTCAACGCCGAGCCGTATTACAAATGCATCGCAATCGCATTCAAGTTACCAAGAATCATATGTATTTTTTAGGGCACGTGCAAAGTGAGTTTTTATTTTTGTGAAAATTTCAAAATTTTGAGAAATTTTATTTTGAAATAAAACGCAAGCGCATAAAATGCTTTTTCTGACATAAAAAATTTTTTAAAAAATTTTGAAAAAAATAAAATTTTTAAAAATTTCAGAATTTTGAAAATTTTACTAAAATAAAAACTCACTTTGCACGTGCCCTTGTAAAAAAAATAAAATAAGCCACCCGTACCTGCTGAGTGAACCGAGAGGTCATTTAACGCCACACCACCGTTAGATATATGACGGGTGTTGGAGAGCTTGTTGAAACGTTGGGCCAGGTAAGTCGAGGTCGGGATTGGATACATTTCAAGCTCCCCCTCCTCCGAAACCTCGTTGTCTTCTTGCCCTACCCCCGGGGTCTGTTGCGGGTCACCGCCCGAGTTGGAAGACGTGTTTCCATTAGGCCGGGATGCGGCCCGTTTATTGAAGAATGGGAAATTGCTTCCCGAATTCCGTTTTTTGTCCGACATTTGATAGCAATATTTTCTTTTTCAAATAGAATCTAATAATCAAGAAAATTATGTTAAGCGCGGTTATTTAAAAGTTAATATATAGAGAAGGTGCTGGAAACATTTTTTTCTATTTTACTCTCATGTCTTTATATCGGCGATAAAGCTCACGACATTCCTTTTTTGGGTTGCCAAAGTAATTCGCAGTTTTGACGAATAACCAAATAATTTTATTTTATCAACTCAGGTAAGAACTTAAAAATATCATTGTAATTGGTGTCTTACCCCATAACTTTCCGCAAATAGTAATCTTCGAGCTTTGACTATTAACATTGTTTTGAACCGAGCAAAGCAATTATGCCCGGATAGCTAGATTTAATCAAACGCCCACCTAGACTTTTGGGACTAAACTTTCACTGTAGGCATATCGTTTAGGACCTAATACAAAAGTAAGCCCAGCAGCTTAAAAGTGGGTGTACATGTGAACCATTGTCCCGAAAGAAATGCCGCTATAGGCGAAATTAACTATCAAACTCTGTATCTAAGGTTAAAACGTTTCCAACGAAATACTGAATCGATGGTTATTAACTTGAGGAAGCTTTAAATAGGTTCTACTAAAAAAAGTCCAAGCGTACATAAATCTAATAATTTACCACTGTTTAAGTGATACCTGACAGGAAAGCAACACTTGATTCTCCTAAAAACCCACATTCCCCAAAATTTAAAGAATTTTCCAATGTCTTAGACCTGAAATAATAAAGCCTAGCTAGAGCAGCGTTCCACGACTGGAATTTAGCATAAAAAATTATAAGAGATTTTGGTACTGCATTTTGTATTGAAAATCGATAGTTATACATGAAGCTTAAAAACTTAACAATGTAGGCCTTTATTAATCCTTTCCCATGTGTTTAATGGAATAAACCCGATGCTGAAAGACCAATAAACCATATTGCGAAATTCCCAAAGGGTTCATTAATGAAATTGCTAATCTTTAACAAATGGTCAAATAAGGGTTATGTTTTTGAGGGTGGCAAAATTCCCGCGAATATATCATAAACTGATCATGCTATAACATGCATGCTTCTTTGGATAAATTATAGCATATTTAATAAAATAAATATACTTTAGTCGAAAATACTGACCTATTTGAAGTAATACAAGATAGGTTATGATGTTATAAATATATCATTTATATGTTAATAACAAAGTGAAGAAATAAAAATCAAAAAAGTGGATGCACAAATACAGAAATACAATTTTGAATTTTTTTTTTTTTATAAAATGCTATAAAACTGTATAAATAAAAAGAGTTTGGAAATAACTTTTAATAAAAAACGATAATATGGACAAATTTTATGGGTGTATCGGCATAATTAATTAAAAATCGTTTTAAAACTATATAGCACAAATTTGGAATATTTTCGCTATAAGCTAACGTTAACCAACTTCCAAAACCCTTAATATAATTGAGATGCCTTTATTCCCCGCTGTGAAGCCATTGTATAATTTTTGACCAATAACACAGGTCAACAATTTTTTGAGAGTTTTGAGTTAACAACAGAGATCAAACCTGCCATCTTAAAGAATATCAAATCCGTTTACCGTTTTTCCTAATCAAACTTAGTTAGTCAGTTATAAACATTGAAAATTTTAGAAAAAAAGGTCAAAAAACTAAAAAAGATTCAAAAACAAAAATAAATTAATATTTTATTTTTGCATATTCATAATAGTTACACTGTTAAATTTAAACTTCAAATAATATTGTCATTTAAAACCGATAATATATCGTGTCGTATTTAAGTTTGGACGCGAAATATTTTGTATTATCTAAATGCCGATGTAAGAGCTTTGTTAATATAATTTATTTTTTATCATTTTTGATTAAAGGGATTTTTATATGCAAAATAGATTTTTAAATTTTTTCTTTTTAGGGTATATTTAGATCTGTCAATTTGGTCAAAAAAGGCCATTTTTTGTTATAGACTGATCTAAGAAGCCAAAAACGGAAGAAACTATAAAAATCAAAAAATATATTTGAGATTAGGCCATCATGTGGATGCATTCTATTATGTTTTCATAAAATTCACGATTCTGACATTAATTAAGTCTTGGTCCACCCATGAATGGGCCCATTTAAGCAAGGCACCCCTAGCAGGACCATAACAAGAGAGGTGGGAGAAAACGTTTTTCATTTTTAGTGGTATACACTATAAAAATAAAATTTTAGACCAGCCCGTAAATTTCGGCCCAGCCTAGCCCGTTTTTCAGGCGAGCAAGCGCCGTGCCGGAGGGGGGGGGGGGCTTTCGGGTCCCGACGTTGATCTCTAATATTTTTATAATAACATACAATTTACGCTTATTAATATCTTGCATGGAGTAGCCTAAAATGAAATATTTGGCCAACAAATATAATTTAATTATAACCATTATTTAGGTTGGATTATACGATCTGATAATAAAAACTAAAGGAATATATGTTAAAGGAGGAAATAATACAAAGTGATAAAAAATGTTTATTACAAAAAATATAAATATTTTAATAAAAAAACAAAAATTAAGGTTTAGGTTTATTTAAAATAAATATTTGCCTAATAAACTTATATCCAATATATAAAGCTTTAAAGGTGTATCTTTCATACGCTACGATTTCATGTCCAAAAAAAAAATTGTTTTGCGTAATAACTTTGTCGCGCCTCTCTTTCTTGTATCTCGAATTTTAAAATAAACTGAGAGGTTTAGTAAGCTCCGGTATTGTTATTTGAGAATTTACCGAATAAAAATCTCAAAATTAATGTATCTATTATATGGTATTTATTATCAATTTTTGAATATAGATTTATGTCTTTTACCTTTTATAATTAACGACATTGTTTGTTTAATAATATAATTCAATATACTTTGTCATTGTTAGGTAATGATTTATACATAAGAGAGGGGACACCTGTTGACCCTCGGGACGATAACCAAAATTAAATAATTGAAAAATAAATTTTTTTTGAACGCAAAATCACAAATAAATTATGCATGATAATAATAAATTTGTCAATTTGTAGACGATGACTAAACTAAAATATTCAAAAGTGCGAATCAAACAGAAAAGGGTGATCAAAATTAATTTTGTAAATAACATTTAAAAAAATTCTTATGTCAAAAAATTGCAGAAAATAATTAAACTTCCAAAAATTACCTTGTTTGACCAAATATTTATGGAAAAATTTTACTAATACAAAATTCTTCAGATTTTTTGGGGGACTCGATAAAGCTGGATATCCTTATTTTGTTTTATATTATTAAATCTAAGCTGGGCAGATTAAAAAAAACATAATTAGGCTCTCAATTACACAGCAGAGTCGGACAATTATTATATTTTGATAAGGTCGTTTGCATTGAGAGTTGTTCAAAGGCCGAGTTCTCCACTATGGATAAGACGCGCTATGCCTGTACTTGAACGGGTGAGAGCTAGGAGATACCTTTCTGAAGGAGCCTAGGCCTTGCCACCTGGGTAGCCGACTTTATATGCCAGATGATTAAAATTTGCGCTAGAATCAGAGCAACTCCTATAAGGAAATGTTTGGGGAAAATTTAAATACCCAAGACTAGATTGAGTCAATTGATACGGTAAATTAAATTTGAATGGGTCAATATTTAATAGTTCTTTTTAGCTTAATGGGAGCATATCTGTCATAAACGAAGGGGAGGGTTAATTACGCGCATAGGTAGCTTTTATATTCGGAAAATAGTAGACATGTACAACTAATTTGAAGCAGGCAGAAGGCTCTTAACGATTAACCCCGGTGAGTCGTATAGGTTTGGAATCTGAGCAATTGGGGTAAACTCCAAAAACAATTAATTTTTTTTAGAAAAAAAACTTATTTTCATATCTGTATTAACTTTAACGAACAATTTTTTTATCAAACCTTCCCCCTTATTAAATCCGGCCACGGTCCTTAATCATTTGAATCTCGGTCACAAAGAACTTTATTTTTTCGCTCATAATAATTTATCAATATAACCTTTTTTTAAATAGACCAGAGGTATAAAACCTGCTGTCAAAGAATAATAAAACCGCTATAGCATGTGAAGTGCCATGTGAATGAATAAAGGTGTGTTAAATTAAATTAAAATAATACCTTTTGATGAATTTTTTTTATGAATAATTAATTTATATATTTTTGGAATGATTAGTTCGAATGCCCAATAATTCTTATTATAAACACTAAATATAAAAATAATAACTAATTTGAAATGTTAAAAAATTTACAAAAAAAGCTTCAGGTAAAAATAAAAAAAAATGTTAAAAAAACTTATGTTAAAAAAAGGGAAGGGAGTGATGTATTATACTATTTTTATCGTAAAAATCATAGTAAACAACGCAGTGTTTTAGAGCATGCGCAATCGTGTTTTCAAATTTACTTTATTAGCTTCCCGCGCTTTTTTTGTATTTCATGTAACTCCCGCCTCTTTAACACTGGATGATTAATGTGATAGATAAGTAGGGGAAAGGGGGGGGGGGGGAGGCACTTCACGTGGTATACACAACGACAATGCCTTTGTAAAGTCTTGAACTTTGTATTCCCTAGACAGAGGTCTTCGTACAAACTGATTTCTATTTTTAAAAGTCGCGTTTCGACCATCAGTGCATTGAATAGATAAAATATCTAAAAAATTTCAATATATATGATAGCTGTACCCCTTATCATATATATTTTATGAATTTCAAAAAAAAAAAAAAATTTTAGTCGCGCTCTAGCAGGATCAACTCTCCACATTTCGCGGGTTTAAGCAAGATATTTTTATAGCCAGGCCTATATATTAGACACTTTCAAGGTTTAAATCAAAAAGGTTTGGGTCTGGCTGCAGAGTCCTGACGTGCGCCTTCTGTTCCCGCCTAGTGATTATTTTTAAATGAATTGCTGCAGGCCCTGTCGAATTACATGTTGGTCCGGCTCAGGCCCGTACCAGCCTATCTCATGGGTCAGACATTTGCTGAGGGCGCTACATTTTTTATTTTACAAAAAAAAATTTATTAACTTACGAAAAAATATTAAAAAATGAAGGCACAAAAAGGTTTTTTATTTTTAAAATTTAACCTATTTTAATATGGTCATTCCTTATACAATAATTAAATTTTCTTTATGATTTAGTATAACTGCGTTAAAAGACATTGTGCCATCTTAGGGCACGTGCAAAGTGACTTTTTATTTTCGTGAAATTTTTAAAATTTTGAAAAATTTTATTTTGTAATAAAACGCAAATTTTCAAAAAGTCGCCAAATTTATTATATGCATATAAAATGCTTTTTCTGAAATAAAAAAATTTTGAAAAAAAATAAATTTTTAAAATTTTCAGAATTTTTAGAATTTTACGAAAATAAAAACTCACTTTGCACGTGCCCTTATTACCAATAATTTTAGGGAAGACAGAGTAATCAAAACAAAATTTTTTGGCCAATCTTAAGCCTCTTGTGACCCAGGTCCATTTGCGAGATCCAGGGCGAGAGATGACAAGGTCTTTTATAAGAGTATTGAAAGTGGGCCTTAGAGAAAAAACGTGCTGCCTTTTTACATGCCTGAATTTCGAACGGAAAGATTTTAAGATCTTACTAGCAATTTAGAACCGCCTAATCTATTACTAAACTTACCACAAATCCATCTGATAGCTTGGTCATGAATTTTTATAAGTGGTTTAAGAAGTGATTTGTTGAAAAAGCCAAAAAGTTTCGCTCCATAAGAAAGGACTGGAAGAACACAAGTTATGTATATGTGGGTTTTTGCTGAAATCGGATAGGCAGATGAGCGAAAGAATGGACCGTAGATATTCAGAGCTTTTAGGCCTTTAGCCGCCCTATCTGCAATAATAGTTGTAATATCAAAATTCTGGTCAAAAACTAAACCCAAATACTTATAATGATTAACTTCTTTAATTGAACCAGAGCTTGAGATCGACAAACGAATACGTCGAATAAACAAACAATTTAGTTATGAGAGTTCCGATGAACCTATTAAAAATGCAAGCAAAAAATATGAGACAGAGGTTTTTAACATTTTAATTGATTCTACTTTAAACTCACTTGCGCAGAGATTTGAATTAATAACATTTAGTCAAGACAATTTTAATATTGTATATTCAATAACTTCAAAAAAAAATGCTCCTTAATTTAGAGGAAGAATGTAAGAAATTGGCAAGTTTTTTGAGTAATGGAGCAGAGTCCGATATCAATCCACAGGAACTATGCGAAGAGACTAAGGTTTTTATTAAACTTAAAGCACCCATGAAATTAAAAGATGTTTTATCATGGATTATTGAAAAAAAAAATAGATCAAATATACCCAAATATAACAATTTTATTTCGCATTTTTCTAACAATTCCGATATCTGTGGCATCCGCAGAACAAAGTTTCAGCAAACTGAAACTTATAAAAAATTATCTTAGATCGACTATGCTAGAAGATAGATTAAATGGCCTCTCAATCATGGTATTAGAATCTAAAATAGCGCTGAGTATTAATTTAGAGGATATAGCAGAAGAATTTGTAGGGTCAAGAAAATTTTTATTTTGATTTTACTATTATGCATTGTTTAGAATTCTATTTTATCATATATATTCTAATTATATAAGATTTTTACCATGCATCATATTTCAATAAATTAATATTAAAAAAAAATATTTTTATTGTTACCTCTTGTTCTTTCTATATAATAAATAAGGGGCGGGGCGCCTTATTTTTTTTTGCCTTTAGGGGCGCTTGAGAAACCTGGTACGGCCCTGGTCCAGCTATTCCATTTTTAAACTATTGATCATTTCTGACGTGACCCCTTTATTAATTAGTTTTGATAACAAAACATATAGTATTTAAACCATTATTTTTACATGTACCGATTATGTACTTTACAACTTTTTTATTAACATTGGTAATGTTTTTGCCGAAACCTTCCGGAGAAAGAACTAAAAACCTAAAGAGGTTAAATCCATCTTTCTCTCCGCAGCTCTCATGTTCTGCTAGTACCCTAACTGTCACAATATTTAACATATAATGCGGGGGTGCATGGCATTATTTTTAAAAATTTTTTGTTAGGCATTTTGTTTTTTTATTGATAAATTGACCTATTTAAGTTAGGTGGCACTGCCCAATACTATTTTATATATTCTTGAGAAAATCAAGCGTATCACAAGTTTTTTATAATTATAATGATAGTAAATAGGCATATGCCGGGGAAAATTTTATAAATTCTAAAAGCTTCAAAATAATGTACTTTTTTTTAAATGTGTGAAATTATAGGCCTAAATAACAAAAGACAATTCCGCGTTAAAAACCTATACAACTAAGGCAAATTTTTTTAAGGCCCCACAAATCTGCTTTTTTTCTCAAAAAGTCCCAAACATATTTTGTAGATGTAAAATCCTGATATAAAACAAAAACAAACAATTGGTTAGAGGTTTCCCCCATACCGTTCCCCACATAGGGGTGCCATACCCGTTAGGGCTTTGACTCTTTTAACCTGAACAAAGCAATTAATATTGCCGACGGGTTAAATAATAAGATTTGCTTTAGCCTAGGCTCTTACTTTTAAAATTATTGTTTAAGACCTACTGCCTAAGTAGGCCACTCAGAAGCTTTAAAGTGGTTGCACATGTATGCTATTTTTCCGAAGAAAAAGGCTACTGTGCACGGATTCGAACTCGCAACCTCCTGCGTCTAAGGCAGAAGGTTTTCCACTGAACTATCTGAGCCTAAAATCCTGATATAAATAAGAATTATCTTATTGTTTGAGATATATAAAAATTGCAAGTGATATTAATATGCAAAAAATATTTTGTTAATTGGGTATTCATAAGGTCGATCTGTCTTTGCCAAATATGGCCATATTTTTTTTGATTTTTATCAAATAAAATACCCGAAGTTTGAGGAATCGTTGGAAAACAAATATATGAGATTGCAAGCTCTTTAGGGTTTTTTCCCTATGTGGCCAAATATTAGTTAGTGATAGGCGAGTATTTTAAATTCATTATGCCGTCTCCAAAAATTAAATTGCTTTTTCAGACTAATTAGTTAATTCGCGTGGGCTAAAAATGGCAAATATTATATAATAGCTTAAGGTGAAAGGAAATTATATATTAAGGTGCGATAATTCATTCATTTTAATTTAATTTTTAATTTCATAACTTTTATCATTCATTAATTTTTGTCGACTGTGCTACCAAACCAATGTTAGAACAATTTACATTACTTTTTTATCAGTATTTAGACACGTATATCTGCATTAATTCTTAAATTTGGAAAGAAACAAAATTAAATATCAGATTATAAATCATACCATATATTTTTTGCAATTTTTGTAGCTAAAAAATAGATAAATTGAAAAATTTAATAAAAATTCACTGAGGTTTAGACATCATCAAAGCAAATTTGGAATATTTAGATGTCACTGGACAAAAGGGAAAAAAAATTAAAAATTTTTTTTTATTGAGCTAGTTTTAGAGCCATATAAGTTTATGTCTTAGTTAACTCGTTCCAATTTACCCGCGCTAAAAATACTGGTAATAAATTTGTCTTAGTTAACTTTGTTCCAATTTACCGCGCTAAATACTAGTAATAAATTATAGTTAATAAAGTTGATGATTAATTATTCAAGTAAAGAGTTAAAATTTGTTAAAAGTTGATTTATGTTAAAAGGTTACATGAAGAAAAATATATACACTATATAACCAGTTAATTCCCCAATAATATTCATTTTTACATTATTTCACTATTTTCATTTTAAAAGTCCAATATTTTCAATTACGAAAATAAGCATATATTTATTACCAATACAATGGTGTTCCCACCCGATCGATATTAATTCATACAATTCAAGATAAAAAAACAAAATAGGTAACCACATATATTTTATTTTATTTCTCTTATTTTTGCTAGCTTTAATAGTGCGAGACTGTAGAATAATTATAATAAAAATATTAATTAACTCGTTGTAATGTTCAACGACAAAAAATATTGTTTGGAACTTGGAGTATTTTTGAAGGAACCCTATTTGTTAGCCCTTTTAGTTTTTGTAACAATCGTTTATTTAAAATTATTTAAAATGGACCAAATCGTAAGAGTGAGTAATTTTAGGAACCGGTATAATAGGCCGTATAATCAAGCTTATAGACCGTATAACCAAGGTTATAGATCGTATAATCAAGGTGGTGGGTGCACTTGTAGGTCACAAGGACCGCAAGCGCAGCAAGGTCAAGGTCAATAGCAATTAGTCAAGAAATTATCTCCTGAACAAGTTATAATTATTAACCAAAATAAATATAATATCTTATTTGATACGGGAGCCGCAGTATCCCTAATTAGTTTAAAAACTTTTAAAAAAATATTTCCATATTCTAAAATAAATAATTGTAATCAAATCTTCAAAACTGTTTCAGGTGATAGTTTTAGACCTTTAGGGTTTATAGATGTAAATATTTACATAAATAATATATCTTCAACAACGAAATTTTATATTGTAGATTTTGAAACAGTAATAATTATAGGATGGCCAATTATTCATTTTTTATTTCAGAATAATTTTTTAAATTTGATAGATTTTAGAAAGGTTAATATAGAATTAAATCAATTTCATTTTAAAGACACTACAAGTACAGAAGCAAATGATTTTATTAAAAACTGTTGAATTGAGTTTAAGGATTTATTTGAAGGATTAGGATTATTAAAAGGGATAAAATTTAGCTTACCAATTTTACCGGACGCCAGACCTATTTTCCTCCCTTGTCGCAGAATTCCATTCGCTTGGTTGGATGAAGTGAAATTAATTTTACTAGATTGGCAAAATTTAGGCGTACTCAGACCAGTTGAATATAGTAGTTGGGCAACTCCTTTAATACCCATCCTAAAAGAAAATAAAAAGTTACGCATGCGCAGATTTTAGGTTAACAGTTAATAAATTTTTAGAAAAAGTAACCTACCCGTTGCCTAGTTTTGATGAAATAATTTTGCGTTTTGCTGGAGCTAGATTTTTTAGCAAACTTGATTTTTCACAATATCTTCAATTAGCATTAACAGAAGAAAGCGTCAACGTTTTGACAATAAATACGCACTTAGGTCTTTTTCAATTTTTACGATTACCCTTTGGACTCTCAGCATCGGCCCAAATTTTTCAAAGGGCAATGTCGCTGATATTCGGAGACCTAGAAGGTGTTTTTGCCTATCTAGATGACATACTCATCATTGGCCGAACGATGCATGAACACAATGCAAGACTTTCTATCGCATTAGGTCGCATCAAGGAAAAGGGGATGAGATTAGGGCAAAACAAATGCTCATTTCTTTTGGAAAAAATAAGTTATTTAGGACATGATATTAGTGCACAAGGCATCAGACCTTTACCTCAAAAGACCGAAGCGTTGATGAAAATGAGAGATCCTAACAATAAAGCTGAACTCCTCTCAATACTCGGTACTTTAGGTTATTATCGCAGGTTTATTCCAGATTACAAAGAAATTTCGGCACCACTTTACAATCTTTGTAAAAAGGATGTTCCTTTTATCTGGACAGATTTTCATCATAAGAAGTTTGAATCGGCGAAGGATATTTTAACCCATCCGCCAGTCTTAGCAAGCTTCAACCCCGACTATCCATTAATTTTAGCGGTAGATGCGTCTACTCATGGAGTCGGTGGCACGCTATTGCAAAAGTATAAAACAATAAATAGACCGATACTCTTCTTTTCACGCATATTTCGAGACCCAGAAACCAGGTATTCAACTATCGAAAAGGAATGCTTAGCTATCCAATTTGGATTAGAGAGATGCAGAGAATATCTGATTGGTCAAAGATTTACAGTGTGGACTGACCATAAACCTCTCATAGGATTATTAAAAAAGGACAACCGTGTTCTACTTCTGTCACCACGATTACAGCGTTGGCAGCTACTCATGGGAAATTTTAACCTCGAGTTAGTACATATACCTTGTAAATGAAACAACTTGCCAGATGCATTATCACGTCTCTGCTATTATGGGACAACGCCTGATATAATCAACTCCATCATAGATGAAGGTTGCGCCTCAAGGCAAGATATAATAAATGCGATCGAAAAAGAAGAAGATTTATTATTCTTAAAAAATATTTAAAGGGTCAGATTGAGCATATTCACCCGTCTAACATTTATTATAAAGTAATGACCGAACTACACTTGGAAGACGAGCTAGTGCAACGACAAGATCGCATAGTTATTCCAAGAAGCCTCACTTATAATATAAGCCAGGAAATACATGCAGGACATCAAGGACGCGATAAGTGTGTACATCAAGCCAGAGTAAAATACTGGTGGCCCAAAATGAATAATGAAATTAATGAAGTATGTCGTAGATGTACTACATGTGCTTCTATAGCGTCACGCCCAAAGCACGACAAAGTTAGAAAATGGCCCAGTTGTACACGTGCGTGGCAACGCATACACCTAGATTTTTTTGATTTCGATAAAAATAATTATTTAGTCGTGGCTGACGCATTTTCTAGCTGGGCAGATTTTATAAAAGTTAACCATACAACATCGCAAGTAGTAATTAATTTAAAAAGCTTATTAGTCAATTTGGATTCCCAGAAACAATAATAACCGACAACGGTACTGCGTTTACCTCTCAAGAGTTTAAAACTTTTTGTGACAAATGGAATATCGAACTAATTTTTACTCCACCATATCATCTTAGTTCACATGGACTAGCTGAGAGATCGGTTGGAATGGCCAAAAGATGGTTAAAATTACATCAACATGAAAAAGATGGAACATGGTTATACCAAGTATACCGCAATGCAGTAGGGGCGTACAACCAACCATCGATTTCGGAAAAGTTTTTAGGACGAAAAATTAGAATTCCCAACGAGATTATAGGTCATAAAGAGAACATAGCTAACACTAAGTATGTTAAAGGGCAAAATATTTGGTACCTATCACATAACAAAAAGCGCCCCAAATGGCTCATGGGAGAAGTAATCTCTTCTAAAGGGTCTCGGGTGCTTGAAATTCTAGCACAGGATAAATCAATAGTAATAAGGCATGTAGAGGACGTTAGAGTCCGCTACTAATTAACACTGTTTAAAGCATACAGTAAGAATAATTATTCAAACACTAATAAGTTTACAGTAAGTATAAATATTCAGTTACAAAGTATCCAGTATATTTTTCGGAAATTTTCGAACACCCATAATTTTTGTATTCGTGATGGTATAAACTCTTAAGAAAGATATACTAACCACATGGGCAATATTTTTTTTACAATAGTTGTTCATAGATTATTAAATTTGCCAAACAATTAAGTTTGGCAAGTTTCCAATTTTTTTCAGCCTATGACGCTCGCCATGCTATTAAAGCGCTGCGTCGGACGCTAAGATTTTTGGAAATAGTACAATGTGTAACAAAAAATAATTTTTTTCAAAATGATCACGTACAATATAAAAATTCAAAAGAATTATTTAAGTAATGGCATGATAATAAGAAAGATTGCTCCAATCCCAATACTGCATATATTAATAAAATACCTTATATGGTCAAAATAATTTTTAGCAGTGGACAGGAAGCATAAATGCCTATATAATAAGATAGATTCCTTACAGGATGAAAAATGTGAATAACGCCAATTGTACGTAGTTTAAACATAAAACTTTATTTTTCAATTTTTCTTAATTATCAAGCATAAAGAACCGTGACATTTTGTCCGAAGTTGGCAGGTGGACAGTCCAGAGTGTTTAGTACGATATTTTTCCTTTTATAGGTTGTTTATTTAAACCAACGTAATGATGCCCAAAGTTTTTATTTCCCGCTTGACGGTGAAATACCCGCTATGACGGAAGAATACTAAATAATTATAATTAAAATTAGCCGCATATATTATAAAACTAGGGTTACGTTGGAAGCATAAATTATAAAAATATTTAAAAAGTTATAACTGAAAGCAAAGCAAAAACCACCTTTGTATGATTAGAATCAGAAAGTTCTTGATAATTAAAAGTTAATGTTAATGTAAAAATTTTAAACCTAAACCAAACCTTACAATGCCCACGTACTGGATAGTTAGTAATGGATACTCAACCAAAACGACAATCACAAGCTAGACCTAACGACTATGAGAATACTTGGCTACGATAAAAACAACTAGTTACAAATAGTTCTGATCTACGGAACACATACACATTAATTTTTATAAATGATACAGATAGCTTACGCTATACTTTTGTATAGGGTAAGGTGTCTTAGTTAACTCGTTCCAATTTACCCGCGCTAAAAATACTGGTAATAAATTTGTCTTAGTTAACTTTGTTCCAATTTACCGCGCTAATTACTTGTAATAAATTATAGTTAATAAATTTGATGATTAATTATTCAAGTAAAGAGTTAAAATTTGTTAAAAGTTGATTTATGTTAAAAGGTTACATGAAGAAAAATATATACACTATATAACCAGTTAATTCCCCAATAATATTCATTATTACATTATTTCACTATTTTCATTTTAAAAATCCAATATTTTCATTTACGAAAATAAGCATATATTTATTACCAATACAGTTTATTAAAAGGTGTCAAAGACCATATTAATTGGTGTGGCCCTTCCAATAACATTGAAATGAAATTTTTAAAATTACACAGGTCGACAAAAATCAATGAGTGAAAAAAGAATGGGGTATAATCCCCATGATGGTCTTATTTCACATATATTTTCAAATTCTTCAGACTTGAACTATTTTTTTAGGTAGGTATTATAAAAGTGGCAAAATTTGATAAATAACATATTTTAACGAGAATCACCTAAAGAGAAAAATTTTTTTTTTATATATTACACTATAAACTTAATATTTTTATCTTAAATAATAAGAAATTAAATTTAAAAATATCAAGTTCTTGTAACATCAAAATTTAGGTTCTACAGAATATTTGGTATTTCCACCTAAATGGGACACTATTTTATAGGATTTAAGTTAAAATAATATTTGAAATTCGAATAAATAGAAAAAGAATTTTTTATATCTTTTTTTGATTTTTGAATATTTTTATTTAACTTTTTTTTCAAATATTTTTAATGTTTAATGGCGTGGAAGGTTTATATAAATAATTAATAAATTTTCTCAATAGCAAAATATTTTTTTACATAACATTTTTTTCATGAATCTTTCTTAAAAGTATCTAATAAACCAAAACCTCGTTTTAATCAATAACACTAATACATTTAATTTATTGACAAGATTTATTTGATATAGACAAATAAAAAATTCCCATTTTACAGTTTTTTCTTTGTATTAAATATACAATATATATAATTGATGAATAAATTAAATCTTAATTAAAGAGCACGTATTTTCTTAATAAAAAAAATTTAATTTATAGCTTTAAAATTTTTAAAATTAGGAGTAAGACAGTATCATTCGTATGAAATTTCTCTAGCATTCAGTAGTTAAATTATTTTACATTTTTGACATTTTTATATGTCTTAATAAGTCAGGTTTACATAACGCAGGTCAACAAATATCAATGTCAGAAACGTGATTTTAACTAAAACATAAAAGAATGCATCCCTATGATGGCCTAATCTCATATATATTTTTTGTTTTTCTTAGCTTCTTCCGTCTTTGGCTCCTTAGATTCGTCTATAACGAAAAATGGCCTTTTCTGACCAAATTGACAGATCTAAATATACCCTAAAAAGATAAAATTTAAAAATCTTTTTTTTATTAAAATCCCTTGTAACTTATATTTATAATCACAAATAATGAGAAATAAATTTTATTAATATACCAAGCTCTCACATCGGCATTTATATTAATAATATTTCGCGTCCAAACATACGACACGGTATATTATCGGTTTTTAATAAAAATATTATTTAAAGTTTGAATTTAACAGTTTAACTATCGTGAATATGCAAAAATAAAATTTCAATTTATTTTTGTTTTTGAATCTTTTTTTGTTTTTTTTGACCTTTTTTGCTTAAATTTTTAATGTTTGTACCTGACTAACTAAGTTTGATTAGGAAAAACGGTAAACGGATTTGATATTTGGCAGGTTTGATCTCTGTAGTTAACTCATAACTCTCAAAAAATTGTTGACCTGTGTAATGCGATATTATGGCATTATAACTTTTATAATTATAAATTTTTTAATAGAAAAAATATTGTAAACATGTTTAACATCATTTTAAAACAATATTACACGTGTTGCAATTTAGGTAATAATTAGAATATATTTAAAGCGCCTTTAGACTTTATATATTTAATTAAAATATTTTAAATATATCAAAAATATTATCAATTTTTTTTTTCAAATTTTTTTACAGTCCTTTATTTCTGAAAAAAATAATTTTAATGCTAATAGTAAAGAGACAGCTTTTTGTTAAATTGCGCTTTAGGGCGCGTTAAAAATTTATTTAAATTATAAAATTTAATAATATTGGTTTAATGTTATAAAATTTTCTAAGGGTTAGAATTTTTAAAAATTCCTGTCAAAGTGTTTTTTAGCTAAGTTTATATTATTTTAGATACAAATTAATTAAGATATCTGATTATACCTTAAGCTTCTGCTCTAAGTGTTAGAAAAATCTGTAACAACAATAAACAATAATTTACAAAGTTTTTGTAAAAACAAATGAAGTGTGAATGCACTCATAAAAATCGTATTTTTGGCTGTGCGGCTATTAAAAAGTTAAAAAAAATGAGCGCATTTGATTAACATTAAGGTGGCTAGGAGTACGCGAAAAGTGAGTTTTTATTATCGTGAAAATTTCAAAATTTGTAAATTTATTCTATAAAAAACGCAAATTTTTAAGAAGTTGCCGCTGAATATAGTCTACCCATAAAATGTTTTTCTGAAATAAAATTTTTTTAAAATGTTTAAAAAAAAATAAATTTTACGAAAATAAAAATTTACTTTGCATGTGGCCTAATAAAAATAATTAAATTCTTAGAAAAATTATTTCTCAATTTTATGTTAGGCATATCCCAAAACTACCAAAAAACATTATCATTTTTTGATTGCCGTTAAATTTTTTGAAAAATAAATGCTTTTACAATTTTATATTAGCATTAGCCGCTGCCGTGAAAAAAAAAATTGAAGAAATTAAACGCATTTGATTAACATTTAGGTGAGAAAAAAAAAATTGTGATACAAATTTTTTTTTAAAAAATAAAAACATTTTGTTAGGCATTTCTTAAGACAACCATATTACTTCTCTTTTAATATTAGCCGTTAAATTAAAAAAAATGTTTTTACAATGAAATTAGTATTAGCCGCAGCCCTTTTAATTAATTTATGATTGAGTGAAAAAAAGGACCATGGAAGAGAATCATGTTTCAAACGGTGGACATAACGATGAGCATTTAGATTATAATCCACCATTACAAAAAAGCATTGAGGATTTTATTATTAAAGATGCCGAGGATGAAAGTTTGCTTAAGTATAAAAAGACACTTCTTGGAGAAGCTATCGCCCAAAAAATAGTAATAGGTATGTTTTATTTTTTTTTCCATGAATTTAGATGAGAACAATCCAAATTTAGTCATACCAAAAAATTTGATTCTTATTGTTGAAGGAAGACATGAAAAAGTTCTTGACCTAACTGGTAAACATTTTTTTTTGTTAATTGTTGGATTTGCTATCTAATGATAAAATTCTTAATTATATTATTTATAAATGAAAAGTTGAAGACTTATTTTATATTAACTACATTAATTTATAATGTTTTTGCATGAAGCTGCAGCAAGCGATACAAATCTAATGTTTTTTCTAATTTTAATCTAGCCTTGGCCTAAATTAAAGGAAAAATTTCATCTTTTTTGCAATCTTAAAATTTTAAATGCAATAAGTGTTTTAAATTCATTGCTTAGTTTTCTATCCAAATATTTTAATAAACTAAGCTTTATTGTTACATTAGGCTGTTATGGCACAATTTTTTTTGGAAAATTATTAGTTAAAAATAACATTTATTTCTATATAAGATGCATTATAAATCCTTTTTTATTGAGAATTACTCAAATTTAGTTATATAAATAAAATTTTATTTTATTAATATTTTTTATCACCTTTGTTTTCAAAATTTACTAATGCTAATAATTAAAAATTGACTTTTTATAATTTTTGCTTTTTTAAATTAGGAGAAAAAATTTATTAATCTTGAACATTATCTAGAAATTTTTAAAATTAAAACAGGCACAAAAATTTAACTAAAGTATTTGGTATTAAATATCTGAATAAAGTCTTTTTTTTTTAACATTATATTATAACTAATAATACAAAAACAAATAAAGTTAAAATGGGGATAGGAGTTATAAAGACTAATGAATTTTTATTTAAAAAGTAAATTTTCTGTAAAATAAAAATTGTTGTAAATTTAGTAACTTATTAAATTAATTATTAAAATATGTATCACATTACACAAATTTATTGGAATATAACATTAGCATATACATGTTGATTTATAGGGGACCTTAAGGAAATTCACAAAAAGCCAATTGTTATAAAGGAAGGCACACCTTATGCAATAAGAATAAATTTTTTTGTTCAACGGGATATGGTATATGGCTTAAAGTATATCCAAACCTTTTTTAGAAAAGGAATTAAAAGTTTGTTTTTTTGACTTTTATAATATAAAAGTTGACAAAACAGTTCATATGATTGGTTGTTATGGGCCATCAAAAGAATTAAAATCTTACACAACACCTGTTGAAGAAGCTCCTAGTGGATTAGTTGCAAGGGGAACATACCATGTTAAATCATGTTTTATGGATGATGATAAAAAGGAACATTTAAAATGGGAATGGGTTATTGAAATCAAAAAAGACTGGGAAGATTAGCATCACAATTAATTAGTAAATATTACATAATGAATATTTTTTGCCTATATTTAAATATTTATTTCAGAATTTTTCATAGGATGCTAATATTTTATATTAGCTGTCATAAGTTTCAAAGTTTAAAACTATTTTTTTTTCATACTTTAAATATAACAAAAGCAATTAGTAAATACAATGACTTTAACTTTATAAAAGTTTGATGTTTTAAGGCAACTTAATTACTTTAGTTATTAAACATAATGATAACGTTTTATATATAAGTTTATAGTATAAGCACCTCTTTTTATCTATAATAAATTATTATTTTTTTGTATTTTTTCTTTAAGCATTGTATATGGTAAAATTTATAAACAAAAAAATGTTAAAAGCCAAACTAAAAGAAATATTGTGTCTAAACTAGCCTTAGATTTAAATCCTTGCACGTTTTTACTTTACAAAAAATCATTGCCTTACAATTTTGTTTACTTTTTGAATACTGGCAGTTAAAAAAAAAGAGATGTAAAATAAAGCTTAAGTATATTTCATATTATTTTTTTAATAATTACATATGTTCTTTCAAGGTAATCACATTTTTACCAGAGAAGGCTTTGGTAGTGCCAAAGGCCAATTATTATTAGGCCCAATAAGGTGCCATGCCTGTCAAATATTAATATTGTAAAACAGGACATTATTTAATGCCATCTTTGCTGGATTTATTTGTTTTATATTTTAAAATTATGATTTTGTAAATTAAATAAAAAGCTGTAATAAACGTTATATAACTATTGAGAGTTATTTTAAATACTTTATTTTTTTATCTCTTTATTAACATTAATTATCCCCGATGCACACCAAAAGCTTGAATTAATTTACACCCAACTAATTATAATTAGGGATATATTTTAAAATAAATAATAGGCATTTGGTTTTTTGAATAAATTAAATTAATATATTGTTTAGCCAACTTAATTATCTTCCAATAGAATAATCAACAAATTATGCTAAATTAACTATTTATTGATATAAATATTATGTATATAAACCTAAATCTATGTCAAGCTTTTATAATTTTTTATGCAATTTTAACTAATCTCATTAATTAATGTAATTTGTATTTGTCATATAATTTATTTATGTTAGCCAATAAATATATAAAACATTTGAGTGACTAATGTTCTAGAGGCTTCTTCAGCAATTAAAAACCATGGTAATATATATAGGGTACCTAAACTATATTAAAAGTAAAATTACCAGTCTGTAAAGTTTTTGGCAAAAAATAATAAAATGGGAACAACCATTCAGTTGGAAATGACACCAAAATAGTTGAAAAATACTTCCATATAAAATACAAATATACAATTATCTAAATTTAAAATGTTGTAAATACTTTAACAGCATAGAATGCATATTTTATATTGCTTTGAAATTTGCTTGTCAAGTCTTTGTGGGACTTTTCTAAAAAAATGAACAATATTTATTAACCTAAATGTTCAATATTCTCTTTTATTGAGTTTATGTTTCTTTGTAATCGTGCATATTTTGGAAAATCATCAATCATATTAATATTTCGTTTTTCCGATTCTAACTTCATCATTTGTTTATATTGTTCTCGATATTCGGCGCTTGGTTTTAAAAATCGTTTGAGCTATGATTTAATTATTAAATTTTTTACTAATTTAAGGGTGAAAAGGGTATATTCAATAATGTGAAAAATAAAAGTTATTGTTAAAATTTCTAAAACAGGCTTCATTATTGCATTCGTTCAATCATCCTGCTCAAGTGAATATGTTCTAATTTAAGTCTTAACAAGTGCATATTTGGCTCGGCTAATACTAATAAATTGTAAAAAGTTTCAACCTACTATCATAAAATAAAAATTAATTATTTTGGGCGTTTTAGAATATAGCTAACAAAAATATATTGTTTAGGTTTAATTAAAGATTAGGCTAATTAGGGGTGGAGTTACGTTTACGCTATGTTAGGATAAGGTAATTATGAACTGTTTTATGATTAAATGTTTCTTATAAAAATTACCCTAATAAATAAAAAAAATTTGAATACAAAATAAATACTCATTGATTATGACTATTTAGTATATAGTTATAAATTGAGTAATAATTAAGTAATTTTTAAAAAAAAATTTATTTTATAATCTTTATTTGTGCTCTATAAATTTGGAAATAGCGAAATTGATTTGTGCAGTTGTTCAGAAACCTTGTTAAAAAACATACTAGCCTCTATGTGTGATTATATATAAAATATAAAAATAAATTTATTAGAGTGTTAATGTATATGTAAGATAAAAATATTAGTTAAAGCAAAGAAAAAAAAATGTTTACGTGTAACATAGTCTTTCAAAGAATACAAATTTCAATATCTTTAAATGTCTCTTTTGTTTAATATTTTGCTCTGACTAATGTTTCTAGTCCGGCAAGTTAAACCAGAACTGGGTAAAATAAACTGTGCTGACGAAGAAATTTAAGATAAGAAGTTCCTTGAGCCACATTAAAAAAAATATAAATTTGGTTATTCTAGTTTATATGGAAGAAAATTACGTTAGTTGTTTTAAATTATTTAAAACGCTGTTCATAAACTTTAGGATATCAAATTTTTTTTCATTAATTACCGATTAGAGCCTGCAAAGCAGGCCCGATTCTAGCTTTTTAATTGGGGGGGGGGGGGGGGCGCGTGGGGGGCGGGGGATGAGGGGCAGAAATTTTTTTTTGTATACATGTACACCAATTGAATCCATGTTCAAACTCTTTATTCTTAAAAATTGTAGGTAATTTATCATATTCATAAAATAAAAAAATGATGTTTATAAATGGATATGTGAATTAAAATTAATTGTTTGCATTAATATCAATTGCTTATAAAGATATGAGATTCAGAAATTAATTGTAAGTATAACTAGCCCATGTGGCCCGGCTCCGCCCGGGCAACTTGACATTTTAATTAAACTGATTGGCTGTGTACACGACATTTTAAGTAAACTGATTGGCTGTGTACACGATCAGTCTTAAAAAAATTAATCAAATAAAATAAAAAATTTAAATAAAAATTCATGAAAAAATATCAAATATTTAAAAAGCTTTTTTTTAAATATACATAAAAATTAAAAAAAATTTGTCTAAAGAATTAAATTCCAAATAAAATTGAAAATTTTTTCAAAGTAATTCATAAAAATTATGAAATAATAAAAAAATTTATTAAAATTTAAAAAAATTCATGAAAAATAAAATTTTTTTTTTAAAAAGAATTAAATTTTAAATAAAATTGAAATTAATCAAATAAAATTGAAAAATATCAAATATTTAAAAAGTTTTTTTTAAAATATACATAAAAATTAAAAAAAATTTGTATAAAAAATTAAATTCCAAATAAAATTAAATCTGACATAATCCAAATATACCAAAAGCTTTAATAACTAATTATTCTAATTACAAATTCAAGTACTAATTCAGACTAAATCTATTTAATTCAATAAATTAAAATAGTAACATATAAATCCCTAAATAGAAACCTATTTGGTAGCAAATATCATCATATCAAAAATCTGAAGTTAATAGAAAAGAATTATTCCTATATACTTTCCTATGAAAATTAAAGCAAATACAGCCCAAAAAAATCAGTATTAAATCCAAAAACTAACTCTGAATGACTTTCCGACAAATCAAGACTCAAAGATCCTAAAATTTATACTAAATGATTTAAGTTAATTGTTAAAAAACAAAAATCTAAACATACCTTCAAATGTACGGGGTCGACAGTTTGACCGATAAGGTTGTACGGCTTATAAGGGCACAAATCATATATTTAGGCATAATAAGATTAAGCCAATTCCGGGGCTCATCACATGCAGATCTTGCATCTATGAGTAAATAGTATGAGTATTTCTCCTCCTTATTCCAAGATGAGGAAGTTGCTATGTCAATGGAGGTTTCTGAATTCATAACAGTAAAAACCTATTATTAAATATTATTATATTACTATCAGCCAATATAACCATGGCAGCCTCGCTATTTAAGTTACTTGACATGATCTTCCTATATAAAATTATAAACTAAATAATAATATCTTAGTTCATGTTATAGACATTATCAAATGCATCTAATGTCTTTAAATTCCTAAAAAATATCATTAAGTTTACTTGAAATTCCTATATCATCTACTATTTAATTTTCAAACTCGATTTTCCTTTGCTACGCTAGATCTCGGAGACGGTATATAGTTGAGTGGTGTGTTGGGTGGTTTTGTAGGCTAAGTATTGTTATCTGGAATAAAAAAGAAATAATTAACATATGTTTAATATTAAATTCAAAAAAAGAAAAAAGAAAATATTTTTTAAATCCATTAATATTATATTGATTTAATATATATTTTTTTAATTATAACTATAAATAAAATTTATATATACATATATTTATTTTTATTTTAAATAATAAAAATTATTATTATTGCTTTTCTATTAATTTATACATATGTCTTATTTTTGAGACAAATATTTGTTTTATAAAAACAATTACAATGAAATCAAAATTTTTTATATATCTTACATAATATTTTGCTTACCCTCTTAATTAAGACAGTTGTCTTAAGGTACAATTTTTCAGTATAATATTATTTTACTAAACAAAGGGGGTCCGGGCCCTTACCACTTTGGTTAATATAATAAATTAATATAAACATTTCAAATAAAATATATATGTATTATAAATAAAATTTAACTTTTACGTATTGCCTGCTTATAGGTGTATTTTTGTACCTGAAAATATATGGCCCAATCTTAGCAAAACAAATAAAGTAGCTATGTCAATCACTTTATACCACGATAAAACTATCATTAAGGAATAGGATTAGACAAATTTTGATCGTATGGGCGACCTTCTTATGTGGTAATTTAATTCGTACAGAGCAACATGATTTCCAGGGTTTGGCGCCCTAGGTCTTTCACACCGCTATAGCTGAAGAGCTTCAATTTGCATAAATTTTAAGGACCTAACTTGCTTACATATATTATGGATAAGGACGTTTAAAAAATATTTTTTAACTACTCTTTAAGACCGAAATCCCAAAAGGTACATTTATGTACCTTTCGGCACCGGGCCGCTAACTCGGCTCCTATGGGCTAAAAGAGTCTGAAATTTTGAGAAAAGGTAAAGGACTATACTATTATGATTCGATAAAAATTTAAGAATAATCTGTAGTCAGAATTTTTGTCAAACCGATCCCGAGTGTAAAGTTCAAATTTTAATCCCCTGTTTAACCTTAAATATCTCGGTAACAGAAGCTGATAAAATCTTGAAACTTTCCAAAAACGTGGGCAATATTATAATAATTAACCTAAAAAAAATTTCAAAATAAAACCTTACCATTTAAAGCCCTGAGAGAATTTCGTCGTTTAAACAAAAAATAAAACTTCCTAGTGGATAAAAATACAAACTCGACATTCCTAGGCACCTTTTCGACAAACGATTTTTTTTTTATCGCTACTTCTCGAAAAAACTTTTTAAAGTCAGGTTTCACACCCACCGGAAGTTTCGATCGCTTCCTAACTATCTTTCCGCACACCTTCTCAACCTACCCTACAAAACCACACCTCACACGTCGCTCAACTACAAATCATCTCCGAGATCTAGCGTAGCAAAGAAAAATCGAGTTTGAAAATTGTATAGTAGATTTTATCCTTTGGTATCAATGCGCAGAAAAATAAAAAATATGATATATATGAATGATAAAAATGAATTATATATAACTTTAGATTTTAGAAAATGAATAGTAAAATAAGATTGATTATCATGAAAACAAATTGTATAAGTATGCTTTGGAAGAATATATATGAAAAAACACTGGTTATATACAACTAGTAATTAATATTATGGTAAAAAAATAAATAAAACATAAATATAAACGTATGCGCATTAAAAAAATTTGCAAACATGTCTTAAAATGTTAAGTAATATGAGCAGTGTGTTTTAATCTAACATGCTAGAGGTTGTTTTAAAAAATTATAATATTCATCAAATTTAAACGCCACAGTTAATAATTTTTCATGTCCTAGAAGAACCAAATAACCTTTATACAGGTCACAACTTGCCAGCCTACTAGAAGTTATTATCCTTTTAAAAATAAATGTGGCCTCACAACTCGACGTTGAAAAGCCAAATCAAATTTATTGAAAAAATGTTAAATAAATTAAGAAACGCATCTTTGTAATAAAAATTTAACAAAATCATTAGTATCACTCTTTGTAATTATTAAGTTTTTTTATTTTTTTCCGTCCATTTTTTTTAGATGATGAATTATCAATATTAATTATTTTTAAAAGAGGCTCTAATTTATTTATATCTATAAAAAAGATAATCAAATTTATAAAGGGAATCTAAAGAATCTAAATAAATATTATCTGTAAAAAATCTATTATTAAAAATCAACAAATAAATCAATAATATTAAAATAAATACTTTTTAATTTATCATTAATATTTAAATTATTTTGAAACTTATGAGTAGAAAATAAATAAAAATCAGAAAAATCTTTTTAGTTTTTCTTTCTATAAATAAATTTGTCATTTAAAAAAGTATTACATTTATCAAAACAGTTTTTAAATAAATCTGTAAATGTATTTGTATTTTTTAATTGTTTAATTTATAACAAACAATGGTGTATTTAATCAAAAGTTTTAACATAAATCGTTTTGAAATTAATCATTAATTCACTGGACAACAAAATTTGGACGACCCTAAGCAATATTTATGGCAACTATAATTTTTGGTCAAGTTTTTGGCGCTGATCACGAATATGTCAGAATTTTAGCCAAGGCCTCAGATTTTTAGTTATTTGGTGTCAAAGTTGAGTTTTTTCAATTTTTGGGGTATTTTGGGCTTCTATATCATAAAACCTATGGGTAGTAACAAAAGTTTAAAAATATATTTAGATAACGAAAACATTCATTATTAACGTAAGGGGTCTAAATTTTTTTTTAATATTTAATTTTTTTTATTTTTTTATTTTTGTAAAATTAGTGGGTTTTGTCATAAACTCCGTTTTTTGATCCTAAATAACTTGAAAGTAAATTGCTATAAATTTATGTAATAACCTTTTTTAGATATGTTTTTTTATAAGGAATCTGAATATGCCAATAGATTTATTTTAGAATTAATAGTAAAAGAAATTTTTTGAATTTTTTTCTGAACTTTGGACGCGGTTTAAAAAAAATTCGAGGCCTTAGAAAAAAAACTAAACCCGGGATCGTTACCGCAAGAAAATTCTCTACAAAACCCTCAAAAAATCGTTTATGTTGTTTTTTTTTGTTGTCCAGTATTATTTATACTACATACAATAATTTTTCAAATGATAAATACAAAAAAATAAATTGATGATTAAAAATATGGTCAAAAAACCCCGACGCTGCGGCCCTGTGACCTAAATATATGCTTTTTTATTCTTTATTAAACAAATCAGTAATTTTTATTTTTTAATTGATAGCGGGTGAGAATTGTGTATATGAATGAAAACTCTTTTTGAAAAAAGTAAATATTTTTAAAATATAACATTTCTATATATTTTTTTGGGGGGAGGGGGGGGCAAATTTAATTTTGGGGGGAGGGGGGACGTGTTTACTGTAAAAGTAAAATATTATATTAATTTACATGTAGCTAATCTGTTTTTTATGTTTTAAAAAAAATTTTTTTTTCAAATATGGTTATTTGGCAATTTTACTAAGCTCTGTTTTTAGCTGCCTGTATGATTATTTTATTTTTTGGAAAATATGTTTAGGCCTTTTATTAAATGAATTATATAATATGCATTCAAATAGAGGTGTACCCAAAATGTGATTGGGGAATAATAAAGTAGAGGTAGAAAATATTTAAAAAAAAATGGCGTGGGGTAAGATAAAGGGTGGCGTTCTTACCATCGACAATCAATGAGTTAAAAAAGAAAATGTTGTTACGTTAAAAATTCCCATGATAGTCTTTATATATATAGTTTTCCAATTCCAACGGCTTTAGGTATATTATAAATTGGCCAATAACAAATGACTAATTTTGACCTCGAGAATACTAAAAGAAAAAAATTAAAAAAAAATTCCCTTATCCAACTGCGAATGCCAATGTGAGATTTGTAACGCAATGTTACAGTGGGATCCATCCAAACCCCACTTTAACTCTTTATAACTTCAAAAGTTTTGAAGCTATGAATTTTATTTTTATATTATTTTAAAGATAATTACGTGCTCTTTAATTAATTTATGTTATCATTATTGTAAAATTTATAAGTAGAAAAAAATCTGAAAATAAAAAAAACACATTTATACACTAGAAATCATCTGCTGGAATGAATTTTTAAAACAATTAACATTTTTAATATCCAAAATAACGCTTTCAGAGTTCATTCATTCTTCTCTAAAAAATTCATATTTTGTTAAATATGGGTTTTTATATCGAAAATTATTAACCGTGGTTTGCAATATTTTAATTAAGCCTGTGCATCTTATTATATATAAAAACGTTATTACATTTATATCTAAATCTATATAAACATAGCTAATAATCATAAAAAAACAATATTTTGAAAAACCTAACGCCTAAAAAGTTGTTCAACTTTAAACCAATATTTTTTTTTGTTATATGTTATATAAAAATTTTCTAAAAAATGAACTTGAACGCGCCCCAAAAAACACGCGCCCTTAGGGGCAACTTATTTTGCAATTCTTTATTCATCGCAACGGTTTGACCGGCGAATTAGGTCAAATAATAGCAGGTTTGTTTATAATAATTTCAAATTTAGAAGAACTACTAGTATTGTTATTGCACAGTGGGCAGCGGTAAATAACGCGACATTCAAAATAAATTAATTGGTTTACGATTGAGTCTGCCGGGTTATTTATTACACCGCAATGGACTCTTCATCATTCGAGGCTTTATAAGGAGAGCCGAAAAAAAAATTGGTTAAATAATATGGTTTAGTACAAAGCGTTTGTCATCGTCAAACATAATGGCTCATAAATTTTTAAAGGATTGAGGATTTGTTCGAAAATCGGATCTAATAATAATAACAGTAATAAAGTGCTTATATGTTGTTTAATCTAATAACAAGTGTGTAAGAAGGATTATGTAGTGATAAATTTATATATATCTGACATTTAAAATAAAATGTTCTTTAAAATCTCTTTATGATTTTGCCGACAGGGCAGTTAGATCCTTGAGCCTTGATAAGGAAAATGACTCAAACTGCTAAGATTATTTTTTTTGAAAGATTGGCTATATAAAAAAATGTTAAGGGCGCGTTCAGATTTCATTCATATTTCCGAAACTTGAATATAAAAATTTTATTTTTATTTTCAATATTTTTAAAATTATTATCGTTTTACTGGCCAGTAACCGACAGGGCTAAAAGGGGCTATGGCCTGACGGGCGTCTCTTTCAAAAGATGTAGGGTAAGGGGGCTATTTTTTTACAGGTAAACGACTTTGGCCTTTCACTTTCGCCAGGGTTGTAAAGCTTGCATGCAGTGGTATTCCGGAGAGTGCGGCCTCATTTCAATGAATATTATAGTACCCGAAAGACGCACTTAATCCTACTGACCCCAGGGGTATTGAACATCGCCGCATAGCAATTTCAATGCTCCTCACCTGAAAAAAATTCAGAAAAAATGTTTTTAATGCTATAAGATTGGCGACATATATTAAAAATGAGGTTTAAGTCAATAATTTTTTAATTTTAAAAAATTTTAAAGCTAAATGAATGAACCCTGAATGCGCAACAAGAAGCTTAATTTTACAATGTTATTAGTATAAGTCTCGTAATGGAATTTTGAAATTGCTTATGAGCGGAAGGGTGCAAATAGATAGTGGCAAATGAACTTTGATTTTTCTTGTTAAATGCGAGGTTAAAATAACGGGCACGTAAAATATAATTTTTATCAAAAAAAAAAACAATAATAAAAAATATATATTTAAATGGCAACTTCATTTACGGATAATCAAATCATTTAACGCGACCTTACAGGGCCAGAGGCTAGATGCGAATCAAACAGCCAATGACAAGTAAAATTTAGCCTCAAACAAGCGGGTACCAGGGCCAGTTATTTCGCAATAACTGCTCGAGGGGTCTAACTGGAGAATGTAATTAAAAAATAAAAGACAAAAATAATAGTTCATTTTAAACGTGCCCTTATAATTAATTTCATTTTGTATAAAACTCTAGGAGGTAGCAGCAATGATAATTAATGAAATATTAGGTGAGCCTGGAATCTAAAGATGTAAATATAAAAATTGAGCTTATTTTAGTAACTTTTTAGAATATTCTAAAACCAACAATTTTTTAATGGTGTTTAAAAAATTTTAAATCCATATTTTGTTTTATAAAATTTAAAAAATACTGCAGGTAGCCACTCAAAACTAATAGTTTAGTGAATTGGTGACAAAAATGTTTACACGCAAGCCTAAAACAAACTATATTTTGACATTGGCAAAAAAAATTTAATTAGCCCCAAACAAATTTTCACACGAAATATATATTTCTTTTTGATCCTTTAAATTTTTTTAAATGGCTTTTTAAAACGACGCGTTTTATTAAATATTTGGTATATTTTTAGGGGTTATATTGCGGTTTTACAATACAAAATCTCTTTGAAGTTTTTTCGAGGGACGTTACATTATGCTGGTCTTCAGTGAAACTGTTTGTAAATTAGAAAATGATTTCTTTTTCCTATCAAACACAATGTTTTTAAATAAACCTCAAACAAATTATATGAACGAAACAAAATTAGAGGATTAGATAGAGTGAATCAATGTCCACATATTACACGTTATATAAAAAAGTGCACCGGACATGGCCCTAGTTTTGAGGACCCATCATATCTATCTATCTCAAAAAAATTGTACGGCAGGGAGAGGACCTTATTATATTTAAGGTGAGATCTAATATTTTCAATATTTTTTGTTACTATTAATCACTAAAAATTCAAAAAAAAAAGTTAAAACACAAAATAATTCATTTGATTGTCATTTAATTTCAATCTTTAATATATCTCCTTGTGTCATAAACATTTGAAAGTAAAAAATAAAGATAATAAAAAGCCTATCTATCTATAAGTTTATTTAAACTTTAATTTTACAATAAAAACTAATTTTTTTGTCTTCATCCAGTGCGCCTCATATTTAAATCGGTGGCAAAAAATCCAGGTTTATTTAAAATATGTAAATTTTAACACAGGTCTATAAAAATAGGATTAATTATTTAAATTAGTCATTTTTTTATCCTTTTTTCGTTTTTTTTACATTTTTCTCAGCCTGTCGTAAACATTCAAAATTAATAAATAACGAAAATAAAACTTTTTAGTAGACTTCAAGACTCAATAGTTACTAATTTAATTTAGATTTCATGGTATATTTTAGGCCCGAATTTACATATAAGGACCAATAACTTTAGCTCGCGAGCTTTAAATTTTTTTTCTTTAAAATTACAAATAAAATACAGAAGGTAGCCATGTGATAATAAATTTATCTTTAATTCTTGATAGTAAAAAAAATAATGAGGTAAAATGAAATATAAAAATTTATCAGGCCCGGCCCGTGTAATTTATAGCCATTTCTCAATTCGTTTTCATTTTCCCGAAAAATGAGTGAAAAAACCCTGATACTTGGTAACAAAGGCATTTTGCATTACTGTTTCAGTGTCCTCTATATAGAACAAAATCATTGTTTTTAAGTTTATGAAGAAACAATTATTAAAAAATCATCTATTAAAAAAAAAATAATATATGTAAAAATTAATTTCCTTTTCTGCCCTAATAAAGGCCTTTTCTAACATGAAAACTAGTGTCTAGTTGTGCTAATTATACCGGCCCACATTTTCGAGTTATCTTAGAATAATTGTCATTTGATTTTACTTTACATACTTAATATATGATTCCTTGTACTTGTGTTAGGCTCTCTGACTTAATTCACTGGCCACAAATTATGAATGGTGTTAAAATGTTATTTTATGGTTTTTTAATGGTTTTATATAAAGTTTATTTTTCCTATATTGCAGCCCTCTAACACCGGCTAGTATTTTTTTTGTCATTCCAAATTACAAGCTCGAACGCGCTCGAATAAAAATATTTTTAACATTCATTTTTCACGGCCCGAGAATTTTGTATTGCAACATATTTGTTCTTATAAATTTATCCTACTATTTATAAAAAGTGCCAAAGCCCAGCCCGCTCAGCTTTTATGTTCTTCTCAGATTGGCTATAGGAAATGGGGGTTGACTTTCCTATTAAAATTACCCAAATTAGAATTAGGTCATCCTGTGCCACAAACTAAATTAAATTCCCTTCTAAAATTATTAACCTTTTTATTAAAAATCTTTATGGGATAAATAACTGCCCGTCAACATATTTCCAATGTTTATATGGTGTACTAACATAATGTTTAAATAATAGTATGCTCTATTAGCTATTTTCCACCGAATTTTAATAAAATCTAGAAAAGTATACCATAGGGTGGTGGGCCCGGATCCAGACGAAATAGTTAAGGGAGACTGCTACGAGCATGCGCTTCGGCGCATTCGCAAACCGCTCTTCCGTCGGCATCAGCTCTCGGTTGTTTTGTTCTATGATGTATGCTCATCAGGACCGGTTCGTCCATAAGTGAAACACAAGCAATGCTTAGGGGCGCCTAGCAATTTTTTGATGATAACAAAGTTTAATACCAGATTATTGGGAAAAAATGTTCTTTTAGGGGTAGGCATTTTGCACAAAGGCGCCAATAAGCCACGGAACAAGTGTTAAAAACCTATTTATTTAAGTTTTTATTTTCATCCTATTATTTTTTTAAAAATAAATAAAATTAAACGGGCAGGACAGAAATTAAAATTATCTGACACACTAGACCGTAACTGTTTTGGAATGAGCTGACGGGCGGGGCTAGAAAATCTCATGGCTAGTAAAAATTAGTAGTGTCTTAAGGCGTTTAATTCAAGAATACCCTTATGTAAATAAAAGATGGATCAATTAATCTTAGCTAAAAGTAGCTTTCAAGGCACCACCGCTACATTAGAATAGAAACATTTTGCAAAAGTTAATTAAATCTAGCGATATAATTATTTTGAAGCACAGTCACTTATTTTTTAAACAAATCATATCTTTCTAGCAACTTTGTTTTTCGAAAATAAGTTGCGTTTTATTGATTAAAACAGGAATGTTAGTCTTAATGGGTGGGACAGTTACCAAAAAAAATGTATGCATAAGCTAGGTGAATATTTTTTGAGAAAATACTTTTGTTTTTGTATAGGTACAAAGTCCCCATTCTTAGAGGCCCTTTTATCCATTTAATTAAAAAGGGGAAAGCTGGATAACATCAATATTAGGGCGTCGAGAAGCAAGTAAGCAACTATATTAGAAGCTGGCGAAATTTATAGACAAAACCGTAAATTTGCATAAACTTTACTTTTATCAAAGTTATAGATGAAAAAAACGCTTCATTAAACAAGTTCTCTATGTAAACCTTGCTAATTAAAAAATTATCTTTTATCTAAATATATCTTAAAAGTCTATCTTACCTCTTTGCCTAAATTAAAATTTTAAGCAAAAACGACCAATTTATTTCCAGGTAAATTACATAGTTCATAAAACCATGAATTATTTTTTTTTAAATCTTTTCTATATTGTTAATGCGAGATCTAAAATAGTTAACATTAATGCCAAATGTTGGCATGGGCCTTTAAACTTACCATACTTGTTAACTTATTTAAATCCCGTTAAAATTAATAATTTGAAATAGTGCTTGGGTAGAATTACTAAACTACCACAACTTAAACAAAATTATAAAATATCGGGTTAGAGTTTGTTTGTTTTGGGGCGCGTTCAGAGTTTATTCATTTCTTCGAAAAAATTCAATTCTATAAGTTGTAAATATTTAAAATTTAATACATCAAAACTATTAATCTTGTTTTTTTATAATATACTTAAACACGTGCATTTAATGTATATTAAAAATTTCTGTTGAGTTTATATTTAAATTCATATAAACATAGTTGTGACCATTCCAACATGACTCATAAATGTTATTTAACATAGTTCCAATTTTATTTTAATTTTAAAATTTATGAATATCAATCAATGAACGAGATTGCGCCTTTAATATGTAAATGTAAAGGCGTTAAGATTAATTCGGGTTTTTTGATTGGCGCGTCTATTATGTTTCATTTTTGAAAAGCTTTCAAAATTCTTAAAAAATTTTATTGTTTGTTTCGTGTCATGGAAAATATTTTCTATCAGGTTAAAATCGTTCTTTATGTTAAAACGATAGAGTTTTTTAAATTTAAAAAATAATTTAACATAAGACAGGCGTACAAGCTAAACTTTACTAAAAAGGTAAACTTTAAAAAAACAGTATTAAAAAAATCAATTTAAATAAAAAAAATAACGAAAAACATGAACAAAGAATTAGAAATCTCATGTAGTTTGGAAAATATAAACTATAATATAATGTAACAAATACTAATTACTTAAGGGACAAAAATGTTTATCGATCTTGTTAAATTTAAAAGCATATTACACAACTGCGTAACTACTTAACTTTCTGGGAGCCTATGTTTACATTACAAAATTTACACAAATGACTAAAAAAGCAAAACTGATAAACTTTTTAAAAATTTAAAAAATATATTTCTGAACTTCCTAAGTTTTGTAATTTACTTCGTTTTTGGGTAGCTCAAGTTTAGAAGCTCTTTTCTTGTAATGGGTATAACTTCGGCGTAGTTAAATTTTGATACGTTTAGGTCTCTATTAAGGCTCGCCATTCAAAAACAAAAACTGGCGTTTTTGTTTTTTTATTTAAGCTTGGACACGGCTTTATTTTATTTTGGTTTTAAACTTAAAATTATTTTTAGTTTCACATGTTATTTGTAAAATAATTTTGTTTTTTGTCATTAAATTATTATTTTTTTTTACCATCTATGTGTCAACTATTACAATTTAAATCCTAGAAGAAATTTTTTTTACATGAACAATGGTTAATGAACAATTTTAAATTAGCGTTTCGGTGCCACGTAAAAACCGAGTTTTTCTTTATTATTGGAATAAAAAAATAAAAAATTATACAATTCTTTTTAAAATAGGCAGCTCTTTAAACATAGCAAAAAAATATATTAGCAAAATACAATAGTTAGTATAAAACCGTATAGAATGATTGCTCTATTCACTATTTTACAAACATTAAAACAAATATACTTTAAATTTGAAAAAGAAATTATATAAAATTTATTGATACATCAAATTAGGGTAATGCACATAAATATTATTGTAATGAGATTATGTTGATAAATTTTATTGCGTATAAGTAGAAGATATCCAAATCGATAAAAATATTTAATGCCAAAATATATAATTTGTTTTGAAGATTAAGAAAACGGTAAATAAATATAAAATGGTGAAACATAATTTTATTGTCTTATCGTACAAGTAAATTGACCGCTAACTTAACCTCATCCGGTATAATACTAATTTAAGCCTAGCCTTAGTCTTAACTTTAAACGATCATTCTTGACATAACTTAAAATTTTTGGGGGGTTTTCGGCCGACTTCGCTAATTCTCAAACTCGCTTCTTATTTTTTATTTTAAGTGCCACAAATTCTAAACCTTACGCAAGGGCGCATTTTATATTATCTTTGATGCGACAAAACTTTGTCTTAAACGCTTAATAAGATATGAGGTAGTTTAGAGCGCTGATTTAAGTAACAAACCTTTTAAATATTTTTTTTACCAGTTTCCGTAACCGCACAATCGATGTTAGCCTATGCCAGCCTAGGTTGTCCTGCGTCGGTTTTACTCTTTTAATGGGCTTGGTCGTTATAAAGATATTGTGCCTTTGATTTTTATCGTCCTTGGTTAAAATCACCCCACACTCTTTTTTAATTTGAAGAAAACCTCATTTAATTATACTATTATGTAAAAGGCAGGTCAATAATGTAATTCGCTTACGTGTCAGGTTACAAAAGCCTGATCAATAAATTTACCTCGGGTAAGCCAAACCTGAAATTTCACTGCCTTGAGTAAAATTTAAAAAAACACAGGTCAACAATTTTTTGAGAGTTATGAGTTAACTACAGAGCTGCCATCTTAGGGAATATCGAATCCGTTTACCGTTTTCCCTAATCAAACTTAGTTAGTCAATTATAAACATTGAATATTTTAGAAAAAAAAAGATTAAAAAACCAAAAAGATTCAAAAACAAAAATAAATTGAAATTTTATTTTTGCATATTTACAATAGTTAAAATATTAAATTAAGACTTCAAATAATAATTTTATTAAAAACCGATAATATATCGTTTCGTATTTATGTTTGGACGCGAAATATTTTGTATTATCTAAATGCCGATGTAAGAGCTTGATATATTTATAAAAAATTTTTTCCATTATTTGCGATTAAAAATATAAGTTACAAGGATTTAAATATGCAAAAAAGATTTTTATATTTTTTCTTTATAGGGTATATTTAGATCTGTCAATTTGGTCAAAAAAGGCCATTCTTCATTATAGACGGATCTAAGGAGCCAAAGACAGAAGAAACTAAGAAAAACAAAAAACATATATGAGATTAGGCCATCGTAAGGATGCATTCTTTTATGATTTCATAAAAATCTCGTTTCTGACATAAATATTTGTTGACCTGTGAAATTAAAACTCTTTTAATATTAGCTAACTAGTAAAAAAAATAAATTAGCTCATTAAAGGCAAAATATAACTGAAAATAATAAACTACCTAGCAAAAAATGTGTTTAACAAATATTTCATAAATAAAGATTTATGCTCATTGATGAACAAATACCTGTGGCAATTTTACTGTGAAGGTAGCATACTTTAAAAATTTTTCTCCGGATTTCGCTCACAAATTTTTTTTATTTGGCCCATAACCATCAAACTTTTAGGGCTAGCCCCGCGGTGGGCCTGTAGGATTTAATAAAATAATATATATTGCCACTAAGACGACACTATTAAATATGCATTTATATCTGAAGTTTTTTTGCTATGATGTAAGGAAAGCCTATAACTAAAACAATTAATTCAGTAGTCTCCAGGCTGTTCTGACTTATCCCCGGGGAATATTTAGTTATCTGAAGTTTATTTTTAAATTTAATGTGTAGCATGAAAAAAGTCCTTTCGGCCTCATAAACACAAACTGTCTTTAAAAAACCGATTAAAAATTTATAATTATGTTTAATAAAACCTTTGTTTTCCTGTCTTTGCTTTTAAATTTATAATCTAAAAGGGTTTCTAAGGTAAAATTAGGAAATTTAATAACTTTATACTTACCTTTTCCTCAGCCTTAACCAGACGAGGATTAGCCTAACTCGACCTCCCTATTTTGGCGGAGATTTTGTTTTTTTGGCTGGCCATCCTTCACTTTAAAAGTAGCTAAGCTATTTGCCAAGATAGCCTGGCGACTTGAAAGTTGGTCTAGCAGCCCAATTTCTAACTCCCATACAACCTCATAACCTTATCCGTTAATCCAAAATACAGATCAATTTAACGGTTATGTAAACAAGAACTATTTTTTAGTTATAAAAACAACAAAATTTTAGTACATGTACCAAATATGCCCTTTGTTTTATTTTTTATATTATGCCCAGTCTAAAACGGCTTTTTTCTCACTTTCAGTCCAATCTAATGATGATAAACATTAGCATTCATTATTATCTAATTTTCTATCAGCCTTAAAAGTTTAAAAATACTTGATAGCGTATAGGTTGATGATCAGAAATTAAATGTAAGACCTCGATTTGATTGAGGTGGCCTTTTATACTTAAAGTATGAGTTAAATATAAATCGATAGGTGAGTTTTTTTATCTAATAAGCCCCGAATTGAAAATCACTTTTTATACCACTAATAGAGGCTTGGTAGTAGGGCATGTCAAAACTCCGGAGTCTAGAAGAAGTTCATAAACTCCGGAGTTTTTTATTAAAATTTGCTAGTTAATATATGTAATTATTACATAATTAGCTACTCTTTCATTTATTTAGAACTTTCATTAAACAAAAATAAGTTTTGACTATAAAAATACAAATTCCAATATTTTCAATAAGCTATTGTTTACTAGCTAATTCCAAAAAACTAAAACTCCGGAGTTGATGGACTCCTTCCCGACTCCCGGAGTTTTGACATGCCTTACTTGGTAGTAAACAAAGTCGACCCTAAAGCCCCTGGCTCAATGCCGGTTGACCAAAACGTGCCAGACCGAGCAGGGTTGATAACTAGAATAAACAAGGTGGGCCAGGCTTTCATTGAAAAAAAAAAGAATACCGGGCTGGGTTGATTTTTTATATCTCATTTTGCCTTATATTTAAATATTGTGTACAAGACCTTATTCACACACAGGTCAACAACAAATATTTATGTCAGAAACGTGAATTTTATGAAAAGATAAAAGAATGCATCCCGATGATGGCCTAATCTCATATATGTTTTTTGTTTTTCTTAGTTTCTTCCGTCTATGGCTCCTTAGATCCCGAAATATGGCCTTTTTTGACCAAATTGACAGATCTAAATATACCCTAATAAAAAAATTAAAATATCTTTTTTGCATATTAAAATCCCTTGTAACTTATATTTTTAATTACAAATAATGTAAAAATATTTTTATTAATATATCAAGCTCTTAGATCGGCATTTAGATAATACAAAACATTTCGCGTCCAAACTTAAATACGGCACGATGTATTATCGGTTTTTAATGAAAATATTATTTGAAGTTTAAATTTAACAGTTTAACTATTGTGAATATGCAAAAATAAAATTTCAGTTTATTTATGTTTATGAATCTTTTTAGTTTTTTAACCTTTTTTTTACGAAGTGGCAATATATCAAATTATATTGTCTTTATTATTAGATATTTGGGAATATATATAGTATAAATATTAGCCTAGAAGTTCATCTATAAATAGAAGATAAGTGGTATCTGTGCAAATGAGGAGCCGATTTGAATAGTACAAATTTGAATATCCACATTACTGTCACCTTTTTTTTAGTATCCGACCTAAAGTCGATCCGGCGGATGACGTATCCGGGATGGGTAGAGCCGCTCCTCAGTGGCAACTTCGTTTGGGTTCAGGAACAAAGGTGGGCTTTCAAGTCCGACTGCTGGTCTTAACTGATCGGCGTGTTTACGCGTTGTTTTTCATTGTCCCGCACTCTATAAGAGTAGAGACCTGTTTTCTCCTCTTCCCCTTCTTCGGTAGCTTTAAGTCATAAGCAGATATGGTGACGTCTTCAGCTATTTTTAAGTTCGAACTCGTTTAGAGTTAATATGTGTACATGGTGGCCTGCTTTATCATCATCATCCCAATTAGATTTTTGATTTTTCACCGAGGGACGGGGTAGGCAATCAGCGAGGTTTGTTCTACCCGGTTTGTAATCGATATCATAGTCTGCTGAGACTTTGTAGATCCATAAAAGTAATCGCGTATTAGTTACAAAGTCTAGGTTTCTTGTAGGACCTTTATTCGTCGGTCGTTAAGTATTCGCCGGTATTTTGGTTATCGTCGATCGTTTAGTGTTCGTCGATCGTTTGGTATTCGCTGATCGTTGTACTCGTCGATCGTTTGGTATTCGTTGATCGTTGTATTCGTCGATCGTTTCGTATTCGTCGATCGTTTGGTATTCGTCGATCGTTTCGTATTCGTCGATCGTTTAGTATTCATCGATCGTTTAGTATTCGTCAGTCGTTGACCTATTCGTCGATTGTTTAGACCATTTATCCTTAGGTCGTTTTGGACCAATATTCGTTCGGTCGTTTAGCCCCATGGAGAAGACCATAGATTGTTCGGTCGTTGCAGATAATCGTTAAGAGTTTGGGCTTTATCGTCAGGTCTTTCAGGACCATATGGTTCGGTGTTTAGGCCCAATGGTCGTTCAGGCACCGTGTTTCTTGCCATTTTTTGGAGATTGGAGGACCATTTCCGGTCTATGTTTTGACCATTCTGTCTGTTATTCAGACATCTCAATTCCGTATGAATGAGATTCGATTCTTAATTAGGGGGCCATTTCCGTACTAGTTGATGTGCAATCGTTTTAGACCAGTGTGCTTGTCTTTGAGACAAATTCGTTGCTCCCTCAATTTTTGTATTGTTACGGCACCTCTGTCTTTCAGACGAAGCTATAATTTGTAATCCCCGAGTGACATTGATGAGCGTAATTGTGTGCATCAATCGCTGAATATGGACCTTGTGCGTCAATCACTTGTACATGGTACCTCCCTCAATTAGAATCAGTTCTCCACAAGAATAATCGGGCCAACAAATTACAGGGGGTTAAATTTAATTACTTTAAAAAAACAATTTTTCAATTTATTTAAAATTATTTCACTCGATGGCCGACGGGAGGTTTTTCTGGAAAACTCCAGCTCCCGCCTCGTCGCCAAATTTACGAAGTGGCAATATATCAAATTATATTGTCTTTATTATTAGATATTTGGGAATATATATAGTATAAATATTAGCATAGAAGTTCATCTATAAAAAGAAGATAAGTGGTATCTGTGTAACTGAGGAGCCGATTTGAATAGTACAAATTTAAATATCCACACTTTTTTTCTAAAATTTTCAATGTTTATAACGACTAATTAAGTTTGATTAGAAAAAACAGTAAACGGATTTGATATTCCCTAAGATAGGTTTGATCTCTGTAGTTAACTCATAACTCTCAAAAAATTGTTGACCTGTGATATGATATATAACAGGTCGACAAATATTAATGTGTGACAGAAATGTATGGCAAGGGAAATAATCCCCATGATGGCCCTTTCTCATATATTTTCCTTTTTCCAAAATTTCTTTTCGCTTCAGCATTTTCTCAGGTATATATTAATAAATTTGCCAAATTTGACCAAGACTAATTTTGCGACTTTGAGATTACCTAAAAGTAGAATTAAAATAGAAATTCTTTGCTATTCACACTTGATAATCTGAAATAGTGAGAAATATTGATAATTAAGTTTTTACATCATAGGTGAAACAGATTTTGTCACCCATTTAAAGACACTATATATTGCCGGTTTTAAAATAAAAATGATATTTTAAGTTAATAGATAATTTTTTCATGATTTTTTGTTTTCGAATTTTTCTGTTGTTTTTTACATCTTCAAAATTTTCAATGTTTAAAGCTGGCTTACAAAGTAAAAATCGGTAAAGATTTGAAATTCTTTTGATGGCATCTGGTCTCTAAAGCTCAAAACTCTCAAAAGTTTCTTGACCTGTAATGTATTTAAAATAACAAGTATTCAATAGATGGCGTCTAATAGTTTGAATGCAATTATTTTTGATGGGAAATTATGTATGGCAGTGCTGTTCAATTTCATGGCGGAGTGTAGAGGGGAAAGGAAAGAGGGATTGTTGTATGTTTAGAAATTAGAAGAGTTTTTCGTAGTGCGTAGATTGTTTTCTTAAACACTTTTATAAAGAAAACAAAGGGTAAAGTTGTGAAATTATAATTTACCCTTGAAAATTTAAAGACATTAGCTTTTTCAAAATTTTTTGATTTGGATTACCTAATCCTGGTCGATAATGTTAAACATAGGTTTCAGATATTCTCCTAAATATTTAAAGACCTCTACCTATTTATTTATTTAAGAAAATCCCATTTTAAATCAATAAAATATTTGTCAATATATATAAATTATGCATTTATAAGGTCTAGAAACCTGTAATTATTTGAAATTCATGTATTTTAGATAATCAAATTTTAATCTTAAAAAGGAAAATAGACGCTATGAACTAATTAATGTTAATTTTTATTATTAGAAATATATTTTTGTAATTATTTATCTTTTTAAACAAAGAGATAACAATAATTTTATAAATTTCGATGTTTTGCCGCTATTTCTATAGACCTGGTTTGAACTTACCGATTTTTTACCAGATACACATTTAAAAATACCTTTTGACAAGATAATATTTGTTTCGAAAGGTTTTTTTATACAACAGCCTGGCCATTAAATTTTGCCATAACCGAAAAAGGTTTTTATACTTTGCTAGATATAAAAGTAGGAAAATATTGTAAGAAAGAAGTGAAGTTGAATATTGCCCCATTCGTTAGAAGTTGGTAGTAAGATTGTGCTTGAGGGCAGCTAGGGATGAATTGATCCAAAGATCTTTAGGAGAGATAGGAGGCCCGCGGTTAGGATATGAGCCAGTGTTGTATATCGTCAGATGCTGATTTGCAGTCGTAGCAAATATTGTTTAAAGATGGGTCTAAACGTGCTCTGAAGTTTGCAAGTAGATGGCAGTGTCCAGACCGGAGTTGAGCCAGGTGGGAACGGATGTTCCGGGGTAAAGTGTTTTCTAAAGGGGATACGGGAGGGGGTCGACCGTTTAAAACTATGTTGAACGGATAATTAGCTATGGTATTGTTAACTGCAGAGGTGTGAATACATTTGATTATCATTTTAGCGGGAATATTTTTGTCAATGAAAGGCTGTATTTGGGTAAAGCATTGAGAGAGGGTTCCTTTCATTTGTCTAGCTGGGGTAGGATGGTGTGTAAGCGCGTGACAAGGATGGTCAGGAGATAAGCAAGATGCAAGGTATTGGTCAGCTAACATCTGACAATGGGCTTGTACGAGTAGCATTTTGGTTTCTTGGTCAAGATGTTCAATCGGAGAAAGCTTGTGGCAACCTGTGATGGTGCGAAGGGCGGAATTTTGGGAATGTTGCAGTTTTGCAAAATTTGTGCTAGAAATATTAGAGGACCAGACCGGGGCAGCGTAGTTTAGTATCGACCTAAATATTGCTTTATAACTTACTGTGAGAGTTTCAAGTAGATCCGGCTATGGCTTTAAGTAGGTTGTTCCGGCTGTTAACTTTTTCGGATATTGAATTAACAGTTAATTAAGTAAGGGATCAAAGGTTATGCCAAGAATTTTAGGGTATTTAACGAGTGGTAGGGGTGTTTATAAATAAATATCATGTATGTTTATAATTTTGATGAAATAAAACATAAAAGGGGGCAAGGGGAAATTATTACCAGACGAACTTAGATTAAAGAAAACAAATAATCCAACGTTAGGCTTTTATTTGAATTATTTTATTTTCAAAAATGTGACATATGATAACAAGGATCCAGCACTGACCGAATATCATAAATATATTAATTCCCCTATAATTAGTAATAGAGAAGACCCTTTGCTCTGGTGGTCCTAGAACAAAAACTTTTACCCTAGGATCTCAATGATTGCTAAATTATTTTTGACCCTTCAAGCCACCTCAGCTGAAAGTGAGCGGGTTTTTAAGTAGCAGTGGAAGATTGATAACAATAGACCGAAACAGTCTCGGAGTAGACACGGTGTCTGAACTGATGAAGTGTAGAGCTTGGAAGGATTTATGAAAATATAATTATTTATTCATGTTCAAGTTTTTCATATGTAAATGTATTTTATATGTAAAAACAATAAAATTAATATCCCAATATAAATATATTGTTGTTTAAAAAAATGAAAAACAAAATTATAAGTTAGCACTTAAGGAATAATAGCTAATTTTTGTTCAGTTTATTATTTTAAAACCAAAAGGAAGGTGTCAAGGTTGGAATCCTTGTAGAATTTTAATAAAAAATTGAATATTTCTAAATTATATCTCTAAAGACCAAAGTGTTGTTAAATCGATCTTCTCAAAATTCCGGAAGGGGAAGGGGGTTGGGCTAAAATTTTAATGTTCTTTTGTAAATTCTAATTAGAATAATATAAAATAGTTTCCTATAATGAGATATTTTCCATTAATATCTGAAAAAACAAGTATTTTATGCATATAAATGCCTATAAAAGCCGATAGAGTAATGGAAGTGAAAAATAATTTTTATGTTTAGATCCGGCTTATTATAAGACCCATTATTTGACTCCTTTTTAGCTTTTAAATCTTAGGGTATTTTAATTATGATCAAACGACCCAAAAACGCCGGTTTTTGATTTTGGGTCCGTCCCGGGCATGTGCCGGTGGGTCGCCGACCGGTCGCCCATGGGTCACCGGGTCGTATAAACAGCCCTGCTCTACACACATAAAAGGGTAAAAAATAATATTGTTTAATTATTATTTTTCAACAAAACAACCGGGCGTTTGACCCAGTCGTTTTTGGGCACTAACCCTGTTTTGGGTCGCCGGTGGGTCGCGGTCAACGACCCGCCCTGGGTCAGATTAACAGCGCTGTGGTGAACCCCTACGCAGAAAAAAAAGTCGCGGACCCTGGCCCTACAATCTAAAATAACGATTACCAATTTACATTAAAATAAATTGTATATTTTTTATTAGCATGATAATATCTGACTAAATTAATTTTGTTACGTAATTGCGTTTATTAATATGAGTAAATTTTTATTGATACATATTAATTTATGTAAATTCTTTTGCTGCTCAATACTATTGTCAACGAAAAATTCTTGTGGTTTTGAAAATATTCAATATGTTTTAAATTAAGGTGTCTTTTTAATTTAGATGGCTTAAGGGCATCATTTAATAGAATTCATAACAGATGATACACTGTGGTAGCTAAATGTTGTTTTCTATTTTTAATTTAAATCCCTATTCAATATAAGATTTATTATACAATCTTTTATTTTCTAAAAAAAAATTTACAGATAAATTTCATTAAGATATATAATTTTTTCGGAAACACCTGACAAAATACAATATCAAAGAAGCTGAATCCAAAAATTTTCTAAATTAAAATACCAAAAAAAAATCTAAAGTAGTTAATTTTTCAATTCTTAAAAAAAGTGAAAAAAGTTGAATAGCACTGATGTATGGGAGATAGTTACACTTTTAGGGACACCTGTTAAATAATGGAAAATGCCAGCTCTTGTATGCAAAAAATTCTTAAGAGTTTTAGAGAATTGGTAAAAATACATTTTACTATATTTATCATAAAGTCAAATTAAATTAAATGGCGTATAAAAATCGAAATGTATAAAATAGGATTAGTGGAAACATGATATATATTTTTGAATAAGAAAACTCCACAAAATATATACTTAAAAACTCTATTTCATTATATTTATTCTAAATATAAGGCGGTATCTATAGGAATTATATATAATTTGTTTACAAAATAATTTTTTAATGGCATTGCGGAAGTTTCTGTTGGTATTTGAATTAAATATTTTACTTGGTATTAGAATTTAGTATTTAATCGTTACACTAACTAAGAGTGTAAATATTTTTTACCCTTATGTTTATAACATATATAATAGAAATCAAAGCACACAATCATCTATCTGATTTGAGCTTGTTTATATTCCTTAAATAAAAATAAGTAATTTGAAATTATTGAAATTTCATCTAATATTTTAAAAAGAATAGTTATACCTAGCATATTAATATTTTCTATATCTTCCAAACAGTAGTTTCGCTTTATTGATTAATAGGAATATTAATGTATTATAGGCAAATATATAAGAAATATTTTCATAATTAATTGTTAAAAAGAAACTGTTTATTTGCTCAATCTGTTAAATTATATCTCTATGATAATCACGTCCATTTGTTTTCATTCATTTTAATATATATTCAACAAATCCTCATATTTTCTTATTACTAGATAATTTTTCTATGTTATATTTTTCAATATCTTCAAAATTAAATTATATTGATAATGCCTTTTTTATTTAATATTTGTATTTTTACATATCCTTTGTTATTTAAATACAGGTCGACAAAAATCAACGAGTTATAAAATAAAGTGACCCTAGGAGAAATAATCTACATGGTCTAATCTCATCTATTTTTTCCGTTTTCCAAGTTTTTTTAGACTTCGGCTTTAGATAAATATTGAGAAAATAGCCAAATATGACCTTCAAATCTACTAATTTTGCGACCTCGAGAATATTTAAAAAAAAAGTTAAAAAAATGTTCTTGGCATTTTACTTGCAACTTATATATTTATCTGAAATAATAAGAAATTAAATATTTAAGTATATCAGGCCTTTACATCAACATTTAGGTTATAATATTTGGCACCCCAATCTATATAGGACACGACATGTTTTTGAAATAAAAGTTATATTTGAAGTTAGTTTATTTCAATAATTTTTATTCAAATGTTTTTTTTTACATTTTTTTTTAAATTTTACATTGTTTGTAGCTGGCTTACAAATTTTGTACCCCTAAATTGGCAAGGTCTGCTTTCTGAAATTAGCTTATAGGTCCTAAACATGTGTTATCACACGATTTCTAATACATTCTGTATTTTATTGAGAAATTTAAAGTAATTTTTTTAGCTTAATTAGAATTTTCGAGTCTTATTTGAAAAAATTCGGGTCGGGTCGAGCCAGAATGAATAGCCAGATTTCGGGCGGAGCCGGGTTGGGCCATTTTTGTGTGACGTTACCAAGTTTTTCGCAAATGCATTTAATTAAAAAATGGGCAATTTTTTTTCATTTTTCTTTGTTTGTACAATGATATATTAATTATGTTTGGGTAATTTTGTCAATTTGAGTCTGCTGAGATGATGTCACCAGTTTTTCGCAAATGCAAATTGGACCAACTTTTTATTTTTTTTAATTAAGCGTTTATATTATCAATATTTTTATACAATTTTTCCCATTTTATTAGACCTCTTGAGATAATGTCACCAAATTGTCGCTAGTGCGAAAAATGCCTATATATAATGTTATGTAGCCTCTAAAAATAAAACTTAAATCGCATTCAAGGTGACATTTTGAGCAGGTGTAAAATAGACAAAAATTAACAATGTATTTATATAGCCAAACAAATAAAAAAATAGGTAAAATTTAGTTCATTATTAAATTAATATTTGCTACAATTTGGTGACATTATCACAAAATGCTAAAATTCAATACACAAAGGAATTTTTTTACCGCCATAAAAAATGGTAAGAATTAGATTAAATTTTAATTGCAATTTGACAACTTGGTGATATTATCACAAGATGCCTAAAATAGAAATAATAAAAAATTTACTACAACCCAAATATCTGGGAAAAGTTCTCTCAGTATTTGATTATTTACATTTACCTCATTTTTGTCACATTCTCTCAGCAGGCTAAGAATAACAAATTAACAAATTATTATTGATATATAGCAAACCATCTAATATAAAAATCACGTAATGCAAAAATTATCTATTAATAATCTATATAGACATAAATTTAATTAACCTATATTAGCATCGTAATTGTTTAAATTCTTTTTAATAAATAAACCAAAAATTAACATTAAATACAACAAATATTTGCTTAAACAAGAAGTGCTATTGCATTTATTTACAAATTTCATATTTAGAAATAGATAGCCAAAAAATACCACCCTTATAGGCCTAATCTTAAACTCCAGAAATTCAAAAGTTTAAAATTGAGGCGGTTTTTGAAGATATTTTATATAGGTAGTTCCACAGGAAATGCAGTTAAATGGAACTCCTTCCCCAATTCCGGTGTTATGACTAAACCCGCAACTAACGTCGCCGTCGAAAATTGCGGTTTCAAACTAATGCCATTCGCCGAAGGTTTAGGCTCACGCTTGCAACTACTCAGGCCCGTTAAAATTTTTATGAACAGGTATCTCAACAATTTTCAACTTAACCTACGTTTTATTTTCGACATATACAGGATATGCAAGGAAATCTGCGGTGTTGACGAGCTAACTACTGGACCAGGCTTATAAAAAAAGCTCGTGAATTATTCAAAGTGTAGCAAACATAGGATTTATATTTATGTTACGTTACAAAAAATTTTTTATGAATTATTAAGTTTACGACATATTTAATTATCATCTTCCTTTAGTCCAAATTTTCTTTTGATATATATATATATGTATTAATTTAGATTTGGAGTTATTTGGAACATAATAATATAAGAGAAATTATTTATGAACCATCAGATCAAAAAATTAGATAAGGGCGCGTTCAAACTTTACTTATATTTTAGGGAAAACAGAAATTCTGGCAAAAAAATTATGCCTTTGTGCTGCAAGCTATAAAATTGAACATCTATATATTTTCAACCGGTTTTTGTAAATATATAATTGAATTTTTTATTTAGTAAGAACGCAGTGTGACAACCATAAGAGTATAATTTTTTATATCCTTTTTGATGGCTAATAAATAAATTTGATATCCCGTTGTAAAACGTTCCCTTTCAATTTCTTGTTTAAATTATTATTAAAATGCTCATGGAGAAAAAAGGTTGAAAATCATAGGATTTGATGGGATGACCTGTTTATAAAGTTATTCAGCTCTATCAAAGAAATGTTTCAGCGATGTGATGCAAATGGAAAATGAAATATAGAGCTGCTAACCCAAATTTACAGGGCCTTAGCAAATTTTTTAGGGCGGTGTTTAAATTTAGTTACTTGCAAAATGTGGGAAATTGTCCTTAACCTCAACTGATTTTTTTAGGGAGGCTCGGACATATTCTCAACTTAAATATAGAAAAAAATGTTATTAATTTACGTATTTCAAATTTTTTAGCGATGCTCGAACCCCCAGTATCCATGTCATAACTGTCCTTTTTATTTAAAACTCGCCGCGCCCAAATTTTTTTTCGTCCTGTTAATATAGCCCGGCTTCGGTTGTTATTCAAGTGATTTAGGTCTATCTTAGGCCAATTTTTTATACATGATGTATTAAAAAATTGTTTATAATTAGATGTTGATTTAAAATAAAGAGTATGGTATTAAAATGACTGATTAGACATTTTCCTAATACCAAATAAAAAATCTAAAATTGTTAATTTTAGGCCCAACGGCATTTACTTGGTTAGAAAGGCCTGTCCTAAAAACCCTGATCTAAAACTTTTACTGTTGCAGTTTGCTGAATGAAGTCAAATGCATATTAATAGGGATGAAGATTCACAAACTATCCATTTAAATTATTTCTGTATTTCTTATTTGTAAGTACCTAAGTTTGGCCGATCCTAATTATTCCAGAAAGGGTTTTAAATAATTAAAAGTTATTAAACATCGCTTTTTTTAACACTCCGAGTATGATGAGTGCTAAACATAAATAATTCAACTCGAAAAATTTTCCACGTATATACCTAATCTGATCTAAGCTACTATCATTCGGATTTTAATACTTTACCTTTATTTATCGTACAAGCCTGTTTTATATATGAAATGTAAAAAAAAAACAAATAAAATAGAATTCATTTAAAGGTTGGAGTTCAAAATATACTGTATAACCATGTAAATGTCGAAGTTCGTTCTTCTATATTTTTTATGTTAATTTAAAGTTAAATTTGATAGTATTGTAAAAATGTTTTGAATTTTATTACCTAAGGATCACAAGATCAAAACTTTTGCCTATTTTTGACTTTTTCGAATTTTCCATAATCGTAGGGCCCTGTTCCGATGTTAATGGGAAAACGACAAAAATTAAAGACAATGAAGATTTGTTATTTCACTGCAGTTACATGCTTCATCAAATTTTCATATATTTTTGTAAGCCTGTGTAATTTGTAAAAATTGACAATCTATACTTTTAGATGTAAAAAGCGTTTAACAAACTTCCGTCCCTTGCTTAAAATATAGCAGAAGAGAAAAAAAACTGTCTAAAAGTGGCGGTTTCATATAGGTACTAACTAATTTTTCTATATAAATGCATAATCAACTTTATGAATTAATTTGTCACTAAACGGACTAACCCCGACTGCAAAGTTCTATACTTCATTCAAAAATCAATTGGGGTTTTTTATGTTGATTGTGGTTGTTCATATATAGGCTGCAGTAGGTCGACTGTATATATATATTTTATGGGGTCTTTCATATAATTATGTCGGCCGCCTAAATATGCTGGTATTAAGTATTACGGATTCCAAATATATGACATATGCCATATAATACTCATTAACAAAGGCCCGTATTTACTGTGCCCTAAGAATAGGTCTCAAAACTCAATGAATATATTTCATTCCTCTTTTGTGGCCTGGTAAATATCAATCGCACAATAATTGTGTAATTAATAGACACTAAGCTCATTTCAAAGGGTAAAAATGATTAATTCCGTGAGATTCAGCGAGTTTTTATATATCAATAATTAATATTAATCTTTAGGTAAATTTAAATAAGTAAGAGCTCCTGAGTAGGTCAAAAGTCCCGCTTGACATAGCAATATCATCAGCATCATCCATGAACCGTAAAAAGGGGCCGGTGTTAATATTAAATACCTGAGCGATTAAATTTTAAAAAATGGAAATACAGTTATAAGCCTTTCAATTCACTTGAAAATTCCAATCTACCTTAATATATATCACAATGCTGGCAACAACATTAAAAAAAAACTTTTATACAACAACAATATCTTTAATTACTTGGTATGTAAGATGATAACCTGTAAAAAAATGCCCAATCCAAAGGATCGTTTAAGGAAGTCCGTTTTCGTCAACCCGATTTCTTACAAAGGGCACCCGCTGAAAATAAAATTAATATTGTCAAGGAATAAATTAAATTGCAACATGTTAGTAATATTTGCAAAAATAGATTATTTAAATTTACCAGCTAAAGACTAAATTTAGTATTTAGCCAATTAGTTACAAAGTTTTTTAGTAGCCAACTATGTCAAAATTACTATAAGAATGGACCACCACGAATAAATACAAAACTTATACATATTTTAAAAGTCTTTTACATCTTTTCCAGCTCTTAATACTGTAAAAATATTTTTGTCAAAATCCGACCAAAGACATTGTTACAAGAAATTATACCTCAAGTATTT
>CM060243.1:10989713-11090373 GCA_030555515.1 Acutogordius australiensis | reverse complement strand
TAATAAAAGCTTTATTTGAAGTTTTTAATAGTTTTGTGAATATGCAAAAAAAAATTTAATTAATTTTTGTTTTTGAATTTATTGTTTTTTTTGGCATTTTTTTTTTAAATATTTAATGTTTATGGCTGACAAACTTAGTTTAATTAGCGAACGGATTTGAAAATATGATGGTTTTCCGTAGTTAGCTTATAATTCTCAAAAATTTGTTATTCCTGTCTTATCAAATAAACACAAGGATGTTTTTTTTTAATTTTCCTATGGGAAAATGTAAATCCCAAATATTTAGATTTCGAGATCTTAGTTAAATATAAGAGCTGGGCTATGATAAATGTCAATTTTCTTTCAGCCACACAAACAATCGTATGTACCATAGGCAATGTCTAATTTCATATTCATTTTTCCGAAAAATGTATTAAAACACACGAATCATTGTTATAAGACATTTTGCATTATCTCATCAGCGCCATTGATAAAACCTTATTAAATACTCCCTTTGTTTGATAGTAAATCCCATTATAGAACGAAAAACCAAGCAACTATAGACATGCCCATAATTGTAATCAGTGTGTTAAATGTAAAGTTTTATAAAGATTTAGTCCAAGGCAAAATAAAGGATGATCTAGAGTATCTTATTGTTGAACACAGGGGAATTATTGTATTATTAATTTTTAAAATTATGGTAATATTATCATGTAGGGGAGGGGGCAAGATGGTTGTTTTTTCAATATTTGTCCATAACTTTTTTTCTAAATAACCAATTCAATCATTGTATATCTCAAAAGATAGGTAATTTAATATTGTATTTAAATCATATACAACTTTGTTTTAAACTGTTATTTAACAGATATTTCGAAAAAAAATTATTTTTTTCCTCCACTTCGCTCTAACAACGGGGCGAAGTCGTAAATAATGGGGGCGAGATGGTTGGTTAACAAATGAGTAGTTCAAAATAAACAAGAAATAATATATAGGGTCATTAGACATTTTTATTAAATAAGATAATTAAAACATATATCATGATAAATATTTATTTAGATGATTTTTGTATTTTTCCCCTTTTACTTTTAACAATAGGATAGAGCAATTTTTTTTTTTTTCATTGTTAGCTTTTTGCCATTGAAGCAGTGAGCTCTTTCAGTTTAAGTCTCCATTTGTTTCTATCTCTACACTCATTTCTATTTAGGTTGTGACATCTCATGCTAGCGTCTACTCTTTGAGACCAGGTGAGTTTAGGTCTGCCCCTTTTATTCTTGCCTTGCACTTCAATTGCATTTACCAAATTGCTTAGATACCCGTCTTTTTGCCTCATAACGTGTCCAAACCATCGGAGTCTGTTGATTTCGACTTTATTTTGTATGGGTGTTATGTGTAAACTTCCAAGTATATGATCGTTGCGGATCTTGTCTTTGCGAGTCACCCCGAGAAACATCCGTAGCATGCGCATTTCCATCGTTTGTAGTATTCTTTCTTCGCTTTTCCTTAACGCTGTTGTTTCTAAGCCGTATGTTATTGCCGGTTGTACTATGCTTGAGTAAGCCTTGCCCTTAACTTTTATTGGTTGTCGAACAGTACACCTGTCAACGATCTCCATTTTAGCCACCCAACTTTGAGTTTGTTCCTAACTTCTTGCTCGACGTTTTCATCGGATTGTAGGTAAGCACCTAGGTAGGGTGCTGTTGGCTTTGATATAGTATGTGTCACGGTGGATTTGTGGCAACGCTCTTTGAGATCACGTCCATCACCGCGATGAATAGTAGGGGACTTAGGGCCGAACCTTGGTGCACACCTTCATTTATTGTAAATCCTTTCGATGTTCCTGACGAACTCCTTACATACGTCAAATTTCTTTCATACATACTCTGAACCAACTTGATATACATCTCAGGAACATTCTTTCTCCTCAAAGCCCACCATACTACTGATCTTGGAATTTTGTCGAAAGCTTTTCCCAAATCAACCAATGTGCAGTAGAGCTTTTTAGTCTTTCTCGTGAAACGTTCTGCCATGTTGCGCACGGCATGAATCGCGTCAATTGTCGACCTTCCTTTCATGAACCCGCATTGCTCAATACCTATATCGATTACGTCTCTTAATCTGGCTTCTATGACTTTTTCGAAAAGTTTGAAAGTATGTGACCTTAGTTTGATTCCTCTGTAATTGTGGCAGTCAAATGCGTCGCCTTTATTTTTGAAGATTGGAATAATGTAGCTTTCTTGCCAATTCGGAGGTATTTTCTGATATGTTAATATCGAATTGAATAGAGTCGTTAACGCCGAAATTCCCTCATCTCCTAAAGATTTCCAGCACTCAATGGGTATGTTGTCGGGACCTGTCGCTTTCCCGTTTGAACACTTTTTGAGCTGAAGGCTGACTTCTGATTTTGAGATTGGTGGTATTAGGTTACAGTTTGGGGGTATCTCCTCGAGCTCAATTCTATTTGTGTCGCTGTTCAGTAATTCATTGAAGTATTCTTTCCAACGCTCCAGTACCTTTGTTTGATCTACGAGAAGCTTGCCTTCTTTGTTTTTGATGAACTTTACGTTTCCGTCACAATCTCTTGACTGTCTTTCACGTTGCTTTGCCATCTTGTATACCAAATTTTGCCCACTTTTGGTGGCCATCTCCTTGTATGCTTGTTCATATACTTTCTTTTTCGCTTCTCGTACGACATTTCTCACAACTTTGCATTGTTCTTTGTAATCAAGCTTGTCGTTGGTAAGTTGACTCTTTTTCCATCGTTTGAGCAGCTTTTTCTTTTCTGATATTTCCCTTTCAACTCTTTCATTCCACCACCATGTAATTCTTCTCTTATCACGCCCACCTTTTGTAGTTCCAAGTATTTCTTTCCCGGCCGCTTTGAGTTTTGAAGATAACTCGCACCAGAACTGCGTAGGACTTGGTATGATTTCGCAATTGTATTCGCTGTCAAGGTTGCAGGTGATTGCGAAAGCTTCGTTTCTCTCCTTAAGCTTTGACCATTTGATTTGGGGAAGAAATTCTGTTTTGCTGAGCCTATGTTTCTGGCGCTGAAACGTGAAGTCCATCACCAGGAGCTGATGCTGCGCAGATATGGTTTCTGGGATGATTTTGCAATCTTTGATTCGTTTAAGCTGTCGTCTTGAAACTAGCATGAAGTCTATTTGAGATTGATTGGAACCACTTTGGTAGGTAATGAGATGGGATCTTCTTTTGCTGAAGAAGGTGTTGGCAATGGCCATGTCGAAAGCTTGGGCGAATCTTAGCAAGTGTCCTCCGTCATCATTGATCGCTCCATAACCTTTGCCTCCGTGAACTCTTTCGTACCCCACATTTTCTTCCCCTACATGGGCATTAAATTCCCCTCCAATCATTGTCAGTTCCTCGTTTGATATGTCCATCAGCACTGCTTCTAGTATTTCACGAAACTCTTCCTTTTCTTGGTTCGTAAGATTTGTTTGGGGTGCATACACCGAGATAACGTTGGTGACTTTGCCTTCAATAACCAGTTTGATTGCTATGATTCGCTCGGAAGCTCTGTTAACTTTAACGACTGTTGGAATTAGTTCTTGCGCTAGTATTATCCCAACTCCGTTGCGATGGTTTTCCTTTCCATTGTAGAACATCTTGTATCCTAAGCCCATCATCAACGCCTTTGAGCCTTTCATCTTGGTTTCTTGCACACACATCACATCAATCCGCCTTTTAGCTAGCATGTCCGCCACTTCTGCCATCTTTCCCTTCATCGTTCCCACGTTTAAACTTGCAAATCTAATGGTTTTTTGCTTTGCTTGGACCCTAATGTTTCTTCTCACTTGATGCGGGCCAGATACACCAAGCGCGTCGCATACAGGGGACGCCTTAACGTTTGGTTTTTCATATTGTTTGGTTGTGTTCATTTTGTTTTTGTTCAGAGTTTTCGGGATTTTCACACCCGCCTTCTGAGGGCTGACGGTGACCCAGATTTGACTCTGGACTCCCTAGGCATCATCGTTTAGGGCCTACTGCCTTGTAGGTCACCAGTAGTCATGTGGCTACTCTCTTGCTAAAACTTTCTCCTGAAAATAAAATCTGCCTTCGCCGGGATTTGAACCCCGAACCTTCTAGGCTTATTCAGGTTACAAGCAAGCGCTCTGCCACTACACTATAGGCCGATAGAATAGAGCAATTACAAACTCATTAAATATAATAGATTACTAGATATTTGGGCAACAAGCAAATTTTTCCATCCCCTTACCAAATAATGCTAATTGTATAAATTTTCGTTTGGTAAACACTTGTTTCACTTGTAGTTTTTCAAAATAATAAACAGCTGATAAAAATTAAAAAAAATTAACTGACCCCCCCCAACCACATGGCCCCACACCCTCTTAAGTAGTAAATCAATATATTTCTAATAATTTGGCGTTTTCAGGAGGCTTAACATATAGAATAGTTATATCACTTTTTAAAAAAAAACCTATTTTAGTTATTTATTTCATTGATATTTTGACTAACCGTAAAAACAATATAAAAGTTTTTTCGATGAAAAGTGCCCAAAAAACAGTTTATTTACTCCAGTTTTTATTATGCTCATCAAAATATATTTTAGAACCCATTTTCACAATTTAATTTTACAGTGCTCAAAATATTTGAAAAAATAACTTTGCACCATTCGCCACCACGCCCCGCTCTCCCCTATATATAGTTATGATACTGAAGAAATTTAATAAATCAATAAGGAAAAAATGATCTATTAAATATAAAACAATATTCACAGGATTTAATTGATTTTATTATGATTAGGGGTAACTCTGCGATTTTTAAAATAAGCTAAAAAAATGTAGTATGCATACTGTTTTTTTTCTTAGGGAAGGTAGACAAGCCCATAGGTATATTTATATGAATACCTTGGCTAAAATTGTTGATTCCTTAGATGTAATTTCTAAATGATTCTTTGTAAATTTTGGTTTGAAATTTTGCCCTGGATGAGGAGAAAAACATTAAAAACTTTGCTTTGTAAACTTTTCATATTGGTGTAGGAATCAAATCTAATTAGCGATTTTAATATTTGTTTAAAAGTCGTTTAACTGGGTATTTGCAATAAAATATTTGTCACAAGAATTGTGGAAACTCTCTAAAGATTTAAATTTTTTTTAATATATTTTTTAACCAAATTATAGGTTATTTTGTGAGATGCTTTAAAGAGGAAAAAGGGCATTTTTAAAGGGGTGTCATTATTAGGGCCTGATCTACGATATTAATGTTGAAAACAAAACTTATCTATCCCAATTACAAATATAAGGGCAGCCCACAAGGGTAGGTAAAATTTTTGTAAAAACTCTATAAACGGCATAAAACGCAATTTTAAAAACTCTTGACTTTGGTAGCCAACTTCTAGTTAGGCTCTATTACCCATGTCAACAAATTATTGAGAGGTATGAGCAGGTATGTATTGAGGGGGAGGGGGGGGGCAAAAGGGGGCAATAGGCCCCTTTAGAATTTATTTTTAATTTTTATAATGCAGCGATTGTATTTATATATTAAACATATGAAAGGGAATAGAAATCTATAAAATTGCTATTTTTTGGAAAATATATAACCTTATAAAAAATTTTACAAATACAATAATTAATATTAATAAGGTTGTAGTAACTTTCCTTCAAAATTTTTTTGCCCCCTTTAGAAAAGTTTCTGCATACGCCCCTGGGTATGAGCTAACTACAAAGATTAAACCTGCCAGATTTTTAAATCCGTACCCTTTTTTTCTTATCAAACTTGATTATTCAGCTATAAACATGGAAAATAGAAAAACACAAAAAAAGATTTAAAAACAAAAATAAATTAATTTTTTTTTCATATTAAAGTAACTGTTAAATTTAATCTTCAAATAATATTTTGATTTAACACTGATAGCACTGGACAACAAAAAACACCAACATAAATGATTTGAGGGTTTTGTAGAGAATTTTTTTGCGATAACGATTCCGGGTTTAGTTTTTTTTCCAATGCCTCCAATTTTTTTTAACCGCGTCCAAAGTTCAGAAAAAAATTCACAAAACTTTCTTTACTATTTTCTACAAAAAATCTATTGGCATATTTTGATTCTTTATAAAAAACATATTTAAAAAAGGTTATTACCTAAAATTATTAGCTATTTACTTTTAGGTTATTTAGCATCAAAAAAGGGTATGACGAAAACCACTAATTTTATAAAAATTAAAAAATAAAAAAGATTAAATATTTAAAAAAAATTTATAACCCCATACGTTAATAATGAATGTTTTTGTTATCTAAATATATTTTTAAACTTTTGTTACTAACCATAGGTTTTATGATATAGATGCCCAAAATACCCCAAAAATTGAAAAAATTCAACTTTGACACCGAATAACTAAAAATCTGAGGCATTGGCTAAAAATCTGATTTCATTTTCGTAATCAGCGCCAAAAACTTGACCAAAACCCATAGTTGCCATAAATGATGCTAAGGGTCGTCCAAATTTTGTTGTCCAGTGAATATATCGTGTCGTATTTAACTTTGGACGCGAGATATTTTGTAATATCTAAATGCCGATGTATGAGCTTATTAATAAAATTTAATTTCCATTATTTTTGATTAAAAATATAAGTTACAAGGGATTTTTATATGCAAATAAATTTTTTAAATTTTTTCTTTATAGGGTATGTTTAGATCTGTCAATTTGGTCAAAAAAGGCCATTTTACACGTAATGAGCCAAAGAGGGAAGAAACTAAGAAAAACGAAAAATATATATGAGATTAGGCCATCATGGGGATGCATTCTTTTATGTTTTCATAAAATTCACGTTTCTGACATTGATATTTGTTGACCTGTGTTATCTTTATGCTGATGTAAGAGCTTGATACATTAATAAATTATTATCATACTTTGTGATGATAAATAAGATGGAATTTTTATAAGGAAAAATTTCTTAAATTTTTTCTTTTTGGGGTATTTTCGAGGTTGCCAAATCTGTTAAAAAGGCTTTTTTTGGACCTATCTAAGGAGTCAAAGGGGGAAAAAACAAAGAAAACCGAAGTTAGGCCATGGGTATGCATACTCTTATGTTCATTAAATTCATTTTTCTGACATTGATATTTGTACATATTATTGGTATAAGAAAAACAATTTGATGCTTGCCCGAATACTTGGGTGGGTGAAAAGTGGGCCTCAAAGCTTTTAATATCAATCAGATGCTCACGTTCTAGGGGGCTTCCGGTATATTGCTTACAAAACATTTTTTTTTGCCCTTAAAGTATTATTTAACTGTTTAACGATTTAAGCCCAAAAGGTACAGAGCTTTTTTCTTTATAATAAACGCTGAAAAAATGGGCACGGATAAATGTTAAAACCGAATAAGGAGTAAAAAAAACAAACAAAGCAGACAAATTTATGGGATATAGATAGAATTTTTATATCTCATTAATGTGAAAAGTAAAAAAAATAGAAGTAATTAATGTTAAAATGTAAAATACAATAAAAAATTATGCCTGAATTAAATTTATTAATTGTTATAAATTTGTGACATGTTAGGAGTTTGATAATAAAGATGTCGCAAGCTTATATTATTTTAGTCCATTTAATCAGTATTGACGCCAAATTCATAACATAGCCTCAATATATAATAACAAATGCAAAATCAAAAAATTTACTTTTAGATGTCTTATAATATTCTCTGGTAGATTAAACCTTGATTATAATTAAAAATAAATTTATATTTTTTTTTTCAAAACTATTTTTTTCCCCTTTAAATTTATAACAATTTATTTAATTTATTTTAAAATCATTATATATTACTTTAAACATATTTATATATAAGACAATTAAAATACATTCAGTATACATTCTGTATCCTCCAGTTTTTGAAAAAGAAATTTATCGAAAATTTAATTTTCTCATTTTTTTTTAAACTATTCTATCAAATCAATTGTATACATAAATTTTATAATTTTGTTTTCTATTAAGCTTTAATTAAATTTACTTATTAATTAATTTAAATTATTAAAATTGTTTTTTAAACGGTAATTAATATTGGTATAATTAAGTTTTAATTTGTAAATATTTCTTTCATAATTGTCATTAATTGCTTAATTAAATTAGGAATTTATAAAACCGCAGGGCACATAGTTTTTTAAAAAACTTTGCGTTATGATATAACTGTTTTTCATATAACAAAATTATATTTTGATTTATGTGTAGATCAACATAATGGTAAAGCATATATATCAGTCTATTTTCTAAAATATTGTCAACGTTAATATGCACTATAAAATTAATATCTCATATTGCTTGGAAAGCAAGATTGCATATATCTATTGTTATATTTTTGCATAAATATAGGTAATCCCGTAAAATTACATACAGGTTTGCATTAATCTAAATTTGTAAAAAATGATTTTACAGTTTTTTTTAATCCGCAATAAGAGGTGTTCTTTAGGTTTGACTCATTTAACCGGGAATACCTATAAACTGTTAGTTAATTAATGAAATTAACTAGCACTTTGGTTGGTTTTAAGCCTAGAGTATTAGCTTTATATTGACAGCCCTTTTGCCTTAGGCCACTCAACAATAAAGAGTTCTACATATGTGCTGTCTTCAAAAAATCGTCTTAATTTGTGAAGGGCTTTAAACATTCATTTTTAAGATTTTCAAAATAAAAAATTAGTTTAATGTTTACAAATTTATTTGGCGTTTTAAAGGAGTTATGTTACGATAGATGTTTATATGGAATTAAAAATTAATTCAATATGTAAATAATTTTAAAAAACAATGCTAATAATATTCGATGTAAAAAATTACCTTATAAAAAATAGAGTTTTAGAATTATTCTAAAAAATAGATAAAACGCGACAGACTAATATAATATGGTATATTACAATTATAATTTTATAGAGAATCGTTTAAACATCTCGAAAGAAAGGAATGAAGGTTTAAATTAATTATAATCAATTCAGTCCTAAGCAAAGTTAAAGCCGTGTGCGAAAAAAGGACCTGTCATCCATTAAATTAGATTTTTTTCAAATTTGTAATTTACAAATATTAATTATGTTGACAGGACTTTATCGTTGTCCAAACTAATTAGTTAATTAAAATCAAATGTATATAATTGGAAATTAAATCTTTTCCAAGAAATTCTGCCCTTTTACTGCATTTGGTTCAAAATCAGGCTTTAGAGGTCTATATTTTTTTACACTCAAACACGAGAACAGAATTTACCTTGTTTGCAAAAATAAAAGCTCAACGTGCTTTAATTTTTTATTTAATAATATTAATTTAGAAATTTTTTTATCTGTATTATGTTATGAATTATAAATTAAATATCATTAAAAGAGAGCACAAATGATTTAAAAAAGAATCTGAACTCTTAAAATTCATAACGCAAAAAAATTTAAAGTAATAAGCTTCTGAAAATTAAATAAACCCGTGGTTGTATAGGTGAAAAAAAGTTGCCAATATTGCACAATCGGGCACAGCCGTATCCCAATTCTTTCCTTCTATAACTCAAGAAATATCAGTCGTTCAAAATATGTTTTATAAATTAAATAAGAAAAATACGTGTTGAATTAAAATAGAAATAAAAATTTGTTCTTATACTTTTTATTTAACAAAATACAGAAATACAGAAAAAAATTGGTTTTAGAAATTTTACAAAAATCAACACGATAAAAACATGCCTAAAAAATATGCCTCTAAATGTGGATGCGTTTTCACAAGACATTCGGAAACATGAATTTTTAATGATAAATTTCTAATGCCAAAAGGCTTTTTGCAAAATGAGTTTAAATTTAAAAAAAAAATATAAAAATTCTATAAATAAATTTACAACAAAAAAAGTTTAAATTAAAATGATAAATATTTAATATTTAGTGTTTATTTATAGCAAAACTTATATTTTGTTTGTTAATTACTTCCGATTGTTTAAAGATCCATAAAATATTTTAATGTAACTAACAAATTTTCGATAAAAATTTGGGATTATTTCATACAACTTGAAAAGGCTTAAAACTATTTTCCAAAAAAATATGGTGACTGGCTATCCCAACTTTTTAAAGTTACTTAAAAATACATAAACAAACTTTTTTGTTATTATTTTGATATAAATTGGACTTAAATACCCAAGTTTTTTAATTTTATATTCACATTTTAAGATGGTGCCCAAATCCCTCAAAGATTGCGTGTTATTAATATTTAGGGTCTATTTTCCAGCCATAATTTGTATTTTCTAATAAATTACATATAATATTTATATATAACACATTAACAAATAATTGAGTTTAAATTTTAACCTGCCATCTTTGGGATTTTCAAATCAGTTTACCATTTTTTCTAATCAAACTTAGTTGTTTAGCTATAAACACTGAAAATTTTAGATATAATTAAAATTTTTTTTTATATTCACAACAGCTACACTGTTAAATTCAAACTTTAAATAATGTTTATACGATATATCTTATCGTATTTAAGTTTTGACGCAAAACATATTCTAATATCTTAATGCTAATGGGAAAGCTTAATATATTAATAAAATTTATTTCTCATTATTTACGATGATAAATATAAGCTACAAGAAATTTATATAAGAAAAAAAAGATTTTTAAATTTTTTAGGGTATATTAAAATCAATTAAGTCAAAAAAGCTATTTTTTATTAAGTACGGATCTAAGGAGCCGAAGGCGGAAGAAACTTAGGAAAACGGAAAATATATTGAGGCTATCACGGTGATGCATTCTTTTATGTTTTCATACACTTATTTTTACATTAATATTTGTTCCTGCATGAAGTTCTATATAAATATTTTAATATAAAAGGCCTTAATGTCCAAGAAGTCATAGTTGGTACCTGGGTATCATTCACTCTAAAAATTAATATGTTTAGAAATATAAATTGATTATTTTATTGATGTATTAATCTTAAACTTAAATAGACATATAATTAAATTTTTTTTGCTTGTTTGAAAGATATCTTTATTCAAAGCGCCGGAGTTCTAGATAAGGTTTTTTGTGTGTTTTTTTTTATTTTTTGATATTCTTAAACTACCCAACTATCTTTAGTTAAACAGCCAAAATTAAAAAGTTTATTCTGCATATTATATTATGTTCAAGTTGCCATTATTCTTAAATATATTTTATCCCCATCATAATAAATACTTAATATTTTCTAGTATTTGGAGTATTTTTAAGTAATTTATTTATTTACTAATATAGCCTTTATATTTAATGTTTCCACTATAATAGTCTGAATCATTATAACTATAATTAAAGTTTTTAAATCGGTATCTTTAGGAATAATCATTTTCTTATATTTTCCAAAATTTTGTTTCAATTTTGATATTTTTTATTATTTTAGTTATTTTGAAGGCTTTTTTAGATGAGCGACATATATATAAATTGCTTAATTTTTATGATTATTTAACTTTGATTTTTATCGGATTAGCAACATGGAATAATTTACTCGCATTATTTGTATACAAAAATTATTCATACAAGGCTTTAGATATACTAAAAATAAATTTTTAAGTAGTTGTTTTTTTTTCCAAAAATTTTGCGGGAAGATGTCATATCGCTGTGTTTTGTGAGAAACTTTATTATATGTAAATATTGTATTGTAAAAAAATCAAAGAAGCAGTATTATTAAGGAAACTAGTGATAATAGGTTTATATTTGGCTCGCCAAAAAATGGTATTTTGCTAGGAACTGCTTTGGTATTAGATATTTGTTGTTTATCAGATTTTTTTGTTTTGACAGCCAGTTTTTGTTGTTTTTACCTTATTTTTTATTTTTGTTTTCAATATTTTTTGACATATATTATTACAAAGCACAAAAAATTAATTAAAGCACATTATTAATATTGTAATTGTTTTACATTAAGCGCATTGTTGACTAGAGACTTACTTTGATGATATGAGCTAGGCACAATTATGATGGCTAATTCTGCCATATGTATGGGACTGTTTGATACATGCGACAAAATATTTTATTTCAGTTGTTAACAAAATTGTTTACAAAATATATGTTTCTTTGTTTTTTTTTACAATCAAATCTAACAATAATATAAAAATTCCAACTTTTTTAAATAATGTTCACAGAAAACCCAGATAAAAAATAACTGAATTAATTTATATAATCATAATTTGTTTAGTTTTTTTGACCGTAAGTCTCTCATGTTGTTTACACTTTAATAATTGTTCGCCTATTTCTTTTTAATTCAATTAACTAGTTTCAATTGGCAGTCCTATAGTTGTTTAAATTGTATGTAATTCTAAACGAGCTTTTTTGTATATAAACAGACTAACCCGGAAGGATTACTACCAAATAAAATAATCACATTTTTAAATTTTTTATTAATCACAAAAGAAAGCATTTTTTCCTAAATTAAATTTGTGATTTTATTTTTTTTCATAACATAAAATTTTATATTTATTATTATTGTATGATTATGCCAGAACAATTTTTTCCTAATCATTTAATTATTTTTAATCTAAGCAATATGCAGCTGTTTTTAAAATATTTAATTATGACAAATTTTTTCGGTGATGGAAATATTTGTATTAGTTTAATATATATAGACAATAAATTTATAAACTTTTACATATGGGAATTATTGGTTAATTAAGGCACCTAATGTTTTTTGATTAGTGTTGAAAATAAATTATTGTGTTCTTTAGGGCACGTGCAAAGTAAGTTTTTATTTTCGCAAAATTTTGAAATTTCTAAAATTTTAAAAATTTATTTTTTTTTACAAAATTTTTTCTAAAATTTTTTTATTTCAGAAATAGCAATTTATGTGCATATATTAAATTTGGCAACTTTTTGAAAATTTGCGTTTTATTACAAAATAAAATTTTTCAAAATTTTAAAAATTTCACGAAAATAAAAACTCACTTTGCACGTGCCCTTTCAATAAAAAAAAAGAACTTTTTTATGATATCAAAAATTCTCTTTAATTAATAGGCCTAGTTGTTAGCCAATAATTGTTTCTTTTTTGTCTTTTTCAAAGTTTGAATTAAACGAACATTTCGTAGGGTAAACTTTTGTATTAATTTTAATCTACACTTAAACAGCTCTGTGTCCTGCGAAGTGCTGTATTTGTTCAAGACTAATTCAAAATGGTTTCTTAAAGTTAGAAATATATGAGTTAAATGTACCTTAATATAAGATTGTGTGTTTTCAAAACACCTTTTAACTTTTGTACTATATAAAAATTGTTATTGTATAAAAACCTCGCTTAAAAACAAAATGAAATATCTAAACAATGAAAGGAAAAAAGTGTTTAAATTTTAACCATGTTTTTGTGAACTTAATTATTACACAAAAAATATTAATATCAAGTTTTTTATAAAAACAATCAAGGTTGCAGCTCAGAGTTATAAAATTTCGCCACTAACTCCTCAAATTTTTTTTTATTATCAAATAATTTTATCTCTTAGTTGGCATATGAATTCTTTGTTAATATTCAGTGTACTGTTGGTTTTATGCTCATGTTTTAGAGGTAAAAGTCGCGTTTTGTATTTAATCAGTTTGACTTTCTTTTATGAAAACACATTATTTATACATATATATACTTTTAACTCTTAATCAATTGTGATTTTTCATAAAGTCTCATATTAAACAGGTCAACAAATATCAATGTCAAAAATAAGTTAATGGACATAAAAGAATGCATCCTGATAGCCTTATATCATATATATTTGCTGTTTTTCTTAGTTTTTTCCGCCGTCGGCTCCTCAGATCCGTTCATAACAAAAAATGACCTTTTGAGACCAATTTGACACCCTAAAAAAAATTTTGAAATCTTTTTTTTTATAAAAAATTCTTTATAACTTATATTTATCATCACAAATAATAAGAAATGAATTTTATTGGTGAATTAAGCTTATATCACAGGCACAATTCTAGACCCCCTTTTGGGAAGGGGGGGGGGGGGTGGTACCTATAAAAATTTTTTTTGCCCTCGCACCCCCTAAATTTAAAATAGCTTCCCCAAAAATATCTAAAAATTAATATTAAAAATATTTAAAAAGTGTTTTCATTCATATCAATACTTCTCATCCCTTAAAGAGATTTAAGTAAAACCGAAATAATTTCTGTTGTTATTGGATATATAGAAAAATATGAAGTCATAAATCTGATGCCAAAGAAATTTCCTCACTTGTCAACAATCTTTTAATCTAGAACCAAAGAACCTGATTGCTTAATGCTACGATGGGGCGAACGTCGGGGAAAAGGTGGTGACCAAGTATTTTTAAGCAAAATGGCTGGACACCATTTCCCGTATATTCACTGCTTTAACCACCGATTGCTTCTTACTGAAAATGATTGTCTTGAAATTTTAAATAGAGGGAAAAATATTTTTGATAATTTTTCTTCCCTTCATAAATTTTTTCAACATGATGCAATTAAAGAAGTATGCGGGATTATACCCCGGCTGTTGCCCCCTCGGTGGTGTGGTAACTACCATGCCATTGTTTTTATAAAAAAATTACATAAAAATATTAAATACTTTTATATATTAAAAATAAACAAGTTTTTATATTAGGTAGGGCCTAAGCGTCGGGGTTTTAACCATATTTAAAATCATCAATTTATTAATTTGTATTTATCATTTGAAAAATTATTTTTTTTATTAAAAATAATTAATGATCAATTTAAATGCAAAAAGATTTATGTTTCTAAACCTTTTGAAATATACCATTGATTGTTAGAAATTAAACAATTAGAAAATACAAATACATTTACAGATTAAAAACTATTTTGATATATATAATACTTTTTTAAATGACAATAATTTATTTATAGATATAAGATAAACTAAACCTAAAGATTTCTGATTTATATTTATTTTCTACTCATAAGTTTGAGAATAATTTAAATATTAATGATAAATTAAAAAGCATTTATTTTAATATTACTGATTCTTTTAATAATAAATTTTTTACTAATATTTATTTAAGATTTTTAGAATCCCTTTATAAATTTTATTATACTTTTTTAGATATAAATAAATTTGAGTCTCTATTAAAAATAATTAATTGTGATAAAAATTCATTATCGAAAGAAACTGATATAGCAAAAAAATTTTAAATAAAAAAACTTAATAATCACAAAGAATGTGGTACTAATGATTTTGTTAAATTTTTATATGACTACAAAGATGCGTTTCCTAATTTATTTACCATTTTTCTATAAGTTTGTTAATTGGCTCAACGTCGTGTTGTGAGACCACATTTTTAATAATAAAAAGGTTGAACATAGATTTAATTGGTGTACATGTATATTTTTTGCTTTCTGCCACCCCCCCCCCCCTTTAAATTGGAAAAGCTAGAATCGGGCCTGTTACATCACCTTAAATACAATATATTTCGCGTTCAAACTTAAATACGACACGATATATTGGTTTTTAATGAAAATATTATTTGAAGTTTGAATTTAATAGTTTAGCTGTTGTGAATATGAAAAAAAAATTCATTTTACTTTTGTTTTTAAATGATTTTTTTTTGGCATTTTTTCTAATTTGTAATGTTTATAGCTGACCAACTAGGCTAAATGGAAAAATTGTTAAACGGATCTGAAAATCCTAAGATGGCAGGTTTGATCTCTGTAGTTACTTCATAACTCTCAAACATTTGTTGACCTGGATATTAATAAAATTATTAATTACATTTTGGTCAGATGACAAACAAAGCATTTTATACAAAACAACATAGGCTAATCATAAGTTCAGTAGATCTAAAATAACATTTGGGCAACCCCAATTTAATAAAGGATACAGGAAGAAATAATATGAGGCAACTTTTCCCCATAGCTTAAATTAATTTTGATTTTTTTTATACAAAGTTTTACAAATTGCAGCTCAACGTGTTGATTGCCTAAGTCGGCTATTACTGTACTAAATATCAAAGCGAAAACAAATGCAAATTAGGTGAACAAATATATAAAAGTCAAACTAGATAATTCAAAAAAATCTTGATTTTAAAATTACATATATTAAATAGGTTTATCCACAATTTGTTATACCATAAATTTGCGAGTAAAATCTTTACGTTTAAAATATGTAATTTTGCAGTGAATCTCAACTCGACAAATATTTGAGATATATGGGCTAACTTAAACCATCAACGCTAATTAGAGATTAATCAGTAACCGTTTTTATAAACTTTGCAAGCCTGTACAAATTGCAAATTTTTAAACAAATTAAAGAAAAAAGATTAAAAAATATAAAATGAGTTTTCAAAAAAACAATTTGTTTAATTAATAATCCGTGTCATATTTAGGTTGGTCAGCAAAATATTCAACCTAAATGTCGATATCCTCAAAATTTTATTTCTCAATATTTATGAAAATTAGATGTTACAGTGTTTATTAAAATGATATTTTTTTTTTACTTTTTTTAGGCTCGAGATTGCAAAAACAGTCAATTTTTCCAAATTTGGCCTTCTAAAAAATTTTTTTTTATTATCTGTATGATATTAGGCGTCCACAACCAGAGCTGGGAAAATGCCCATTTTTGGGTCAAACTCATTTTTTTATTTTTCGAAATTTAGAAAAAATAAAGGGTTTTAGCTTTAATCAAGAAAATATTTATAAAATTTAAGATTTTCTGTTTATATTCTGTATTTATTAATAATTAATTTTTCTAATCTGTCATAAAATTTTTAAAAAACAAAAATTTGAGTTTAGTCGAAAAATGGGTTTTTTCCCAGCTCTGTCCACAACATATTGAGTGTCTTATTTTTCCCAACAAATAGCTATCTTTTTTGTATTTTAGATTATGGGGCAAGTTCCGCCATATTGTGCGAAAATGACATATTATTTAAATCAGAAAATTAAAATGAATAGCATATTAAAATAAAATGAAATTGCTACACTTGACGTATTTTGCATGACATAAGATCAGACATATCATTTTTGGCTAAAAGTTCTCATAAAACAAATGCCGACTAACAGGTTTAAGGCTAATATGGGCATTTTTGGGTGTAGTTATAAAAATTCTTCTTAATATGTTCAAAAAATTTTAGTTTAGCAGTATTTTCTGTGCTTATTAGCTTCTTGTAAAACGTTTTTTCAAAAATAAAATTTAAAATAATTTTAGTTTAGCAATAACATTTCCTTAAGTTCAAGTTTGTTGATTTTTTAGATAAATTAATACATTTTCTACAAAAACTTGATTAAATATTGAAATATTTTTAATGGGTAGGAATTTTCAGATGAAATATGTAGAAATAGCTTTGTTTATAAGGATTTAGATACTAAATTCAAAGCAATTTCCACAGATTATAATATTTAAACAAACAATGGAAATTTTGATGCTAAAACCTATATTTAATTTAGAATACAAAGAATATGAATAAAAGAATAACTCTCAACGCGCTCTAATATAAAATTTGGCGCTTTATAAATCGTATTTTAAAGAGACAATTTGCAAAAACCCTTCACTTTTTATCTTAAAACTGAAAATCTTGACGAATTTTTATATGATATATAATAAATGGTATTTTATAATAAAATTTATCTTTATGGCAATATATAAATCGGTTTATTGGCAAAAGACTTTCTTCAATTTCAGGGATGCCAAATCTTTAAAATAATTCACTAAGCTATGTAGGTTTAAAAATATTTGAACATAATTTATGAAAATGTTGATAATTTATCTTATATAAAAAGGTAGTGAATATTGTGCTTCATTCAAATTTGAAATTTCTTATTACGCGCAGAAGCAACTTTTTACCCAAAAAGCACCCAAGCTTAACTGAACATTTGTTAACCACAGGGATTGGAACCGGAACCGGTTCCGGAACCGAAAGAACCGGAACCGCGGAAAAAAATTAGGAACCGGAACCGGAACCGTTTTGATTTTTGACTGCGGTTCCAATTGAACTTTAAATATTTTTTAGTTTTTATTTCCTCGTTAACATAAAACTTAAAAATGCCCTACAGCACTATTATCATGCCCAAAATAAAGATTCCCATTGTAGATACTGCGATATCATTAAAGGAAATCATAACACAAATTTAGTAAAACATTTAAAATTTGTCCTTTTATTTTTGCGAAAATTTTGGAACCGGAACCGGAACCAATATTATTTTTGGAACCGGAACCGGAACCGCGTTCCACTCAAAAGGAACCGGAACCGGAACCACTTTGAATTTTTGCGGCGGTTCCAATCCTTGGTTAACCATGTTGTTAGGTATTTTAGAAATATATTTTGTAATTAATAAATTATTAAAGATTGAACATTCACCAACTATTAAGGATGCTTCATTACTTTATATTTAATCATGGTAAGTTGTTGGATAATTTTTATTTATTTATAACATTAGCTAATTCAACTTGGTACCGAAATTTGAGCCAATCAGGTAATTATTTTTATGTTGTAACAAAAACGTCTACGCGCAATTTTAAAGGACGGCGCGATTTGAATCTTAGAAGCCTTTCACCAAACAATTATTTAACATTGAGTCCCAAAATATTTTATAAGCGAAGAAATTTTGCACAAAACTGGCAAAAGACTTTTAATCTATTTTTGACGAACAAAAAATTATGAGTTTCGCGAATCTTTGATGTTTTGATATTATAGCAAGGATGTTTGAAGTCTTGCAAAACCTTTACTTCCACAGTACCAATGGATATGTTTTTGACAGTATCAATGGTTTTGTGGAGATTGATTAATCTGGCTAAAAAAATACATGTTAATTTAATTAGTTTTGTTTTAAATTAATAAAAATTAAATTATCTTTTTTATGTTCCACACCTTTATGTAATTTAAGCCATTAAAACAATAGAGTGTATCTGCTTGAATTAAAAAAAAAATTATAGTAAATTTAAATTTTGCAAGTTGTCGGAGCCTAGTAATTGTGTATTATTCGTCCTAGCTGTTTTTAATTTACCTTAAAATGGCATTGTTTTGGGAAACATTTTTCACGTATATAGTTTTAGGAGTGATAAGTTGCATACAAATTAAACATTTTTCTCAAATAGAATTAATTGTTTTTTGTTTTGCGCTTAAAAACTACTAGCACAAATGAAAGAAATAGAACAATGTGTTAATTCTAAAGAAATTTCTTATGTTATATATAACTCATTAATTATATTTTATAAACTGTTTTACATGAATAAATAATATGCATGGGCTTGGCCTCAAACAAAACCAGGCTTGTGTAGTTGAGAAAAATCAGTTGAAGAAATTCTTTGAACATACATTACACCTAACCGTTTTATAAATTATATGTGTATAAAAAAATTTAAGGTATGTAATTATTAAAAATTTTTAATTTATAAATCGAAACTTAAATTTTTTTAAGAATTTTTTTAAATTAATGTTTTCTTTTTATTTGTATATAGCAAGTCATGATAGCAACTTGAATAACAATGTGACCACCAAAACGACGAGTAAACATTTAAATATTTCTTTAAGTAAATTCTGTATTATTAAAACAATTTGTAGGTAGAGCCTACTTTTCAACCCTGTCTAGACCCGGCCTTATTTTGCTTCACAAAGAATAAATTATTGAATTAAAGTTACACTGCTATATTTATACAAAATTAAGTTGTTAATTTCTATTTTGGTTTTTTTTAATTCAAAGGGTTATATCTTTTAGCTCTAGCTGGCCAAAAATGTATGGAGCTTTTTTACATTGCGAGATGTATAGGGAGTCAATATTACATAAGATCGGCGCAGAAAAAAAATTATTGTTTTTTAAAACAAGCATACAAAAAAAAGATAAAAACGTTAGGCAAAAACAAACAAGAACAGAGTCAAAAACGAGTACAAAAATACCCAGTGCCAAAAACAAAAATTGTTCATTTTCATTATTAAAAAATAAGAAAATTGGATAATAGTTTTTTTGTGTTGCATGTTATATAAATCTAATTTTATTTATGATAGTTTTGTATTATTTATTTGTTGCACAAAATTAATCCAGATTATTTTTAATTATGACGATAGAAATAAAAAAAAATTAAAGTTGGCTTTATTAGCTTTGGTGAAAGAAAAAAGAAATTTCAAATTTAAAATTTTTTTATGAATAAAAATAATTTTTTTTTTATGAATCAAAATAAATTTTTATGAATAAAAAATTTAGTATTTGGCCTTAATGATCTATTATGTCAAATATAAAATAAACAATGTTATTGAATATAAATTTTGGCATGATTGTTTTTTGATTATAAAATTAGTAATTTTTCAGGTAAATGGAAAAAGTTGGTTGATAGAAAATCATTTTACAAAAACAAGTTTTAAATATGATTTAAGTAAAAAAAATTTTAAAAATTTTATTTTTTTGATTATTTAAATTATTACAACACGTCTACAGAAATACTTAAGCCGATAAAGTTAACAAATCCTCTTTAAAAAATTAAAGCTATTGTCTCTAACGTTTTTTCATTACTTTCATCGAGTCAAGCCATACTCCGAAGCTAAATAATTGGTAAAGTTCGGGAGTTAACGATTTTTGCGACTCTTTAAAAAAAGTCAACAAATAAAAATCATTAACTCATATTTCCAATGATAAAATGATTATTAAATTATACACCCAACCGCAATACCCACTGATTATATGCACTTAAAACTCTAAATGCCATAATTTTTTACCGGTGTGAAACAAAAATATGGCCTACGTTTTTATATATGAAACAAATATATACAGCTTTTAAATTTTATTTGTTTACAAATTTATTTTTAATTTTTAATGTTTATCTTGCAAAGTTTGACCAGAAAATACTGTATTTATGGTGAAAATCTAAATGAGTAACCTTGATCTTATTAATTTCTGGCAAATGTCGAGCTGTGTTATATATAAATAGAATTTTTTTCATTAATAAGTAGATCTCATTACCTTTTCTATTTAAACCTTATAAAGATAATTGAGGCAGTCATTTACCTGAATTATTATTCTTTATCAAATTTAGAGATTTCAACTACCTCAAAATATTATTTTTGATAGTTAACTATTATGTTATAGGTCGTTCTTATTAATTAATATATTTAACATTAAATCTATAATTGTGATGTTAGTTGAATGTTATTTTATAATTCATAGTTTTAAAGGCAAAATTTAGATTCATATGGTTATTTAAAGTGTTATACAAAAATGAAAATTCATTTGAACATGGCCTAATAGAACATCACTTAAACACTTACCGTCTAAATACAAATTTTTAATCTTTCTTACATATTTTAGCGGCAAACTACCGTATTATTAAATTTCTCTTATTTTTTAATGATATATACATTTAAATTTTGCTAAATATTATAATGGACTAAAATTAGGGACAACAAATATCTTAAACCGCTTTATATAATACCTTATTTTTAGCATTTATTTTGTTTGTTTCTCCATAAATTAAATAGATAGTTGTAAATTTGTAGAATATAAATTGTCTTAGATGAGTTTGGTCAACTATATTTACACAAGCTTCAACAATTGGCCGAAATAAATGCATTGAGATTGAGAAAAACAATTGATAGATTTGGATAATGGTACAAAATATGTCAGCCTTCAGGCAGATTATATTTTTACCTAAAATTTAAATTCGTTATATGAGTAATTTGTAAAAACATTCAAAATATCATTTGACACATTTTATCAAATTTTATGCCACCCACCAACCCCTTATTTACATATCAAGCATTTTTTTATTTTAGGGTCAGCATAGATAAAAAACATTTAGCTATTTTTTAATCCTTCTTTATTTTTTTTTAAGTGAATAAATAACAATAAAACCTAGCACGAACTAGTGTCTTGTGATTAGTTTGCGTGATCATGAGGTATAATAATGGTATGTCGTAGCTGATTTTTAATTTGCCAAATAAGCAACTAAGCGATGCTAGCCTCATAACTTAAACGATCAACAAAATTTTGAAAGTTATGAGCTAACTACTGAGATCAAACCTGCAATCTTAAGATTTTTATGTCCGTTTATCCTTTTTTCTAATCATACTATAGTTAGCTATAAACCATGAAAATAGAATAAATAAAAAAGTTAAAACAAAAATAAATGTAATTTTTTTTGCATATTCACCACAGCTTAAATTCGAACTTCAAATATTTTTTTCATAAACTGATAACACTGAACAACAGAAAAAAACAACATAAACGATATTTACAGGTTTTTGTATAGAATTTTGTGGATATCATGATGGCGCTTTTAGTTTTTTTTTCTGATGCCTCTAATAATTTTTAAAATGACCTCAAAATCCAAAAAAATGATTTTTGAACTGTAATAATTAAAAATAGGTTCCGTTGGATAGTGTATAGTCTCACGCATCTGATTATAAAAAAATTACTTAATATGCGTTATTAAAACTTTAGTTATTTAAATTTGAAAACCTTTATATAAAATGTTATTTTTAAGTTCATTGAATTTTTACACTCAAATCACTAACCCTCTGCCCCTTATTTGCTCCTTTCGCTTCTATTCCTATTATTTTTTTATACACTCTATCATTTTCCCTTATTATTTTACCTATCTATCTCTTGATATATTCACATATTCCGCATCAAGGCATAAAAGCCTTTTTGGCTTAATAGTAATAAACGAGCGCCGCTTGAATATTAATTATAAATGAGTTAGGTTGATATTAGGCTAGTATTAGGGTTTGGTTAGTCTTAGGGCGTTATGTTTAGAATTAGGATTGGTATTAGAATTAAATTAAGGTTAGGGTTAAATTAAGGTTATAGGTTTAAATTTCAATTAAGTTTAGGGCCGGCTGGTTTTATGAGCTATTAAAGTTTTAGAGTGACATAAGGCTTTCTCAAGAGTTATGAGCTAACTACAAAGATCAAATCTGCCATTTTAGGGATTTATCCATTTACCGTTTTTTTTAAAAATTTAATTAATCAGCTATAAATATTGAAAATTTTAGAAAAAATGTCAAAGAAATAAAAAAGATTCAAAAACAAAAATAAACTAAATTTGTTTTTTTGCATTCACAACAAATAACCTGTTAAATTTAAACTTCGAATAATATTTATATAAACCGTTAATATATCGTGTGTCGACGCGAAAAATTCTGTATTATTTAAATGCTAATGGCTGGATATACTGAAAATTTTATTTCTCATTATTTGAGATGATAATTATAAGTTACAAGTGGTGGTGACATGAAAAAAAAGAGTCTCGATTTTTTCTAGGTTTATTCTCGAAGTCGCAGTCAATTTGGTCAAAAAGGCCATTTTTTTTGATATGGACGGATCTAAGAACCGAAGACGGTGGAAACAACTAATTTAGCTACTAAAAAAGCAACTTTGTTATGACTTTTTCTGTTAAGAAATGACGGGCGATATGTGCATAGATTTGAACTTTTTCATTTTTATGTTCTATAAAATAATTACTTAAGAATTCTAAAGTACTTTTAATTAGGTTTTACATGTCTTAATTAAATAAATTGTGCGCATTGTTATGTCTATATTGTATATTTTAGGTCCAGTTGGTAAAGTCCCTTCACCTAAAATAAACTTAATTATTTTTAAACTAAGTTTATATTCGTAATTCATGTTATAAACTGAGCTAGAAAAGTTAATTGTATAAACTATATATAGTCTGGCTTACGAAAAATTTGGGTCTGAAGAAAGGTGTGTGAAAAAAAAATTGAGTAAATTCAAAAAAAATAAAAAAATATTAATTCTATAAAAAATCAAAATACCTTGAGTTGTTAATAAAATTTTATTCTTTCTAAACACCTTTTAAATTTTTTATTTGCCTTTTTCTTATTAAGTTATTAAAGCTCAAAATACCCCTAAAATGACCAAAAGGTCGTTTTTGACCCTATATTACAAAAATTATAAGGCATTGGCATAAATTCTGACTTCATATTCGTAAGCAGCACCAAAACCTTGACCAAGATCAATGGTTGCCATAAATGATGCTTTAGGTCGTCCAAATTTTGTTGTCCAGTGTAATATATCGTGTCGTATTTAAGTTTGGACAAGAATTAATCTGTATTAACGCTAATGTAAGGGCTTGATATACTTAAAAAATTTATTTCTCATCATTTGAGATGATAAATATAAGCTACATTGTTTTATTTGATAAAGATTGTTTAATTTTTTCTTTGGGAATATTCGAGGCCGCAAAATCTATTAAAAGGCCATTTTTTGATATGGACGGATCTAAGGAGGCAAAAGCGGAAGAAACTAAGAATAACGGAAAATATACATGAAATAAGGCAAATGGTGATCCATGCTTTTATGTTTCATAAACTTATTTTCTGTAACATTGATATTTGTTGACTTGTGATAATCCAATCCTAATGACTTGATTGTTTACTCAAAATTGATGATCTTGTTTCATTGTTATTTATTAGGTCCATTTTTCTAAACCCCTTATCCTATGAAATTTTAAGGTTTAATTATAACTTAATATTGATGAAAATTTAAAGTTTTTGCTCAAATACTTCAACTATCAATTTTGTGATATTTTAATTAATTAATTCTTTTCTTAATTTTTATTTTCAAATTGCATTTTATTTTGTATCTCTTTATCTATATTTTTTTATTGCTCTTAGTAAAAAAATTTTTTTTTTACATTATATTAAATTTATTTATATAATTATACGTTTTAATTACAAAGGCCATTTTTTTTACATTTTAGCGCTTTCTCAAATAAAATTAATTTGTTTATAACACATAATACAAGGTGATTGTAATTTTGTGTCTAGGGCAGGCACGATTCTAGGCCCCTGGGGGGGGGGGGGGGGCACCCCCCCCCCTTCCCCCCTCCCTTCCCCAAATACGTATAAATTTAATTTTTGCCCTTCCACCCACATAAAATTTAAAATTGTTCTCCCAAAAATATCTAAAAATTATTATTTTAAAAATATTTACTTTTTTTAAAAAGTGTTTTCATTCATATCAACATTCCGCTAAAGAGATCTAACTAACACAGAAATTATTTTATGTTATTAGATATATAGTGAAATATGTTGTTACAGAAAACTGTATATTTGTGAAAGCAATTCATAAATTTAATGCCAAAGAAATTTATTTACTTGTCAACAATCTTTTGTTAAAATTAATCTAAAACCAAATAACCTAATTGCACATTGCTACTATGGGGCGAACGCAGTGTCTCCTACTCGGGGGGGGGGGGGGGGGGGGGTAGGAACCAAGCGGTTCTAAAAAAACGGCCGAGGGGGGTAGGTATTCGAGGGGGGTAGGTATAGTTATGGGGGGAATATGAATAAATTATGAAGTTTGTTACCCCCGAGATTTTGCCGAGGGGGGTAGCTCTTCCATGAAATTTGGGGAGTAGGAGACGCTGGGCGAACGTAATGTCCGGGAAAAAGGTGGTGTTCAGTTATTTCAAAGCAAGGCTGGACACCATGTCTCAAACCACATATTGCATCTTGTTGTAAGAAATTTTAAGTGAAGGGAAAGATTTTTTTGATATTTTTTCTTCCTTTCATAAATCTTTTTAACATGATGCAATCAAGAAAGTAAGTGAGTGCGGGACCATACCCCGGCTGTTGCCTTATCGGTGAACGCCATAGTTTTTTTTTAAAAATTACATAAAAATATTAATACTCTATAAATTTAAAATAAAAAAGTTTTTATATCTTCAGGTCACAGGGCCGAAGCGTCGGGGTTTTTTGAACATATTTAATATCATCAATTTATTTTTTTGTATTAATCATTTGAAAAATTATTTTATTTATTAAAAATAATTAATGATCAATTTAAATGCAAAAAGATTTTTCTAAACCTTTTGATTTAATACACCATTGTTTGTTAGAAATTAAACAATTAAGAACTACAAATACATTTACAGATTTAAAACTATTTTGATATATATAATACTTTTTTAAATGACAAGGATTTATTTATAGATAAAAAAAAACTAAACCTATTTTCTGATGTTAATATATTTTCTACCTATAAGTTTGAGAACAATTCAAAAATTAATGATAAATTAAAAAGTAATTATTTTAATATTATTGATTTATTTATTGATTCTTTTAATAATAGATTTTTTACCAATAATATTTATTTAGAATCTTTAGATTTCTTTTATAAATTTGATTATTCTTTTTTATAGATATAAATAAATTAGAGCTTCTTTTAAAAATAAGTATTATTGAAAAAAACTCATTATCTAAAGAAATTAACGTAGCAACCCCCACCCCCCTTTAATTAGAAAAGCTAGAATCGGGCTTGGTCTATGGAAAAAATATATTAAACATAAACTTAAATATAAGTTAAAAAAAAATTTAAAAAATAGTTTTATTTGTTTCCTGTTTTATTAGTGATTGTTTAAACAAGCGTCTTATTTTAGGGTTTCGGATTATTGAAAACCAAGACGTTTACACTTAATTACGGCACAAGGAAATAAAAAATTGTTTAACACTTAATAATTTTTTTAGAGAAAATAAAATCCACTGCAAAATATTATTTTACAATTATTTTAATATCTTATATTTGGAAATATAAAATGGATAATATATTTTTAAATATTCATATAAATAATTGTTATTACAAACAAAAGATGCAAAGAATTAAAAATAGAAAAATATGCGATAAACATATATGCAGCTAAAAATATAATCACATTTTTTTATATTTTAGGTAGCTTTATCGAAGGGAAATTAAGAAATGGCTGGCCAACATACGATTCATAAATTTAGTAATTTCTTATGCTAAAATCTTTTCATTTGTTAATTAATATAACTTGCTTAGACACTTTTTAAATGGTGCTGGAACATTTTATGAATGTAGTTTAATAAACAGCAATCCTTAATTTTGAATGCAATACATTAGTTGAAAGACCGTGCAGGTGATAGAAGATGTATTAGCAATTGTTGTTTTCAAACAAGCGAATATATATATGGTCAATTCCACCTCAAATCGACAAACTTTTTCCCTTTAAGTCTCAGTTTTGGCTGAAAATTAGCACACTGGTAGGATGCTTGGATGCTGAGAAAACCTATTTTTTTGTGACCGGAAGTGATTTTTGACCGAGATATGAGAAAAAATATGTTTATTTTGTTGCAAAAAAAAATTTGAGGCAACTTTGCTCGCATGTATCATCAAATGTAGCTAGAGCCAAAATTTTATTTTATTTTGAAGATCGTACGTAATAAGGGCTACCTTAGACGTAAAAAATATTAAAAAAATTTTATTTTAAAGTTATTATAAAGTTAAAGTCAAGTTCAGATACAAATATTGCAAAAAACATATCTTTAAATTTTCAGAATAAAATTATAAAATATGGCCCTTCGTAATGTTAATAAATATATTCAAAAGTTTGGGACCGGCAGGACTTTTAAAATAATTCAAAAAAATCAATTATTGCTTTAATTTTAGGACGTATTTATGCCCTTAGTACTATATTAGAATATGCGAATGTGCCAAAATTAAAAAGGACAAAGGGGCAATTACGTTAGACCATAATAGTTTAATTTATTTGATTAATACTATTATTAATTTTACAATAAAAAGTGAACCTTAAAACCGGAAAAAGTAAAATTTCGCTTGTAAAAAATTGACTTTCTGGTTAACTAGCCAACCTTTTTTATAATTTAAAGTGCATTTTATGAATAAATTATCGCTTAATAATATATAGTAGCCCCTTTTTTCATTGGAATTTGACGCTTCAAATTAAAAAAACCAAAATTTGCCAAAAAACAGCAAATTTTAACGCAGATTGTATTCTTTTGTGCAAGCTTAATTATTATTAGATCTGCTTATAGCCAATAAGAACCTATATCAATCATTATTTGCATCAAGTGTTAAAAATTATATGCGTTATGCATAGAAAATCTTAAAAGAACGAGTTAATATACAAAAAAGAAAAGTATGAAAACATTCATTTTAATTAATTTGTAATTTGTTGTTAGGAACTCATTTAGTTATATAAAACTTTTGGTCAATGCCTAAATCCAAAAGCCTTTAGAGTCTAAAAAATGATATTTCTCCTTTCTTTAATCGGTCAGTCCTTATTTCAAAACAGTATAATGTAAACGACGCTAGATTTATTGGTTTTAATCTTTATTAAGGTCGATTATATATACACTGTATGCCTTGTTTATACCATTACAGAAACATATTTGGCATTTTTCAAAATTAGTAAAAAATACTGAATGTCTATATTTTATTTATTTTTAAGGGTCTAATATTTATTTTCTACATATTGAAGCTATTTCTGTCCGTTATAGTCTTTTAAAGTTGTTTCACCGTAAAACTGACTTGTTTTATGTATTTATAACACAGGTCAACAATTTGTTGAGAGTTATGAGTTAATTACAGAGATCAAACCTGCCATCTTAGGGAACATCAAATCCGTTTACCATTTTTTCCTAATCAAACTTAGATAGTTAGTTATAAACATTGAAAATTTTAGAAAAAATGCCAAAAAAAATAAAGTTTTAAAAACAAAAATAAATGAAATTTTATTTTTGCATATTTACAATAGTTAAACTGTTATGTTTAAACTTCAAATAATATTTTCATCAAAAACCGATAATATATCTTGTCGTATTTAAGTTTGAATGTCAAATATTTTGTATTATTTAAATGCCGATGTAAAAGCTTGATATATTAATAAAAAAAATTTTCCATTATTTGTGATTAAAATTATAAGTTACAAGGGATTTTACTATGCAAAAAAATTTTTTGAATTTTTTTTTAGGGTATATTTAGATCTGTCAATTTGGTCAAAAAAGGACATTTTTTTGTTATAGACGAATCTAAGTAGCTAAAGACGGGTGAAACTAGGAAAAACAAAAATATATATGAGATTAGGCCATCATGAAGATGCATTCTTTTATGGTCTCATAAAATTCATGTTTCCGATATTGATATTTGTTGACGATATTAAACTTTTACATTCAAGCTCAATCAACATTTATGTTATTCAGGATACATCAATGAAGGATACAAATCTATTTAAAATAAAATCAGTTTAGCTGGCTGGGTATGAAACGCAAAATTTTAAGCAGGAAGCGGAAGTCATAAATTATCATGAGTTTTTGCGTTTCATACCATTTAGGTGTAAATAGCAATACAAAGCGGAGGTAATTAATCAAAATTTTTTTACGCGTCCTTGCGTTTTGATGCGTTTTATACAAAACAATTTTTTTTGAGTTTTTGAATTTTTTAAGTTAATAAAGGTTTATAATAAATTAATTAATAATTAATTTTCGCGTTTATGCGTTATAAGATTTTGCATTTCATACCAATTTTTTTTTAGTTTTGACATTAATGAGTTCTTAATGCATTATTATGGACCGATTACCCGTTCGAATTTTTGCGTTTCATACCAAACTTTTTCCGGTTTTTGCGTTTGACCAAAAAATTTGTTAGTTTTGATTTTAATTCCTAATGTATATTATTTTAGACCGAGTACCCATTTTTCCGCGTTTTTGCATTTACCATTTTTACCAAGTTTTTGCTTTTCTCACCAAAATAATTTTTTTTAGTTTTGAATTTAATGAGTTCTTAATGCATTATTGTTCCGAGTACCCGTTTTTCCGCGTTTTTACGTTTCTAACCAAATTTTTTCCGAATTTGTGTTTCATATTAATATTTCAGTTTTGATTTAAATGAGTTAATGCATTATTATGAACCGAGTATCCGTTTTTTCAAATTTTTGCGTTTCATACCAAAAAAATTTAATTTTTAGTTTGGACTTTAATAAAATTAAGGCATTATTATAGACCGAGATTCGTATTTACCGCGTTTTTGTTTCATACCCAAAATTTAATTTTGATTAATTGAATTCCTAATGCATTAATATGAACCTAGTCTCCGTTCTTCGGGAGTTTTTGTGCGTTAATTTTTTTCGAGTTTTTTACCAAAAAATTATTTTTTTGTTGTATAAGCATTGTTACACACGTCAACAAATTTGAGAGTTATGAGCTAACTACGGAGATCAAACCTGCCATCTTAGGGTAAATCCGTTTACCATTTTTTTTATCAAACTTAGTTAGTCAGCTATATACATTAAATATTTTAGAAAAAATGCCAAATAATTAAAAAAGATTTAAAAACAAAAATAAACTAATTTTTTTTTGCATATTTACAACCGATAAATGTCGTGTCGTATTTAAATTTACGCGTAATATTCTTAATTATCCAAATGTTGATGTAAGAGCTTAATACAAATGTTATTTTCATTATTTGATAAGATAAATAAGTTACAAGGGATTTATATATGAAAAAAAGACTTAAATTTTTTCTTTTTCGGGTTATTCTCGATCGTCAATTTGGTCAAAAATTGTCATATTTTCGATATGGACAGGTTTAAGGAGACAAGGCCGGAAGAAACTAAGAATGAAATATATTTATGGGATAAGACCATCATGGGAATTTGTATGTTTTCATTGTTGTGTTATTGATATTTGTTGACCTGTGTTATGGACCGAGTACCTATTTTTTCCGAAATTTTGCGTTACCTAATTATTTTGGAGTTTTGCCATTCCAATAAATTTTTTTAAGTTTATTTAAAGGAGTCCTTAATGCATTATTATGGAGTACCCGTTTTTTCGCGTTTTTGCAAAAAGCATTTTACAGATATTTAACATGGTAGAGTGACCATTCAGGGCCGAGGCCCCTAGATGAGCTCGGTTACCGTTCTAACTCCCAAATTCTACGTATTTACAAAAAAAAATTACAATGGTAATCTGACAAGGTAGTAACAAGTGACCACTTTAACGGGTCGGGTTGGGCGGAACATGCCAAGCCTATGCATTTTAAATAACATAGTTTCTTCGATTAAATAGTAGGGTGGCCCTAAAAAGGGCCTTTGGGTATTAGTTTTTATTGGGATCACATTAGGCGGCAGTTGTCTCTGACTTCTTTGGCAAGAGGATGGCTTGGATGTTTGGCAAGACACCTCCTTGAGCTATGGTGACTTCAGAGAGAAGCTTGTTCAGTTCTTCGTCGTTTCTGATGGCGAGTTGAAGATGTCTAGGGATTGTCTTCTTGTTGTCTCTGGCAGCGTTTCCAGCCAATTTGAGGACTTCAGCTGCTAGGTATTCCATAACAGCCGCCAAATAAACCGGGGCTCCAGCCCCTACTCGTTGAGCTTAATGTCCCTTACGTTCTATGGATCTTCCCGACTGGGAATTGAAGTCCAGCACGGCTTGATCTCGTTTTTGCTTTTCCTTTTATTTTACCACCTTTACCACGGCCAGTCATTGTATATTGATTATTTTTTAAGAAATTTAAAACGTAAAAAAAATAATGAAGAATAATGTGAAAAACAACGCCTTTCTATAGACTCTTATGTGAAATTTTTATTATCCAATGAAAGAAGACATAGAAAAGAATGTGCGCGCATTTTTGCGCCTTTTTTATGAAAAAAAAATGTTTTTGTGTGTTCAAATTGCGCCTTTTTAGCATTAGCGTTGTACTAGGTTACGATACGCCTTGATAAAATTATAAATTGTGTCTTAATAAAATAATGATTTCCTGATACGCTAAATAATTGTAAATACACTTTATATTTCGATATTTTGTAGGTTACATTTGCTTAATATCAATTCATATATCCATAAAATAAAACTGTCGCCATATTCAATAAATAAGTGGCCCTATGAGTACTTAGGTACTCAAAAAAAACATTGAAAATGTTTCCCCATACCACCAATCTTAAATGGGCTATTGTAGGCTAAAATAGACCAAGTGTTCGAAAAGCTGCGGCTAGTCAACTAAGTATTAAAGAAAAAAAAATCCAACGCATTTGATTAATATCAAGAAGGCTAGTGTAAAAAATTTAAAAATTTTGAATGTTAAAATTTTTTTCGTATTAGGGCACGTGCAAAGTGAGTTTTTATTTTCGTGAAATTTTCAAAATTTTGAAAAATTTTATTTTGAAATAAAACGCAAATTTTTAAAAAGTTGCCAAATATAGTTTATGCACATTAAATACTTTTTCTGAAATAAAAAATTTTTAAAAAAAAAGAAATTTTTAAAATTTCCAGAATTTTCAAAATTTTACGAAAATAAAAACTCACTTTGCACGTGCCCTTAGCCGCAGCTAAAGAAAAACAGTCAAAAATTGTAGGCTTAAAAATAAACCAAGTGTTCGAACTTTTATAATATAGGCCTTCTATAAGAGCTGTATTTTCTACATGAGGGCTTTACCCTGATAAAGGGTTGGCTTGGGGCGAAAAATTTAAAAAGGTATATGGGCAAATGTGAAAAAACAAAAATTTATATAACAACTGAATTTAATACTAACATGGTCTACAAAGTAGGGTTGGTAAAATAAAAAACTATAAAGGCTGGTTTATTGGTAATTATAAAATTATTAGTGTTTAAAATCAAAATTTTGGTATACCTAACTGGGGGGAGGCGTGACCCTGACCACGAGCGGGCCATGATACGAAAAATATATAAGAAAGGTTGTGTTCGTACCGATATCCATTTTTGAACGAGACCATGCTGGATTAAATTAGAAGTAGCTGCTAAAACCTCAGACACATCGTAATGGGACACGGTAGTAACCAGGACTTTACAAATAATACTTTTTTTTTGCCAATGTCGCCCAACATTAACGCAAAGTTCTGCTCTTAGGCAAAACCATAAAGACAATTATTTTCCCCCAAAACATTACACTTCAGGGGAGAGGGCCTAAGTTATTGGCATAGGTTTGAGTTTCCTAAAGAATAATACCCTGCCTCTTCTAATTTTCGATTACATCCAGCGTGATTGCTAGAAGGACTTTTTGTCACATACAAGCGTGAGATAAAGTCAATCGAAAAACATGATAAAATTCACATCTGACACGACCAAACTTTTTGCAATCATACTATTACTTTTTAGTTTAGTACTACCTCTTAGCTTTTTATTGTAACATATACAAACTCTAACATCAACCACGAAAGATCATATATGGTGAGAGAGAGAGATATAAGTCGATTAAAAAACATTGTGGTATATACGCGTGCAAAGCAAATTTTAAAAGCGGCCCTCTGGCCTTCTCGTTGTATTTTTTAGTAAAACAGTTTATGTCTGATATACATCATACTAAATAAAAAAGGCAAGGTTGATCTTATGATCACGCCGACTGACGGCTCCTAAAACATAAGTTTTAAATTAAAATCCAGCGTTTAAAGCAATAGGTTAAAGATCCGTATATATCGTTTTAAAGTTTATAGGGTCTGTTATTAATTACATTGTATAAAAAAATCCAACATGGAGACTAAAAATGTTGCTTTTTTTTAATTAAATTGTTGGAATTATCCTTATAATGGAATTTTAAATTAAGAACGTTTGCAAAATAAAAATTGTGAAATTCAAATTGTTTTAACCGTGCCCTAAGACATAAACATTAATATTACCATTATTTGAATAGGCCATTCGTAAGTTAATCCATATTATTTAATTTCATTTTTAAAAATTTAACACCAGGCGACATACCGCTTCATTATCATCTTTTGTAAAAAAAATCACTAGGAGAAATGATAGTATGAGTAATAATAATAATAGCAGAACAACTTGTCGTGCCAACTGGCACGTTTAATATTATTATTTTTAATTTTCTATTTTCTTTTATTTATTAGATATGCACAAGGGGGAGAAAGAGAAGCAGAAAAAGAATTAAACAAAATTGAACACATAATATATTTTTCTTACTTTTGAATTTTGATTTTGTTGAATAATTTTAATAACTGCAATAAATATTTATATTTTGCTCGGCTTATATTTTACTCGGCTACGACATATTGGCGCAGTCGAAAAAAAGATTTTAAAGAAATTTTTAAAAATAGAATTTAAAGTAAAATTTTGTTTTAGCGCTTATTATTCGTAATTCGGATGTTCACATTCGATGCTCTCAAATTGGCTAACAATCTGCATGCTTGAACTGGTGGCCTACGTAATCTTCACCGTGCGATGGATCAGGATCTGGATTATACGGTGGTTATTATACTCGCTATAATAATCGGGTTCTTGATAGGATACTTGCTTGGGCAAAGGAATGGGCGAACAACAGTCAAAGTTGACTGGAATCTTCAACAAGAGATTCACAAGCTGCTGGCCACCCGGTTAATGGATAGTCTGCTGACCACAGACAAAATAGGGGCGGCGAAAGCCGGACCCGATCGACGTTTGTCGAGAAGGGGGGAGGCGCAAGCCGAACCCGACTGTTCTAATGAATTAAATGTTATGTCTTTAGCTACCGGAAGGAGAAATGGTGATGTAACGTGCTATGCTTGTGGTTTGAAAGGACATGTGAGAAAGGACTGTAATTTTGTAAATGTTAACTAATTAAAGGATAACCGAATGTGCTATAATTGTAAACAGATTGGTCACATAGCGGCGAATTGTAGACGAGTTTTGAATAAAAGTATTGATGTCAATCAATTTAGATCGCGATATAATGGTCAAGTGCCAAGTTTTACAAAGTGTGGCGTATGTAATAGACTGGGACATAATAGTCAGAACTGTTTTTACAAAAATAGAACGAACCAGACAGCTGATCAAAATTTTGTGCAGAGGGGCATGGGACAAGCCAATCCTATACCCCGTCAATGATACAGGCTGATGCGAAAATAATTAATAATGTAAATGCAAATTCTAAAATAGATAATGTAAAAACTTTTAGTGATAAATATATATTTATAAATTTAACAAGCCAACGGGCATGTCCATATGTTACAGTAAATATTGAAGGGCGTAAAACTGAATTTTTATTTGATACGGGAGCTGCTATAACGGTCATGAATTCAGACACTTTTAGGAAAATGTGCAAAAATAAAGATTTAAAACAAGGACGGTTGGTGTACAATTTAACGGGGAAAAGATCATTTTTACAGAATTCATTGAAATTAATTTTCCGATTAAAAATGAAAATAGGTATTTTAAAATTTGGATAGATAGTAGGAGTCCTATAAATGTTTTAGGCTGGGATTGGATTAGTATTTTGGGGCCAGAAAACAATTTTTGGGATGTTTTTATGCGTAAAGAAATTATTAATATTAAAAAGGATAACAATATAAATGTTTTAATGGAAAGTAGCTATCAAAATGAATTAAAAGTGTTGATAGAGGGTTATAAAGAAATTTTTGATGGTACGCTGGGTTGCTTAAAGAATTATGAAATTGATTTAAAATTGAAAGAAAATTATGTGCCTAAATTTTGTAAAGCGCGTAGAATACCATATGCATGGCTAAGACCTAAAGATGTTAAAACGTTAAAGTCTTTCTTGGGCGCTATAAGTTACTATCGCAGGTTCATTGCAAACTGTGGTGAAATAATGGCTCCGTTAAATGATCTAACTAGAGACAAAACACCTTTTAATTGGACGGAAATACATGACCAAAGATTTTCACAGCTTAAAAATGCGATAACGTCTAAACCTGTACTAGTGTGTTTTGATCATGATAAAGAGATTAGAATAGCGGTCGATGCTTATTTAGAAGGTTTAGGTGGAGATTTATTGCAGATAATTGATAATGTGGAACGAACAGTAATGTATTTTTCCAGAAAGTTACAAAATGCGGAGCATGGATATTCAGTTATCGAACGAGAAGCATTAGCAGTGGTCTATAAACTCATAAAGTTTTTTTTTGTATTGCAATTTGCCTTGGCATTTACCCTAGTTGTTAAAAGCTTCGTCTGAGAGTTTTAATGTTATGTTCATGTACTATTGCAATTGTTACGGTAGTTTGTAGTTTTCCCGTTTCATAGATTTTATGTTAAATACATTTGTTTTTATATTGTATTTCTTAAGATTTTATCTTTTGCAAAGGAGTCTAGGCTTTTGGCGGTGACTTCGCTCTTTTGCGCGATGTATACCTTGCAGTGTGTTAATATGTGTCTGAGAACGGCTAGTAAAGCAATAATTTCCGTTTTCTTCCTTTACTTTGTCGGTAAGTTTGATGGTAATCGAAGCATTCGGTATTAGTTTCCGGGCTATCAGACAGACATGGAAAATTTAATCAATTAATTTAGTAATTAGGCTTGAGGAATTTATAAAGATCACTTATTTTTTATGGGAAGGATTTCCGCTGCAGAGTTTTTCATAGTGACTTTGAGGGAGGTGTAGGTATATATAGGGGAAGAGAAATGATAAGATCATTTAAATTTTTTTTTGCAAATAAAAGTTTTTTTTTGTCTTGTTTTTATTTTCTCAGAGTATTGTAATATCCCCTTGAATGAAATTGATTATGCTAAAGAAGACATGCCACGAAGTGTTAGGAACGGTGATTCTTGTGCGTAAAGCCCCGGACATCCAGGTATTGCGAAGAAACCCGAAATTATTCAAGAATACAATTGACATCGATTGCCAGTGGATCGAATTTGAATGGCCTGGTGTGGAGAAAGATGAGGATGAGTGGTTCTAGGAGAAATTGAAGCGACTATTAAAAAAGGAGGAGGATGAGTCTGAAGACGTAAAAAAAAATTTGAAGACATCCGTTTCAACGAGCATTCATTCGGCAAAGCCGGTAGAGGTGGACAGTATGATTGGTTACGAGGGAGACGTGAGTGAGCTGTTAAAGATAACTCCTGAAGAGTTTGAGATGATCTTAGGACGGGAAGAGGATGGTATGATAATATTTATTTTGTGATTTTGTTCAGTTAGGGATATGCGTGATTATGCAATTTGGATCTTTTTGGGTGGGGAGGTGTCGTGCCAACTGGCACGTTTAATATTATTATTTTTAATTTTCTATTTTCTTTTATTTATTAGATATGCACAAGGGGGAGAAAGAGAAGCAGAAAAAGAATTAAACAAAATTGAAAACATAATATATTTTTCTTACTTTTGAATTTTGATTTTGTTGAATAATTAATAATTGGAATAAATATTTATATTTTGCTCGGCTTATATTTTACTCGACTACGACACAACTATAAACATCGAGAAGAAAAAGAAAGGTTAAGGCGTTAAAATCAAGGTAATCATGTTTAAAAAATGGCAGTTTTTGTGTATAACTTGTTTTTTTTTAATATAGTATTACTTAATACAGTGAGTGGTCTTTAGGTAAATTGAATGTTGCTATCTTTCGACTCCGAAATTTTCAATGTTAATAAATTTACCCGGGTTCAAATGACTTAAGAACTTTTTGCGGATCCGATTTGTTAAGCGACTGGGCTGGTTCTTTATATAAACAAGAATTATCAATCAGAAATATATAATGGCCCAGAGGTATATAATAAAATATTGCGGTCGGTTATTTTTTCTGGTCTAGGCTCAAAATTCGAGGGTAAATCAACGCTTTCAAATAGATATTAAAGCCGAGACTCGACTCCCAATAAAAGCCGCAGGCCTGAATATCTGCTTGAATATATGTTTTTCATGTTGGGATGAAAATGAGAATAAAGTATTAAATATTTAGTGAAGAGCGTAAAAAACTTAATGACACAAAAAATTTCAAAATATTATTGAGTAGGGGGAACAATTTCAATGGTTAATAGGCAAAAAATAACGTCCCGATCCAAACTCAGAATGAAATAGACATAAAAAAGGAAATTTTTTTGACTGGGTTAAATTAAATTGAGAAAAAAATATATATTCAGTATGGTGAAAGGGTACCGCTCATTTATGTGTAAAAAATTTTCTTTCAGCAATTGAAAAATTTTTTTAGGGTAAAAAAGCCCCTACAGAAAATACGGTAACGTTGACCCCTATTTTTTACATCGGATTTTTTGTTGGATTATAGAAGGGTATAAAACCAGTTTTGTTTTAAAGGAAAAATATGGTAAAAAAAAAGATTTTTTTTTGACTCTAAATATAAATGGTTGGATAGGCTCTAATACCTTGGTAATGACTGGAAATTTTTTTTTAAACAAGTGACAGCAAGTGATCTGTTGACATAAACACCAGAAAGAAGCAATGGGAAAGTGTAATTATCTAAAATCCCCCAAAATAACATTAATTGCAGGCCACCTGTTAAATATAAAGGTATCATAAAAAATCAAGCATTAAATTTAATAGGAAGGTAACTTTAATTTATCGTATAAACATAAACATCAAACCCCTGAAATAATTACAAACCCAAAAATTTTAAGGATCTTCAATATTGGCGTCAATTTTAAATTATTGGGCATGTTAAAAAAGTTACCCGATGTTAAATTTTAGGGAGTTTAAAATGTATTAAAGGACACGCTGAATGAGCTATTAAAAAGTTTTAAAGACCAATTAAATCAAAAGATAGAAATCTGACTTTTAAGTGAAATTGTACTTCAATGGAATAATAAAAAAAAAATTATTTCAAAATGTGTCAATATTCCCCAATCTCATTAGCAAGTTGCATTTTTAAAAACACCCGTCCAAAAGAAAGTATTTTTTTTTGGGCATCGATTTATAACATCTGTTACATTTTTTCAAAACCTGAAAAGAGGTCTATCAGAAAGAGCACAAAAAACTGCCCTAATTAGGGCTACTTAGTATAGTTTGTAGACTGATAAGCAGTTTGCAGGCGGCAGAAAATTTATTTATCCATTTTTCCTCATTTTTTGACTATCGTCTTTAACAACATTTTCAATGTTAATTACTTAGCCACTTGTACAAAATTTTTTATGCTTTTATACTGTAATATGTACGGAAAATTGTTATTTCACGTTATTAGAGTGTAATGCCTATTTTTAATATAAAATATATATTAAAAATTTTTTAATAAAATGTATTATTTTGAATCAAGAAAATTATGTTTTTATTTTCATAATAGGTCTAATTTTAATAAAATGCCCAATAAAGAGGTAAGCACATGTTATTATTATAAAATTTATACGTATTTCAAAATCAGTATATTTTAACCTATTTAAAATAAAAATAAAATAACCAATATTATGATATACACTATTATTTAATATAAAAAAAAATTTGTTCCTTAACTTAGGCAAACATAAATATGAATTTAGGGAAAATGTAATAATTTGATTCTCTTAATTTGCTAATTATTTGATGGAAACCATTAAAATAATACATTGCAAAAATAAAGTCACCCATATTATTTAATACACCAATTACTATTCAATATATTAAAAAATTGTCCCAAAAATAAATTACTTTATTTTTCAAAACATTTTTGAAAAAAGAAAAAATACACAGGATTATCCTTTATTTCTTGGTCCACTTTTTTCAAATGACGAAATTGATTATTCCACCCCACAGATTTTTTTAACTCAGGGAATAAAAAAATAAAGATAAATTGCTTAAAGTATTTTTTATTATTATTATTATTATTATTATTATACAATATTAAATTTTAACGCTTATAATGATGGTGGGTGTAAGATAAAATGGTAAAGCGCCAAAATAAGAAATTATATGCGCTAAAGGAGTCGATAAAAAAATGTTAAGATTAAGTCGAATTTGAGCATTAATGGAGTCTTGTTCACTTACATTTCCATTTAAACGAACAAAAAATGTTACAAATTTGAAATTCTGCCGATCTAATTATTCGGCCCTGTTCAAACAGAAAGCTCGATATCTAGCAGGAAACTTTTAGATTCCAATACTTAAATTTTAGCAAGCTGCTTAAATAACGGTTTGACTGTTAATTATCAAATAGTCATATTAACAAACAATATATAATTACAAAACAATTTTAAGCATTAATCAAAATGTTTTTTATATTTTTTTTTGATGACAAGAAATGAGCTCAAAATTTTTTAAGGGCGCTAAGTTCATTTATTTTAAAAAAAAATTAAAAATAAAATATTGCTTTTATGTTAAAATATTTTAACTTGTTGAAATATTAATTTGGCTTTGTTAATATAGATTTTACAAAATTATTAAGATTTTAAAATATCGGGACAACTGCCACGGAATATATTGTAAAAGAATGTAAATTTCAAATTATCAAAGCGCCCTTATGAATATGTAAATTTATTTGAATTTTTAAGCATAAAAAATAATTTATGATCTTTTGAAAATAGAACAAAACACTTTATTTTTTATTTTATAAACACGGAAAAGGATTGGATTTTAGATCATACAATAAGTAAATATATTATAAACTGTTTATTGCATTTTACAAAGAAAACACATTTATAGTAAAAAACACAAACCTTTAAGTGTTTTAACTATCTTGTAAAGCATAAGGTAGTTAGCTTAAGGCATCGGTTGCATTTGTTAATATTAAATTTTTAGTGATTTATTGTCCATGAAATATAACAAGCACCCTAAAATATTTTTATAATAAAAAATGAATTTCTATTTACAAATTTTTAGTTAAATCTGATAGTAATGTGACAAAAGGAAATATTAATTGAAGAACCCGGTAAGTATAAATAAACAATATACTTTTATTGTTTCATAACGAGGCAAAATTGGGTGCTTAGATAAAGATCCTACTTTTTTCTCATATCAATTATTGAGTACCTAAAATTGAATCGGATTTTTAGCATATGCTTACAATATTTTTTATTAATATACTAGGCGATTTTATAGAAAAGAGTTCTAAGCCTTTAGTATTTTAAACCGAGCACTTTTTTGACCCTATTTAAGTTCTTGAGAACAGGCTAGTGGGTCTCAATAAACTTATAATTAAAAAACTAAACTAAATTTTAATGATGACAAACTGGTGGAATCTGAAAAGGAATTAATTAACCAAACAATTTTCACTGTCATGACTCTTAATCATTTTTTGCTGACCGGGATCAACCTATATAAAGCGCTCTTCCAAATCACGCACTTACTATATTACCAAGTGAATCAAACTGATAATATAATTAAACATTTCTCTTTTGGGTATACTTATTTAATGAATGGGTAAGATAAAATGCCTTGCTAACGTTCGTGATATAAAAGTCAAGCCCTAACTGGTAGAGTGGCCTCAATGAATAATAACATGGGTGCATATTAGCAGCTACTCCTAATTTTGCATGCGCCAATTAATTTTCAAATTCGGACATCAATGAGTTACTTTAATTATTATTATTATTATAGACTTTAATCAATCATGATCCACTCGATAATTCCGGTATATTTGATGCAAAACTCAGTCATATAATTTTGAGATTGAAAAGCATATTTTTTCCCTCCTCTAACCACCCTTGTTAGCAGGGGCGTATGCAGACTTTTCTAAAGGGGGACAGGAATTTTTTCAGAGTAAAGTAGCTACGAATTTTATTTTAATGTTGTTATTTTATTTGCAAAATTATTTTATAAGGCTGTTATTTTTCAAAAAACAGCAATTTTATTGATTCTCTTTCATATGTTTGATATATGAATTCAGCCGCTGGTTACATTAAGTTAAAGAAAATAATAAAGGGTGCAATTGCCCCCTTTTGACCACCCCTAAATACGCCCTTGTTAGTTATCCATAATCTATTTGTTGAACTCATAAACTCTCGATATGAACATAAAAATCAATCTCCAAAACGTGTTTGACCTAAAAGGAAGAAACATAAAGTTTCGAAAACTAGTTATTTCCTTTTGAAAAATTAATAATTTCTAACAATTTTAATTTTGGAAACATGTTAGCAAAGAAGACATTAGTATTATGGCACTTAAAATTAGCAGTTTTTTTTATCTTTTTGTTATTGGGTAATTTTTGTGTTTTTATGTTTGGTATTTATAATATTTGTATTATTTAAAACTCATGCTTGCAGAAATCTACGCTGACCATAAAATATTTTTATATCTAACAATTGTATTCAATCGATCAATCATTTTAGATTTAATTAATGCACTCGTTGGGACTTTTTATGCTTAGAATATATTTATAATTTAAGATTAAATTGAAGATGTTAAGTTTTTTTAATTTTTCTAAGACCAAAAAATATATAATTATAAAAAGCATTTATATTTAGAGACACGTATTACTTTTAAAAATCTCAATTGAAATATTATATTTAAACTAAAATACTCATTGAGATATAAACGGTTAAAAATTGGGGTACGCTTTTCCCCCATAATCTGTAACTTTTTTTTATAATTATAAACCGCGGGGTAAAAACATGTAGACTTATTAATAATAAAATAATTTTAAAATATTAAGATTGAAACTAAATTATAGCCCATATTCTCATAGTTATGGCGTTCATTTAAGTTTCATGTTTTAGCAAAATTAGGTAAAAATTGGTTTTCATATGTTAAAAAAAAGAGACGAAAATACGGTCAATGTCGTTTTATCTTTTCTACTTTTTAAAACTAAAAGATAACAACAAAATTATTATTAATAGATTCCTATTTGTCTTTTTATGGAAGTAATTAATTTCAAAAACTTTTTTTTAAATTTGTTTTTTTACTATGAGATTTTGAAATTGCCCTGCAATTTTAAAGAGCTGGATTATATAGTGGAACGTATAATTTATTTTTATTGAAATTTAATTTATAATAATTAATTTAATTTAAATATTTATAACATAGAGATCATTCTGGGTTCACAAAATGTCTGCTAAAATTTCTAAATATTAGAAAAATTCAATATTTATATCACAGGTTGGCAAAATTAATAAGTGAAAAAAGAAAATTAAGACACTTGGGCTAAATAATGCTCTTGATGCCTTCACTCATACATATTTTCCGTTTTCCTTTCTTTTCGCTATTTTCTTAAGTAAATATTTAAAATATGGCCAGATATGACCAAATTGATTAATCGCCCCTTCGAGATTAATTAAAGAAAAAAGTCTTAAAAAAATATTGCATGATATATTATTAATTTTTTTTTAAATAAATAATAAGGTACTGGATATTTGGCACCCGTATTTAAATAGGCCACGATATATTATGGGTTTCGAAATAAAAGTTTTAATTTTAAATTTAACAGCTAGAGTGTTTATATATTTAAATAATTTTTTTTTAAATTTATTTGTTTTATAATCTTGATTTAAAAAAACGATAATTTAAATTTGTTAAATTAAAAAATATTCTTATTTAAAATTATTTTGGCGTTCAAAGCTTAAATTCAGGCGAAATGCGTGGACGTTAGCTCCTTGTTCAAGATTTGGCGAAATATAGATTCTTGATCCGACATATAGATAAATTAACATTTCAGATCCACAATGTTTTTTACCTTTTAGAGACTAAAATTTGGTATACTACACAGGTCATTATATTTTTGTGAGTTATGAGCTATATAGAAATCAACCTGCCAGCTTAGTGAATTTCAAATCCATTTATCGGCTTTTTTAATAAAACTTACTAAGTCAGTCTATAAACATTAAATATTTTAGAAAAAATGTCATAAAAATAAAAGATTCAAAAAAATAATAAATGAAATTTTTTTGCATATCACTAAACTGTTGAAATCAAAATTTAAATAATATTCTTATGAAAAACCGATAAGATATCGTGTCATATTTAAGTTTATAGGCAGAATATTCTGTATTCAGATAAGACAACATTGGGGATGTGCGCTTTTATGTTTTCATAAACCTATTTTTTCTGACATAGAGCTATGAATCTCTAGGACTATTAAAAACAATTTTTGCCCGGAAGTGTAATTTGCCAGAAACATTTGTTAAAAAATTTTGGCAATTATGCACACTTGTATTTAAAAATGAATTGTAGCTCACGTAAAATTTTATCTCTAGCTCATAACGATATAAACATCTATATTTTTGAATCCCAGCTATTAAGCTTTTTTATTCAATTTAAATTTTTATGAAATGTGTGTTCCTTTAGATGTTAAAATCTTTATCAAACTAATTAGAAGTAAAATAAAATCTTTGTATTAAATAAATTTTAAAACAACTATATATGATTATTTAATTTAAATATATTTTATTTATTAATGATTTTCACTGAAATGATAATAGTAGGCTTACAAAAAAGTTGTTGAGACTTAGAAAAATAGCAGTCTTAGTCTAAAAGGGTAACTTAAATTATATACAAAAAATCACATAGTGTATCAAAAAATAAAAATAATAGATTACCGAGCAATACTAAATATTAAACAACACGTTGGTAAAATCAAAAAAAAGTTTTAAAAATTAGCATAGAAACTTATTAACGTAACGATTAATGATATAATTTTTTTATAAATAAATAGAAAATGTCTCTGGGAGGAGTTGGAATTTACTATAAATCAATACTTTTTTTTTAACAAAAGGTCAATAAAAGTTTGTAAAGGTTTAGCTAGTTTATTGAATTTGCAGATAATATACATGGTTGCCGTATCTCAAGTTGTATTACAATGAGGCTGGCTCCAAACAAAAATGCCAAATTTGGCAAAATTAATTAGAGAAATGAAAAAATTGGAAACAACTTTGACTTAAATTATTATCTGAAATAATGATGTTACTATCAATTATTTCAACAAGAATCCACATTTATGTTGAACAAAACATTTTGCACACTGATAAATGGTTTTATATTTTAACAGTATCGCTTAATGGTTTATATGTAGGGTTACCAACAGGTTTGGGTTAAAAAGGAGGACGGCTGTGTCAAAAAGGAGGACAAAGGAGGACAAATTAAAAAAACAACGCGCAAGCTTAAAAATGACTTTAAGATCAATATTACATCATTTTATTTATTATTAGAATTAACATGATCAATTAAAATTATTATAAGAAGTTTTCGCATCTTTTAACAATTTTGTATCATTAAAGCATAATTATAAAAATCTCCGCATTGTAAATCTGTATTTTAATGAATGTGAAAAAAATTTATTAAATCATATTTTATTATAAATATTTAATTGATTATATTGCCAATTTTATCTACAAAATATAATAATAGCAGCTAAATATTTTTCTGAAGATAAATGCGAAAATTTAATGATTTTGAATCTTTGATAAGTTATGTATAAAAAACGCCATCTATTATTTAAATTTTTGTGTTAATTTTTTTTAGGGATTTAAAAGTGAAATTTGATTTTCTTTTGAGTTGTTTATGGGTAAATAAGGTATGGGAAATGATTTTTAGCATTTTAAATAAAAAAAAATTTTTTTTTTTATTTTTATTCAAAAAGGAGGACATTTCCAGCTCAAAGGAGGACGGGAGGACGGACAGCTAAAAAGGTTGCCGTCCTCCCGAAAGGAGGACGTTTGGCAACCCTATTTATATGTTTAATCTTATTTGTATATGCCATTATTTATAGCAAGCAATAATTACAGTAGGTCTCATAAATTAGCTCATACAATCAAAAATTGAGTTTTATCTTTTCAAAAATTATTTTGGGTTTAAAGTTTTGCCTAAAAAATTTTTTGAAACAATTATATAAACTTATATGATCAAATTCTTAACTTACCTAAAACTTTAGCTCTATATCAAATTTTTATGTGTTTTGAAAACACAATTGCACACTTTTACTCGCTTCTACTTTTTTGTAATTCTTTTACCATAAAAATATAGAATTGGTAATGTATCTATTTTTTCTGTAAGCTACCAATATTATTTTTTCAACTAAGTATGATCAGACTCGCCTTTAGCTTAAAATTATTAAAATACAGAACATCTATATAAGTTGGTCTGGCAAACCTTTTAACTGTATTATTATTACACATGTATAATATTTTGCAATTATTTAAACATAATTATCAAACAAGTATATGTCCTGCGAGCAGCTCATTTATGAGTTTTTTGTTTTAACTGCAATTTTAAACTCTAATTAATTACCCTGAACTTTATAAAATTGATTTTTAGGACATTTACAGTAAACAAAGAAAATAATATCGTTTAGCAAAATATTCATTACTTTCAAGTGCTACATTTTATTTAATAGAAAAGATACATTAGATTTTTATTATATTAAATTTAATAATATTGCCAATAAAGACAAAATAAATCATATGTAAATAGATGACGACACTTCTGATAAGGATTTTCAATTTTTCCAAACATTAGCATAAGATTCTAGCCTTTTTACTCTAAATGATAATAATAGGTTAGGAAATTGTTACATATGCAAATTATTTATGTTCAAAGTTTTTCACAAATTAAATAAACTCCTAATAGTATCTATTTAGGCTTCAAAAGAGATAAATTTTAATTTTATATGCAAATTTGTTCATAAATTTTTTGTTCTCCTGCCGCTGTTTTGTTTATTTATTCGAAGTATGTAGGTGAATAATTTAATTCTAACATTTTTTAGTAAAGACTTGCAGAAGTCTGAAGATATAATTTTAATTTTTGCAAATCAATGTCTTTAATTTGTTCAATAAAATTTAGTGTAGAAAGCGAAAAAATTTAGCTAACCACCTTAAACAAATACAATATTATGATTTTTAAGCTTACCTTTACTAATTTATTAAATATATCTGCTATAAGACCAAATCATATTTATTTTTTAACATCTTCCTATAACTAAAATTTCTATTACGATATAAAGAAACGACTCAATATTTATAATTTAAAATTCTAATATATCAGGAAAATTGGAGTTTTTCTGACCCATAAAAAAACTAATAGTTTCTACTTTAAAACTTAAATTAAACTTCAAATAAAATAAACTTTTTTGTCGTTTTCACAAAGTTTTCGGTTTTTTGAAAATATTCGAACACATATATATTGCATACTTTTCTATACTTATTAATATAACCTTTAAATCACCCGTGACAAAAATCCTGAAAATTATAGGAAGTGAGTTATTTTAAAATTCATCTGGCACAAAAGTAGACATTGTAAAGGTTCAATTCAAGTGCATTATTCCAATTTCTGTAATATAATAATAGGTCAAAAAAAATAAAGGTTTTGCAAAGTTTATAAAATTTAGCGAACTAATCTATGGGTTACCCAATAATTAGAGAAATCAAAAAAATGACAAAATAAAAATACGTTTTTGCAAAATCCTTCTATATTAACAGGTCAGCAAATTTTTGAAAGCTTGAGTTACAGAGATCAAACCTACCATTTCATGGAATTTCGAATCCGTTTACCGTTTTATCTAATCAAACTTAATTGAAAATTTTAGAAAAGGTTAAAATGACCTTTATGGACGGATTTGAGGAGCCGTAGCGGAAGAAAGTTATAAAAACGGAAATGTATAATGGAATTATGTGGATTTATGCTTTTATGTTTTCATAAACCTATTTTTTTGTGACATTAATATTTATTGACCAGTTTATAAAATCAATCGCTTTTATTTATATCCGAATAATAAAATATATAATTTTTTAGTTGCCTTCAGCGTAAATATGTCCCTGGATAAACTTTATCACAAACTTAATCTGTGTTTTAGTAGTTACAAAAATACAAAATTGTGCTCTTTTTTATTCTACACTATTATTCAAACTTATAAAAAACATTGTGTTTTTCAATTTTCCTTTATATATATTAAAATGCCGTGCTAAAAGGACAAAAAGTATAAAAATTAGTTAATGTGCTTAACAGGTTTTAAAACCTTTTTTAATACGGCTATTATTAAATATTATTTAAATATGCACATACCTTCTTGAGCTATGAATATAACAATGAGATATTTAGAAATTTTAATTTTTAAGTATTGTCTCTCATGTGAATAGCAAATTACAACTTCTCAAATTTTTTCAGAATTAGGGCGCGTTCAAAATTCATTCATTATTTTATTTAAATACTTTTCTAAAATAATATTGTAATTTTAAAAACTTTTTAAGCACTAGAGTTTTAAAGATCGTATAATTATTTTAAATGTCGACAAAAATCAATGAGTGGAAAAAACTAGAACTAGAATAAAATCCCATGAATATTTTAATAAGTTTTTTACCCAATATATTCGGACTTTGGCCCAAATTTGGCTATGACTATATTGCGACTTTAAGAAAACTTTAAAGAAAAAAAATTTACGATTTTTGTTCAAATCATTTTATCAATTTAGTTAAACTGTATATTTGGCACCCCAACCTAATTAGGGCCCGATATAATCGGTTAAATATTGAAGTTAATTTTTTTTTGTTAAATTTAGTGATAGCTAGTTTACAATTTTAGGTCTGATTTTAACATTTATAAGATGGCAGGTCTGGTCTCTGAGTTAGATATAAAATTTCAAAAATATAATGTAAATATAAGCATTTGCTTCCTGTGTAATGGAAATATTTTTTAAAAGTTTCATATGTAAAAATTAATGAACTTCGAACGCGCCTTTATGTATAATAATAAGTTTAAACAAATTCCATTCGTTGATTTAAAGAGCCCGAGTCTAAAGGTAATAGAGCTGCAATAGCAATATAATTGGAAAAAAACGCGACTAACGGCAGATTTCTTACTTCTGTCTAGAGGACAAAAAGTACAATTTTAAAGAAAGAGTGGGATCAAATATAAATTTACTAATCTTCACGTTAACATGAGCTACTTTTACACAATGTTTTTTAATTATGTTATAAGATAATCAACCTTTTTAAATTATACAATTAATTTTTCACCTGCGGCGGCACCAGCTATAAATACATATATGTGTAATGCATTATTAAGCAAAGGGCATTTTAGAATATATTTTTTAACGACAATTAAAATTTAACTAATTAGGGTTTTAAAATATGGATAAAAATATGGGCTATTAATAATATATTTCTTATGGATATTGTAAAAACTTTAATATTGTACATTTTTACATGTATGTATGAAATGTAATTTTTATTTATGTTTCTAAATTTAAGAAGGTACTCTAGTAACCAAAATATCTTTCATTTTTCACTTATTTGTATTTCATTTTTATATGATTATTTTATTGGATAAATAATAAAAAAATTTTTTATCTCTTTTTGTATAATGTGTCCAATTTATTTTTTATTGGTAATACAGAGTTAGGGTTTAAAAATTTTAAAATTTAAAACCTCCTTGACATAAAATTTTAAAAGTAATTAAGTTACATTATAAGCTGCTTAATGTTTAAAAAAAACTGTGTAAGATTTATTTAACATTTTTTGCTTCAATTAACATTTGTAGTTAAAAATTTTCACATCTCTTCTAAAGTTTATTTTCTATATTCAATTAATACCTTGTGCAGCAGCCACTCCAGCTTCTACATATGATAAAAATAATTTGGTTATTTAATTGCTAAAAGCTGTCAATATTTAAATATTTGATATCCTAAATTTAAATGGCATTTTTTTTAATTATGATAGCTAGCATTATATTTGAGCTAAGGTCTAGGCTTAGGTCTGCAGACTCTGCTCTTCTTTCTAGACCAAATTCTGCAAAAATGCAGATACCTTACATTTTTACTGAGATTGCATCTATTCTTGCTTTTATAAACAAAATAAAGAGCAACAATTTTGATGTGATTTGCCGAAATAAAATTGATCAATTCTTGTTTTTTTGAGGAATAGCCATTAATATTAAGTTGTAGAATGTTGATAGAGGCGACGGATGTCTTCATATTGAAGTGGTGTGTAAGTCCAAAGAAGGGGAGTAAGTAGTGTTGCCATTTGTATCACCAATATGGTGATAATACCTCCACGAACGAATACGCGGCTTCTCTTAACAATACCTGCAATGACTGTAAATCATCCGCTGATAGTATTGAACATTGGCTCATCTGCCCAAACCGGGGGCCTCCTATCTCCCCGATAGATCTTTGGCTTAACCCAGCCCTCGCAGCACTCAAACTCACTTTTACATCCAACTTTTTAGGTCCAACGAACAGGGGCTACTTACAACAACAACATAAACAAAATAAATCTCTTCCCAAGGTATTTCACACTTATGACTGCCCGTATGGGAAACAATTAGATAAAAAGCTCATATTTATTATTTATCACTAAATTTTGAGCCTAATTTTATGGAATTGGATTGTGTATTAAATTTTTTTTTTATATTTAGCCATTTTTATAATTGCCCTGCCTATAAGATTATAAAGCCCAGCCATAATTATTTAACCGATAACACATAATAATAAAGAGTATAAAAGGTTATGTTTAACAAAACTTAATGATTTTATATGCGTTTTTATTTTTAAAAAAATATAAAATCTAATTCTTGCAAGTTTAGACTCTTTGGTATGCTGAGATATATCCTATATTAGAAATGCGAAAAAATTTATGCAATTTGTGTTTTTTTACTGTTGTTAAAAAAGATTTTATCTAAAAAAACAGCATTAATATATTATAATAATAATTAATTATATTAAATATAATTATAAATTATTAATACAATATTTATATTATATGCAATATATGAAAGAAATAATTAAAATAAAATATTATATATACTGAATTTTAAAATCCTCTGGCCATGTATTTAAAAAAAAACAATTATTTTTGTTTCTACTGATATTTTTTGCCTTATGCTAAAACTCGGTGAAATAAAACTATTTAATTAGTTTCCAATTTGTTTAAAAATTTTCAAGGCTTTAGGACCAAAAGATTCAGAAGTTGTGGCAACAATTTGTATAAAAATATTATCAAATTATAAAAACAATATTTTCTTGTTTATAAAATTTCGGCATTTAAAATTAGATCAAAATTAAAATTTGAAGGGGCCAGAGAATTAACATACGTTAAATCCTAAAATAAGTTTTAGAAGAACAAGAGTTTTGCTATTATGTCTTTTAGTATTAAAAGATAAACCAGGTTTTAAAACACACGGTTAGCCGCTATAATGCAAACAACTTTATTGTGTCTCCTAATTTTTGAATTTGATAAGCAATGTAAGAGATGCCGACCAAAACTATCGGTGAGAGTTTTGCATTTACTGCAAATGTTGGAAATTGAAAGAAATTCTAAACGCAAATAAAAAGCGTATTTAAATGCTTCGTTTGGAAGTATTTGATTATTTAACATTCTAGGGAAGGCCTCTAGCCATTCATGGCCTGAATTTTATGAAGCGAGTAATCTAAGTAGGGATTTGTGCGTTGCGTTTTCACTCTTTAATAGGTGAGCAAAAGAGAGTTTTAGGCTTATCACATATTCCTTTTTTAAATCACCCGTTTCAGAATATGACCTGTTAGAGGCCGGCCTTGAATGCTTAGTTCGTTTAGGCTAAAAAAATGGGTCCGCGTTTATGTAATGTTAAAATTGTATTTTTGAAAGGTGAAAAGGAAAGGAAAGCGACAAGCGCTATATTTCTGGGCGACCTGACCAAGTCCACCCAGCTTGCCTGGTAGGATAAACTGAGGGTAAACTGAATTATATTCTTAAAGAGATTATTAAAAATTTAAAAAATCGTGTTCATATTTTTTGAGCAAAGAATTAAAAACAAAAGCTTTGGATGTCCGGAACCAAAATTGTAACTGAGGAATTAAAAACACATATTTTAAAAGAAAAAAGGCTTGATATGCCGGTATTATTCTTTTATAACAAATAAATAAAAAATTTTTGACGGCAATAAAACTCACACAAGCGAACCTAAGATTATTATATCCTTGTGAGGGTTTTTTTTAAAAGTTTCCACTTTAGTATTTGTAGGTCAATAAAGGATATATTTCACATTTATTAGGGTTAAGAGATAGGTTTAAAATTGAAAACTGGCGTTGGCTATACTAAGTGCTAAATTTATATCTTCAGGCTTGCCACAAAACAATAATCTAAATACCATAAGGGCAATGGAGATTTGTTGAATGTGATATTTCATCTGTTAAGTTATTAAGCCGAAGGCAAAACAAAGGCGGGGTTACCTTGTTGGGCTCACTGAGAGCAAGAAATTATTACATACTCAAATTTTAATATTGAATTAATACCATAACTCAAATGTATATCTCTGTGGTATAAAAATTATTTTTAAAAAGAGTTGATAAGGTAGGAACGATCTAGGCAATTAAAAGCATTTTATAAGTCAAGTTTAACTAAAAATTCATCGATATTCATCGATCCTAAGATAAGGCGGGTGGCGTAAATTGCAATCTCACAGCCCCACATCTATACAACCCAGTTGAAGAAGAGACACTAGGTTTGCTAGATTATATTTCATTCTGCTGCATATAATTTTGGAAATAAGTCGTTTAAAAAAAACAACCTATAGCTATAAGGCAAATTTTGTTCTCTTCTTGGGCGGAAGGGGGGGGGGGGGGGGGGGGGGGAAGACGAGCCCAAAAAATTATGCAGGCAAAATCCAGTGCAAAACTTCCATTACAAATAAAATTAACTACTTTGTAAAAATTAAAAAGCTAGATGTATCGATTTCTAAAAGGTCCTTTAACGACTTCTTTAAGAATTTCATCAAATAATATTTCCATTTTTATATTTAAAATTGGGAGGACTTTAAACTTATTAGCGAGTTTGTGCTTGTCTTTTAATTGTCCGATTGTTTCAGGAGTGTTAGGTGCAATTAAAAAGATCCTGAAGGCTCTTTTATAATTAAAATTATTAAATTTATTTGAAACTTTTTTAAACAATTGATTAGTAGGTTTATAGGAAGTTTGAAGCTGTAACGGAGGGGAAAAAAGGCTGGTCAAAATTGTTATTTATATTTGGAAGATGCATCAGTCGACAATTTTTTTTTAAAATTTAAAATTTTATAGGCTAAATAATGGATAAAGTCATCATTAACCAAACCGAAATTGTAATTTGTCTGAAAAAAATGGGAGTAGCGGTTCTATTTTTTTTGCAAAAATAATTAGAAACAGACTTTTATACCACTAAATAAGATTTTTATAAATAAGTTTCATTATTAATATGGTCAAAAAGCAGCCCTAGCAAAATTTTGTAAAAAACATTTATAGATTACCTCCAGCTTTACATAAAATAAATAAAAATATTAGGAAAATTGAAAAATTATTAAATCTGTTATGCCAATGGTAAAAATGTGAATAATATAATATAATATAAATAATTAAAATAAATAATGTTTGCCATTTTTAAAAAATAAATACTACCCGCTAGTACAGCATCAAATGCTATATAAATAAGGTTAAAGTTAAAATGCCTAAGTATATAAAAATTTATATTAACTATTTAAATTAGTCCTCATTATGTTCTAATTTAATCTTTTTCCTATTAAATGATAACAAATATTTCTACCTGTTATAAACGTTTATAAGTATAAAAATTCAAAATGATTTAACGGCCTCAATGCTCATCTTTTCATGGATATTAAAATTATTTGAGATATAAAATTATAAAACATTAATTATATTCACTCAAAATATATTTTCGCTATTTTAATTCTTCCTTGCATTAAAAAAAAATCTTATTTTGTTGTTATAAAGTTTAATCTTTAAAACGGTTATATAATATTTCCATTTCAATTTTAGGGTAAGTGTTTTTATTAAGATTTAAAGGTTATAATTTTATTGTAAATATTGAAATTTAAGCATTATATAGTATAATAAGATTTTAATAAGATTTTTTTTATTCACTGTCATTAATACACTCTCTAGAGCCATTATCGCACGCATTGATTACCATTAATTAAAAATTTTCCGTTGCCAAATAGTAACTATCTAAAACGACACAATAAAACATTTACAAACATATTCTTAATTACAATCTGACAAAATTTATAAACTTACATGAGGAATTTAATAATTGATCAAGTATTTTGAATAATTTTTAAAAATTACATTTTGAAAGATACACCTACTAAAAATAAATTCCCAATTTTTACAGCATAAAAATAATAAATAAAATAATTTTCTTTAAAACTTTGCAATATAAGTTTGGCCTTGAATACATAATCTACAATGAACTTAACAACGAGCACAGTCGAGTTTACTATTTCAGAAGGTCTTTAGCGATTTGTTTTTTGTTTTCTCCCGCATATTTCTGGTAAAAAGTAGGTCAAATCTTTACATCGAAGAATCCTAATTGGAATTTTTGTGTCTAAAAGGGTTTTTAATTCTAGGTATATATAGACCACTGTTTTGAAGAGAAAGGCATGTTTGAAAAATCTAGTGTGTACAAATCACTTAGACTTTTCAAACTTTTATTTTAGAAAAAATAAAATTTTGATCTATATTAAATATTAATAGCCCTTTAATATGTTTTAAGGTATGACTGAACAAGAAATTTTATAAATACAATGCAAATATAAAGCAAGTAAATTTGAAATTAAGATATATATAATTATGTTTCAAATAACAAAGTATTGATATTACCAAACATTAAAGAAAAATTTTTTAAATTTGATTTTAAATATATCTAGAAATTTCAGCATCTGAGCGTGGGAATTTTTCACCCCAATTTTTAAATTTGTTTACTTTAAAGCTTCATTTTGAAATTATTAAAATGCAAATAATTTTTAGATATTTGGCCCTTTAAGATTTTGTCATTTTCTAAGATTTTAGGGCCCATTCCATCTAACTGATTGCAAGTTGATGCATAATGTGTTAAAGTTAAATTACCAGCCATTCCCGCAGCTTCAGCGGCTATAAATAGGTTATAATAAAAAAGAAGGTCAAACTCATATTACATTTTGCTTAAGAAGATGTTTATTAAATAATTAGCTTGTTCAAAATAATTATCTGCAGGCTGTGTAAATTCATTTTAAAAAATTAATATAAAAACACATAAATCATGTATAAAAAGGCATTTTGTATTGCTTAACTGTTTTTTTATATGAAACGCGTTTCGTCTAACACCGGGTATGCTAAATTTTTTTAGCTTGCAATTATAATGAACTTGTATATATTTTTGAAATTGTAAGGAATACTTTTTTTCTTAAAACGTTTAATAAAAAAATATTCATATTTTTTAATCTTTAACGATTTAATATTTTTTCGTAAATAAACGTTTTTTGATTTATTAAATATTTTTCTTTTTTTAAATACACCAATATATACTTTAAAAATTAAGTTTACTACATAAAATTCATAAAACATTTTAATGGAAAAGTGCTCACAATGTTAACTATTTATTTAGATTTATAAATTAAGATGTGTTGACTTTATACCCATCGTACATGAATGTCTTTCAATTTTCCCTATTATTAATATGTGTAAATTTTGTATCAATCCTTTTTTAAATTTTTTAATAGTTTATTTAAAAAAACTCTATAAGAAGAATAGGGGTTTGAAAGTTTATTATTTACAAGCACATGCCTAATCAATATTTGCATACCTAAGTGATACTCTAATCATTATTAATTTATTTTATTATTTTAGAATACACAACGCCTCTCTCATAAATATATGATAGCTTAAGTATAAATTTTTAGACGGCTGATAAATATAAATTATACCCTGAACTCCTAATATAAATATTTATAAAAAAAAAATTTAGTTATATTTTATGAACATTGGGCAAGCATTATAAAGATTTTTAGCCTTAAGGTTTTCATTATATATTTGGCGTAATTTAAAATTCATACCATAAAATACGAAGAGAACAGCTGCTTAAAATAAATTTAAGCACTGCCTAGGGCAAGATTAATTCTCTGTTCTTCTACCAAACATTTTCTTTGCCTTTATTTGTTGTTAGCCTATTTATAAACGTTCACACCATAACAATTGACGTATCAACTGCTTTTTTATCTAACAATTCTGTGCTATTATTTTGTTATAAATTGTCGAAGACTCGTTTTACGAAATTTAGAATTTAATTTTATTAAAGTTATCAGCTAGTGTAACTTAATTAAATAAGTTAATTTTTTTGAATGATAATTATAAACCTAAACGCTTTTATTAAATAAATTATGGAAACTCCTAATTTTTTTATTTGTCCACACCTGATTTCTAACCTAGGTCTGATTTTAAGATATTACAGGAGAAGATATTAGTAATTTTTTTTTAATTTTCATTTAATATTTTTTTTAAATTAATTGTAGCTATTTCAAGTGAGGTCCAAAATTTGTCTTTTTGCCATTTTTGCAAATATCTGGAACAGATTTTAATTCTTTCGGTTTAACAGAATATTTATATAATCCTTTTTTGAAATTATACAAAAAACCTTTAAATGAATATTTTAAATTCTTGTTTGCGGATGAAAGTACCTTCTTTTTTTATATTTTGTAAAACATAATTTACGGTGGATTATTAAACTGGTCGACATATATCAAGTTAAAAAAAAACATTTGCATGATGGCTTATATTTTTGTAAAACCTTGCAAACATCATCTGCACTGGCAAGTTGACGGACGGCTCGAAGTCTTAGTATAATAATACAAAATTGAAAATTAACTTTTTGATACTGTTTTTGGTATTTATTATGCATATCCATAAATTTTGAACCGTAGGAAAGTTTACTTTTAATTATACAAGTAATAATGAATTTTTAAACTAAACTTGATATTTAATGATGTTAAATTAATATTATAAACATAGATATAAAAAACCTGCTTCAAGTACTATAATATTAATAATATATTAATGAATATATTAAACAAAAAATATTCAATTTATAGTTATAATATGCGAGAGTTACACGTGCAAAAATAAATAGAATTAAAAAAAACCATAAAGCATTTATTAACATGAGCAATAAAAATATATCTTTTTTTAATTTTTTAAGATAAATGCGAGAGAAATTTTTAGCTTGAATCATTGCCAATTTGTATATTTGAAGATTGCTACTCACCTCAAAACGTTATTTATAATTTCTGATTTGTGATAAAGAGTTAGAAACATTTAAAATATATTTAGCCAATTTACATTTTAAAATTTTATTTATAATTTTATATAACAATATACTTTGTGGGTTCAATTGCAATTTTAAGGCGTATCTTATTACATTTTGTAACTTTAAAGATAAAATCACAGGTTTTCTCATTTATTAAAAAGGGGTATTATCAATTGGTGCTGAAACGGTAATTATATTGCATACAAGTCCAATAAATTATTATAAAAAATTAAGCAATTTTCTATTGTACATATCTAAACCTACAAAGGTAAAATGAAAATCTTTAGAGAAATGTTAATACGATTTTCTGAAATTTCCTTTTTTTTAACTTTGACGCTGGTTAATTTCCATAACCGAAATTTTAAGAAAACTATAAAATATAATTTTTAAATTTACAACAGCCAATATTATAAAGCAAATTCAAAAAATTTAATAATAAATTTAAATTGTTACCTCCTTGGACAGCTTCCATTCCTAAGCAATTTGAATTATGATAATAAAAATAAATCATATATTAATATAACACCACTCCTCATAAATTTCCTCAATTAAAATTTTTAAAATGTATCGTCTTTTTAGTGCAGGGTTAGATTATTATGGTAAGTACTTTTCCACCAAAAGTTTCTGTTTTTACATTCGCTAAAAATCTAAATCGGAAAATTGAATAAATGTGAGTGTGACCGCTTATTAAGTGAATATGTAGTCGATAATTCAGTTGCAATTCATTTTCCTGCTTTAGGGACGTGCAAAGTAAGTTTTAATTTTTGTAAAATTTTGAAAGTTCTAAAAATTTTAAAAATTTTATTTTTTTCAAAATTAAAAAAAAAATATTTTTTCAGAAAAAGCATTTCAAGTGCATAAACTAAATTTGGCAGCTTTTTAAAAATTTGCGTTTTATTTCAAAATAAAAGTTTTCAAAATTTTGAAAATTAAGAAAATAAAAACTCACTTTGGACGTGCCCTTACATAGAATTCAACCTACATATTTGTATAAAATTCATACATTCTCTACAAAAAAATAGTGATAGCATTATGGCAACTCAAATTCTATGGCCTACTGATTATTACCGAATTCTGAATGAATATTTCAAATTGCTGGCCGGAAAATTTTTCCCTATTCCAGTATTTGCTTTACCCAATAGTGCCTTAGGTATGCTGCCTCTTACAAGAGGTAAAAGGCAGAGGGTAGAGGCAGTGGTATTGGTGGTTTAATGATTCTGCTCAATTTTCGTTTTAAAGTTTGCAAATATTGCAAAAACTTGCCTTCTTTTAAAATCGTTGTATTGTCGCAGGTATTTAACGCTACTGACCGTAAGGGTTTTAGAAGTCACTCTTCCTTAACCAAGCAAAATGGTATATTAAAAATTGCTATATTAGCCAAAGCACTAATTTTAGCTTATTAGCTTATTTTTTATTTAGGTTTTTGTAATTAATTTTGCGCTCCAGCTTCTACTGTATTCACCAAATATATATACACCTATAAAAATATAATTTTTAATTACGAGTACTTATATAAATTTTATCCTTAATTAGAGGTCATAAATATGTCATTTTTAAGAATTTACGACATATTTGTGGGGGTCTAAAGTTCGTAGGCCAAAAAGGGTAAATAGTCTTATGATTAGAAATGATAATATCAAAAAAAGAACAACTTAGATGATTTTTACAGGATTTGTAAAGAATCCTGCAATTACGATGCTGTGTTAGTATTTCGTCCTGTGCATCTTTAAAACTATAGAGTGAAAAATACTATTAACAATAGATTTTAAAAAATAAAGAAGTTAACAACTTAATATTAGTACTAAACTTTCAATTTATTTAAGATCACAAATTAGAAATAAAAATAAATTTTATAAAAAATTCAAAAGCCATACGGTACTCGTAAATTTAAATATTTAAACTTTTGCTTCCACCCATAGGCTTGAAAATAAAAGCCTAAAATACCCCAAACACAAAAAAAAATAGACATCGAATAACTAAAAATCAGAAGCACTGGCTAAAAATCTGATTTCATTTAATTAATTTAACACCTAAAAACGATGGTTTTTATGAATGCTACTTAAGGTCGTCAACTTTAACTATTTCATGATTATTATGATGTATCATTTTATTTTTGATTTATTAAAATGGCGCAATAAAAATTTTAAACTCATTCTTTATGCTGACACCCGGGATATGAATCTCGCCGCATAGCAATTTGCTCCTCCAAAGAAAATAATATAACATTATACCTAAATTTTAAAATATATAGTCAATAAATTAGATCATGTTTAGACTCAATATATTGATCACTAACAAATAAAATGTCATATAAGATAAAATTTTTTGGAACCAAGTGTTTTATAAAGATTATAAGAGATTCGTTTGCATTACCTTCTGCTCCGGCTAAAAACGATGCAATATATAATTTGTTAGGAACAATCAGGATTACAAATCAAATTAAAACTCTTGCTGCTTATATTTTAATTAAATAATGGGCGTTTATATTTAACAGAAAAGCTAGTTCATTTCTTACAAGTAAGCCAACATTAAAGTTTAGAGTGATTTTTAGAATCTTCTTTTGTAATTTTTAAATAAACCTATAAGTGCCGTTTTTTTCGTGTTATAAATTATGTTTAAAAACAACCTTGAAAAAAAAATGAAATTTGTGGCTAGTACCTTGAATTCCGGCCGCTAGAGGGAAAGAGAAATGTTATGAGAATAAAAATAAGATATATAGTTGTTATTTCCATCCGACGACTTGGAAAACGCGCTTTCTTGTTAAATATCACGTAAAAATATATTTCAAGTGCTTACCGAGTCTTTGAACTTATAAAACTTGATGTAAATCTGGGGTACTCATTTTATACTAAAACTTTTTAAATATATTTTCTGTTCAAATTGCATGATATATATCGCAAATTGTAATTTTATTGATGGTATATTTTTTAATACAATATATCGTTTAATAAAAATGTTGATATGAGTTTTATGCAGGTATATTATATATAGATTTATAAGTAATTTTTTTAAATTTTAATTTTACAAAAGTTTAAATAGACACACGTGGTAAACCACATATTGAGACATAATTTATGCCCTAACTTTTGATGTCAATTTATAGAAATTATTAAGATTTATAATATAATCAAATCAATTTTCGCTAAATTATTTCGTATTTTCATAAATAAACAAAAAAGTATAAATCAAAAAATTGCATTCATACGTTAAAATCTTTTTATAGTTTCAAAGATATAGAAGTTAAAAATCGCTCATCTTTTGCCATGCGCTAAATGTAACCTTTTCCTACACAACCGCGGGTTAATAAAAGCAAAAGTGGTCTAATTTTGCCAAGTTTAGCTAAATGTAATATGTTTAAAAAATAATTAAATTAGCTCGCCCGGCCTTCTAACAATGTTTCATCTAAGTGGCAAACAGGCAAGGCTATATTAAATTGCGAGAAGAGACTTAAAGAATGTATAGACAGCGCACGCTCAATTGTATATATGCAATTGGCAAGACAGCAGATTTTAATTTTTTATTGGAAGCATAATCAGAGATAAATAAAATTATAATTTAAGGTTAGAGTATAGATGGTCCTATTCAAGGAACTGGTGTAAGAAACCTAAGTTTAAAGTTTATGAGTTTTTTTAATAAAACGTCATTTTGACCTTGTCGTAGCCTTTGATGAATGGGTCCGGTTTAGAGGAGTCATAGTTTTTATATAATTAGAATTGTGTAGTTAAAGTAATAAAATTATATTTAGATTCAAAAAATAAAAACATTTTTAGAAGTTATCATCTCACGATGACATTTTAAAAATATCTATATATATATTATATATTATGATCCTAACAATTATTACCCCTAAAACAATAAAATACATAAACCCAAAACCCAAATCTTTTGTCCCAATATTTCCTAAATGATCTGGTGGCCTAGCCACGAGGATTAAAATCCCTATTTAATCTATTATAAATAAATCCAACGAGTTATTCTTTTTCTTCATAAAACATTAATTTATAAGGATAAAATTTAAGATTTTATTCCATTATCTATATAATAATATGAATTAGACTGAACATGGTATGGTTTAACTATATTTATTATAAGACTAGTAAATATTAGTGGCTAGGTCACTAGGATCTAAATTATTCTAAAAATAAGTTAGAAACATATATTCTATATAAAACTAAAACCTCTTTTATTATAAAAAACCACATCTGCAAGTTATGATGACACGCCTAAATCACATCAATTAATCAATTTTTTAGTATACATTAGTATGACGGGCTACGATACACCTCCCTTTTCCAGGGGACATCGTATTGCAGTGTCGATTTACATGATTAGATTATTGCAGAAGATGGGTGTTGCGTATGGACCAGAAATAGGTGTTACTTAATTGTTTTGTTTAGTAGCTAGGGGATTTCGGCTATCGTCATTTTAATGAAAATATCCAATACGGGATGATTGTATAGATTTTTAGACCGTTGGGGTTGTGGCTTGCTATTGTACGGTTTGTTGGTCTTAAAGGTTGTGCATTTGCTATTATACGGTTTGCTGGCTGTTTCTTTTTTTAATCTGTTCTATTTTAATTTAGGCAAGTCTCCTTGTGTGCGGCCTGCGTAAGTGGGGTTCTGTGTACAGGTGGATACCATCAGTTTTTAATCAATTAATTAATTTTTTTAAGCTCCTCTACGATGTGCCTAGCATCAAACGGTGTCGTAATTTTAACATCCATTTAGGGTAATTCTAAGTCTTACACTTTTGAGAGTTAGAGAACAATCTTATAAAAGGAAAAACGATCCGGTATCTATTGCGCGACCTTATCCATCAGTATGCAAAGCCTTGATTTCGTTGTTGAGGTGTGTTCTCCTCATTGGCGTAAGAGGGGGGGGGGGGGGGGTTGGGGATAAACCTCCCCCCCCAAGCATGCCATATCCCCACCCAAATTGAAAATTTTTAGTGCATAATTCCCCCCCCCCCCCCCCCCCCCCCAACTAAAATACCAATTAAATATAAAATTAATATGTAGCATTAATATAAAAGCATATTCCATTAATATCTGTTGTGTACTTAAATATAACCATTTTTATTAGATAAATTCATTACATTATTGTATTATTAATATAAAAATTTATTGCACATAATATATCAATAATATAATTTTCTTAATACCATTTTGTTTATATAAACATTATATATAAAAGTCCTTAATGATTACTCAAATTTTAAAAAGCAAAATTAAGTAACAATCATAAGAATCAGTAGATTTCGCAAAATTTTTTTTTTGAAACCCCCCCCCCCCCCCCCCCCCCCCCCAAAGCTTTACAACTTGCTACCTTGGATCTCCTTGATGTTTGAGAAACGTTTGATATCTGTGTCTGAGAATTTTGTTGGGTTTGTGCTTGATTGATATTTAATTGTGAATTATTTGAGTGTTATAATAAAAAAAAATATTTTTGTTATTGGTCGCTGGATGGTGATTTATTTGTTTCGTGGAACTCTAGAACGGTCAAGTGTCGTCGGTGGCGTGTTAATTTTAACTAAATCATCTTGCGTCATTGCTGTATTTTTAGGGACCATGGTTTTTATTCGATATTTAAAAGTTAGCGAGAGAGATCGGATCCCTTGGCTGAAAAGGATTAAGGCTGAGAAAAGTTTATTGACGGGTGTTATATTAGCTTCAATCGTTTTTTTATTATCCTTTTTTTATCGGTTGGTGTATTCATCGACAGACCTATTTTTACGTCAGGATATGAAAGAATTTGGGCGGTAGCTGTTGAATTAGTGTTTTGCTGGTCTCTGTTTTTTTCAACCTTGTTCTATTTTTAAAGGTATGTCACTTCTCCTTGAGTACGGCCTGCGTAAGTCGGGTTCTGTGTAAGGTGGTTTACCATCAGTTGTGGGTAAATTATTTTTTTTACGCTCCTCTACGATGTGCCAAGCATCAGACGGAACTTTTGCCGTACTGGTAACATCCATTTAGGGTAATTCTAGGTCTTGCACTTTCGAGAGTTATAGAACAACCTTATAAAAGAAATAACGAACCGGTATCTATTGCGCCACTACCTTCCTTTCCATCAGTATGCAAAGCCTTGATTTCGTTGTTAAGGTGTTATCTGATTGAGAAATGTTTGGTTATCTGTGTTTGAGAATTTTTGTTGGGTTGGTGTTTGAGTAGAGTGATATTTAATTGTGGATTATTTGAGTGATAACCGGTTAATGGTTCATATCGATTAGAAATATTGTTCTTATTTTATTCGTTCCAATGTAGTTGGAAAATCAATGATCAGTTCCTATAGAATAACGTAGGTGTGGGAAGGGGGGCGAATAAATGACTAGCGTCGTGTGTTGCCTTTCGAGAATTTTGAATTGGAAAATAGAATAGAATAGACCTCTAGCTAGAAAGACTTAATTATGTGTGAAAACGTACAAACGATTTCGCCGGCAAAATATTACTTGAACTTTACCTCAACGTCCAAAACCTATATACCGCCGACAGAACATTGCATTTGGACTAGTGTCCTCAGCGGGCCATATTTTTAAGGCTCGGCCCACCCGAAAACTTTTTTACGTGTTGCCCGGCCCGGCTCGGCCCGGCCCTAAATAAATATTTGTATTTTTAGCCCGGCCCGATGTTTTTTATAGTAGGCCCGGTCCAGCGCAAATTTATAAATCGGCCCGTAATATTTTTGTGAATAATACTAACAATTTAACATCAAATATAGCTTATTGGAATTATTAATATCAAGAGCATCATTTGCTTTGATTCATTTAAAAAAATTATATATTCCAGTTTTACCTGGCCTAATTTCTTCTTTTATTAAATATTTGACCGACTTTTAAGAAGTACGTTCTGCAGTGCAGGAGCTCGCATGAGTAGCAAAAATTTTTTTTGCCAAATATTTCATTTAGGTAGAAATTTTTTATTGTTTTTTCACCACTGCAAAAGAATTTAATTATCTACGTCTTGTGGTAGAAGGTTTATATAAGTTGCAAGATTGATTTTGAATACGAAATAAGAATTTTGTCTAGACGTTCAAAAATCTAGCAAAAATTATCACAAATTGTCGGCCCGCCCGAGTCTGAAATTAGATTAAACGGCCCGACCCGTCCGAATATTTTATATTGGTACCGGGCTGATTAAATATATAACGTAAATTTTACCTCCAACTATAATAAAAAGCATAGACTCTTTTAAATATATATATATGTTTATATAAACTCGCTTGGGAAAAATGTGTAATAATTGAAAGTTTTTGATAAAAAATGACTGCTGACCTAAAATTAAACAGTTATTTCAAATTAAACAATAAAATTGAAATTACCATTTTCAACAACTAAAAATTTAAAAGTATGAAAGATGATGGTTATTATAATTAAATATCCTATCATGTTTGAAACAGTAAATAACTAATATATTCTTTAATTAAAATTGAAATAGGTGTCAAACCAAATTAGGTAAAAAAATTTGATATAAAATAAAGGTAAGTTATAGTTAATAATTTTTGTAAACATATTTCTATCAAATTAATTAATCTTAACATTAACAATTTTTTTTTTAATTTTGTAATTTTGTTTTATTTTCAATTATGCGTTAATTAAGGCACTTTTAAGCTCCAAAAATAGATCAATAAGATTGCAGATGAATTTTGTAAGTTACATATTTATAAATATATTTCTAAATTATCTTCTTAGTGATTTAATGTTTTTAAAATTATTTTTAACTTTTTGGTTTGCAAAAAATATTATAGAACAAAAATAAAGTGTATATTTTACTTTCTGGGGCAACTTCTACCGCTATATAAATATATAAATAAATTAACAAAATAAAAAACGGAAATTTAATTATAGAAATTTTAATTAAAAAAACAACTATATATTATTAATATTTTATGAAATTTATTCGCAAAAAAAATTATTAAGCTTTGTTAACCATTTTAAATCATTTAAGCAATATTTTAAATGTTTTCAGACGTTTTATAAAAATATTTAATTTTTAAACGACACCTAAAATCCAATCCAGTAATTAATATAAATTATTACCTTCCATCGCTAATCATATTTTTTATATATTGAATATAGATTTAAAAAAAACAAATTAATTAACCAGACAATGACTGAAACTAATCTACTCAATTTTTAATTTTTTAACAACCCAGGTGAGTTTACTAAACACTTTTAAATACTAAAAAGCAAGAATAAAGCATTTAGTGACATCGAAAATAAAACTTTAATTCTTAATATATAACATATAAATAAAAAATATAATTAGAGATTGGACTCGATATTGTGGCTTGGAAACATTATAGAAAAACAAATGACCTAATTTTGTTCATTTTTGCAATTATTTTATTATTTTTAGCATGTAAATTTTTAAATGTAGCTATGCTATAGTACAAATGGACAAATTCGGCATTGAAGATATCCACAAAGAAAAATTAAATTTTTTTATATATAAAAATTATTTAATAATTATGTTTTAAATTATACAAAATTTTAAGTTTATTAAGCTCTTACATCAACATTTAAAATATTTGGCACCCTAACTTAAATAGATATAATATATTATCGGTTTGAATATTAAAATATTATTAAAAGTTTTAACAGTTCTGTTTGAAATAAAGAAATAATTTTTTTTTATATTTTATTATTTTCATTCTTATTTGTTTAATATATTAGAGAAATCAATTAAAATCTCTAAAATGGCAGATGGTTAAAGTTAACTCATAGCTTTCAAATACTTCTACGATTAATTTTTAATATTAGTCATTAATACCGGGCATAATAAATTTGCCGAGTTCAAAAAAAAAGGGAGAAAGGGTTAATCATCACTTTATATAAAAAAATATACATAAAAACAATGCTCTAAAAAAAAAGGGTGTCGTGAGGCGTTTAGAAAAAAAAATTAATTTTTGTAATCTAATTTTTTTATAGCTGGCTTAAAAACGGTTTTTTAAAAATGTATATAGGATTGATTCGAATGATAGTAGCCTTGATGTGAAACAATTTATCAGACATATTCGTGGATCTGTGTGGTATAAATTAACCTCTATTTTTAAAAATATGATTTATATAGACAAAAGCCGGCTATCCCATAGAAAGCAAATGGGATTAAAGTTTTTTAGTGGCAATAAATTATCCATTTTGTATACCTGAGATTATATAAACCAACATATGTTAGATAGGTCTCATATGGATGCCGATTTATTAACTCGACATTTTTTCATCCTTAAACTATGAATATAAGTTGTTCGATGACAGGCCTAAGCGGCAACTTTTTTTAGAAATAAAAGAATAAAGCCATACTAAAACCACTTAACAGCCTTTGATAACCTACTTTGGAAATAAGGCTTAACAGGTATTACTAACGAAAATAAATGTTTCGGAGTTTGAGAAAATTTTATTAATAACCTAAGGGCGATACAACTTGCTTTGGTCGGGCTAATATAGTCAGGCCCTTTGGGCGCAACTATTTGCAAAAGGCAAAAACAATAAATTATTTTCAATCATTTTCAAACACCTCAAAATTGTATAATTCCTTCGAGTTGACCTTGAACCACAATTGTTTAATGCAAATTAATCTTTTTAAATTTTAAAATTAAAATAAATTTAACACATATACATTCAATAGAAATAAAGTTATCAATTGAATAGTTTTAAACATAATTTTCCATTTTACTATTTTCCTCATAATTACTCTTTATCTCCTTTTTCTTGGGTGAGTCTTTTTTTTTAATTTATTAGATATAACCTAAAATAAAAAATAATTTATAAGAATTTTATACCAACTTGACCCTCTTCAAATACTAGAATTTTAAAAATATAAATATTGAAAAAAATTTGATCAAATATAATAATAACAATAATTGATTTATCACACAGGTTGATATCAATACCAGAAACGTAATTTGACCCTATGATCCCCATGATGACCTTTATATACATTTTCAGTTTTCCGGAGTTTCTTTTGCCTTCGACTATTTTCTACGCCCTTATCAAAGACTTTGACCAAAGTGACGGATTTAGCGACCTTGATAATACCCTATATATTAAAATCACTAATAACATAAATTTTAAAACTTAGATTACAAGAAATAAAATTTTTAAGTATATCAAGCTCCTACATGAACATTTAGATTATAACTATTTTGCACCCCAAATAGACTCGATTCTAGCTTTTACAATTTTTGGGGGGGGGGGGGGCCCCAAAAAACTCGTGGGGTGTTAGAAAAAAATTTTTGCCGGCAGAATTAGCCGTGACCTTCAGTCACGGCAAAAAACATATATGTACACCAATTGCATGTTCAAACTTTTTATAATTAAAAATGTGGCCTCACAACTCGACGTTGAAGAGCCAAATAACAAACTTATGAAGAAAGTGTTTAATAAATTAGAAAACGCATCTTTGTAATTATATAAAAAATCAACAAAATCATTAGTAACACATTCTTTGTAATTATTAAATTTTTTATTAAAAATTTTTTTGCTCTGTCAATTTTAGATAACACTGGACAACAAAAAAAAACAACATAAACTATTCGAGCGAATCAATGATAATATCTTTTTGATTCGCAAGCTACCATCTTAAATTTAAGTTGTTAATACTCACAGCACAACGATCAACCCGCGAATGGTGGTGAGAAATTGTAACGCGAAGCTATGGTGGGGTCCATACTGACCCCATTTTTAAACCTCTATAACTTCAAGATTAAAGCTATGATCTTTTTATATTTTCGAAAAGAAATACGTCCTTAATTATAGATTAATATAAGTTTTTATTAATAGATATTGAAAATTCACAAAGTAGACAAAAATCTAAAAATTAATAATTCATGCTAATAAATTGAATGTATCAATATTATTGATTAAATCGTGTTTATACGTCTATTAGAACTTTAGAGAGTTCCATGAAAAAAAATATTTTGATAAACATGATTTTGGCTATTATAAACCATAAAAACTACATAATTCATAATATTATTACAATACAAACCTTTGTATACTTATACACAGGTCAACAAATTTTTGAGAGTTATGAGCTAACTACGGAGATCAAACCTGCCATCTTAAGGATTTTCAAATCCATTTACAATTTTTTCTAATCAAACTTAGTTAATCAGCTATAAACATTGAAAATTTTAAAAATAATGCCAAAAAAAGATTCAAAAACAAAAAAAATGAATTTTTTTTTCCATATTTACAACAGCTTAACTGTTAAATTCAAACTTCAAATTTCATTATTAACCGATAATTTCGTGTCGTATTTAAGTTTGGACGCGAAATATTTTGTGTTATCTAAATGCTGATGCAAGGGCTTGATATACTAAGAAATTTTATTTTTCATTATTTGATATGATAATTATAAATTACAAGGGATTTTTATATGAAAAAAATATTCTTAGAATTTTTTAGGGTCATCTCGATCTGCCAATTTGGTCAAAAAAGGCCATTTTTTGATATGGACGGATGTAAAGAGCCAAGGCCGGAAGAAACTAAGAAAAACGAAATACATAAATGAGATAAGGCCATTATGGGAATAATTTTTTTATGTTTTAATAAAATACAGGGTTGTACCATTGATATTTGTTGACCTGTGTAATAAAAATTATTTAAAAACTAAGGTTGAAGTTGTTTAAGTTAAAATTTAAATAGAGGGAATAACATGGTTTTCAACATTAAAATTGAGAGGGTGGGGTCAATATAGACCCCAATTTTCTAAATTCTAAACAAATTTTGTTAATAGACTTGGACTATATATTATTAGTTTTGTTTATTATATAAAAGAAAAAGGTCACAAAAATTTAGCCAATAATATAATATTTTTGAAGATATTCAAAATGTGCTGGGGTTAGTATGGACCCCATGGTGCTCGTTGGTTAATAAATCAGTAAATATAACTAACGCAAATTGCATAAATAAAAAATATATTTGTATAAGAACTTTAAACGGTAAAACAAGGCAGGAAAAAATGTTGGCCTGCCTTTATAAAATCCTGACTATCGCTCTGTGTAGTCCCTAATTATGGCTTGGTGGATTCGTGTCGGCTCATAAAAAATTTTTGTTCTTTTTAATAGCCGCACTAATTAGATTATTGAGCAGTTGATTAGAGCCAAAATATGAATGAGTGGTCAAAGCACGAAATTTTAAAATTGCCGAAGATTTAATAGGCACATGCCTTAACTTCTGACAAAAACTAAAAGAAAAAAGATCAAGTTAAGGGAGACCAATTTCTAAGGCTAGTATATAGCGGTATTCGTTAGTACACGATAATATGAAAAAACAAATATACTTGCATTGGCAGCATGGTCTACAACTTTAATTAAATAATATATGCAAGAAAAAACATTAATTTGGCCTAACTCACACTATTACATGCGAATTTAACACAAGTATCATATTGAATTTGACCATATATGTTTATTATCAATAAATTTTAGAAAAAACTAAAAATGGTGCATCTGCCGAATCGGAAAATCCTTATAACAACATAATTGTATTGGCCTCATATTTGGAATTATGTTAGATAAACAATATAATTTTAATTACATAATTAAATTAACCTTTATAAAAGTCAACCCTTTTAAATTAGCCCATAAATGGCTTAATTAACTAAAATACATACTTTTTGACAAAAATGAATAAAAATACGTGTAGCAGGCCCCGCAAGCCATTATCAAACAAGACAAAAGTCAATTATAGATCACGCCTATAGTACGGTTAAATAATCATTTAAACAACTGTAATTTCAAACGCTTATTTACAAAAAGTTGTTTACCTGATTTATTAGCACATAAAATAAATTTTCTTACAAATAATAAAGTTTTAAACAAATTTAATTTCGCGCTCATATCTTAAAATTAGATAAACCTGAAAGTACGTGCTAAAGGGTGTTTTGTAATTTAAGGGCATTAAAAAATTACGCTAGGAGCAAATTGCCACACATCCCAATCAAGAAATTTAAATTTAGAACAAATTTTACAAAATTAGAAATTTTTAGTAAAATGAAATGAATAAAACAAAATATCATAAACTTTGATAATATTAAGGTCCGTCAATGTATTATTATTAACCTAAATTAATTAGAATGCCAATTTACAAATAATTTGAAAACTAAACAAAACTTAGGTTAGTTATTTATCTCCCATAATATTTAATATTGATTATAAAAAGACATTTAAATAAAGGAATTTTACATTGATCCAATATATCTAAAAATTAATAAAATATTATTTTATTTAGGCTAGACACGATTTCATAAACTAAATCTAAATCGATATGAATTGACTCTAAATGGTACTTCTATTATTTAATTACTATTATTATCTGAAGCTTGCCCGGATTTTAGGTTAGTATGAAAACAATTTCTAAATAATTGCTTATTCTCTTAATAAAATTTATTTTCTTTCACACATGGTAAAATAATCTTAAAAAATTGAAAATCACTGTTAGGTAGTGCATGCTATAATGCAGTTTTATTATTTACAATCTGGTTGAGCTCGTGCACATCTTGACCAAATTTAGTTTGCGGATGTATACATTCAATTCTTTATTTCACTCATATACCAAAAGTCACAAAAAAGTCAATACGTAAAAGTATAAAAAAACATCTTTTTGTACAATAAAATAAACACAAAAATTATAAAAAAAAATGACAGCACTATGTTGTCTTTGTCTAATAACAAAGGTCAACAAATTTTTGAGAGTTATGAGTTAACTAAAGATAAAACCTGCCATTTTAGGAATTTTCAAATCTGTTTACCGTTTTTTTTTATCAAACTTAGTTGGTGAGCTAAACAAAAATTTCAGAAAAAAAGGTCAAAAAAAAACAAAAAAAATTTAAAAACAAAAATAAATTAAATTTTTTTTTTGCATATTCACAACAGCTAAACAGTTAAATTCAAACTATTAATAATATTTTTATTAACCGATAATATAGTCTGGTATAAGTTTGGACGCAAAATATTTTTTTATTTTTAATGCTGAAGTAAGAGCTTAACATACTAATAATAATTTCTCATCAGTCGTGATAATAAATATAAAACATTATATAAAAAAATTAATTATTTCATATATTTAGATCTGTAAATGTGGTCAAAAAGGCCAAATTTTGTTGGACGGATCTAAGGAGCCGAAGGAGGAAGCAACTAAGAAAAAAGGAAAATATAATGAGATAAGGCTATCATGGGTGCATTCTTTTATGTTCATAAACCTATTTTTTGTCACATTAATATTTGTTGACCTGTGTTTTTCTATAAATAGCTAATAATATTAGTTTCTAATCACTTTTAAACAATTATTTAAAATTTTTTTTAAAATGTGTAGCTCTTATTGCCCCGTATTTGACCTAATATACAATACGTTTTTTTTATAAAAACTAAAGATTGTAACATAGCGCTTTGAACAAATCTAAAAAAGATGTAAAATTTGAAAAATTTAGAATATATATTGCAACTTAATTAAACATGACCGGAACTTGACTTTATTAACGTAACAGCAAACTCATGTTTAAATAATCTGCAAAATAAAACTATTTTATATTGTACCTGCATCTAAAATAAAATTAAAAAAGTATGATATATATGAAGCATACATATAATACAACTTTAAATGGTATTATTGAAAACAATTTTTTCAACTATAAAACATTAACATAAGTCCTAGCTTTTATACATTTAGGGTCGTCAAGCTAGATATAAATAATGCTTATGGGCATTGAAAAATGTGATTAATAAAGACCTGTGTTTTTTAGCCTAAACTTAGTAGATTTTTTGGTAATTCCTGGCTGTCAAATATAGGAGCTCAATATCTGGTCCTGTGTGCCCAGATTACAGACCTTTTGCAAACGGGTAAGTTTTTGCTGGTTGTTTTTAAATGAAAACCCAAATGTTGATGTAAACCAGCCTAATTTTATTTATTAAAATGACGTTCAATAGTAGTTCAATTTTATTCGTAGAAGACAAAGCAATTTAGTCTGCTTAAAAATATGGGTTTAACCCTTGAATGTTAGGGTTAGTGTGACGCGAATGCTAAAGTGGGGTGTCCGTAGTTGTAAACCTCCATAACTTCGATAGTTTTAAAGCTATAAACTTTATTTTTTTATTTTCCTGAGAAAAATACGTGTTCTTTATAAACTAATATAAGTTATCATTAATATATATAAATAATTATATTTAACACAAAATAGATAAAAAAAAAAATGGAAGTTTTTTCATATTAGGGCACGTGCAAAGTGAGTTTTTATTTTTGTAAAAATTTGAAATTTTGAAATTTTAAAAAAAAATTAAAAAAAATTTTTTTTTTCAGAAAAAGCATTTTATGTGCATAAACTAAATTTGGCAACTTTTAAGAAATTTGCGTTTTATTTCAAAATAAAATTTATCAAAATTTTGAAATTTTCGCAAAAAAAAACTCACTTTGCACGTGCCCTTACATAAAATAAATTTTGACTAAAAACTTATTGTTTCTAAAATTATCAATTAAATCGTATTTTTAGGTCTATTAGAACATAGAAATAGTTTATGAAAAAAAAAAATACAATAATAAAATAAGGTTGCAATTTTATCAGTTTACATTGAGGCAATTAACATTAACATTGACGACGTGGGGTCCATACGGACCCAAATAGAATATCTAATTAATAAATGAATTTTGTTGACTAAGAACAAATTTTAAGTACTAGTTTTGTTCATTGTGTATTTAAGCCGCGATTAGCACTGTCGGCTTATGGACCCCAGCATATTTTTAATAAATATTTTTAAAAATATTATCTTTATTGCTCATTTTATTGTGACTTTTTCATAATAAACAAAACTATTAAATAAATTTGGTCTAAGTCTCATAACAAAATTTGTTTAGAAATTTAAAATTTAATTATGGCCCGTATAGACCCCACACTCTCACGAATACCATGACTTTGCCTCAATGTAAATTTAAACTAAAAAAATGCCACCTTGTCTAGGTATTTTTTAAAATAATTTTACATATTAACCCGAGAGTTTTCAATGTAACCTACAGATTACGCCTACTTTAAAGGTCTGTATCTTAAAAACTAGCCACTCTAAATTAAATTAAATTTCATTTAAAAGACCTCACGCATCTTAACATATGATCTGGTTCATTTTATTTCCTCTTATTCCATTCTTTGCTTATCCCATTCCAAAAACCCAAAAAATTTCACCTTAAGCATTATCCTTTTCATTTTAAATTTATGGATACTTATACGTAAATTTGATTTTATTATTTGGTATATTTAAAATCTGTACATTATGAAGATTGTACTTTATATAAAAATTTTTTTTTATTCCATTATTTTTTTTATTCGCATTTAAGGATGGCTGTCACCTAAAGGTTACATTGGGCTGGAGGAACCTGCTTAATGTAACTTGAGTAGGTTAAAGATTTCTAAATCCACCTCAAATAAATTTAATGATTTTGTCCCTAATTTTATTCCTCTAAATTGTGAACTTTTAAGCGTATTAACTGTTACAATATATGATTTTAAGGTCTATTAATGATGTTATTGAAGAACTTGATGCCCGACCTAATGAAGAAGTTGATAAGTTATAATCATTCCCTCACAAAATGAAGAAGAAACTAATATGGAAAGTGGCGAAGAACTATTGTCGATCTTCAACACCTACCCCGATCTATGCTGAACTTATTGTTCGAAGTTGTGGGATCAAACGCTAGTGAAGATTCTCTTGAGATAATTCTCAGCGGTGGTGGGGGGGAGAAGACAGGGGGAGAAGATATAATACCATTTGTAGTCTTTGTAAAACAGAGCTATTGACTCCACGACGAAAACGCGGTATTAATGACGATACAATATTTGAATTACGTAGCTGTGGTGATTTAGCCGAAAAGATTATAGCTAATGCAATTGTCTTAGAACAACCCGAAGATTATTTTGAACAATATATTAACAACGATGTCTTTTTCTAATAGTTAATACGAGTAATTTGTATGCCAAACAACAAAATCACGACCTTAATTTAACAATCCCTAATTGCAATATTTATATTGCAATCCTATTTTTAACGGGATATTTAAGCCCAGTAAACATTAAAATGTTCTGGGAGCTACAATCCGATACTTTTAGCAGAATGGTTTCAAGTGGCATGCGGAAAAACAGATTTCAAGAAATTACCCGATTTATTGGCCGATAATTATAATTTAAATAACCAGGATAAATTTTCAATAGTCAGACCTTACTTGATTTGATTAATGATAGAATGATTGACAATTTCAAATAAAACAATTCCTCCCACATATCTAGATGAATCGATGGTTCCGTATTACGGCCACGATACAGCTAAACAATTTATCAAGGGGAAACGGATACAAAAAGTGGTGTGCAGCCACTGCAAGTGGGTTTATAGCAACCTTTAAACCGTACCGAGGTTCATCAATAAAAATGGACAAAAAAAAGAATTTTATCTTGGAGGTTCTGTTATAATTGATATAGTTGAAAAACTACCAAATGTATATAAATCATATAATACGTATTTTGATAATTATTTTACTGGACAAAAACTGTTACAATTTTGTTGGCGGCACAGGAACAATAAGAGCAAACAGATTAAAATCGCCATTAGTTGACCTAAAACTAATGAAAAAGCAAGATCGAGGGTATATTTCAAAAATAAAATACGTCCAACTCAATGGCAGTTCGTTGGAAAGATAATAACATCGTTAAAATGCTATCAAACTGCCATGGTCTACACCCGATTAACCATATTGACCGAGTTGCATAAGTTGATAAGACGAGGAAAAAAATTTTACCTTGTTTCTACGTATTTCAAATTTACAATTAAGATATGGGCGGCACCGACCGATTGAACCAAATTATAGATGGCACTAGGATATCATTTCGAGGCAGAAAATGGTGTTTTTCAATATTTGCTTTTGGTATTGATGCGGCATGCCATTGCTTGGCATACATATTGTAAAAACAAAGAAAAATTGACTGTGCAATTTCAAAAGAAAAATTGTGCAAAATTATTTTATAAGATACGGAATGCCTGCGAAAAGAGGATTAAACCTCAGAATTGGTGGAAATTTGAATACAACTATACACGCTAGGGAAAAATGCATCCAAAGACGATGTGTCGTGTGCGGTAGAGCGACCAGAATTATCTGTAATTACTGCCAAGTCGCACTTTGTTCATTATTGGTCAAATTTTCATATGATTTATATTTTGTATTATCTTATATGCAATAATATTTTTAATACATATATGATCTCTTGCTACTCAATGTAACCTGTAGATGACACCCCATTATTTCCGGAAGTTTTAAATTTTTTTAAGTTTTCTCAACGGAATAGGTTTATTTAACCTCTAAAGACACCCAGAATTTTTTTTTGTAAAATTCGGCTGGGCCGAAACATTAGTGGTACTTGTCGAGTTAATTATATAAAATGTTCGTGTTGTATAATAATGATAAGAATTATTTTTTTCTTTAAAATGTATCTAGTTTTAGAGGAGCGTTCTACTAAATCTAAAAACACTATTTAATCAATAAAATTGATACAATTATTGACAAGACTAATTAAATATAGAGAAATAAAATATTCCCATTTTTAAAATTTACTTGTGGTAAAAATAAAATTTTAATTTATCTTACTGATAACTTATATTAGTTTTTAATTAAAGAGCACGTATTTTTCTTCTTAGTAAAAAAAATAAAGGTTATAGCTATTTAACTTTTGAAATTATAGAGGTCACTACAGCATTCGCATTACAAATTTACCACCCTACCCGCGGGTTAAAAAAAGTCACAAAAATTTCCATTTAGTATATAATATTTTTGAAGATATTCAAAATTCAAGATGTGCTGGGTTCCATATGGCCTCCACAGTGCCAATATAAAACTTTTTTGAGCGCCAGACCGTATTATCCGTTATGTATATATAAAAAAAATTTAATAAATTTATAAAATAAATATTGGGCCACTGTTCCGGGCCTAGTAAAAAAGTGTGGATAAAATTATCGATGTAAACACCCAAATTTTAAAATTTTTGTAACTCTGAACGTGCTCTTAAATAAACAAAAAGCACTTTTTATAAAGGGCCCGTTTAGAATTATCATTTTTAAGAAAATTCTAATCGAAATTAGTCATTGTTCTCTTTAATTTTTTCTTACACCTGAACCAATTGCTCTAGTATATTTAGAAATTTTATTTAATAAAAAGCGGATAAACATTTCATCACGATCAATTTTCAACATCTTTACAAGCCTAATCATTCGAAAAAATTGTTAATTAGCCGTTTCCTTGTATAGAAGTCTAGTAGCGTAATTTTTTTTACAAAAAAACACAATAATTCTTTATTAACTGTCTAGCAAATGGTAAGAAACATTGACTATCACCAAGAGTCAATTTTAGTACAATGAGAAAGGTGTGACAATTTAAGTTGTTAATGGGTACGATACCAACAGAGTCGAAACTGAAACCAAAATATACTACTTTGAACAAATGTTTTGAATAATAATAAAATCGGGCATTTTTTAAAAAATGCCAAACATCATATATAATGTATTTAGTAGCCAATTTTATTATCTTCTCCATTTGCAAGACATGAAATGTATATAAGGTTACTAAACCAATAATCATCTTACTGAAGGCATCAGGAATGTCTTGGGCTACTAAAATTATAAAGAGGCAATAGTTTCAACAATGTTCTACAGAAATTTGTCATAAAAGCTGCGGCTAGAAAAAATTCTAGAAGAAAAATAATTGAACGCAGTTGATTAATATTGATGAGTGTAAAAAAAGTAAGAATTAAAAAAATTTTTGATTTTTTTATGGTAGGCATATCGTAAAAGGGTTATATTATATTATTTCTTATTTTTTTCATTAGCCGTAATTTTTTTTTGTAAACTTTTTTAGTTACAATTTTAAAATTAGTAAAACCATAGCTAAAGGTGGATTCGATAATGAATATACCAATCCTACATATTTATTATTATTATAAGGATTCAAATAAATTATTTTTTATATTTTGCAAACCGCTTTGCCCGTGTTTTAATAAGATAAAATACATATTTTCCTTTCTTTCCCTGCGTTTTTATCTTGTCACAGTTTTATTTTCGGCAATTTAAGGAAAAAATAATTGAGCATATTAAAGTAAGCATTTTCTTAAATTGGATGCATTGGCGTACAACATTCGTATAATTGCGAATAAAATTAACGGCGGAATAATAACTATGGGTTTAAATTAAATTTATAAATAACTTTACCATCTACATCCATCAACTCATCCATATTTCCTAATACTATAAAAGAAAAATTTATTAAAAAATAAATTATATTATTTATTCAAGAGTGATTAACTTTTATTTGAGGAGTCTTTTATAAAAAAAAATAAAAAAAAATATTTAAACATTAATAAATGTGACAATAACTGGCCAAAGTTTAAGATGAGGATTATATTTTTTGCTTAAAATTTAATTTTTATTTTGTCAATAATAAAATTTATTCAAGCTGAGGTATTTTTAATAAATCGAACAAATTAGGCAAAAAATATAATTTTTTTACTAAATGCATATTTTTTTAGTTTCATAAAAATAAGAAAAAAATTACATTTGATGCCCGGGTAAGTAATAATGGCTTAATTAGTTATAGATTTTTACGAATTAACCTTATCATGATTCAAATTTCTGACCTTAATAAAAATGTGTTTAGAAAATAAATTAATAAAATCTGCCAGGGATGTGAAATAATTTTTATATTTGCGATCGCGGGATACAAATAAATCCATATTCTAATAATATTCTTTTTATTCTTGCATGGTTGTGTTGTAACTTCATAAGTGTTTGCCTTATAAATTTGAATGTGCTAATTAATTTTGTAATATTTTTTTATAATTTAAATATTATTAAATATGAGAATATTAATTACCTTCAACTAGATCTTGAGCTGGGGCTATTAAAAAAGAAATAATTAATTTGTACTGCCTCAGAAACTTCACAAGTTATAAATATAACATAAATAATAATGCATTGAATTTACTTTTTTGAGGTACAAATATATTGCATAATTTTTAAAGAGAGAAAAAATATACATTTGTTTGGCCATGTATATTTTTGGTTCCATTTTTTTGTAAACTGATTATAGAAACACATAATAGCTATGTTAAGGCATTTTGCATAAAGTCGCCATTGATTCAACGCTTTAATGCAAGATAAAAATCCCATTGTAAGGCGCGTTCATATTTTATTCGTTTTTAGAAAAATTTTCAAGTTTTTTTTAAGATATAGATTTGAAAATGATTTTGATATGTTATATGGATTTAGGTATAAATTTGAAAAATTTTTTTTACATACAGCAATTGTTCAGTGGTCAATAATTTTTGATGTTAAAACCAACAATTTAAAAAAAAAGAATCAATTTTAACGAAATAACAAACCATTTACAAAATACGGCCTTTAGAGGTTTTATTCTTATTTTTTTTATTTTTAAAAAGTAAATTATTGCACTCCTCAATCTCTAGATAATAGACTTCCAAGTATTATCAGGCGATAAAAATAATGGTTAGGCCCAAGAAATATGAAACCTAAATGCTCACTTACAGAGAGTAATGGTTTGAGAGGTAGATTGGCCGATTATTACAAATTAGGGCTTTAAAAAATTTCACTGAAGAATTGAGGTTTTTGTCAAATTGTATTAATTACCCATTTGAACAATAATCTTTACAGCTGACTACTAATAAAACAGTGTATGGGACAAGGAGCTCCTTAGCAGGCTCTACTAGATTCCAAATGTAAAATTAATTCGGTTGGCCCTGAGTCTTGCTCTGACTTTATCGGCTTAAATGTCAAATATATTCAATGTACTTTAAAATTAGTCTACACAACATTGTTTTTCTTATTTCATTGTCATTTTTTGGTGCCGCATGGGTCTGATTGGATTATATGAGCTTAGCTTTGGTAATCAATTTATATACCCAATACTTTGTTTTTTTTACTCAAATAGAACCAGTCTCATTTTGTTTTCCGTCTAATTATTTAACCGCCCAAATTACTTTCGGGTTGGTATGTAAAATCTAATTTAAATTTGGTCGATGAGATTGAGAATTTAGTCCAACAATGTAAAACGAAAAAATGACAACCATTAAATATGTGGGCATAAAAAGGAAGTACAGATTAAAAACAGATAGCACAGCCTTATAGAATTTTCACTCCAATTTATTGAAACTTCAAGGTCATTAGGATCATAATAGGTTTAGGGGTTTATTGACATATAATACTTATTTATATATGTTAAACAGGCGCGAGCGTATGTAAACACCATTAAAAATTATTGTGGGCACTTTTTTTATAAATATTTTTTGCCGTTTTGAAGTATTTGTGATATTGCTATCATTAACCCTAGACAAAGTCAAAAATGCCTTAGCGCTGGTCAGTCATTTAGCCAAAGTGCTTTTAAAACCTCAATAAAATAACTTTAAAAAAATTATTAACTTGAGCCAAAGTAAATACAAAAGTTGTAGCTGATAAAATTACTTAAATAAAATTATTTCCATCATTACTTAATTTTACAAATTTATTTAACAAAGAAACATTAAAGATATATATAAACCTACGCCACCTTGAGCTTCTAAATATAATGAAGTTTAAATAAGATGCATTATTTTTATAATATCACTATGTATTGATGAAAAAATTAAAATTATATAGAAAATAGAATAAAATATTTATTAAATATGCAAGATTATGTTTTTAATATACTTTTCTTAAAACGGAAAACACTTTAACAATGATTATAATTAATTTATGGTAGAAAAAGGATCCTCTTAACTTCTTATTATTGAATATCTCTCATCATGGCTTGTTAATTATTTTTTGTGTATACCTTAAAAAGCATTTTAATTAATGATAAAGGCCAGATAATTCACGCCTGACAGTATTTTTTATGGCTCTGCACTCTTTTTAAATAAAAATTTGTTCTAACCTTTTTTCATAGAACCTTTTTATGGGTTCGGTAAAGCCAAATTTGTAAATTATAGTTTTTTTGGTAGGCCCAGGAAAAATAATAAGTGATAAAAAAAAGCAATTTTAAATATTTTTAATATCATATTTTTCTAAACTTAAAAAATATTTATACAAAAACATAATTGTTTTAATATATTGACAAATAAATATAAATAATAGTCGCTTAAACATAAGAAACATAATTTAATTAATTGGATTTTTGCAAAATAGTGGCTATTAAAAAATAAGCATGACTAATTTATAAAACAATATGTTGATTAACCTCCCAAAACTATTCCAGGGACTAAATTTTAAAAACATATAAATATTTTAAATAATAATCAAGGTCTAATTTAATCCAGGCGTTTATAATAAATACAAATATAGGTTAATACATTTGCAATTTCATAAATTTTTCTTAGTTTTATAAAAGCGAGCAATACATTCATTTTTTCGAAAAATTTTGAAAATATAAAATGGTTTATAATAAACCATTTATTAATAAAATATTTTTATTAATCCTGAGCAATTTTTCTAAGTATGTATTTATTAACGACAAAAACTTTAACTAGACGTTTTTTTAAATAATCATACGTGTTTAAAAACTTTTAAACATTTTTAGTTTTCTGTTAATTATTTTTCCCCCCTTTTTTTCCTTATTGTATACCATCACTTTTTTTAATTTTTTTTGTAACTTCACAATTATGTTTTATTATGCTTACGTAATTATTTTTATTTATTTGTATGTTTGTGAATAAACATATGTATTAATAAAAAATTAAGATTATTGAGATAACATTTTAAATTTTTTGCCGCGGTAAAAATTTGTGTACTTTAAAAGTATTTTCAATATTAAATTTTCAGCTCTTATTTTTTCATTTTTTTTTGCTATTTGTTAAAAAAAAAGTAGTTAAGGTCTACTAAGCTTTAAAACAATATATTCAAAAAATTTTTTTTTATCTTTTTAACTTAACCTAAAAAAATTTTGCCATGTTGTGTCTTGGCTTAAGAATAAATTTTGCTTTATATTTATATCTAGGCTCTTACATAAAATTTTTATATGTTAAAGTTTATACATTTATTTGTTCTGTCCAAGTTGTTTTAGCCAAAGTTCAAATCAAATTTCAAATTTGTTTACTCCATTATTCAAATGAATATGTTAAACCCTTTTTTTTTAAATTTAAATGGACTATGGGCAAAATGCGATACAAATAAGTATGACACCTTACAGGGCACATTTTAAAAACTTTACCCCTACTAAAAATAAATCAGAATATTGTACAAATATTCAATTCAAATAATACTTCCTATTAAAAAAACTTTTCTATAAAAAACAGATTTAATTATTGGTTTTTCAAGTTACAAATTATATGAATTAAATATTTTTTGTGCCAAGATACAAATTACACAACGAATAATAACTCGATTTTTAATTTAAAAATCTTGCTAAATTCAGAATTTTTATTTATAAAATTTAATTAAATGCAAGGCACTCTTGCCTTGTTAAACTTTGTTCTATTTGTCAACAATAATAAAACAATCACCTTCAGCTTGGTCCGGAATCAATTGTAAAAGTTCACCAAAATTATCTAAAAATAATATTTATTACAATCAACTGACTCTCACAAATTTAATAAATAACCAAAACATTGAATCAGAATTTTAAACATGGGCTAGTTTAAACTGTAAAATTAACGTCACTCAGTAAAACTTAACTATTTCAAGAAAGGTAGGTCCTAAAAGCAGCCGGACTTGTGATTAGATGATCGATGGAGTGAGGCAGCCCCATTCAAAATTTTAGAATTTAAACTTTTACAAACTTAAAAAACTAACTAAAAAGCAATATATCCAATAATGTTAGTTATATTGCAACTTTTCCTATAATTATTCTTCTCTCAGTTTAATTTTTCCATATTGTTGATCCAGTTGTTCATTTTTTTTGTTCGCTGCCCATCTTTGCAAGAATTAAATAGCATACACTTGCATGGATTACAATCTTTAATAAATGTGATATTATTGTCAGGGCATGTGATTGCCTAGTAACCGACAGAAAAAAGCGCCTATGCTCTGACGGGTATGCCATCTCCTTATAATAAAGGCTAGCTGGGCATTATTACAGCAGTCTAGTGATTATACTCTTTGACTCTGCCATGTTAGTAAAGCCTGCATGCAGTATTCTGGAGAATGCGACTTTATTTCAATGGATATTATGGTAATGGCAGAGAGACGCACTTAATACTATTGACCTCGGGATATTAACATCGCCACAATCATTATTATACTGACAATTTATTTAAGACCATGTCGTACTAAGTGAGGTAGGGAGGGAGGGGTGTTGAACTTGGTGCGTAACCCGTTTACTAAATGATCAATTATGTCAAACGTCTAAAAATACAATATGCCTATTTAAATTACCCCACCCTATTGTTTTCTCAAAATATTTCCTACGTCTGCTATATTCCTTTAAAAAAATTCTGGTAACTTGTCTATAGTCTGCATACATACATATTTACTTTGTTCATTTTTTTATACATATTTTATTTATTTTGACGCTGAGTATATTTACTCATTTTTTAAAAAATTTAAATTTTATTTTTATCAGCTAAGTTTATATAAAACTTGATATAAAATAAAATTTTTGAAATTTACACTTCTTTTCAAATTCGTACAGAAAAGTAAAGTATTGCTTAGATTAGATGTACAACATTACATATTTTTAGTACACAGGTCAACAATTTATTGACAGTTATGCTTAACTATAAAGATCAAACCTGTTATCTTTGAGAATATCAAATCCGTTTACCGTTTTTCCTAATCAAACTTAGTTAGTCAGTCACAAACATTAAAATTTAAAAAAAAAGGTCAAAAAACCAAAAAAAATTCAAAAGCAAAAATAAATTGAATTTTTATTTTTGCATATTAGTAGTTAAACTGTTAAATTCAAAGTTCAAATAATATTTTATTTAAACGTTAATATATCGTGTATTTAATTTTGGACGCGAAATTTTTTGTATTATCTAAATGCCGATGCAAGAGCTGATATATTAATAAAATTATTTTCCATAATTTGTGATTAAAAATATAGTTACAAGGAATTTTTATATGCAAATAAGATTTTTTAATTTATTCTTTTTAAAGTATATATTTAGATCTATCAATTTGGTCAAAAAGGCCATTTTTTGTTATAGACGGATCTTAGAAGCCAAAGACAAAAGAAACTTAGAAAAACGAAATATATGTAGGATTAGGCCATCATGGGAATGCAGTCTTTTATGTGTTCATAAAACACGTTTCTGGCCTTATAATTTGTTAATGTTTGGTTTAATAAGTTATTTCCTAAATTTTTATATATGACTTTGATACTCAAAATAAAAAATCTTTGTTTTTATTTCTACATAGGCCCACGTGCAAAATGAGTTTTAATTTTTGTAGAGTTTTTAAAACTATAATTTTGTAAATAAACGCTATTTTTAAAAAGCCGAATTTAGTTTATGCACCTAAAATACTATTTTTGAAAAAAAAGAATCATTCAAAAATACGAAAAAAATATATTTTTTTCAGAATTTTTAAAATTATAAAATCTCACTTTGCACGTTTTGATTAGATATAACTTCTCATATTTGTTATAAAAGTGTTTTCCTTTCACAAAATTAAAAAAATTATCATACAAAATTTATATAAAATTATAAAAATTTAAAATATGAATCCATACATACCTATAATTAAAATTAGCATAAAAAAAATAAAGTTTTTAGATGCGAAGTCACACAAATTTAAAACACGATAATAACGTAACATTAGGAAACAATTTATTTTGTCTAACATGTCTTTCATTTTAATTTTCCAAAGATACTAAAAAGTATGGTTTATAGTTATTGAATTATCAAGGTGCCAATAAACGCTTTAACACTTTATGTACATATTGCATTTTCAAAAAAAAAAAAAATACGTAACAAGATACGTAACAAGATACGCCAAAATATGACAATGTAAAAAAAATATTTATTACCAGGGGGTAGGAGTCTTGCTCCTTGAAAAATGAAATATAAAAATATGTTGAATTAAAGTTAAAATCATTACTCAAATTAGAGTTTATACAAAACTGTACCATTCTAAATATACCCCTTTTCTAAATATAATTGAATTACTCTTCTATCTATTCTAAATAATAAACCGATCCGTAAGATTCGGGCCCGGCCCCCAAAATTTTTTTGGCCTGACTTAACCAACCTAAACCTTTGATTAGGGGTCACACGGACAAATATACAGACACGGCGCAGAAATTTCTAATTACAAACTATCAATAATATAAATGGTAATACCAATAGCGTAATTATGAATTCAATTTAATTCTTTTAAAAATATATATGAATAAATGAGATATAAAAAATCTGCCCGTTTTATTATTTAATACAGGCTCAGCCCGCTTTGAGTATATAGGCAAAAGGTGAAGCGGGCCAAGCGGGCTTCTAATTTCTTTAGATCTCTAATTCAAAATAGATTTTAACCTTTTATTTAAACGTGTATACGGATATATAAGATTTATTTTATAAAAATTACACATCAAATAACACAGGTCAACAAATTTTGGAGAGTTATGAGCTAACCACAGAGATCAAACCAGCCATCTTAATTTCAAATCTGTTTATCGTTTTTTTTCAATTAAACTTAATAAGTCAGCTATATTGAAAATTTGAAAAAATGTCAAAAAAAAGCCAAAATCAAAACAAAAATAAATTTATTTTTTTGCATATTCACAGCAGCCAAAATTTTGAATTCAAACTTGGAACACTATTTTTTATAAAAAATTAATATATTGTGTCGTATTTGAGTTTGGATGCGAAATATTCTGTATTATTTACCGATGTAAGACCACTAAAATTTTTTTTCTCATTATATAAGATAATATATATAAGTTATATTTTATATGAAAAAAAGATTTTTGAATTTTTTCTTGGTAGTCTCGAGGTCGCGGAAACTATCAATGGTCATAAAACATTTTTTTTGATATGAACGGATTTAAGGAGCCGAAGACTAAAAAAATTACGAAAAACGGAAAATATTTATGAGATAACGCAATCCTGGGGATGATGCTGTTCAAAAACTTATTTGGACCTGTGTATTTATAACAAATATTATCATTTTTTATAAAACATTTTATTATAATATAATAAAAATACAAAAGCGTTAAGTAAGTATTAAATAATTTAGTACAGCGAAACACTTCCATTTAGATGTAAAGGCGCTTTTTAAGATCACATTTTTATGAAATTTTCAAATTTTTAATATTTTTAAAAGCACAATTGGTAAGGTCTGAGCCGGTCTACGAGAACCTAAATAATAGCTTAGGGGCGCCAAGCCACTTTTACTTAATTCTAGGGTAAGCTACAATATTAGTACTATTTTAGGCACCTAAAAACAGTTTACTTAGGAGCGCTAATGAGTCGGACCCTGGATAATATGCAACTGCCCTAAATTAATATCCCCCAAGGTTAAAAAATTTTGTTACATTTTAATTTAATCTTATATAAATAAAAATGAGGCGTTAAAAGCTCAAGTTATAATGATTGTGAATTGGGAATTCACAATTTTTGGTGGAAAAATAGAATAATTGGTCCTGACATTCATATACATATAATAAAAATGTAACTTTTTTTATTGGTAGGTTTGTTGACTGGTTGCCCCCTAACATGGTACGTTAAAGTTTGGTTGATGTCAATGTAATGAATGGTTAATGAGCGGAGTTGTGAAGTCTTTCCTATTTTCGTTATATAAAACTTGAATCTTATAAAATACGAAAAAATATTCATCAATTTTCCCTATACAACGCAGGTCTACAAATTTTTAACACATGTAGTAATTATCTACTGCAATTACAATATGTTTCACTACACAGGTCAACAATTTTTTGAGAGTTATGAGTTAATTACGGAGACAAAACTTGCCATCTTAGGAAATATTAAATCCGTTTAACGTTTTTATTCCTAATCACTTAGTTAGTCAGGTATAAACATTGAAAATTTAAGAAAAAAAGGTCAAAAAACAAAAGAATTAAAAAAACAAAAATAAATTAAAATTTTATTTTTGCATGTTCACAATATTTAAACTGTTGAATTTAAACTTCAAATAATATTTTCGTTAAAAACCGAAATTATATCGTGTCGTATTTAAGTTTGGACGCGAAATATTTTGTGTTTTTCAAATGCCGATGTAGGAGCTTGATATATTAATAAAATTTAATTCTCACTATTTGTGATTATAAATATAAGTTATAAGGAGTTTTTATATGCTAAAAAATTTTTTTAATTAATTCTTTTTAGGGTATATTTAGATCTGTCAATTTGGTCAAAAAGGGCCATTAATCGTTATAGACGCATCTAAGGAGTCAAAGACGGAAGAAACTAATAAAAACAAAAAATATATATGAGATTAGGCCATCATGGGGATGCATTCTTATATGTTTTTATAAAAATCTCGTCTCTGACATTGATATTTGTTGACCTGTGCTAAATATTCTGAACCAAACAATTATCCTGTTAGAGCTGCAAAACTGCCGATAAGACATTTGCAATATCGAATATAAAACTTAAAAATATCGAAATATATAATTTTGGATTAATTATTTTTCCCTACTAAATATCGTCATCGCATTTTTCTTAATATTATTAATTACAGTGCTGTCGTTTTTACTGCTGCTTTGTAATTGTGTTTGTGTTAAGTAAAATTATGCATATATTTCAATATTATTTTCTATTATTAAACACTAAAATTTAGTATCATTACGAAAGCTAAATAAAGTGGGGCCAGTTTCGGCAGATTAATTTTATTAAATAATTAATTAAACACTTAAGTTTTTTAATAGAATTTTGAAGTTTTGTCTATACTTTTGCATAGCAAAATTATGTTAGAAATGCTTAGAAAACAGCAAAAGTATTATTAAAAAGTTCGTTTTAATAAATTTTAATATAAATTCTTTTTAAATATTTTCGTTTAAATCTTAATCTATACCTTCTCACCTTATTTACCATGCTCAAGGCTATAACTTAAAAATGAAAACCTAGATTAAAGGGGACCAGAAGGCTCATCTAACCCAACGTCAGCCCGCACCCAAAACAGGAGCAAAGGGCCGAGCCTAAATTAAAAAAATTAGGGGGCCGGGCCAATGTTTTTAATTCAAGCTTTATTTTTTACTATATATTAAAAAAAATTTATTATCACGCATCTTCTACACTCTGTTTTTTCCCATTTAATATAAAAGACCAATCAGACAAAGGTAATTTTTGTATTGGCTTCAAAAAAATTAAAATACAGAGTGTACCCTTAATTGTTTCGCTTTTAGCTATTTACTTCTGTAGAAATGGCAATTTTGAATAAAGTGATAAATTTTGCCGCCTCAAGAATACCCTAGAGAGAAAAATTCAAGAAATTATAACAATAGTTAGATAAGGAACAAGATTTAAAAAATTAGTTCAGTCCGGCCCGACCAGGCCGCTACCGGGTCGGGGCTCGGATCCCGCCTTGATTTTTAAATCCGATTACGTCAGCTATATATAAATCCAACAAAAAAAATTTCTTAGGTTTGATTTTCTTTAAACGCTCCTAAATTTTTCATTTAATAAATAGGTGTAGCTTTATTTACAAAATTTTTTTTCAAACATCAAACTTAAGAAAGTATGCAAAAATTTAATATTTTTTAACAAATATCTATAAATTTATGTATATATCTATTTGAGAGTGTAATATGCGGAGCTTTATTCGAATTTAAAAATTTTACCATCATTTGTATTTAGAGGACTTTTTTGATACAACATTACAATAATCGGTTTCATATTCGGTTTGCCCAATTTATTCGTACCTAGAATTAAATTATAAAAAAAAGATATATCCTTTTTTGTTTACATTTTTATTTTTTTTATTACAATTATTGCAAGCCCGGTTCAAAATTATAAATGTTAGAGGTGTCACTTTTTGCAAATTTAAGACACAAAAACCAATTAATATCAGACTTATATATTTTTTATAAATAAAAATTTATAACTTGGTTTTGAATATAGACTGTATTTTTTGAAATTTATCAGAATATAAAATAAATGTAAATTAAAAAAATTAAAAATTACACATTTCATTAATATAAAATTAGGTTGCTTATTGGCTTTAAACTATGTATTGAATATTAATCTCTCAGTCCTAAATATATGTTTTTGACCATTTTTCTCCAGCCAAATTTCCACTCTTATACACATCATAATTTGTGGTGAAAAGAAAAAAGTGACTTATCTAACGACCTCGAAACTTAGATAAAAAAATTTAAAAAAATTATTAACAAATTATAGCCTCAACTATTTGATAAAAATTTGGTCTATTAAAATTAGATTGGTAACATATTAAATATTTTAAGGTTTAAGGTTGCCAAGCTATCATAAAAAATTTTAACAATTTTATTCTTTTGACTCAGTATATTATTTAAATTGGTCAACTTGCATATTTTTTTAATAATTAATTTATTTAATGAATCTTTAAGTTACAAAAGTGTCATTTCTGTAGTTTTTGGTGTGTGCGACTTTTGGCGTAAAAACGAGAAGGAGATAAATCTCTTTTTAGTATCCGTGCTAATGCCCTATGAATTTGTAAACCAGTGTATTGTGTATAAATTTGATATAACAGGTCAAATTTTTAAAACTTAGGAGCTCAGAGACCAGACCTGCCATCTTAGATATCATATACGTTTACCGTTCTAATCAAACTTAGTAAGCCAACTAAAAATTTTTTTTGAATGTGTTAAAAATAAATAAAACAAACAAAAAATATTAAAAAAATTATTTTTATATTTAAAATAACGAAACTGCTATTCAAACTTCAAATAATATTTTATGCAATTGTGGTACCAAAGATTATGTGTAGGTATAAATGTTAATGTAAGAGCTTGATGTACTTAAATAAACATTCTTAAATTTGTTTTTCTCAAGGGTGTTTTCCAGGGGGCAAAATCTGTCAAAGCTAACATTGGCCATTTTTCGATATATACCTAAGAAATTAGGCACAAGTCAGAAAAATTTAAAAACGAAAAATATATATGAGATAGGACCATCATGGACATTATATTCTTGAATGTCAAAAGTTTCTTCATTCACTCATTGATAATACCGACTTTTGTAATATATCGACAATCACAAAACAAAGTAATACATGAATATAGTAATTTTTTACGATTTTATTAACTAAGCTATATATCGCTGTTAATACATATTTTTTTTTTCGAATTTTTTGTTTTATAATTAAATTTTTTTTATTAAAAATAATTAGCCTATTCTCTTATTTTTTATCGGGCCAATGAAAATTGACTTTTACTAATATAATTTTAAACATTGGTGTTCAAATAAATTTAAACAGCACTTTTTAAAATTTGGCAATGATTAAGTTAAGGAGAAGCATGGGCCTCTACGCTAGACAAACCGTAGGTTAAAATAAAAAATATATAGGCAAAAAGTGTTATTGAGTTCAACCTCACTTCTGCCGAGGTTGTCGGACTTGGAATTTAAAATAGATAAAATTATCAATTGTTAGTTATTTTTGTAATACTATTTTATATAATTGTGAAAAAGTAATGAAACAATTTAAATAAGTATATTAGATTTAATAATTCAAAAACATGTTTGGAAATAAACCTGGTTGAGGCTCTGCCACTATCAAAGTTAAAAAAGTTGAATTTTTGTGGGTTACGGGTTTTACCAGATATTTGTAATTTTCATCTAAACATAATAAATATTAGATACATTAAACTTGTCATTTATTAAAATTTTATTGATTATAAATTTTACAGGAAGTATAAATTATCTAAATATTTATTTAAAACAACTGTATTATTATAAAATATTAAAAAAAAGAGAAGTTTTTTAGGTTAGACCGTGTCTTACAAGGAATATGGTTTTTTCCTTAAAACCAAAATTTAACATTAATTAAAGCGCCAACGCGGTTTATCAATGGGGCCGAAACAATAATGCAAGCCTTAAATAAACCTGATTATTAAAAATTAAATACTATTTAGGACAACAATTTTTTTATCTAAATATAAACTTATGAAATATACTTAACCCACACTTATTTAAGTGTATTTCATTCCCCATCTGAATTTTATTTATTAAAGTAAAAATGGCAAATTGGTTAGGAAATATTTTATAATTTGTCAACAATTAAAATGATTAGGTTAGTTGGCTAATTAGTAGAATATTTTCCTTTAATAATTTGTTTAAATAAATTATTAACATCTTTGGGGTTAATTATTAAAAAAGATGATTTTTTAAGGATTATTTTTTTAGCAATAAAATTTAAAACAATAAATTGAAAATACTTTTAGCACCAATATTTAAGTTAAAATGCATGCTACAAAATAATAAAAACTTTTTAGCTTTATTACTTTGCTATAAGCTGTTAAATATGGGATTTTCATATCCCACCCCTATAAGAGGTTAATTAAGGTAAATAGATCAACTAGTTTATTTCTATATAAATTTGTAATTAAGTTTTTTTGCAAAAAAAATAATATATAAAAATTATGACAAATTACTGAATTAATAAAATATACTTAAATAGCGGTTTATCACTTTTCTTGGATCTACAATGATAAAATGATTTAATGAAGCAGTGTGTGAGACTCAAGAAACGATATTATATATAAATATAAAAAATTGTGCAAAATGTATTTTACCAATTTTTGATCAAATTTCTTATCAATTGTATTTTAGGCTCAGTGCTATTTTTTAACTACATCAGATATTTTTACTTTATTTTACAATATGTGAAGCTATTTCACAATCATACCATATATCGGAATTTTAAACCAACGTAACCACTAATTTTAAAAGTGTAATTCTCAATTTAAAAATTACTGTGATATTTAATAACACCGGTCAACAAATATCTGTAAAAAAAATTATGACATTAAAATATAATCAACTCCATGATGGCCCTATCTCAAATATATTTTTTGTTTCCCCAAGTTATTTTTGCCTTCGGCATTTTCTTAGGTTCAAAAAATGGCTGCTTTTGACTTGACAGATTTTGCGACCTCAAATACCCTAAAATTAGATAATTACTTGAAACTTATATTTTTTATCATAAATAATAAGAAAATAAAATTTTTAATTATATCTTAATTTTTTTAATATTATTTTGTTCTTAAATCTTCCTTTTTTTTGTATTTTTTAACATTTTTTCATAAAATTGAATATAGCTGACTTACACCAAAAAAGATAAAAGTGAACAGATAAAATCTCTAAGATGGTCGATTTGGTCTCTGTAGTTAGCTAAGTTCAAAAATTTGTTAACCTGAGTAGTGACAATTTTATATTGATGTAGGTAGTTTTAACTTAAATATAACTTAGTTATTCTAATAAGTGTTCTAGTCCATATTAAAAAAATAGGTAAATTTAAAGTAAAGGACAAATATTTTTAATATTATTTTGGTATACTTTTATTGTGATTTACTCTGTAAATCACCCTACAAATTTTAGAAGTTATTTTAATATTTTGTAGTTGCTCTTTTCTCAATAAAAATGTTTATACAAAGAGTGAAGTATATAATACTTTAAGTAAAAAAATTTGTAAGAATTTTTAATATTTATTTTTTTTTAATTTATTTCTGCAACAGAAACTGATTATATACGATTGGCAACTTATTGTGTAAATTTGTTAATATTATAGCTTTTAATAATTTTTAAATTTAATCAACATAAGACGTGCCAGAAAAACTAAATTGATTGAAATTCACACTTTGTACACAAAAGAGATGATTTTAATAAGATTTAAAAAGATATTTTTTACGTAGATAAACTATTTCCAACACACATGGCAATCTTAAAAAACCTTAAATTAATGTAGAAATTATAAAATATTTTGTTATCTTTTTATCAAAAACAAATTTTTGACTAATTAATATTTTTCTGCTTTTGAGTACGGCAAAAGGTCACTTCAATATTGACAGATTTTGAGATATAATAGCTAATTTAGGAAAACCTATTATCTGAATAATTAAATCCGTTTTTAATTCTAGGCCAAATACAAACCTTTAAAATGTATGATAAAATGTTCATAATTAACAAACTGTATGCAAATAAAAAAATTTTTTTTATATATTTCTTAAACACATTTATAGCTAAACTGTTAAATTCAAATATAAATAATATGTTTATAGCTAAATTGTTAAATTTTAATATAGAGATAATATTTTTATTTAAACTTGTTTATTGTTTTCATTATAGGTTAAAAATATTTTGAAAACCTAATTGTGGATGTTAAAGTCAAAATACTCCTACAGGTAAAAAAATTACAAATAACCATTAAAAAAATTTTTCCTAAAGGACGAGATTACAAAATTAATTTTCTATGACAATGTTCAGTGGTCGAGTGTGTAGAAAAAGAGAAAAACGAAAAATACATTAGAACATCATGTAGATTATTTTGTTAAGTATGATTATCCCCACATGCATCGTTCCTGTTAATCTTATTGTATATTCTCCTTATAAATTTAATTTAAGATTTTTGAGGTCGCAAAAGATTTTTATTTTAATTTTTGGACATAAGGCTGTGTGTTGGATTATTATCTGACATAAAGTGAGGAAAGGTTAATAATCATAATAAGTTTATAAAAATTTAATTGGACCTATAAATTGACCTAAATAAATTAAAACTCTAAGATTCAGATTTAACTTTTACTTGCTGTCTCAGAAAATACGTAATCAGAGGCTTATTCCATTATTTTCTGATAAGTGGAGGGGGGGGGGGGGGGGGGGTGAAGAGGTGAGAAATAAAATAGACCTAAAATATTTTGTAAAACAATGGAATGGATCAATGTTATATAAGCTTAATTCTTGCATTTTTATTTTGAGATTTATAATGAATGCGCATCAGATTAATCCCCACTCCCCTGGATAGCCCAATTAAAATAACACAGTGCGACAAATTTTAAAGAAATATGAGCTAATTTAAAGAGATAAAACACATTGTAAAAATCAGATCCATTTGCCGTTTTTTCTGGTCATAATGTTAGACAATTTTTATACTTTAAAGATTCATAAAAATTAAAAAAATATATATATTAAAAAAAGACTTTAATAAAAAATATAATGACGACTAAACATCTAAACTGTTAAACTCAAACTTAAAATAATATTTCTTACCTATAATTTTATATAGGTAGAGATTCAAAATATTTTGTTTAACTTAAATGTAAATTCAAATAGATTCTGAAATTAAAAGTAAAAGAATTTATTATTATAGATATAGAATTAAAAAAATTGTAAAAATTCTCGAGGTCGTAAAATTAATCAATTTTGCCAAGTTTAGCCATTTAATAAATTTTCGTGGTCGGTCTTTAGGATTCTGTCTTAGAGAAACGAAATAGTCTTAGAGATAAGACCACATGTAGATTGTTTTCTAGCAGATTTACAAATATCGCCAAATCTTTAATTCAGACCTAGAAAATTAGTTTATCATTAGGCCGCGTCAAAATTTGTATTTTTTTTTAATTCGTAAGTTTCTCTATGTTTTATTTAATGGACCAATCAAGTCCGTCTTACAGTTGAAACTGCAAAAGAAGAAAAAAAGGTCACCTTTAGATAAGAGGTAAACTAAAAATGTTTTATACTTTCAAAAAAGGAATTTATATAGCATTGTATTTTTGAATATATTTTTATTGTGAATTTATTTTGTTATATTAAGTTATTTTTTTATTCAAATGTTTTTGAAATCTAATTTGTGTAATTACCTAATACTTTACAATTTGTGAAAATTATTTGGTAATTTTACACTTCTATAATTTACTTGGCAGATTGAAGATCTAATAGAAGAGAAGAATTTTATTAATTTAGCAACAACAAATTTCAGAAATTTATAAATTTGAAACGAGAAAAATAGAAAAGAGGAGCTCTAATAAAACGATTGGGTAAAAATTTGGTCCTATAATCTATTTCACTTTTTTACCTGTCTGCCACATTTTACCTTTTTCAATTTTTATTCTTCCTGTTCAATCTCATTTTTTAATTAAATAAAACTTCAAATGAATTTTTGGCACAAAATAATATTGGAACATAACAAGAAATTATAAGATGATAAGTAGGTCCTTTACAGAACCTTACTTTTTAATAATTTTTTTTTACACTTTTTATTTTCTAATATACATAAATAGAATTCAATTAAAACACTTTTTAAAATTAGCTTTTTGCTATTTATAGGTACATGTTTATAAACCTTTCAATTTTGGTGTTAGGCCTCAAAAATTGTAATTTAAATCATTTTCGTACCTTTTAAATCTTTATGGCACACAATTGATGGGTAAAAAATAAAAAAAGATATTATTTTTAAGATTAGATCTTAATCTCCAAGTCTTAAAAAAATCTTTTTTTTTGTATTGGTATATTTGGGTACTGAATACAGCCCGCCCAATATAACTCTAGGCCGGGTCAAATTAATAAAGGTTCCGACCCTGAAAACCAGTATTGGTTTGCTCAAATTAATAAATATAAATCTAAACAGTTGCAATATAATTTATCTTTTAAAGAAAGTATACTAATAGTTATAGTCTTGAGTGCAGATTTACGGACATGATAGAGGCCACAAAAAGGTGTGACAGCCATATGGTAAGTTGCCTCTGTTTTAGGAAAAGTCACGTAGAAAGGCAATTTGGTTATCTATAATATATATACATATGGTTAATTCCACCTTAAATCGACATTTCCCTTCAAGTCTCAGTTTTGGCTGAAAATTGGCACACTTGTGATGCTAATATAAACCTAATTTTTATTGACCGGAAGTGATTTTTGATGAGATATAAGATAAATTTCCCTTTTTTTGCAAAAAAAAAGAATTTGAGACAATTTTGCGCACATGTATCATCAAAAGGTAGCATTTTTTTTTGAAGATAAAATTGTAAAATTCTAAAATAAAGTTTTAAAAATATAAGCACTTGCAAGATAGCCCTTATTGTCCTCTTCAAAGTAAAAAAAATAAGTCTACCTATATTTTTTGACTTATAACCTCCCTAAGTTACATAAATGTAAAAATTCACCTTGCAATTTTTTTTCTTTTGCCCCTATCTCCGTGAAAAATTACTTCCGGTCAAAAAAATCCAGATAATCCTTAGATACTACCTTTGCAATTAGCCTAATCCAAAGGGGTACCCCTCCCGGATTTGTTGGATTGAGAGGGAATTGACCGTATAAATTTTATAATTAATTCTTGGTTGCAAATAGAAATGTTTTCGAAATAAAACAAAATTAAAATCAAAGATAACATCATTCACGTTTTATTAAACATACTGCCAATTCGCTCATTCAGGTACATATCCAATTTTGTAAAAAAAGATTTATATGTACATATAAAATTGATACAATGTTAAAACTAATATTCGCAACTATTTAAGGTCAAGGATACAGGGTTCGCTCCACCAAAACATTAATTTATTATTGTCTGAATGTGGAAATTGCATTTTATTGGGGAGGGGGGGGGGGGGGTCGTTAAATAAGATTAAATATTAAATTTAAATTTATTACATGTGTCTTGTTATATATTCAAACATATATCTCTCTTAATGGTTTTTTTAAATATTTATGTATTTTGTGTTAAGATGTAATAAATTTTATTTATGCCAAATCTTATTTATTTGGGTGATTAAATAATAAATAAATTTAGCTTATTTAGTAATCCATATTTTTTTATTTGTTATTAATTTATTCGCAAACATACAAATATATTTAACAGAAGAATTTTAAAAAGGCATAACTACAAAATTGTGAAGAAATAAGGAAATAATAAAAGAACATAAAGAAATAAGTAAAATACTGAGGAATACGAAGAGACAGGGTAATTTGAATTTATGTCTAAAAGTTTTAAATCTGTTTTTTTTTGAAATATGAGGAGATATATGCATCAACACCAAACATTAAATTTGAACCATTTTTGTTTTTTTTAGACAATGGCACTAAGCGAATCTTCGTACCTTTTTTTAAAATCAAAAGTCTCCATTTGTCTAGACCAGGACAATAATCTTATTTATCAGTTTATATGTATTTCGGGTTTGTGGCTGTTATGAAAATTTTATTTCATTTATTTGTCTGAAAATTATTTTGTAGCTCAGTGTATGGGGTTTACATAAATTTGTTAATTATTATGTGCCAAATGGCATTTAGTTAAAGTGGAAATTAAAATTGAAGTTATATAAAAAAAAATGTCATAGTTTAATTCTAATCTATATATCTAACCTGACCTTGAACTAATTCTAACCCTAACTCAATATTAGCCCTAACTTAACCTTCACATAACCTTAACCCCTCACCATAATACAATTTTTATAGTGAACATAAGCGTTGATACAATTTTTCGTGTTGATTTTTCTACCTATTTTATTGGGATCTGTACCTATCCCAGATACGGGCAGGTAAAAATAAAAAACTTCTAAGACTAATGGCCTAGGTTTTTATTTAATTATCTCTTGGTTTGTAAATGCGATGAAGAGGTTATACAAAATGTTAGGTTTACCGAGCAAAATGTTGGTTAATTAGTTGTAACATGTACGAAATGGGGTTTTTAAGGGTCATATCATTTCATATAAAATGCACACGAGTTTTAAATATTTGAAGTTACTCCAATTCTAATTTTTAAAACCCCTTGTCGTCCAACAAAAATTACACCAGTTTAGTCTCGTTAAACTTCGATGCATCAAGTTGTGATAATGTGAATAATTTTTTTAGACCAGTTATATTTCTAAAATCATCAACTTGTTACAATATATAAGAAATAAATTTGCTAGTTGGACTAATCAATTATAAAACCATTAAAAAATAATATCCGCTAAAAATTAGATGTTTACTGATATCTAACTAATAACTTTAACATATCATTCTTGAATTACACCCTAATCACAACGTAATTTGACTAACTTTTTTATTGGTAGCAAAAGCAATAAATTTTTCCATAACCAGCAACAACCTTTGAATTTTATAGAACTCAAAAAATTAGAAATGAATTTCATATGTGCAGTATTCAATCTAATAATTCTTATCTGCAAAATCAAAAAAAAATAAATTTTCAAGGGTTTAAAGAGTTATTTTTAATGTTGTGAAAAAATATTTTTAATATAAATTTGTTTTACGGCTCATACTTGTGACTATATATCTCTGAAAAAACATATATAAGAAAGTAACTAAAGAATAGTTTTTACGTTTCGACTTGGCATATCCGGGGCTTTAACAAATCGTTTACCTTGTCTTTTTAGAAATGTTACCAAATAATTTTCACATAGGCTATCGTACTCTGGGACAGTGAAGTTGCAACGTACGGTTGTAGCATTGACTTGAAAGTGAGTTAAATTACCTGATTGTATCGTTTATAAAAAGAAATATAAAATATTCATAAACACATTAATTAGGTATATAACTTCTTCACACCATCAACTTTCTATTCATTAGGGCAAGAGGGCAATGTTTTAGGTAAATGACTCTAGCCTTCAGCTTTTGCCACGGTTTTTAAGCCTGAATGCTATAATAATCTAGAGAATGAGGCATTTTAATCATTATTGCGGCACATTAACCCAGAAAATTTTATTTTAAAGCTAAAAATTGTTGCTTTAAAATTCATACAGAGTTTAGATGGATTTTTAGGATTATGAACGTTGTTGCTTAGCAATTTCAATTCTTCTCACCTAAAATAAATTCATTACATTGAGGAATATATCAGTTAAGGTGCTGGGTAAGTTAATACTCATTTATAAATTAAATTGGTATTAGAGATAAAGTGTTAAATCATTTTTAGCACAAGGTACACAATGTTAAAATTATATACATAATACGATTCTATTTATATAATAAATAAAATCCTGAATCATGATAAACATTTCCCTCTAGTTAAGATTTTAGTGTTTTGTTTTAATATACATAACCATAGGTCTAATCTATTTTAATTCTTAAAAAAAACACAGTTTTTATGATTACTACTTACGGTAGTGTCTCGGATTTTTTAAAACAATGTGATTATACATCACATAAAACGCTTTCCGATTAATCAGCGCCAAGGCAAGATTGCAAAACACCTTATATTACCATAATTATATTTTTATATTTATTTAAATTAATAAATGCTTAAGTGGAACATTACACAGGTCAATAAATATCAATGTAAAAAAATAAGTTTATGACATAAAAGCTTACACCCCAAAGATGGCCTTATCTCATATATAACTACCTTTTTTTGTAGCTTCACCTTAGGGCTCCTTAAACATCCATATCGAAAAAATGGCCTTTTTTTACCGAATTTACAGATTTTGCGATCTCGAGAATAAGAATCTTATTTTCATACAAAAAATCTTTTGTAACCTATATTTATCATCTCAATTAATGGTATTACTTTCTAGTATATTAAGCGCTACATCAGACTGAGATAATACAGAATATTTCAGATACTTAATTACGACACGTTATGCTATCGGTATTAATAATTTTAATTTTTAAATTAAATAGTTTGTCTCTCTTGAATTTGCAAAATAATTTAATTTATTTTTGTTTTGAATCTTTTTTGTTTTTTTTACATTTTTTCTAAAATTTTCGATGTTATTAGCTAACTTACAAGTTTTAAAAAAACGGTAAAAAAATTTAGAATTCCTTAGAATGACCGGTTTAATCTTTGTAGTTGTATAACTCTCAAAAATTTGTTGACCTTTGTTATACACCCTAAATTAAATAAGTTTATAACTAAAGATGCTCTTTTTACAACAGGTGCTTCAAAGTTTATTGTCTAAACGCGAATGCTACGGTTAAAAATTTGTAACACGATTGCTAGAGTTAGGGTCCCTATGGACCTAAATTTAAAACTTCTATAACTTCAAAAATTGTAAAGTTAAGAACTTTTTTTTTATAATTTTGATAAAAATACGTGCTGTTTAATTAAAAATTAATATATGTATCATTAATGTGTATTGTAAATTTTATTTGGCACAAATTAAAAATACCTGAAAATGGGAATTTTTTAATAATACATTAAATAAATTTTAATAAACTAAATTTTTTAATATTATTGTAAATCGTATTTTAAGTCTAATAGAACATAAAAATTCATAAAAAAAAACAATTTGAAATAAAAAATTATTTTTGGCTATTATTTACCATAAAAATGAAAAAAAAACAAATCTTTATTATACATTAAAAACATTATATTTACGATGTAAAACTATTTAAAAATATAACTGGAACCTAAGGTTGCAATTACTTAGGTTATAATTTAGTAGGCAATATCATGGTTTTCAACATTTAAATTTTCCATGTGTCCATAAAAACTTCAATAGAATTTACTAATATTAGACTTAGACCTATTTTTATTATTAGTTTTGTTTATTAAATATTTAAAAAAAGTCATAAAATTTTGGGCAATATGTATAATTTTTGAAGATATTCAAAATTTAAATGCTGGGATACATTGGACCCCACGGTGCTCGCGAGTAAAAATTTAATTTTGTAAATTAACAGTAACAGACGCGTCCAAATAACATTTAAAAAAAATTTTTTCCTATTTGCATTAACCCCGCAAATGTAATTTAATTCATAAAATATTATGCTTGTTATAATTAAACTCTTTTTATCATCAATCAATGATATGGCTTAGAGCCATTTTCAAAGCTATTACGACTAAAATGTCTAAAAAAAACAAAATAAAGAGACGTGATTATCGCTTAATTTAATTTGTGACCCGAATTATACATAACAAAAGTGTAAGTTAAATTCACTAGAAATGGATATGTTCTAATGTTATTACAAAGGTCAACAATTTTGAGAGTTATGAGTTAACTACAAAGATCAAACCTGCCCTCTCAGAGAATATTAAATCCGTTTACGTTTTTGTTAATCAAACTAAGTTAGTCAGTTATAAACATTAAAAATTTTAGAAAAAAAGGTCAATAAACCAAAAAAGATTCAAAAACAAAAATAAATTAATATTTTGTTTTTGCATATATGCAATAATTAATCAGTTAAATTTAAACTTCAAATAATAATTTTATAAGAAACTGATAATATATCGTGTCGTATTTAAGTTTGGACGCGAATTATTGTAATTTCTAAATGCCGATGTAAGAGCGTATTAATAAAATTTATTTTTCATTATTTGTGATTAAAAACATATGTTACAAAGGATTATATGCAAAAAAGATTTTTACAATTTTTCTTTTTAGGGTGTATTTAGCTCCGTCAATTCTCAAAAAAGGCCATTTTGCGTTATGGACGAATTTAAAGAGCCAAAGACAGAATAAAGAAAAACGAAAATATGATATTAGGCCATCATGGGGATGCCTTTGTTTTTTCATAAAATTCACGTCTCTGATATTGATTTTTGTTGACCTGAGTTAAAACATGATCAACTCAACAAATTTTTGAGATTTAGCTAATTTCAGAGGTCAGACCTGCCATTTTAAGGATTAAATCCGTTTACTGTTTCTTCTAATCAAACTTTGTACAGCTATAATTAAAAAATTTTAAAAAATGTCAAAATACCAAAAACATATAAAAACAAAAAATATAGATATCCTCTTACAATAACAATCATCTCAAAATTTATCTGTATATTAAAAACAGCTAAACTGTTAATTTAAAACTTTTTATTTTAAAACCGATATATATCATGTCCTATTTAGGTCGTGCCAAACATTTTGTATAAACTAAATGAAGATGGAGCTTGGTATTTATAAATTTTTATATTATAAATAATAAATATAATTTACAAGTGGTTTTAAAATTAAGTAATTTTTTTTAATATTAGTATTTTGGGTCCAAAATTAAATTTATTTAAATTTGGCCTTTTTATATATATCTAATGAAATAGCCTATATGTGAAAAAACTTCGGAAAATAACACAGTTTATCAAATTTTGAGTAATGAGTTAACTAAAGAACCTGCCATTAGGGAAATCCGTTTATAGTTTTTTAAGCAAACATAGTTAGTTAGCTATAACCATTAAAAATTAAAAAAAATGTCAAAACAAAACAAAAAAAATCAAAAAAAATTAATTTAATTTTTTTTTGCATATTCACATCAACTAAACTGTTAGATTCAAACTTCATATAATATTTTTATTAAAAACTGATAATACATCGTGTCGTATTTAAGTTTGAACGCGAAATATTTTGTATAAAATGCTGATGTTAGAGCTTGATACTATTAAAATTTATTCTCAAAATTTGAGATAAATATAAGTTATAAGCAATTTTTATATGAAAAAGATTCTATTTTTTTTATGGTATATTAAGATGTTGGTCAAAAAAGACCGTTTTACGTTATGGACGGATCGGAGCCGAAGTCGGAAGATAATAGGAAAAACGGGAAACATGAGATAAGTGGATGCATGTTATGTTTTCTTTTATTTTTTGTGACATTAATATATGTTAACCTGTGTAATATATATTCGATTACTATCTTGGGGATTGTTTGCTAACAATGTTATATTTTTCT
>CM060243.1:10939713-10984713 GCA_030555515.1 Acutogordius australiensis | reverse complement strand
AGTGTTATCGGTATTTAATAAAAATTATTTAAAGTTTGAATTTAACAGTTTAACTGTACTAAATTCGTATTTTTGTTTTTTATTTTTTATGTTTCTGACATTTTTTCTAAAATTTGCTAAAATCCCTACCTGATTTTAGATGTTCTTTAATATCTTTTATGGCAATATCAATTAAATAAATATTTTTAAATGATGGTGTTTTAAATTTTCTCCAAAAAATTAAAATTTTGGAAATTCACTGTGGTATCATTGAAATTTGCTGAGGTTAGTTATGGTCAGCATTAAATTGTTTTTTACAGATATTTTAGGTAAAACCAATTATACTATAGCTATGATAATTAAAGAGCAGATTGGGTTGGCAGAAAGATATTTTTAGCCAATTATAAAATTGGAAAACATTAGTTAACATTATTTTATCTTAGGAAACACAAACGTTCTATATAGCTAATTTACATTGTTGGATAAATTTTATACATTTGATTAGACAAAGGCTACATTCGGAATTTTAATACAATGTACCATTTTTCTGGTCATTAAAAATCTATTAAATAATATTAAAAACCAAAATTTTAAAAAGACATATAAAATTATTTTGGCTTTAATAAATAACACAGTACAGAGACCAAATCTGCCATATTAGGGATTATCAAATCCGTTTACCGTTATAATTTAACTTTTAGTTCGCTGTAAACATTGAAAATTTAAAAAAAACACAAAATTAAAAACAAAAATAAATTGAAATTTTTTTTGCATATGTACAATAAACTGTTAAATTTAAACTGCAAATATTTTGATAAATAATATATCGTGTCGTATTTGAGTTTGGACGCGAGATATTTTGTATCAATTAAATGCTTATGCAAGAGCTTGATATAATAAAAATATTTATTTCTCATTATTTGAGAAAATGAATAAAAGTTATAGATTTTTATATAAATAAAAGATAATTTTTTTAAGGTATTCTCGAGGTTGCAAAATCTGATAAGGACCATTTTTTCTACATGGACGGAACTAAGGAGCCGATGAAACTAAGAAAAACGGAAGTTATAAAATTCACTTTTATGACATATTTATTGACCTGTGTTATATTTCTCGGTAGTAAGTCGTCCATTTATTATTTGGGGAGCAAAACCTATATAACCCAAATGTGGATTATGGACCTTGCCAAATTATAGATGAAATAAAGCTGAATGATTATGATGAAACTAATAAGTTAATTGGGGTAAAGTGATATTTAGGTTATTCTTAAAAATTCCAACAATTATTTTCGAACATAAATTTTTGCATTAATTAAGAGATAATTAAAAAATTTTAAATAAACTGTTAAAAATATGCTAAAAAATGCTCACGAAATTTTGTTAAACTTACCCAATGGACAAAGTTTTCAAGCCTAATAATTCATTAGGCAAACGAGATATTTTACAATTTTAAAGTCAATGCTAACAAAAAATAATTTAAAAATTATTTTATAAATTTATATATTTAATTAATTTTTTTATTGTATTTAGATAGTTCTATAAATAGAAATGACATTTTCCGTTAAACATTTCTTTGACCATATCAAGTAGCATAGTTGACAACATGTATTTAAAAAACGTTAAAAAACGTTCATAAATTTTTTTTTACAAATATCTCTCAAATATTAAAATTTCAAAGTGATATGCCTTAAATAACATTAAGAAAAAGAGAAAGGGTAGAGGATGGGTGTTGGTGTGTATAATTTATGAAATAAATTTGTATGATATTTATATGCATTTAAGCTCGTTTACGTGAAAAAAATTTAAATAATAATGGTGTCTAATATTTTCACCAATAATTATGCATCAACCAATTATAAAAAAATAGGATGTTAAAATTAAAAACATATTTATTTATTTGGTTTAAATACCATGTTTGGTTTTTGTTCGAGTCTATTAAATGAATCTAGTAAGACCTTAAAAAGTGCTTTGCAATTAACGACAACCTTAGATCAGATGTCGACGAGAAAAACGGAAGTCAGACACATAATTTTAGCAGAAAAAGTAATATTTATTTTAACCAAAATAATTGAGGTGGATTTAAAAACGGAATTTTTTAGGAATTTTGATTTCGCAAAATAATCACAGGTTGTCATAAGGGTCTATCCCAATTTAAATTGAAACAAAAAGATAATACATTGGAAATGAGGCCATTGATTTAAACCTTCCATATTTTTATAGACCTTTGTACAAAACATCTAATCATATATCTGATTTTATATATGACCATCTCCAGATCAAATTCCTTTTAGGTGCCTCAAAAATAAAAAATTTGTAACTTTTCTAAATGGCCTTAAGTTGTTTATATTTGGTAATTATATGTGTCATTGTTTTTCTAAAGGTGTAATTTTTCAAAAAAACACTAAATATATTTAATTAACAGGTGAATTACGCCTATGAATACCCGTATATTCAAAATTTATCTGCAGATACTTAAATTCACAACATTATTTTAAAAAAATGGTGTCGTAGTGTTTCTATTACCCAAAACTGTCAATTAAATAAATATCTAGTTTACAAAGCTTATGAAACTAACATTTTAGTGCATTTCGTTCTTAACAAAAAAGAAATTACATTTTGATGCAATTTTATAGATAAAAAACAAAATGGACTGTTGCACAGTTTGACAATTATTAATGTCAAAAAAATAAGTTTCCAAAATATACATAAATGCATCCCCATAATGGCTTTATCTCATACACTTTTCGTTTTTCTTCTTCCGCCTTCAACTTTTTAGATCCCAAAAAAAGGTCGTATTGACCTTTACAGAATACCACGAGAATACCTAAATATATTCTACAATTTTTTCTAATAAAAATCCCTTGTTTATTGTGAAATAAAAATTTTAAATTTAGCTCTTCCACCAACATTTAGATTATACAATTTATTTAGCACCACAACCTAAATATGGCCCGTTTAATAAAAATATTATTAAGGTTTGAATTTAATACTTTAACTGATCTAAATTAATAATTTTTATTTCAATATTATTTGTTTCTTTTAATGACACTTCTAAAATTTTTAATGTTTATAGCTGACTTACTAAGTTTAGAAAAAACGGTAAACGGAATTAATAATCTACATGATAGCAGGTGAGATTTGAAGTTATCTCATAAATCCCAATGTTCACCTGTGTTATTAACAGAACGTTTTCATTAAGTCATCTCTAATAGGTATTAATTTTATTTGGCACATACTCAAGACCACGTTTATAATATTAAAATAAACTTTTTCTTTTCTGAAACTGTGGGGTCCATAGGACCACAATTGGACCTCTATAAATTTGTGAGTTTCAAACTTATAATCTCTTTTCTTTAACGTGCACTTTTATTACAAACTGATATGAGTATTAATATAGTAACTTTTACACATAGAAAAAAATCTAAAAGATGAAAAATATATATACTACATAAATAATTCCTTTTAATAACTAATTTTAATATTTAATTATATTGTGTTTTTAGGTTTATAACGTCACAAATATTCATATTTTAAGATTTTTAGATGTGTTGGGGTTAATACTGAATTCACAGTGCCATTCGCGATTTAGACAATATTAGAGTGCATTATAATTAACCAGGTTAGGTATATTTGTAACAATATTGATATATTAATTCAATAAGTTTTGCTATTAGTTTTATAGCCTTTTTATTTTTATATAGAAAGTAGAAACTATAACAATGTTTGTTTTAAAGATATATGAAACTTAAACCAGCCAGCCTGTTAAAGGTTAAGCTGGTAGATTCACAAAATAGCATTTTACAATCTAATGCATGTGTTTCTACAGGGATATAAGTGTTTCGTTTATATTGTTTATGCATTTAGCCCTGTCTAGTTACATTTTAGTTTTTTGGGGAAAAATGAAAACAATAATCATATTTCTTATTTTTCTGAAAAGTAAGAAGAAATATGGCAACGTTTTTTAAACTAACAATCGCACAAGATCAAAGAGTCGCGCACGATTTTAATTAAAAAAAAATGTAGAACTATGTTATAAGATGAATAAAATTTTAATCAGTGTAAATCCGCTGAAGACTACTTTTAAACTCTTATAATTACGCTTAATTGGAAACAGCCATCGTAAGCATTTGCAGGTATTTGTTAAATATTTTTTATAGACGTAATATATTATTTAGGTTACAAAAACAACAAAAATGATATTTTTTACAAATCATTGTAAAATAAAGCATTTTCTATTTTAAAAATTTGACTAAATATTTTCAAAATTTGATATGACTCTATAATAAAAATGTTCACCTTTGTTAAATAAATCATAATACCTTTTTTATAGTGTGATACGAGTCCCTTATCTTAAAACTGACAAATCGTATTTTAGTTTGCATAAAGTAGTCTCTATCAAATCCCTTTACGAATGTTTCATTTATAGTAATGAGTTTGTTGAAACCTCTTCCGGTTATGATTACTCCTATGATAAGGGAAAATATAAATTTTTTTTTATTATAAATTAAGATTATGGTCAATGTAAAACAAATTAATTAAATTGGAAAAAAATATTATATCCAGCGTTTCATACTTTGACTCGTGATTTGAAAAACATTTGCATTAGATTTATAAATTGTTATTATTATAGTGTTTATATAACTTCTTGTGATTATTTAATGGTATAGAAAGTAAACAAAATACCGAGCTTTCTAAAATAATAATGTTATTTTAAACGCTTATATATCTCAAAATTGTAGTAATGTTAAGGTATATATATTAAATAACACAGGTTAAAAAATCATGTCAAAAAAAAGAGGTTTTTAACTATAAAATGCGTCCTTATCTCACATATATTTTTGTTTCCCGAAGTTGGCTTCAGTTTTTATGACATCCAATCAAAAAAATGGCCAAATTGACAGATTAGCGACCTCGTGAAAATACTAAAGAAAAAAAATTCAAGATTTTTTTTTATTAAAACCACTTGTATCATATAATTTTTACTCAAATAATTTAAAATAAAATTTATATCAACAAACTCTTACATCAACAATAGATAATACTTAATATGGGTATTTTAAACTAAATAAAAAAAATAATTTTAAAATTTCCCCATATCTTTTTCCATAGGGGCGCCACAATTGGGGCTTTGAATTTTTTAATCCGAACAAAGCAATTAATATTTCCAACGGGTTAAGATTTTCTCGCGCACCGGTGATATAGGTTTTTAGCCTAGGCTTTTATATCATTTTTGGTCTACTGCCTTAAGAAGGCCACTCAGCAGCTTCAAAGTGGTTGCACATGTATACTAAGCTTCCAACACAGATTTAAACTCGCAACCTCTTACGTAAGACCCGAATGTTCGCCACTGAGATAATTTAAACCAATATTCCAACCTAAATAGGACACAATATTTATCGGTTTTTAATAAAAATTCTAATTAATAAATTTAACAGTCTATTGTGAATATTAAAAAAATAAAAAAAATTTAATTTATTTTTGTTTAAATCTATTTTATTTTTTTGACATTATTTCAAAAGTTTTTAATGTTTATAACTGACTTACAAATTTTGATTAGAAAAAACGGTGAGCGAAAATCCCTGAGATGACAGGTTGTTCTTTTAAATAATACATATTAATTTAACAATTTATTGGGAATATTTGAAAAAATCACTGTGGCAAACCTTTATGTTTTATACGCAGGAGGTTGCGAGTTTAAATTCGTGAACAGGAAGCTTTTTTCTTTGGAAAAATAGTATATATGTGCAACCAGTTTGAAGCTGCTGAGTTACCTTTCTAGGCAGTAGGCCCTAAACGATGAGCCTATGCTTTGCTCGGATAGAGGAGTTAAAATCCTAATGGATATGGCGCTCCTGTGGGGAAAGGTATGGAGGAAACCTCAAACCCATTGTTTTTTTTTTGACATTTTTTCAAAAATTTTTATGTAGCTTACTTACAAAGTTGGTTAGAAAAAACGGTAAACGGATTCAAAAATCCCTATGATGGCAGTTTTGTTAGCTCATAACTTCAAAAATTTGTTGACCAATGTATTTTTTTTAATTATGTATTTTTCAAGAATTACAAATATTTTTTAAACTATGTTGATCATTGGTGGTCAACAGATATCAATGTGAGAAAGGAAAGTTTTTGAAAACAATAAAGCATAAACCCCCATCATGGGCTCATCTCATTTATCTTTTCCGTTTTTCGTAGTTTCTTTCGCCTTTGGCTTCCTAGATCCACCCATATTGTAAAGGCCTTTTTCAGATATTGCTACCTCTAGAATATCCTAAAAAGAAAAAAGTTAAGAATCTATTTATATAAAATCCCTTGTAACTTATATTTAACAGCTTAAATAATGAGAAAAGGGTTTTAGTTTATCAAACTATTACATTAGCATTTAGAAAATACAAAATATTTTGCGTCCAAACTTAAATAAGATACCGGTTTTCAATAAAAATTGTATTCAAAGTGAATTTTTTAGTTTAGCTGTTGTAAATATGCAAAAAAAGTTGCAATTTATTTTTATTTATGAATCTTTTTTTATTGACATTTTTTCTAAAATGTTTAATGTTTATAGCTGACTTACTAAGCTTGATTTATAAAATCGATAAACGGATATAAAATTTACAAAGATCAGGTTTGATCTCGTAGCAATTTAATAACTCTCAAAAATTTGTTGACATGTGTAATGAATAGACAATATTACATAAGAGTTAAAAGCCCGCTCTTAATCCTTCATTTTTTTAAGGCGTTTAGGTCATTTTATTGGTAAGACCTCCTTCTTGTTTATTTAATGTTTGTTTAATTTTTAATAGTCAAAATCATAAAAAAAGTAAAATAATAATTTTAATAATTTGGCTTAATAAATGCTCATGTCCATACTCAAGTTTAATTTTTTTAGATGGAATTAAATTTAAATAACACAGGTCAACAATATTTTGAGAGTTATGAGTTATTTACAGAGATCAAACTTGTCATCGTAGAGAATATCAAATCCGTTTACCGTTTTTCCTAATCAAACTTAGTTAGTCTGTTATAAACATTAAAAATTATAGAAAAAAAGGTCAAAAAACTCAAATAAAGATTCAAAAACAAAAATAAATTGAAATTTTGTTTTTGTAAATTCACAAATTTAAACTGTTAAATTCAAACTTCAAATATTATTTTCATTAAAAACCGATAATATATCGTGTCGTATTTAAGTTTAAACGCGAAATATTTTGTATTTGCCAATGTAAGAGCTTGATATATTAATAAAATTTATTTTTCATTATTTGTGATTAAAAATATAAGTTACAAAGGATTTTTATATGCAAAAATTTTTTTTAATTTTTTCTTTTTAGGGATATTTAGATCTGTCAATATTGTCAAGAGAGGCCATTTTTCGTTATAAACCGAGAGGAGCCAAAGACGGAAGAAACTACGAAAAACGAAAAATATATATGAGATTATAGGCCATCATGGGGATTCATTCTTTTATGTTTTTTACAAATTCACGTTTTTGTCATTGATATTTGTTGACTGTGTAATATTATAAAAAATCAAATTATTTTTTCATGTGGAAATTTTTTGTTCATTTAACGAAAGTAGATGAGTGAAATTAGATATAAACATTATAAAGGAGAAAAAAGGACAAAACGGTAAGGGCATGTTTTGATATTTTGAATCTTAATTATTTTTAATTTAAAAACTATTTCAGTTAAGTGTTTTTGATGCTAATAAGTTGATAGGAGAACTTTGAACTTACCATATTTAATGTACTATTATTTATAATTTACTTTGATAATATTTTTGGCATGTATTGTAGTATTAAAAAATTTACTTGGTGAGGGTTGTATTTAAAAATCCTTAAATCAAGCATTATTATGGACAATGTGTTTCAAAAAATCACATTATATGCAAGGATTGGAACTAGTTCCAGAACTCGGAACTTGGAACTCGAAGAACTCGTCTTTTTTTTGAAATGGAACTCGGAACTTGGAACTTAGTACCAAGGTAGTGGAACTCGAGGAACTCGAGTTCCATTCTCGAGTTCCATCGCGATTTATTTCAAATATCTCAAATTATACTATATTTAACTATATATTCTAAAAATCGTAATCACCCTTTAAAACTGTTGAAAATATTATTTAAAAAGTTTTTTTTAACCCTAGCTTGACCCACGCAAATAGGCGGTTTAGCACTTTTGCGATTATTTTATTACAAAGTGATAATTCAATAAAATTATTATAAGATTTATGATCATCTTCTAAAACTGGTTTGAAAAACAAATAATAAATTTTTATATTTGTAAATTATTTTATAACCAGCTTGAACCAAGCAAATAGGAGGTTTATACCTATTGTAATTTTTCATTCAAAATAAAATCATTTTTTACGAGGTTTGTTAAATATATGATTTCAACTCGTCAATCAACATTGATCTCAACTGTGCTGCGCACGTGGTTCATTTAGCAGTTAACTTTTTTCTAGTCAGCATACCTGAAATAATTTTAGCAATCAAGGTAGCAAGACATTTGGCTGCTAAGCTTAAAAAGCCTATTTTATCAGCAATGTTAAAATCTCAAAATCTTCCCCAATCCATACTTATGCATCAGGTGAGAACTGGACTTACACCTGTATATAGATTAATTAAATTAAGATTGTTTTTGATCAACAAAAAAATATTTTAAGTGAGTTGGAAATACCCCGATATATGGAATATTTTTCAAAAATTAGTCGAAACATAAGGCCCCGCAGCAATCTTAACAAAAGAGCTTCAGGCTCAAATTTTAGATGTTTGCAATTTTTTTTTACAAAATAATTAATTTTGCAAAGCAGTGTTAAAAACCCAATCAACCGCTTTTTCTTTATCCCTTTTGCATTTTATTGAACAAAGAGAATTCCAGCTTTTAGATAATGACATGTAAATTGTGACCTGTTTCTAGATAAAAGATTATACTTTAAATTTAACAAATGCGAGAAGGCTAAAAGTTTCTGAAATTTTTTTTTATCAAAATCCCCATCTCTTCAAAGTAAAGATTTAGGTGATCACGAGGAAATTATTTTAGATCTTCTGGAAAGATGACAGAAAAATTTCATTTTAAGAATGTTTTAAAGGACGAAGAAATAGTTACATGATGACTCAAAATTCCTCCTACGAGCAATTAAACATAGAAATTTTAAAAAACGAGAATTTGCCGTGTTTTAAGGCGGATGAAAATATTAGAAGCTGGTGGGTAGCCAACAAAGCTGAATTTTCGCTACTAGCAAACTTAACTTTAACTGTTGTATCGGTCCCCTTGACCGAGGTCAGTGAAGAAAGATTATTCTCTATTTTAACTTCCAAAGCGGCTAAAGGATGATATTTTAAATGATATTCTTTTTGTTAGAATAGGTTATTTAGTTTAATAATGAAATGTTTACATTTTACATGGTTTAATAAATAGATTGTGCAATGTGTAATATATCTTTTTTTGTATCCCTCTAGTAAAAAATATCGGAACTTGAGTTCCGATATTTTGGAACTTGTCGGTACTTCCAAGAACTTAGTTCCAGCTCTTTTAAAAATTATCTCAAGAACTTGGAACTTAGTACCAGCTTTTTTCAATGAGTTCCAATCCTTGATTATATGTAATAAAAAATATAATTTGCACATTAGAGCAAAATCTAGACCCGAATGCCTGCCCGGTGCATGTCTGAATATCGGACAGGATGGGCAGAGCCTGAATAGAATAAGAATCACGGGACGAGCTAATATTTTATATCTCATTTGCCTTATTTTAACTATTTTGACCAGGAAATTACAGCTTGCAATATACAATTTTATCCTGGCCGATGGGCCATGCTAGGTTTAATTTAAAAAATATGGCAAGCAGGGCTGTAATATCAGGGCCCGGTGTGGTCATTAATTTTAGTCTAATAATAATGACCTATTATAAAATTTTATCGTTTTCTTTAAACCTTTACCTTCAGTTTCGTTCAAAATCATTATATAATATGTTAAAAAAAAGCAAATCTGTATAAAAAAAGTACTGTCGATTGATACATTAATTCTCTTTTTATTCTTGCAAACTTATGTTTATCAATAATTAAATGACCAAAAAATTTTTAATTATTTTTTTCTATGACAAGTGATTTTCAAATAAAATATTATTAACTCAATAAAATTACATTTTTCGTTGCAAATGATAAAGACTTTTTTGCCTCGCAAAAAACGATAATTTTCTAAAATAACTGCTTGGGCACCAAGCTACATTGACAGAAAATGCTGCACTTATGTCCAAATGACTGGCCAATATATAGCGTTCGCAGAATATTTTTAAGGTGGGTTGATATACTAAGTCGTATTAACCCATAAGAAATAGAAAGCCCTTTTGAATTTTTTTGATAATTCTAATTGAATTGAAAACGGTAAATATATTTACTATCGCCTTCAAAATCTTGAATTAAACATTGCTGGACACCTAAAGAAATTAAAAATTAATATTAAATTTTATACTATAATCTAAATTTAATAGATTATTTGGGTTAATTCAGACTCATTACCTATTAAAACTGAAGCTGTTAGCATTAATAGTGACAATGACGCAGTTTTGATTGCCATCAAAATGTACAAGCTCTTCAAAAAAAAAAGTTTTTATTTAATGGAAATAAGTTTTTTTTAAATTTTTACTAGAAGTAGGTTTATAGAAAAAATATTTTAGCTACTGCCCAATTAGGACTATGGGATCGGTAAGCAAATATTTATGCTGGATCGAAAATGATATGAAGGTGCCAAAATTTTAAAATTCGGTGCAAATTTTTTGGAGGATGTCCATAATTTCTGATTTTGTTTTGATGACACAAATCAAGAGCATATAGCGAATGTAAAAGCAAGATTGGCATCTAGTGGAGGTAAATTTTAAAATAATAAATGAGCCAAAAATAGATAATATTGTATGATACATTGCGGCAATATGTAAAAAAAAAAAAAAAAAAAATCTTTTTATGTGCATTACGACTGGCACACAGTAAAAAAAATCAAACACATAGAATTTCTGTTGTGTTTTATGTAGAATAATCTTGCAATCTCGATTTTAAGTTTTCAATGCCCTTTTTAATTAATTATTCTAAAGTCAGAAAAATAACACATAATTATGATCGAAAAAGACTTCTGTTATATTGAGTACATTCTGGTCAAATTTTTCAAATTTAAAAAAATTGTTAAATAAATTATAAATAATTAAAAAATAAAAGTAAGCAACGGTGTCAATCCCTGCTTCATCATATTTTTTGAAATGTTAGTTAAGCAATTCCTATATTGATCCTCGGTTAAAATCCTAAGTCTTTGAAGTATAACATCAGCAAAATTTTAAAAACCTTAAGTATTTTTTGTGGATACTCTCGATCTTGGTCTTTATTTTTGGTGCTGATTATCATTGATAAGCCAATGCCTCAGATTGTTAGTTCGGTGTCAAACATTTTATTTCACCATTTGTATTTTTGGCACTAAAATAATGTCCCCATGATAACCTTATCTTATATATTTTTCGTTTCCCAAAGTCTCTTTTGCCTTTGACCTTATTGCTAGTCCTTATCAAAAGAGTGACAATTTTTGACCAAATTGACAAATTTTGCCACCTCGAGAACACCCTTAAAAGAAAATTCATGAATATTCTTCATATCAAAATTACTTGTAACATAAGTTATTTTGAGAAATAAAATTTTTAAGTATATTAAGTATATTAACGTAGAATATTTGGCATCCCAGCCTAAATATGACAGCATCGATTTATATTAAAAAATTATTTAAAGTCTGAGTATAACAGGTTAGTTCATTTAAAAATAAAAAAATCAATTTTGTTTTAAAATCTTATTTTACCATTTTTTTAAAATTGTCTATAGCTAACTTATAAAGTTTGTTATAAACGGTAAATGGATTTAAAAATCCCTAAGATGGCAGGTTTGGCTCTGTAGTTAGCTCATATCTAAAAAAAATTTGTTGATCTGTGTAATGTAGGGTGTTGCTATTTTTTATTATAGAACATAATTTTTTTTATTTTTCTATAAAAACCTTCAATGACTTTCAACTCAGCATCTGATCCCAAATCAAAAATTTAAACAATGAAAACAATATTTCAAAGTGACATTTATAACCTCTTTTCAAAATGGAAAAATTGTAACATAAAATTCTATCTAAATTGAAGTCCAATGTCAACATTTGTGGTGAGAAAAATGTTAAGTGTTCATACTAAGACCCTTTTACCAGAATATTTTACCAGAATAAAACAAAAATATAAAATAATTAATTTTTATATAAACATTTTTATTTTATTATTTTGTAACAAATTTGTAGGTGGGCATTATATGCCTTGTCTTGTAATTAGTTTGAATATTTAGTAAAATTGATTTGATTTGACATCTAACAAACCACGTTTTAGCGCGTTATCAATGGCGCCGAGATAATAATAAAAATTCGGGTAATAACTCATATTTATATTTGGTCCAAATTTCTGGTCTATAAAGCCCTGATTATTATTTTTTTTTAAATCTGATTCTTTGTTAAACACTTTTTTGATAATGCTAATTCAAAAATTAGCAATTTACTTTTAGTTAATTAAGATCTAATAACGAATATTATGACAAAAACCACTCATTTTGAATATTTAAATTACAAAAAATTTGAATGCCTTACGTTAATAAAATGTTTTTTAAATATATTTTTACACTTTTTTCTACTACAAGTTTATAATATAAATGCCAAAAAGCCCCAATGAAAAAATCTCATTAAAGCTCAATTAAAAATCTGAGTCTTAAATTTTTGTTTAGTCAGCGCCAAACACTTGAACAAGAACAATAAAAGTACACGTTATCTCTAAGTCACGCAAATTTTTTTGTCAGGTGTTATTCTTTAAAAATATTAATTTGGGTATAATACATATTCCACAGCAAAGTTAAACAAAGTGTTTGATGCCACAACTAATAAACTTTAGGGGTTACGATTGTCGCCGAATACCAATTTCAATGCCCAAAAAAACAACTAAGAGTTTAACTTTATTTTGGTTTGTAAAACATTTATCATTTTTTATAGATGTTTACAAAATTTGATAAATAAAAAAGGTACATGGTATTGTAAGAAGCCATCTAAATAATTAGTTTGGATGTTTAATAATTTCTTGGATATGTATTTTAATATATTAAATTGTATTACACATAAATTTAATATTAATGAGCTAATTTAGAAGACCTGCAATCTTAGGGATTTATATCCGTTTAATATATTTATTAATTACTTGTAATCTAGCTATGAAATTTAAAATTTTTAATTAATTTTAAAAAAAACAAGAAAAAATAAAAATTGAAAAAATATTTTTAATTTTTGTAAAACCTAAATGTTGATGCAAAGCTTAATATACAAAAATTTTATTTCTCATTGTTTGAGATAAAAAAAATTTAGATGTGAATTTAACATGCAAATAATTATTTTAGGGTTTTGTCTTTGTTAATATCAAAGTCGCATTAGTCCATTTGGTCAAATTCAGCTCTTATGATTAATATCTAAATAACCAAAGCAGAAAATTTCTGAAAAAGGAAAATATATATGAGATTAAGCCATAGTAACGATTATTTTCCTTCAGTTTTTTTACCCTGATTTTTTTGATGTGTTATAAGAGTAATTATGTTTTATGTTTAATTCATATAAATATTTTTTTGAGAGACAATTGTTAAACAAGTGTATAGTGCTTAATTATTTGGTCGTATTAAAAGATTTTATCTGGACTGCCAATTAAAAGTTTTTTCTTTAATCTAGGATTGGTTTATAATATATAATGTTATTTTTTATATACTTTAATAACAAAATAAACCTTAAATTTTTTTGTTCTTTTATTTACTATTTTAGCCGCTGACACAAGAGGCTTTGAAAATTTAAATGTAGCATTAAAAATTTTTGATGAATATCTATCAATAAAAATAAATTTTAAATTTTTTTTGAAAAAAATGAATGAAAACAAAGCAGGCTTTTATATTTAAAAATGCTAATCTATGGTATAGTAAATGGTTGTCCTCTATTATATTACATCTAAGCGAAAGAGGATTATATTGTTTTATATTTATATTCATGTGAATTGTAATGTATTCTATTTTGTTATTGATTTTTAATTGTACTTTTCTGACTTAATGTTTTGCATTAATATCTAAAGCTAAATTAAGCTTTAAAAATTTTTAAAAAATAAACATTTTGAGTTCAAGTTTAATATTTAAAATTTTAAATAGAATTATATATAAAATGTTTGTCTATTCAAAAATAAACAAACAAATCATTTATTTAATATTTGACCGATTTTTATGCAAAAAATTTCAAGGTTTGTCTACAACAGAACAAAAATTTTAAATTTTTAAGTGAAAGTTGATCAAGCGTTTTAAAAAACCTTATAATAAACAATACATTTTTATGGTCCAAAAGACTTTCTAACTCCATACACTCGGATATTTATCAAAGTTCGTATCTCAGAACTTTAAATTACGAGCTTTAACTTAGCTTATTTATTCTTCTATTTTAAAAAAAAATAACCTTAACCGTGACTTTTTATTTTAAAAAAATTCAACTTGCCATGTATTCCATAATTACTTTTAGTATCGTGCTAATCGTTTTATGTGATGTTACAAGTATAATTTAAAAATTAACCTTATTTTTTTTTTGAATATTTCGGCCTGAAATTGGAAACTATAGATTTGTATTTTGTCATATCCAATTTAAATACCTTCTTTCTCTTCCCTCTGTTAAAAAAGGATTGTGCTATGAAGCATAGAAAAGCTACCCTGGGTAAAAATAACAATTTTAATAAAAAGCTCTTGTTTTATAAATTTAAAAAAAAATAAACCTCAATGGTAACATATAATTTAAAATTTTAATAAAAATTTAAAAAAACTTTTTTCGTATAAATTTTGATTAATTTATTCAAGGCGTATATTTTTGTCGATAAAAAATTGTTTAAATAAGATACCGTTCAAGTCAGTCCAATTTTTAATTTATATCCTCCATGCCTAAATTATTTCGTGAGAACCTCTTAAACTCACTTCTTAAAAAACTATTTTGGCCTATTTAATTATAAGGAAAATTAGAAAGATATATTCTTGAAATACATAAAATCATTTGACAGTTTTTTATATTTTATCTTTTAAATAAAAAAATTCAGACATTATTGTTATATTAAATGCAGATTATTATATTCATGGTAAAATGCATTTTACAAAAAAGATCGAGTGAAAGAAGGGGGTGGGGGGAGGGGGGATTATATTTTTATACAATTTCAAATGTTAATAAACATTTTTAATAAATTTTTTTATTAATTGTTTTTGTAGAGGCAAAAGCTAAAGGTTATTTCTTTTATATTATAATTAAAAAAATTTTAATTACAAAAAAAACTTATTACTATAATATATTAGTTTGTCATTAAAATATAAATATATAAATGATTTACAAGTATAAAAGAAAAGTAAGAACAATAAATTATCAATAAATAATGCAAAAAAGAGAGGAAAAGGATTTGTCATTATGCATTAGTAGTTTAATGCGGGGTCGACCAAGCCTTCTTAAATTTTACCTAGTTTTGAGCCGATATATTTTTTATTAAATTTTTTAAAAAAAGGAGACAAATATTTGTTTGTTACAAATTTGGAAAAATATATGAACAGCTTTTCCAAATTAACACGGCGCTGGTGATTGCAATAGGAACGAAAATTTAAAAAAATGTTATTTATTGTTTTTTGGCATTTTTGGTCTCTACCAGGGGTCATGTCATTTGAAGGAGGCGTGGGAGCCAATGCAGGGTCAAGTGCCAACCAGGCCAGTGGCAGGCCTAATGAAAAAGAAGTAGGTTTTTCTATCAGGTCCCTTTGTCTCGGCCACAACTTTAGTATATTAATTTTTTTCTTGGTAGGGTGGAAAAATTGCTCATTTGATCTCAGAGCTAGCCTATAAATAAACTGGGATTGGGATCATTAAATATACCAGTAATTTTTAAGAGATTGATCAGTGCCTAAATGAGGTTTTATTTTATTAATGTTGCAAAAGCTGGCCTTTAATAGAAATGGTAAAAAATCAATGTCTAGAATATGGAGTTGCACAAATACGGCCAAATAATTAACCAAACAAACCAGAGTTTGGGTATCATAATCAGTTATAACCCGGGTATCGTAAAATTCCCAGAAAAATATATTCCTGACAAAACTTTTTGGTACATATTGAAATTGAGTCTAAGGTGAGCTTGGTAAATTTCGTTTAAAAGAAAATACAGCTCTCACAATATAAACAAGAAGATACTTGTGTAATTCATCCAAGTTTGTTTAAAATTTTCCACATTTTGGGTTGTACATATGTAACTTTATAATAAAACTATATGAAATCCCATATAATTTTAAATATCAATAAATTTTATATGTTTTGAATATGGAAGAAGCCTTTATTTGCAAATTGCATCAGTTTCTTATCATTTTGTCAATTACCTATGGATTTCAAACTATATTGATATAGATCTCAAATTTCTAATAATGTGTACATATATAATTTCAAGTTCCTCTTAATTAAGTGCAACCAAATGGTTGCGTAATGTCAAAGAAATCTAATAATATAAAGCTTATTGTATTTTATCAGAGCTAGAACCCATTTTCATATATGAGTGATTCTGGGAATCTGCCCCCAATAAACCAGTCTTTGAGGTTAATTTTAATTATTAATATTTATTTGGCAAACGTGATTAAAATCTCATATTGAAAGTTCCCTTGAAACAATGCATAACTTAAAAGGCACTAAGACCTTAGTTTTTTATGCAAAAAACCTAACAATGTCTTGTTTAATTTATTTATTGATAATGCGCTAGCACATGGCCAATTTTTATTATATGCAATTTTTCTTTAATATCTTTTAAAATTAAATAAATTTTACAATTTCACTTAGGCGTCAGGAAGACACCAAAATGAGGCTTCGAAAAAACATACGCTCATTTAAATCATATTCACACTTTTAATTCGATATTATCAAAATTCATTTAGTACATGGTACATTTAATTAATCCAACGAAATTTTTACTTGTATAATGTTTAATTATTACTTGGATGGTGAATTAAATAAATCACATGTGCAAACTTTTCCGATACTTTCTTTGATCTCTCTAGCGGATGAGAAGTGTTGTTGAATGAAAAACACTTTTTAAAAAGTAAATATTTTTAAAATAATATTTTTTAGATATTTTTGGCGGAGCAAATTTAATAATATTAAGTGGAAGAAAAAATAAAAATGTTGTATTTTTTTGGATTGGGGGGGGGGGGGGGGGGGGGCAGTGCTCCCCAAAAGGGGTCTATAATCGCACCTGTTTAAAACTTTTGTTACTAGTACCCAATCATTTTATGATATAGAACCCTTAAATACCCCCAAAACAGAAAAATCTTAACTTTGACATCGATTAGCTAAAATCTGAGGTACTGGTTTAAATACTTATTTCGTAATCAGCAACACAATCCTGATCAAAACAATAATTGCCATAAATGATGAGCTTAAAGTGGTTCAATTTTGTTGTCCAGTGTTATTCAAAGTTATGTATTGCGTGCCACCTGTTCCTTGCGAAGTGCCGCAATATTTCAAATAAAAATAATTTTTATATGAATGTAACATAATTGATACCTTAATTTTAAATGCAAAAATCTAAAAAAAACATATTATTTTTAGTCCAATATGAAGGTAAGTAATCAACTTTTGTTGTTCGTTCAGGCACTAAAAATAGAAACTTTAAACAGGCGAAATAATTTAAGGTCATAATTTTTTTTAATTAATTTTAAATATGTATTTTAAATTTATTCTTTTTTTTAAGAATGCGTTTAGAGTTTTTCTAAATGTTGCAAAATGTTTTAAATTATTTGTTCTAAGAGTCCCGTGTAAATGATTATTAGTTATGTTTATATATATTTTATATGTTATATTAATTTATCAAAATTTCTAAATAAATTTAGAGCAACTCTGGGTGTAAAAAATTATTAATTTAAAAACTCAAATTTTAAATTCTCAAAAGTTTTTAAACGAAAAATGAAATTGAAACTCTAAATATTAGAATAATTTTTTTGCACTAATTTTTATAGCATGTATGTTTTGCGATTAGGAGATTGCAACAAAGGGCACGTGCAAAGTGAGTTTTTTGAATATTAAAAATTCTAAAAATTTTTTTTTTTTTAAATTTAAAAAAACTTTTTTTTTTTCAGAAAAAGCATTTTATGTGCATAAACAAATTTAGTAACTTTTTAAAAATTTACGTTATGTTACAAAATAAAATTTAATATTTTAAAAATTTCACGAAAATAAAAATCACTTTACACATGCCCAAATATATTTGTATCTTTAAAAATAAATTACAAACATATAATTTGTTAACTTTTTATTTTAAAGTGTACACCGAAATAGGTATTCCAAGTTTAATATGTAAATAAAATGTATTTTTTTTAATTAAGAACAATATGCTATATAGTTCTGCCTTAATCCAAATTCATTTTTTTTTCATTAAAGTTTAATAGCCACTATTTTTAACAACATTGTTAGTAATTGATATATTTGAACCCATACTAACATTAATTTGAAATACGTCGAATATTTAAACTAGATTTCAAAACCAAGCTGAAAGTTAAAACTTGTGATAATTTATACAAATAAAAAACAAGAAATGCCAATTTTAAATAAAAATCTTTTGCAAAATTTGAGATTGTAATATTTGAACTCAATGAAGCATTTGCTTGATTTCCGAGGGTCTAGTTTACCTTATGATACATCTTATCCTTTTTTTAATCCTTTTTTCGGTTATTTAATACATTAAACAAGGCCAGAGATTTTTGAATACTTAACTTATTTGTATTTAGAATGTGTATGTTTTTGATCGCAGCATTTGGGTCCTATGGGAGACCATTAATTTTTGCTGCTAAAGGCACGTGAGTTTTTTTTCGTGCAATTATTAAAATTTTTAAAAATTTTATTTTGTTATTAAACGCAGATTCTTAAAAATTTGCCAAATTTAGTTTAAAGCACGTGCAAAGTGAGTAAAAAATTTTTATTAACATTTTAGAAATTTCCCATTACAAAATAATTTTTCAAAAATTTGAAAATTTTACGAAAATAAAATATTCACTTTGCACGAGCCCTTATGGACATAAAATGCATTTTTTTAAATAAAAAATAATAAAAAATTTTTTAAAAAAATTTTTGAATTATTTAGAATTTTAAAAATTCTACTAAAATAAAAACTCAATTTGCACGTGCCCTAATGAAACTTTGCTAAAAATATTACAAAAATTTATTTTGGTAAGGGGGGGGGGGGGGGGGGTAGAAAAATTTGCTCATTTGATCCCAAAGCTAGTCTATAAATAGACTGAAAATTGGGTTCAAATACATCTAATTTCTAAAAAGAACAGATGGATCAGTGCTTAAGTGATAAAAAGGTTTAATAATATAAGAAAGTAATTTGTCACTTAGATCATTTTTTTTAAATTTACCGGTGCATGCAGGGTTAAGATTACCTGCTAAAAAACCACCTCCAAACCCTTCTTTTTTGAGAGAAACATAGTTGGCATCTTTCTCATTAAGAAGTAGCATCCATCTGGCGTGGTAAGTCAGCTTGGCAGTAATTGGAGGCCTAAAGGAGGATCGTTTTAATTTTGTTGTATCAGTTGTACAAAATTTAAACCCGACTCTTTAGGGTTGGTGGTAAGTTAATCTACGATGTCAGACGTTTATCGTGGTATATTTAGATGATATACTACCTGTAAATAAAACAGTAGATCCAAAAAAACTAGGCTTAAAATTATGATTTAGACAGCTAGGAAAAATTAATGTAACGCAGGTTAACAAATTTTTGAGAGTTATGAATTAACTTCTGAGATCAACTGCTAAAATCCATTTTCCGTTTTTCTTCTAATCAAACTTAGTCAGCTATAATAAACATTGAAAATTTTAGAAAATAAGGTAAAACAAAAAACACTAAAAAAAAATAAATTAAATTTTTTTTGCAATTTACAGCAATCAAACTATTAAATTCAAACTTCAAATAATATTTTTATTTAAAACCGATATCGCGTGGTAAAGTTTGAACGCGAAATAATTTGTATTATAATGCTGGTGTAAGAACTTGATATATTAATAAAAAATTCTCATTATTTGTGATTATAAATATAAGTTAAGATATGCAAAAATTTTAAATTTTTTCTTTTTAGGGTAGATTAATATATTATTTGGTCAAAAAAGGCCATTTTTTGTTAAGAAGGGATCTAAGGAGCTGAAGGCGGAAGATACTAAAAAAATGGAAAATATATATAACAAAGGTCAACAATTTTTTGAGAGTTATGAGTTAACTACAGAGATTAAACCTACCATCTTTGGGAATATCAAATCCGTTTACAGTTTTTCTTAATCAAACTTATTTAGTCAGTTATAAACATTGAAATTAAGAAAAAGGTCAAAAAAAAAACAAAAAAGATTTAAAAACAAAAATACATTGAAATTTTTTTTTGCATATTCACAATAGTTAAATTATTAAATTCAAACTTCAAATAATATTTTAATTAAAAACCGATAAAATATCGTGTCGTATAAGTTTGGACGCGAAATTTTTTGTATTATCGAAATGCCGATGTAAGAGCTTGATATATTAATAAAAAAAATTTCCATTATTTGTGATTAAAAATATAAGTTACAAAGAATTTTATATGTAAAAATTTTTTTTAATTTTTTCTTTATAGGGTATATTTAGATCTGTCAATTTGATCAAAAAAGGCCATTTTTCGTTATAGACGGATTTAAGGAGCCAAAGACGGAACAAACTAAGAAAAACGAAAAACATATATGAGATTAGGCCATCATGGGGATGCATTCTTTTATGATTTCTAATCTCGTTTCTGACCTAAACATTTGTTGACCTGTGTATTTTCATAAACTTAATTTTGTGACATATATTTGTTGACCTGTGTAAGTGGAAAAGAATTGCCAAGGCCAAAAAAGCAGAAAAATAAATTCTGATTGATATAAAACCATAGTAGTAAGATTTGATTTTTATGTTAAAAAATATTTACAAAGTTAAAATATAGTAATTACATAATTCGGTAAGTTTGGTAACTTTTACCAGTTCTGTACTTTAACTGTTACTGTCTTTTATTGTCATCCCTTAATGTCAAACTAAATAAGATTCTATTATTAATTCTTCAAGGCACATTAAAAGTTATAATTTTTGTAATTAATATTCCTTTAAGATAAATTTATAAATATTGTATATCAAATCTCTCCAAATAATTTTTATGACATTTTATATAATATCATATGGCACATCGCTCTTTAGTTGATACTAATCGCTCGAAGAGAAATGTTGCTGGGGGTCATGTTGAAGGTATGTTTAAATTTGTATTTTGCTTAATTTACCTTAGAAGGTCAACAAATAAGAAAAAATGATTGACTAGATGAAAACTAACATTATTATATATTTTTACCTATTACAATATTAAATTTTCAAAATTTGCAATAAATAAATATGAAATTTAGTTAAATACACTAAAAACTATTTAAATAATCTTTTATATTGAAACTAGCTATCTTTAATTTAGTTAAATTTCCATAGTTGGTGCAACCCTCTGCTGAATAAAGGTGTTAAGGTTATATATAATTAAACGATTCATGTGGTCTTCCAAAAATTTTTTAAACAAATTTTTTCTCAGAGATTTTGAAAACATAAAAGAATGCAACCCCATGATGGCATAATCTCATATATACTTTTCGTTTTTCTTAGTTTCTTCCGTCTTTGGCTCCTTAGATCCGTCTATGACAAAAAATGGCCTTTTTTGACCAAATTGAAAGATCTAAATACACCCTAAGAAGAAGAAATATGAAAATCTACATAGTATATAAAAATTCCTTGTAACTTATATTTTTATTCACAAATAATGGAAAATAAATTTTATTAATATATCAAGCTTTTACATTAGCATTTAGATAAAATAAAATATTTTGCGTCCAAACTTAAATATGACACGATATTATCGGTTTTAAATGAAAATATTATTTGAAGTTTGAATTTAACAGTTTACCTCGTGTGAATATGCAAAAATAAAATTTAAATTTATTTTTGTTTTTGAATCTTTTTTGTTTTTATGACCTTTTTTTCTAAAATTACCAATATTTATACCTGATTAACTAAGTTTGATTAGGAAAAAAGGTAAACGGAGTTAATATTCCCTTTCATCTCTGTAGTTAACTCATAACTCTCAAAATGTGGACCTGTGTAATGAGAAATAAATACATCGGCATATAGATAATACAAAATATTTCGCGTCCTGACTTAAATATGACACGTTATTGGTTTTTAGATAAATATTATTTGAATTGAATTTAACAGTTTAGCTGTTGTGAATATACAAAAAAAATTTTGATTCCTTTTTGTTTTTAAATCTATTTTGTTCACTATTTTTCCTAAAATTTTTGTTTATAGTTGACTAAGTTATAGAAAAAACGGCAGAATTCGAAAATCTAAATTGCAGGTTTGACCTTTGCAGTTAAATCATAACTCTCAAAAATTTGTTAATCTGTGTAATAGATACATATTATTAACATAATTTAGGAGTCGTTAGTCCAGTGAGACCTCTGACTACTTCATCTGCAATAGGTAAAAAACATAAAGGGCGTTTTAGAACAGAAGTTTTATCTAGATATTAGACAGATAACAATTTGATTTCTAGCATAAAGTCTTGGTCCTTAATCGGCAGATAAAATTTGGTACAAAAGAGTCTGAGGACTAAAGAGTTTAATATTTTTTAGATTGGCCAAATTTTCACTAAAATGTGCGCTTTTGCTGAACGCTAACTTACCTTTAAATTTAACTTTCTTTTTAAACTTAATTCACACATTTTGTTACAATAAATTTTTTTAAATTGGTCAATATTATAATGGTATTTTTAAGATATTAAAGTTTTATGAACAAAATGGTAAGGGTAGTATATTGCAAGTTATATTTTTTAACAAAAACAATAAAAAAAAATTGGTAAAGTTTAAACAATGTGTTAATTCATTTTTAGCTTGAGATTTCGACAAGAAAAAATATAATTTTCTTCAGATGCGGCTCAAATATCTTAGTAGCAAACAAATCTTGCACATAAGATTGCGAGTTCAAATCCGTGCACAGGAAGCTTTTTTCTTCATATAAACTGTATAATGTGCAACCACTTTGAAGCTGCTGAGTGGCTTGATTAGGCAGTAGGCCCTAAATGTTATGCCTAAAGTAAGAACCTAGGACAAAAACCTATTCGCCGGCTTACGATCAAATCTTACTATTTAACCCGTCGGCAATATTAATCGCTTTTCTCGAGGTAAAAGAGTCAAAGCCCTAATTTGGTACCCTAAACAAAGAAAGGTAAGGGGGAAACCTCAAACCGATTGCTTGTTTCCTATTCTTTAAATGTGGAGGCGTTAATGGTTATGTTTTCTAAATTTTTTTGCAATTTGTGTGTTGTATAAGCAAAACGCTCGACGTTACTATGGCATAAATCAAAAAAGCCTATATCCATTAGCGATCAAACAACAGGGTTCGAAAGCTTACCTGGTCAGATAGCCACCAAAAAGCAGAGCGGACAAAGCCTAAATTATAAGAGGTCCGAGTCAGAGCCTGGCCCGACCAATTTTTTGAATCTTTGCCTTATTTTTTTAAGTTAACAACTTAAAATGATAAATTTATTAATGTATGATAAAGGATTTACTTAAATTTAATTTTAAGTGTTTAAAAGCAAAAATATAATTTGCAAATAAAATTTTCCGAGCCTTATTTTCAAATTCGGGCCGGGCCTAAATTATAATCAAATGTCGGGCCTATAGTCATAAAATTTACCTGAACGGGCCCGAATATCACGATCGGTTTAAACCCTAATATATATGACCTTTTGCCGAGAAGCTAGATTAAATATTTATATTATTGAGAAGAAGAAGAACCATCCTACTTTTGTAAGACTATATGATTACTAGACTAAGTTTCTCTAAAATATAATAACATACGTCTAAAAAAATTAATGTATATTCAAACAGGTTTATAAAAAAGATAGAGTCTATTTACATTCTCGAGCAGGGCCAATCAGTTTGTAAGGTCAGCGCCTGCAATGCTTGGGGGCAACTTTTCATTAATAGTAAAATTAGGTTTTGACCAAAATACTGAACAATTCGTTAGGCGCTAAAAGACAGTTTGAAAATATCAGGCAACATTCATATTTATGTTAGACAGAATGTTTTGCATCTAACCTATATAAGACACAATTTTTCACCGGTTTAAAAAATATTGTTTTGAGTTAATAAATAATTATTTTAACCTTTTTGAATTTTTTTAAATTTTTACCAAAATTTTATAGTTTATAGGTGGCTTGCAAGCCATTAAAAAGAGTACATTTGTATGAGACAAAAGGTTTGATCTTTAAAATTAGCTAATAGATCTCGTCGAAATGTGAAGTTTAAATTTTTAGTAATTTCTTCAAAAAAAATTTCGTTCATACGTAAACTTTCTGCCACTCTACTAAGGGCGCCACTCGTCGCGTTCCGTGTTAAGGTACATATATTTTTTAAATAACTTAAAAAAACTTTTTAACTTTAACTCTTTTATTTCAAAAAATAATTTTTTAAAAATGCGTTTTATATGGAAAAAATTTTTTAACTTTGATTGCCCCCTAATAGATGTAAAAATGTTGCACCAACTTTGTAAGAAAAGAGATGGTAAATCAAAAAATAAGCGATACCAGACTATTTAAACTAAATAGAACTCTAAAAAAAAATAATTAAAGTCAGAAATTAAAAGCCGGTCCGGTCCGTTGCTGGCTTTGAGAAAAGCCAATGAGCCGGGCCAAAAAAGCACGGGCAAGGCTGGACAAATTTTTTAAATCTTTTTCGGCCTTATTTTTTTTTTAAATATTGGTAAAAGAACTAAAAATGGTAGTTTTATTATCACGCAATAAATAGTATTACTTCCACTCTCTATTTTATTTAACATTTAAAAAAAAATTTATAGATTGAAATGTAACTTCATCGGGCTTCATAAATCAAGGCCGCTCTGGTTGGGCCTAAAAAATATCTAGTTTATGCCTGGCCGGACTGAACCGCAGGTTTGGGTGGGCTGAGCTCAGGGTTGGGTATTAATCAAAAAAAGATCTAGAATATAGATATAAATCATTTGAGTTTTTTTTTTTTCAAATAGATCAAAGATCATAAATTGTTTTTTAAAAACCTAGAGAGATCATAAATCATAGATAGTATGGCCTCAAAAATAATGATTTAAATCATAGATCATTTTATAAATTTAAACATTATATGATAAAATAAAGATAACTGCCTAAACATTTATTATAATATGAAATAGTAAAATATAATATACTTAAAATAAAAAATAGGTGGTACGATTGACTATATTTGTAACAATTCATAGATGTTGATTGTATATAAAAAAAAATGGTTTTATTAAACGATACATTTCCAAGTATATCAATTTAATTGAAGGATCTTTTAAATAATTTAAAACCTCCAATTCAACCGTGTTTGAATTTACTATTATTTTGACTTTCATAACCAAAAAAATCCTCGCTCGTGGAAATACAAAAAGGTACAACTTTGGGCTCTACAATTTCTAGAGAGTGGATATTTTTGTGGCTTCTAAAATCAGTAAAATCAATTTTTTTTTTCGTCATCACAAACCCTTCGAGCCTTTCGGGATGAGAGGCTGCTGCCAGCAGGACATATGTATCAGAAAATTCAAGTAAAAAATGTGCCCTTAAAAATCAATAGATTTGTAAAACTGATTTTATTTTCTACATCCAATGTTATTTCTCCAAGATTAATTTGATCAACCTTATAGCAACCTACTAAAAGTCATAGTCGGATCTAATTGGGATCTAGCACAAACTTTGCAAAATTGCAACGTTCCCCAAATTCCGCTCATCGCACCATCACAGGTTGCCACAAGCTCTCTCCGGTTGAACATCTTCACCAAGAAACCAAAATACTACCAGTACAAGCCCATTGTCAGATGTTAGCAGACCAATACCTTGCGTCTTGTTTATTTCCTGACCATCCTTGTTACGAGCTTAAGCACCATTCTTTCCCAGCTAGACAAATGAAAGGACCCCACTTCTCTCATTGCTTAACCCAAATACAGCCTTTAGACAAAAATATTTCCTTCACACCTCTGCAGTTAACAATACCATAGCTAACTATCCGTTCTTCATAGTTTTTAACTGCCGGCCCCCTCCCGTATCCCCTTTAGCAAACACTTTACCCCGGAACATCCGTTCCCACCTGCTCAGCTCCGGTCTGGACAATGCCATCTACTTGCAAACTTTAGAGCACGTCTGGACCCATCTTTAAATCTGCTACGACTGCAAATCAGCATCTAACGTACAACACTGGCTCATATGCCCCAACCGCGGGCCTCCTATCTCTCAATCCATCCCTAGCTGCCCTCAAGCTAAATCTTACTATGACTTCCAAAAAATTTGGTAATAAAAAACCATCATCCATATCATAAATGTGGTATGACGAATTAAATATTTTATAATATTTCAGGTTTCTAGGTAATTAATGGGTCAGTCAAACTATTTTACAGGTATATTCAATAAGTTTTTTAATGCGAATAAAATGGCAATGTCGAGAAATCAGTTTTAAATCAAGCAAACGAATTTTCATTGATATTTTTGGGTCAGCTGGGGCTATTTAATGATTTAACTGGTGTATTCAATAAATTTTCTTAATGCGATAGAAATGTGACAAAAATGTCGCAAAACCAATTTATAATCAAGCAAACCAATTTTTAAATGATATTTTTGGGTCAATTAGGGTCGTTTGACGATTTTACAGGTATACTCAATAAATTATCCTACTGAAAAAGAAATGTGACCAATGCAAAATTTTTGCGATATTTGTGTCACATTTCTTTCGCAATAAGAAAATTTATAGAATTCACCTGTAATATAGTCAAATAAGCCTAACTGACCTAAAAGTGTCATTAAAAATTTGGCTTAATTTTTAATTGGTTTCACATTTTGGTGACATTTCTTTTGCATATAATTTCTTAACTACACCTTTAAAATCGTCAAATGCCATGACCCAAAAATATCAAACATTGTTTGCTTGATTAAGAACTGATTTTACGACATTTTGGTGACTTTTTTTTCATTAAGAAAATATCTTGTATAGACCTGTGAATTTCAATTGACCCTATCTGACCCAAAAATATCAATATAAATTCCCTTGCTTGATTAAAAACTGATTTCGCGACATTTTGGCGACATTTCTTTGGCACAATAAAAATTTATTTAATACACCTGTATATCAAGATCCCATAATAATAATTTTAATGTTTTTTATGGATTTCTAACGTGAATTTAAAAAAAAATATTTTTATAATTTTTAAATAATTTTATTTTATGAATTTTATTTTTGTTTTTTATAATTTTTATTAGTATCACGAATTTAATAAAAAAACATATGTCTTTCAAACTTTCCGCAAAACAAATTATTTACCAGGTTGCCTTATTTAACTCCAGCGAATGGCCCGCATATTTAATTCAAATTTATTATACTTCGGTGACCTAGGTTTTTAGGCCTAGGCTTCCAAAATGAACGGATTTATGACGGATTTATGTTGTTTGTTGTTTATTGCCCCAATAAGGGGAGATATAATTGATGCCATTTGTGTTCTCTATAGAGAACAATAGCTCCACGATAACGCGCTATCATTAGAGCCATGAACGGATTTATAAATGGGGATTACCATTTTCCACCTATTTGAATTGGGCTAATATGTGGGAAATGGTAATTGGAGCTAAAAAATTTGGCATTATGAGAAACAAACCCTTTAATTCAACTCCGTGCGAGTGATCAATCCGGGGAAACTCTATACTTCATGTATTAAACTATAGATGTCTGGGTCTTTTAATAAATGAGGACTTCAATATCGACAAGATTATTGAGGAGCGGGCGTTAAGGGGAACGAAGGCTATTCATCTCTACGGCCCGTTCCTGCGGTCCAGCTCCATACCAATAAATGTTAAATCTTATATTTATGTTTCAGTCATTCTAACAATTGTAACTTATGGAGCGGAATTATTTGGTCTTCTCTAATAAATCATTGTCCCCGCTTTCTAAGACTAACGCTCAAGCCTTTTGCTTGACTATTGAAAAATTTAGAAAAAGACTAACTAGCCTAAACTTTACTATGACCTCAATATTAGTACTTTTGACGTTCATGCAAAAAAGATTCCGTGCGTTTTAAAATCTCAGTATAGTAAAACATTTATAAAAGATCTAGTCTTATCAAAACCTAAGTTTTGCAAATGGACGTGGGCTTCGCGTTGCTCTAGATATTTTAATAAAAACAAAATATCATTTTATGAAGACCCAAATATTATTTCAAAATTATTTGGTCTAAACCTTGGCAAAGCTAGTCTTAGCGAGTAGGGGAGACTGGGGCATTACGGCCGATGGGGCAAATAGGCCAATTGCTATACTTCAGTCAAATATAATTCGAAAAATCTAAAATTTTCATCAAATACCTTTTAGTAATTAGTGAGCATACAATAAATTTTTATTAAGAAAAAATTTATTTTAAAAAAGTTATAAAAAAACTGTTTTTTGGAATTTTTAACGATATTTTTAGGGCCATTGTTTTTCGTTTAATTTTTTTTTACTATAGATAAAATAATAAAACTTTATATTTTTTGATATAAAAAACATCTAGCATTACAATGATATAAGTTTTACATGATAAAAATTTAATTAAATATGTTTAATTTTAAAAATTTAGAGTTTACTCCTAGTGGGGCATTGCGGCCGGGGGCAAATCGGCCACATTATCATTTAATTTTCATTTAATATTTTTGAAAAATTTACATGGTAAGAAATTATAAATTAAAAAAGACAAAAAAGGTATGTGATTATTCTAAAGTCGTGGACCTGATAAATCAAGTAATATAAATTATTTTAATTTTAGGGAAAGTGTGTATCTTGATATTAAGGATTTTAGATATTCCTAGAACAAATTTGAGTAGATTTTTAAAAAATGTGGCAGAATGCCTGTATTTAATAAAGAAATGGAACAGGAAATATTAACCTATATATTAAAATGTGGGTTAATATTTTTAGGATTTAACATTAAACAAGTATGTTTTATAATTTTATTTTTAAGGTTAGAGTAATTGCCTACGAAGTGGCACTAAAACTGAAAAAATGCCTGATTCCTGGAAGAATGCTGGCATGGCTGGTTATGACTGGCTTAAACAATTCAGAAAAAGAAATCCTGAAATTTCTCTCAGGACCCCAGAGGCCACTTATATGGCTAGGGCTGAAGGCTTCTCCGAAGAAAATGTGGGATTGTTTTTTAAACTATATGATGAAATTTTAGAGGCGTAAAGTTATTTATAATAAAATTTAGATATCAAATACAGCCCCATTCAATATATAATATGGATGAATCTGGCTTTGTAAAAGTTCAAACTCCTAGCAAATTGTTTGCATTTAAAGGGAGTAAGCAGATTGGGTGCTTGACCACTGCTGAATTAGTGACTGTTGCATTAGCCATTAATGCAACAGGAAACTGTCTACCACCCATGTTCCTTTTTCCCAGAAAAAAACTAAAGGACCATTTCCTAAGAGGTGGTCTTTCAGGGTGCATAGGAGTAGCCACAGGCAATGGATAGATGATTGATTCATTTATGATATTTAACATTTTAAGCAATGTGTTAGACCTTCTGTAGAAAACAAAACCTTACTTATTCTAGATAATTATATAGCTCATAGATCCATCATGGCAATTGATTTTTGTGAAGCAAATGGAATACATTACAACCCTTAGACTTAACTATGTTTGGACCTCTCAAAAAAGCCTATTCAACTTTAGAAAATCTTGTGCAAACCCTGGTTACAAATTTGATATTTATGATGTTCAGCTATTAGTTATGGATTTAATATATCGGTGAACATTAAGAATATTTGCAGTGGATTTAGAGATATTGGAATACATCCTTACAATCCACAAATATTTGGGGATGATGATTATATTATTGACAAATACACAAAAATACATAATGATATTACTACTGATGATAAAATTGAGGTAGAAATGGAAAATTTACCATCAACTTCACAAGCCTGTAAATCTAATGATAATTCTATAGTAGAATCAACTTCAGAAGCTAATACTAGAAAAAATAATTCCTATCCCAAAATATATAATTAGAAAGAGTAAAGAGAAAAAAATGAAATCCACTATATTTACGAAGATTCCTAAGAAAAAATTTAAAAAACAATAATTGTATAGTTTGCAACAAATCATATTACGCACGATCTAACAAAGAAGAGCTTCAATGCCGAGGATGTGAAGGTTGGGCACACTCATCTTGTGCCCAACATGATACTTTATATGTTTGTCATATTTGTTTATCATAATTAACTTTAAATATTTTGTAAAAATTTGAATAAATAATTGTAAGTAGTCTTTGAAATGCCCAGTAACAATAGGAACAGCTGATTTCCGGTATTAAAAAGATTTTTAAAATTTCCCGAAGCAATGTTCACTCCGCAAAAGATATTTTATAAAACCTCTATTGTCTTTTAAAAAAAAAAAAAAGAGGTGACGAATTGCCCCTACCTAATGGCCGTAATGCCCCATGCTGACCGATTTACTCCATTTTTTTATTTTTATTAAAAAGATTCAATTTTTTAAAAAAAAATTTATTGTAAAGAAAGGTGCCCTGCATCTATAATTTGGTTTAAAATTTTTTGTCCTAGCTAATTTCATTTTCTAGAAGACTCTGAATTTTACCTGGCCGCAATGCCCCAGTCTTCCCTAAATATAAAAACGACACATTGTTTAAATCGTACAGGAACCCTTTTTATTTTTCTTTAAAAAAATTATTGATTGCATAGAATTATCTTTTGGCTGCAAACTTCTGCATTATATGAGAACAGGTAATTGGTGGAATTTTAAAAAAGCAAGATTACTAAAATTAATTACAAGCGACTTCGACTGTCCTTGTTGTAAATCAATAGTTGAATACCCACTTGCTCATTTCTTTCTCCACTGCTCTGCTTTGCATGAATTTAAACGCTTATACTTGCATGAATTAATATCTTCAAATAAATGTGATAGATCAGTCTCAAATTTTAAATATAATTAAATATTGTCATTTTGCTGGCCGAAATTTTTTTAGCTCTTGGTCTAGATTAAGTGATTGCCTAGTACCCGACAGGGCTAAAAGGGGCTATGCCCTGACGGGTATGCCGTCTCTTTCAAGAGATATAGGGCAAGGGGGGCATTGTTTTAGCAGGTGAATGACTCTGGCCTTCGACTTTTGCCAGGGTTGTTAAGCTTGCATGCTATAAGTGGAGAGTGCGGCGTCATTTCGATGGATTTTATGGTATTGGCGGAGAGACGCGCTTAATTTTATTGAAACTAGGGGTTATGAACGTCGACGCATAGCAATTTCAATGCTCCTCACCCCCAAATAAAGGCTTTACGCTCTTTAACTCTATTGTAAAACGCAACAAAGCTTGCCTGCCCTCAAGGTCGCTTAACCTTTCAAAAGGGTTAGGGCGATGTGAATCACACCAATTATAAAATTAGGTTGAAATAAAAAAAAAGTTATAAAAATTAGCGGCTAGTTGAGCTAATGAAACTATAAAATGTACTCATTTTAATGTTTTTTCCAAATTATTTTGATAAATACATTGATATAATATAATACTAAATAAATATTATACAATCTTCAATGCTGAAGTTATAGTTTGTACTTTGAACTAAGGCAACAATTAATATTTTTTGAATATGAACTTTTTCATTGAGAAGTTTAACTGCTAGTACAATAAAACCCTAAACATTTTATTGCCTTAAACCTTCATGTAGCTGACCGAAAAAACACAGTTGTACTTTAGAATTTTGATCTAAACCGATTGTTATTATCATTGTAAATGTTTTTTTGCTGATGATTAAACAATTTAATAAACATTTGTTAAAACGGTTCAAAGGTCAATTTGTAATACTTTGCTACATAAAAATTGTTTTTATGAACTATAACTTGTTTATTTCACCCCTCTTTAGATTTCGTACTGTATTAGTTCCGCTATAAAACACTTAAATTTGATATAATTTTAAAATTTACATTTTTTTTCTACCGTTTTTTGTGCTTTAAAATTGATGCAATTTGAGATTTAGTAGTTATATAATGAATTCCTTAGCAATATTCGTGTTTATAATTTTTACCATTATAGGTTAATTACTTTTAATTATAGCTTTACCTCAAGCATAAAATGTAAAATTATCTTACAATGGCTTAAATTTTGTACTTAAGTTTAATTATTTCATACACAGGTCAACAATTTGAGACCTATAAGCCACTTTAAAGACCAGACCTACCTTAAGATCTTTTTACCGTTTTGTCTAATCTGACTATGTAAGCCAGCCGGTGAACATTGAAATTAAAAAATAATGTTAAAAAAACAAAAAATATTAGAAAAAGGTAAATTTGTTAAACCGTTAGATACAAACTTCACCCTATAATATATTATGTCTTATTTAGGTTGGGATGCCAAATTATAACCTAATCATTGATGCAAAAACTTGATATGTTTCAAAATTTTATTTCTCATTATTTGATAAGTTTCTGGTGATTTTAACATGCAAATAAATTTGTTTTTAAGTTTTTTACTTTAGGCGATTTAGCAATATTTCAAATTTTGATATATACCTTAGAAATTACTCAAAGGCTTGACTTCGAAAAACGGAAAATATCAAAAGAATTATCTCACTCCATTGTGAATTTTTTGACTTATGTCGCTGATAATTATTTAGAGGTAAATATATTTGATTCTCAATAATAAATTTCTAAAATGTTTTATGTGTTTATGTATTGTAAAATTCACTTTCAGTTTCTTTTAAAATGCAATGTTTTCTTTAAAACAGGCCAACGCCACTGTCTTAAATTTTTCAACACATTGACTAAAATACATAAATCATTTTTATATATCGGCATAGTGATTTATTGCCTCAACGCCATTATCAAATTGGTTAAAAACGAGTTTTGCAAGACACGGCCTTGAACACATTTAATGTATCATTTGAAACGCAGTTTTTTTTAAGCTTAAAACTATAAAAAATATTTTTAAAATAAAGGGATAAGGGGCATTGAATTTAAAAAAATTTTATTTTTTTAAATGGTTTCACTCTTTTTCAATTAAATTCTCTTCATTATTAATTTTAAATATAATTTTTAATGCAAGTAATGAATAAATATAAAAAATAATTCGAAATAAATAGATAAATTATTTAAATAAAAATTTACAAGAATCTTTATTATTAAATTGCTAAAATATGAAAAAACCCATATATTAGGTATCATACATATGTATTGTAAAAATATACGTCAATTGTTTGTCGCAACGTGCCAAAGTGGGGGTTTTTTAATATGTAAACAATTAAAAACTTTTAAAATATGATAAATTGTATTAAGGAAATCGCTCGAAAATATCTGGCCTTACAAGTAAAAATTATTTATGATTTAAGAATTTTATAATTTATATCACTACAATATTTATTGATCAGGCAAATGTATTTAAATTTGACATATTTTATTATTTATAATCTTTATATTCGTTTTTTGAGTGTTTAAAAGTGTTTTGGGGTATACACATTAGATCACAGAGTGACAAAAATGCATTTTTTACAACATAAAGGCCAAAATAAAAATACATATCCAAAATTTTGTACGAAATTAATTTAAATATTTTTTATACAAATCTTCTATTCTATATAAGTTATTAAAGTATTATAATTAACTTAATCAACATTTTGGAAACTTGAGGTGATATAGAGGCTAATTAATAATAAACTTTAAACTTTGGCTTGGTTAATTCTTTAATTTTCAAAATAATACATTTGAAAATATGTCTTCACTTTTAAAAGCTGTCTACCCAAATTTTCCATCTTTAAATGTCTAACTTTTTTCTGACAAATAGCCTTTCTTTTGAAATAAATCGAAAGTTTGAAGTATATATAGACGAAATTTGCAAATAAACCGACCATTATTAATATAATAGTTTAGCTCAAAATAATTAAATATGTGCTTTTGTAAAAAGAAACTTAATATAATAAACTATTATTATAAAATTATGGCTATAAGCAAAAATATTCTCAATTTTTTGCCTCGATGAAAGTAAGGTCTTTCAATGTTTAATTTGCTAGAATCATGTTTTCAATGCGTTATATTATGAAACAAGGCGAGGATTATATCTGGCCTCTGTCAGGTTTTCTTCAAAAATTTTGATTTTAAATGCTTTGAGATTCGGTAACAAGGCGAAAGCGTCAAAAATAAATTAGCCTTTGCCCCTTTTTATATATCGATGTTTATATTGACCATTTTAAAACCATAAAGTTTAAAAAAATAAAGTTTTTGGTTTAGCCAATTTACAATGAAATACTTGATATTTAGCTCAAAATAGTAGATGGGCAAAAAATTTGAACTTGGATTGTTTAAACAACTAAAAGTGAGATTTAATATTCTTATTCAACATAAAGCAACTTTTAAATTTTATAACAACTATAAAGTTTAAAATTTCAATTATCAAGTCCTGACTTTCAACATTACGGATAAGAAACTTCCAGGTATATTTTTATATATAAAGACTGGTAATTTTGTTTAAAATTTTATCTGACTAGCTAAAGGCCATAATGATTTTACATGGCTTGCCTCCTGTTATAAATTTATTTTACACCCTCTCCTTATTATAACACAGGTCAACAAATATTTATGTCGGAAACGTGATTATAATGAAAACATAAAAGATTGCATCCCCATGATGGCCTAATCTCATATATATTTTTCGTATTTCTTAGTTTCTTCCATCTTTGGCTCCTTAAATCCGTCTATAACGGAAAATGGCCATTTTTACCCAAATTGAGGATCTAAATATACCCTAAAAAGAAAAAATTCAAAAATCTTTTTTGCATATTAAAATCCCTTGTAACTTAAATTTTTAATCACAAATAATGGAAAAAAAAATTTTATGAATATATCAAGCTCCATCGGCATTTAGATATTAAAAAATATTTCGCGTCCAAACTTAAATACGACACGATATATTATCGGTTTTTAATAAATATATAATTTGAGTTTAATTTTAACGGGTTTACTATTGTGAATATGCAAAAATAAAATTTAAATTTATTTTTGTTTTTTAATCTTTTTTTTGGGTTTTAACCTTTTTTTTCTAAAATTTTCAATGTTTATAATTAACTAACTAAGTTTGATTAGGAAAAACGATAAACGGATTTGATATTCCTTAAGATGGCAGATTTGATCTCTGTAGTTAACTCATAACTTTCAAAAAATTGTTGACCTGTGTTATCTTAAAAAGTTGAAGGTTGTGCAGTTACTTTTATTACACAGGTCAAAAAATTCTTGAAAGTTATAAGTTAACTACAGAGATCAAACCTGTCATCTTAGGGAATATCAAATTCGTTCACCGTTTTTCCTAATTAAACTTAGTTAGTCAGTTATAAACATTGAAAATTTCAAATAAAAGGTCAAAAAACCAAGAAAGATTCAAAACCAAAATAAATTAAAATTTTATTTTTGCATATTCACAATAGTTAAACTGTTAAATTCAAACTTCAAACAATATTTTCATTTAAAACTGATAATATATAGTGTTGTATTTAAGTTTGGACGCGAAATATTTTGTATTATCTAAATGCCGGTGTAAAAGCTCGATATATTAATAAAATTTATTTTTCATTATTTGTGATTAAAAATATAAGTTACAAGGTTTTTTTATATGCAAAAGATTTTTAAATTTTTTTAGGATATATTTAGATTTGTCAATTTGGTCAAAAAAGGCCATTTTGCGTTATAGACGGATCTAAGGAGCCAAAGAAGGAAGAAACTAAGAAATACGAAAAATATATATGATAGGCCATCGTGGGGATGCATTCTTTTATGATTTTATAAAATTCAAAGGTTTGGACATTGATTTTTGTTAACCTGTGTTATATATGTTAACAATTTTTTAGAAAAAATGGGATAATTTTTTAAAATGGGTAGAAAAGGGATAATTTTTTATTTTTTAGTATAAATTAATTATATTTTATTAACCCGCAAATGCAGGGTTAAGAAATTTAACGCGAATGCTACTGTGGGGTCCATACGCTTTCTAACTTCAAGAAATTAAAAACTATGAATTTTATTTTTTTTTAACATTAAAAAAATACTCTTCTTTAATTACACTAGACAATAAAATTTGGACGACCTTTTAAGCATCAATGTTTTTGGTCATGTTTTTGGTGCTAATTACGAATAAATCAGAATTTTAGCTTGCCTCGGATTTTGAGTTTTTCAGGTTCAATTAAGATTTTCCAATTTTTGGGGTATTTTGGGTCTCTATATAATAAAATGTGGGTAGTAACAAAAGTTTAAAAATATATTTAGATTACGAAAATATTAACGTACGGCATTTAAATATAATATCTAGACTTTTTTTGTTTTTTTTTGCTCCTCACCCAAAAAAAAGTGGTTTTCGTCATCAATTGTTTATTGATCCTAAATAACTTGAAAGTAAATTGCAATTAATTTTAAGCTATAAACTTTTTTAGATATTTTTATAAGTAATCTGGATATGACAATAGATTTTTTGGAAAGTTGATATTTAAAGAAATTTAAAAATAGCGCGGCTAAAAAAATTTGAGGCATTGGAAAAACCCAGAATCGTTATCGCAAGAAAACTCTCTACATAACCTTCAAAAAATTATTTATGTTGTTTTTTTATTGTCTAGTGTTATAAACTAATATAATTTATCATTAATATATATTGAAAATTTTATTTAACACAAAGTACAAAATAATCTAAAAAATGAGATCTTATCACATTAATCTTGTTAATAAACTAAATGTATCATATTTATCAAATCGTGTTTTTAGGTCTAGTAGAATTTTCATAAAGTTTCATAAAAAAAAAATTGAAAGAAAAAATACACATTGGAATAAAAAAGTGACACAGCTTGCAACCTGATAACTCAGAAACTAAAAAATCTCATTAAAAAAATTTTATATTTTATATCACATCAAATAAATCTTGTTAATAAATTATTTGTATTAATTTTTTGATCAAAGTGTCTGTATGTCTAGTAGAACATTTTCAGAAAGTTTATTTATTTTGGTTGACTATAAAAACTAGATATTTTAATTGAACAAAAAATAATTTATATTATTATACAATACAAACATTTTATATGCTTATTAGAAACTATTTCAAAAAAACAACTTAAAAATAAGGTTGCATTTGTAGTTTATATTAAAGCATTCTGGTTTACAACAGGGAAATTGAGGGGTCCATATGGACCCCAATAGAATTTCTAGTTAAAAAACTAAATTTGTTAAAATACTATACCAATTTATAATTACCAGATTTTTTCACAAGGTTAAAAACAAGTCCCAAATATGACCCATAATATATAATATTTTTGAATATATTCAAAAATCAAGAAGTGCTGGGGTTCATACCTAGTGCTAATTGCGGGTTAATATGTAAATCTTTTAAAAATATTATATATATTTATTTAAAAATTAGCGATTAACTTATTAGAGCTAAAATAGACTAATGGATAAACCAACGCAAAAAGTTTTATTTATTTTTTAATTGAATTAAAAGAAAGAAAATTATGTATATACTAGGTGTCCAACCCATACTCCGAGGGCGAAGATGACTTCATATTCATTCAATAAACTATATATTTACTTTTGCATAGCAATAATTTATAAATTTATATTTACTTTAGTCCAATATGGAGGTAAAGAAATTCTTTTCTCCAACCTGTACTAACCATTTAATATATTTATCGGGCACAAATAGAAAGTCAAAACGAGCGATAAAAATATAGAAAAAAAATGTTGTTTATTAAAAATTTTTGAATATAACTTAATTTTATGAGAGAGCAAACCTATGCGCATAAACATAAGTATCAACCAGAAAAACTTTATGATTATCTTAATTTTTTTACAATATTTTATATAGTTTACAGCCAAATTGATGAACCGGGTAATTATAACAATATTTATTTTCTCCAAATAAAATAAATGCCACTTGGCTATGGCTTATTCCTTTAAAATCAACAGAATGGCTATTACAAATAGCCAGTTTTTGTCATCAAGTTAAATGTTAAATATACGTACACATTACTCAAAAACTTAATAACACCATTTGGGATCAGGTAGAGTTAAGACGTTTATTATATAAAACGGTATGAGAAATTGTTTTAAAAGTTCTTTTATTCTAATTTTACATTTGTAAAATAAACATTGACCATACCGAAACTGGGGCGCACTTTGCTAAGTCATTATTTTTGTAAAACGTTTAAAAATGCCATTGTTAGGCCTATATGACAGCATACCCCACTCCCCAAAATATTTCTCACGTCTCACATTACTAACCCCCCCCCCCCTTAAATGGGTACGCTTCTTAATTTAAACCCGCAATTGTCTTTAAAGATTGCAACTTAATTGCAAGGTGGGGTCTGGTAAAATCCTATGTTTATTGTAGCTTAAAAAGGCACGATCCTAGACCCTCCCCCCCCCCCCCCGCGCCCGCCAAAAAAAAAAGGTTCAAATGGTGTACATGTATATTTTTGCCGTGACCGAAGGTCACGGCTAATTCTACCGCTGAAGGTGGCAAAAAATTTTCTGCCCCCCCCCCCCACGAGTTTTTTTTGCCCCCCTAAATTGGAAAAGCTAGAATCGGGCCTGCTTAAAAAACTATATAAGCTTCAAAGCATTATTGAATGATAGGACATAACATTGGTTATATTTTACAACAAATTTAGCGAAAATTATTTGTTTAAAAATTTAAATGACACATTGATTTGGTTCATTAAATAATTATGGAATTATGACTTAATAAATGTTATAAATACTTATTCGTATATTCTAACTTGCGTTTGGAGCACGCTAACGACCTGTAAATATAATTTTATATGCCTCTTAGATTTCGTTCCATGGCATTCTTGTTTACAAGGTCAACACTTAAAAAAAATTAGGCTATTTTCAATTCTCCTTCTGTGCATTCACATAATAAAATTAAAATATATATAAAAAAGAAAATGGCTAGAAAAGAGTATTTGACTATGGCTGCGGCTAATACTTCTTTCAAAATTGTAAAATAAATATTTCTAAAATAAAAAAAAATTTAGCGACAAATATCAAAAAATAAGAATTTAGGTTTTTTGGTTATTTAGGTGCCTAACAAAATATTTTTAGAAATTTTTTTTTTCAACAAATTTTAAATTTTTTTACACTAGCCGCCTCAATGTTATTTATGTGTACGATTTTTTTTCGCCAAAACTTTTTTTACTAGCTGCAGCCTATATAGCGTTAACTATAAATAAATATGTTAGTTAAGTTTTAATAGACAGGATTTACAATAAATTTTTTTTGAATGTAAATGTTCGTGTAATTAGTTTAAAAATGACAGTCTTTTTTTTATGAATTTAGAAATAAATAATTTTATCAAGAGTTTAAAAGCTTGACCTGCTTTGAAACTGAAGGGTGGGTAACAGGCACGATTCTAGACCCCTTTTGGGGGGGCAGTGCCCCCCCAAAAGTTTTTGATTGCCCCCCCCCAAAAATAATTGAATTTGCCCCCCCAAAAATACATAGTAATTTTATGTTTGCCCCCCCCCCCCCCCCCCCAAAAAAAATTGAATTTGTCCCCCCAAAAATACATAGTAATTTTATTTCTTCAACATAAAATAATATTTGCTCCGTCAAAAATATTTAAAAAATATTATCCTAAAAATATTTACTTTTTTTTTTTAAAGTGTTTTTATTCATTAATACTTCTCATCCGCAAGAGAGATCAAACTAACAGAAATATATAGAAAAAATTGATTTTACAGAAAGCTTTATATTTGTGAAACCAATTCATAAATCTGATACCTAAGAAATTTTCTCAGTTAACAACAATTTTTTGTTAGAATATAATCTAGAACCAAAGAACCTGATCGCACAATGCTACGATGGGGCGAACGTAATGCCCGGGAAAAAAATGGTGTTCAAGTATTTCTAAGCAAAATAGCTGGACACCATGTCCCGTATATTCACTGCTTTAACCACCGATTGCATCTTGTTGTAAAAGATTGTCCTATTTTAAGTGAAGAGAAAGATTTTTTTTGATAATTTTTCTTCCCTTCATAAATTTTTTCAACATGATTCAATCAAGGTAGTTAGTGAATGCGGGACCATACCCCGGCTGTTGCCCCATTGGTGGTGTGGTCACTACCTGACCATTGTTTTTTTTTTAAATTACACAGATATATTTAATACTCTTTTAAAAATTTAAAATAAAAAAAACTTTTATATCTTCAGGTCACAGGGCCGAATCGGGGTTTTTTGACCATATTTATAATCATCTATTTATTTTTTTGTATTTAATTGAAAAATTATTTTATTTATTAAAAATAATTATAGATCAATTTCAATGCAGAACGATTTATATTTCTAAAAGTTCTGATTTAATACACCATTGTTTGTTAGTTATTAAACAATTAAGAAATAAAAATACATTTTAAGATTTATTCAAAAATTGTTTTGATAATAATATTTTTTTAAATGACAATAATTTATCTATGGATAAAAGAAAAACCAAACCTAAAGATTTTTCTGATTTTTATTTATTTTCTACTCATAAGTTTAAAAATATTTTAAATATTAATGATGAAAAAAGTATTTATTTTAATATTATTGATTTATTTATATTTTGATAATAGATTTTTTACCGATAATAGTTGTTTAAAATCTTTAGATTCCCTTTATAAATTTGATTAACCTTTATTTTAGATATAAATAAATTAGAGCCTCTTTTAAAAATAAGTAATATTGATAAAAATTCATTATCTAAACAAATTGACGTAGCCAAAAATTTTTTAATAAGAAACTTAATAATTACAGAGAATGTGTTACTATTGATTTTGTTAAATTTTTATATGATTACAATGATGCGTTTTCTAATCTATTTAACATTTTTCCTATAAGTTTGTTAATTGGCTCTTCAACGTCGAGTTGTGAGGCCACATTTTCTTTTTTAAGAAGGATAATAACGGCTGACAACTAGTGACCTGCTTAAAGGTGATTTGGTTCTTTTAGAAAACGAAAAATCATTAACTAGGGGCGTTGAATTTTGATGAATATTGTAATTTAATTAAAATCCTCTAAGATTAAATAGTTTGATCAATACAATACACTGCTCATAATCAGCTAATTATTGCTTATATTTTAACATGGTTGCAAACTTTTTTATGCGCATTTAACGTTTATGTTCATGTTTTATTTAATTTTTACCCTAATATTAACTAGTTATATATAACCAGTGTTTTTTCATATATATTCTTCCAAATTAACATACTTATACATTTTGTTTTCATGATATATTTCACTTTTCATTTTTTAAAATCCAAAGTTTTATATAATTCATTTTTATCATTCATATATATCATATTTTTAATTTTCATGCGCAATGATACCAAATGATAAAATTATACTTACAATTAATTCAAATCTCATATCTTTTTAAGCAATTGATTTTAGTGAAAACAATTAATATTAATTCACAAATTCCATTTATAAACTCATTTTTTTTTAATTTAAGAATATAATAAATTACTATTAATTTGTTAAAAAATTTTGAACATGGATTTTATTGTTGTACATGAATATTTTTTGCCGTGACCAAAGGTCACGGCCAATTTTGCCGCCGAAGGCGGCAAAAAATTTTTTTCTGCCCCCCCACGAGTTTTTTTTGCCCCCCTAAAATGGAAAAGCTAGAATCGGGCCTGGTGGGTAATTATATTAGCAATTATATATCGTATTATTTAATTAATGTTTGGGAGAAGTGGGGCAAAGGTGAGATAAGAAAACATTATTAATGTTTATTTGAAATTCGTTTGGATTAAACAAAATTAATGGAGTGTATATGCATTAACGCACGGCTGAAGTTTAATTAGTTTATTATGTGAAATTTAAGTGTCAGAGGCTACACTTATACAATGCAATACTATAATGGTAATAAAAAAGTTGTTAAATTTAGACATAACCTTTTCTTTTTCTATGTTACAAAAGTAATAACTAAACTTTTTAAAACTTAACCTTATAGATAAGTAGTTTGTCATTATCTAGCCTTAACTATAATTAAAAATTAAAACAAAATTAAAAGTGTCTAATTGTAATCTTTATAAATAACACAGGTCAACGACTTTTGGAAATTTGGATTAACTACAGAAATCAAACCTGCCATCTTAGGGATTTTAAAATCCGTTTGCCGTTTTATCTAATAATCTATCAGCTATAAATTGGATTTTAAATAAAAAAAGTCAAAAAAACAAAAAAAATTCAAAAAATAAAATGAAATTTTTTTGCATTTTTACAATAGCCTGTTAAATTAAAACTTTGAATAATTTTTATTTTAACCGTGATATCGTGTCGTGTTTACGTTTGGACGCGAAATACTTTGTTCTATCTAAAAGCTGATTTGAGGGCTTACTATGTTAATAAAAAATTTCTCATTATTTGTGATGATATATATAAGCAATAAGAAATTTTTCTTAAATTTTTCTTTCTAGGGTATATTTAGATCTGTTAATTTGGTCCAAGGCCATTTATTGTTATGGACAGATCTAAGGAGCCCAAGGCGGAAGAAACAAAGAAAAACGGAAAATATATATGAGATAAGGCTATCATTCGGTTTTTTATATGTTTTCATAAACTTTTTTTTGAAACATTGAGGGCTTATTACATATCAAATTAAAAATAATATACATAAAATAATTCAGTTGGAAATAATCGCTCAAAGAGATACGTGACTGAGGGACACTTTGAAGGTTCGATTTTAATATATTATTTGCATGCTTTGCCTTAGAAAGTACAACAAATTAATAAAAATAAGCCACCACAGATAAAAAAAAACCTTGATAATTTTTACCTGTCGCATTAAAAAATCTTTTTAAGGTTGCCACAAATATACATATTCAGGAATTACACAAAAAAGCCAAGTTAAAAATTTCCACAGCAAAAGATATTTATATAAAAACATTATCATTATCACAATCAAAATTATTTGATTGATAAATAATTCTATCTTTATAGCTTTGACCAGCAACATTTTATAAAACACAAATTGGAGAAAACTCTATAAATCTGACAATATGGCCAATGGTAAAGGCTAGGTTATATCTGTAAGTATGATTGTTCTTTTTAGATATGACTTAAGTAATACAGCAGAATATTACAAACATCAATAGTCTTTTTTTGAAACAAAGGATCAGATGGTATATAATATATATTACACTCATTTACCATGTCCTATCTAGACACCATCGGCCTTAACAAAAAATCTTTCTTTTACTGCAATTTAAATAAGAGGCCTTTAAACACAAAAAACATATTTTTAGTTTGCCACTGGCCGCATTGAGCGAATGCACAGCCTAAGTGAAATAAATTACTTTAAATGGTCATAATGACATGGGACTTATTTGACTTAAATAGCGTCAAGCCCTAGGACTTATGTGTCTTACCTAATGTCAAACCCTAACTATTATCTCACTCTTCTTTTATCCAATCCCCTTTCCTTCCAAAAAAATATATAGGCAAGAAACAATGTTAAGCCTCGGTGTTTACAATCCAATATAGTTGCATAAAATATGATATATGAATAAAATAAATTTTAAAAAAAGTTTTGTAAAAAAAAAATTTAGGAGAAAAGAATTTGGTAAGAGAAAAGAATTTGTAAAAATAATTTGGCCAAATTTGAAAAGAAAACTCTCAACTGTATAGCTAACCAGGTTACACCCAATCTCCCCACCATGATATCAGGTTACGGCTAGTATGAATCTGAAAGTATCCGTACATTAACCTCTTCTGAATGCCATAAACTACAGTATGACCAAGAAGGCACTCTTCTGAATGTCAAACATAGTATGACAAAGAAGGCTCTTCTGAATGTCATCAGTACACAGTATGACCAAGAAGGTAAAGTGTAATTTTCCCATACCACCAAACAAAAACCAAATCATTGGCATGGTCTGATTGGTATATTCCCGTCAAACTAATTCAGTCCTTTAAGTTATCTTGCAAAATAAAATATCAAAAAAACATTGATAAATATTTAAAATTGGTATAAAAACCTTTCAAATTTCAACCTCAGCTTTTACTATTTTATATAAACTAATTTCTGCTTTGCAGCAAAAATAAAAATTTGGTGCTAAAAATTTTGGTAAAAACATATTGTTTAAAACCATTATGAGTTTAGGCTTAACCATATTAATTCTTTCACAATATCCTACAACATACTTAAATTAAAAGATAAAATCATAATTGCTAACTATATATAAGAGTTATACATATTTAAGAAATATTTAAACATCATATTATCATTATTAATAAAATTAAAATATTAAAATAAAATACTAAAGTGATAATGGATATAATGTTCCTTGCGTGTAGAAATATTTAAAGATCATGTTAATTGTTTAATAAAATAAAAATATAAACAAAATACTGAAGTGTACACATAAAGGTATGATGTTCATTGATTATTTCCCCATATTCTAACTTTTTCCACAACATTCTTTATACATCTATATTTTGCAACTAGACATTTTCCCATTCACTATATTTATTGCTAAATAATTTCTTCTCTTGTTGCTGCAAAATATTTTAAAACTTTCTTGAGATTCAATGATCACGCACTTCTTGACACCAATTGACAAGATGGCCAATTGTAAAGGCTAAGTTATATCTGTAAGTATGATTGTTCCTTTTAGATATGACTAGGGTTAGGGAATGCCTAACCCTAGTAAGTAATACAGCAGAATATTACAAACACCAATAGTCTTTATTTGAAACAAAGGTAGATGGTATATAATATATATTACACTCATTTACCATGTCCTATTTAGACAAAATCTAAAAAATTTTTTGTTATTTATTTATTGTAAGTAAAAGTTATTTAT
>CM060243.1:10519915-10939513 GCA_030555515.1 Acutogordius australiensis | reverse complement strand
GTTGTTATAATTTTAACTTTTGATTTATCAAAGTAAAGGTCACTTGTATTTTTTTTTGAAATGAAATGATTTTAATATGGCTAGGAAAAAAACGCTAAAACAAAGAATAGAAAAGAGACAATATTATTTTTTATTATTTTTTAATTCCATTCAGACATTTCAAATTTTGTCAACGTTTGTAAATGATAGAATAATTATAATAAAACTCTTAATAGTTTTGATTACTGTTAGTTAATATAAGTTTTGCTAAACTGAATATTTATGAACTATTTTATGGCCATACTGACAACGATTACTAAAGACGCGTTCATAATTTACTAAATTTCAAAAAAAAAATACAAAAAAAATATTAAACCCAAAAAATTATTTTAGCGTTATTAAAAAAGTGATTTTGAAATAAATATTTAGGTATATTTATGTGTATTTATATATAAATTTGATAAAGTTTATATTAAATAGAGCAATTGCTCACGATATAAGAAAACATTCATTTAAAAAACACTGGCTAATAAACTTCGATGTAAAACCTAAATTTCAATATAAAAATGGGATAAACTCTGCGCTTTAAACAGGCCATTTTATAATTAAATATGGGTTGAGAAATTACGTATGCGAAACAAAAATTATTTAAAATAAATTGTATAATTTATTGCTTAACAGATAAGCCTAAAAGTAAATTAATCCCTAATAGTTTAATTTTTTACTTCCTTTACCAAATAACAATGGCAACCAAATATAAAATAACAAATTATAAACAGATTTTAAAGCAAAAGAATAAAATTTAGTGTTTGCATGCTGGTTTAACCTTAGCTTCATATTTTAGGACTCCCTAGTGAAGAGATGCCTCGGACTGCATCACCTGCGATAGGTAATATGAAGGAATCACCATTTAAAAACGTTATATAGACAATTTATCTAGTTTTTAGAAGGAACTCACAGAGCCTTTCAATCTAAAAACGATCTTCTCGGATAAAAATTTTATTTAATTGGAATAATACATAAAAACTTAAGTATAGGAGTTTCCTCATCGTTTTCTCAAAGAGCCTCTTTTTACTTCAACGGGTGGCCACGATGATTTTAATAATATTTAACTCACGCCGCCTAGTCTTTCAGAATAAATATATGTGAGATTTGTAGGCGGTCACTCATCCAACTACTTGCCAGGCTCAACATTGCCTAACTTTAAATTAGCACACAACAAGGCTTACATGCGCTCAAGGTGGCATAACCTTACAATACAAAAGATTTAGGGCTTTGTGTGTCATAGCGCCAATCATAAGCTTAAAGTCAAATTATATTTTTAAACAGCTTCATCGAAATTACATCCCAATTTTAAAAAACTAGCTTCAAACTTTACAACTTGTTACAAATTTAATTTTACAACTTGTGTAACAAAAGATTTCATAAATTATATTTAAATTATTTGGTATTTTAACTTGAAAAAGAATATTAAAGTTATGCGTACGGAATCTTTTTAAGAAGTTTAATATTTTTTATAATTTTCTCTATGATCAGTATATTAAATAAATATTATCAACAAAAGTTTATATAATATAATAAAGGATTATTAATTTTTTTACCTATTTTATTCGGACAAAAAAATATAATCCTTTATGGCAACCTAAATTTTTTGTTTGCTTAAAAAAGTTAACATGTTTTGCTGGTTGTAACAAATATGTTCAATTTAATTTATATAATAAAGAAGAACCATCGTATTTCTGTAAGATATGTTTATTTTTAATTAATTCAAATAATTTGTGTACATAATCTAAACTTTTCGTTAATTTCTTATAAGTGAGTTTTTGCCATTATTTAACTATGGGCGATGCGTTCTTGATTTGTTACAATGAGTTTGAATCTAATAAAAAAAAATTTGTCTTTTACTAAAAAAAGTTGTCCTTATTTTTCAAAAAAAAACTTTTTAAACGCGTTTTAATATAAAATAAAATATTTTGCATCTGAGGAAAGGATTAATACAAAAGAAAACATTTTATCACCAATATTCTATTTTTACTATAGAAGATTTGTCCAAAAAAATATTTGTATAATATTAAATTTTTTACATTTTAATAACTGATGATTGGAGTCGGTATAAAAGGAATGTTATTAACACAAGTAAACTAAATTTTATCATCTTTAACAATAATTAGTTCAAATTTTTAATCTTTTCCTCAATATTAGAACCTCTTGGCCTTTTTTTTTGTAAGCAATTTTATCTAAGATATTATAAAAAGAGCTTAAGGGTAAGACCAAATGATAAGAATGGCCTAACAATTTGAACCACGTACTTTTTATTAAATTGCAAAAAACTATTTGATTTTACAACTGAAAATTAGTAAGGATTTATGTAAAATTTTTATGATGTATAACCAATATAAGCATGTTCACCATATATGCATATAAGGGTTTGCAATTTTATTTTAGACATGCAATAGAGCTAAATTATATAAATCCATAATAAGGATATTTCAAATTTTCGAGCCATAGACCCACAAAAGACTATCTTTTGACAATTTGGCGACTTTTGCCAAAATAACTATAAAAAATTAAAAATGTAATTATACTTAAATTTAGATGGAGCTAAAATATTCTGAAAATCTTTTTATAAAGCGTTAAATTTTATTTGTCAAGATTTAAAAAATGGCGTTTTCTCTAAAAAAAATAAAATAAAATAATTTTTAAACAAGATTAGGCAAAAAAATAGGTTGTATTCATTTTGAATTGTTTTAATAGATAAATGGTAGATTTTATTTACAAATATATTAAATCCCTAAATTATAATAAACCCAAAGGAAAAGTTAAATTTTGGATTGGTCGATATGTTGCATTTAGGACCTACTGTTAATTTAAAGGTTAACATAGCCCACTAAAACATTTAAGGGGTATAAACTATTAAAAAATTAACTTAACTGTTAACTAGCCCAGCTTTTATCAATTCAAATTTTTTATGATGGCTTGTTTCTAATGCCACTAAATACTAAAAAATTTTAGTAAAAATTTAAAAAAAAAATTTAATATTTTGGAAAGTGTATTTGGTCGTTTAGGATATGCTTAACAAAAATAAATTTTTAGTTTCTTCATTTTTTTACACTTACCACCTTAATGTTATTAGCACGTTCAATTTTTTTCTTTAAAATTTCTTTTACTAGCAATGAACTAATAAAAATAAAATTTAATTTAGCATATTAAACTCACGACCTTTAACACTAAAATAGCATAGCACTCACAATTTAAGAAAAAAAATTTCTTCCATATCCTCCATATTGAATGCCTTACTAAGTTCCAACATGTAGGCTTTGTCTTTCAATAATCAATGCAATATTATAAATTTCTATATCAAAAATTGAAAAACAAATATTAATAAAGCGATAGAAATTAAGGTAAAGAATTTTTATAAATTTTAATGTACTATAAAAACAAGCTAAAATGTAGATTTTTTGACCTAAGGCCATTTACGATAGGTTTTTTCTCTTATAAATTTTAAACATATTAGCTATGAACAATGGAAGAGCAAACGAATAGAAGCAAAAAATTGGCAACAATTTTTTAATCATACAACACAATAATTATTACTTCTTTTATATAAATAATTTCAATTACAATAAATGACATTTTCATTATATATCATTTTATTTATTTTTTCGGCAACCTAATTTTTTCGTGCCTTACATTTGTAATTTTAAGCTATGTCGCGTTTTAATTAAATTCAAAAATATGTTAGTGGACCATTTTCAAACTTAGTCAAAAATTTAAAATTTTATCACTCTTCAAAGAGAATTGGTGTGAAATTAGCTTAATAGAGTCTGAAAGCCATAAAAGTGACATTTTTGGCAATTTTTTATGAAAAATATTTGGTGTTTACAGAAGAGAGTTCTTTTTGGCTGAAAGAAAGAATGATAAGAGGGCCTATTAGAAGAATGCTAGGTTTACCGATCTAAGGCCTAGGTTTAAATTATCCAGTGTTATAAATGAGAATATGAACACATACCAAATTATAAAATTTAACAAAAAATAACTTGAATTTTTTAAAGGTCGACAATAAAGAATCTCTATAATAGATTTTGCAAAAATTTATTAATAAACGTCATTTACTTTTAAGGGCGCCTTCAGAGCTCATTCGTTATTACACAAATTTTTATAAATTTATTAAAAAAATAAATTTTTAACAAATTAAACTTTAACACCCATTGTTATAAAAAATTGTCAATACCTACTTGTGTTTTTCACAGACCTTAATTTGCAGGTCCGATCTGGGACGACTAGGCTCCGGCCCAATCCGATAAAAAAAAATTTCCCTTTCTATCCAAAATTTGTTTTGGTCCGATAAGTTCCAAAACAAGTGTTCAATTTTTAAAAAATAGTAATTTCCTGTTAAGTCGCCTCTAAACTAATTATTTGTACCAACTTGACCGTATTGTTCGCTAGATTCTAAGATTAAAATTTTAGGTATTCTATATTAATTTAATAAAACGCCAAACTGAATAAGCTTTAAAGTGGAAAATATACTTTTATTTATATATTACATTCAAAATTATTTAGTTATTTAAATTTACTCATCGTATTCCATTCCTTCTCTTCGAACATGTTTGATAGTCAAAACTCCGATTGCACATATGGTATTTAGATGATTGTATTATATGTGACACGCAGGAAATTATAGTGGCACCAAATATAGCACAACGCTTTTCAGGTTTAACTTTTCCCTTAAAAATAAATGTGTGATTTATCCAGTCCCTCCACTAACAACTTCTTAGTTAAAATTGAAAAAAAACCCTTAAGATGATTGTTTAAGATGATTTTTGACGGTGATTGTTAATTGATAATTGTTGACGATGATTACAACAATGGCCTTCCACAATCATAAAATGTTTTATAAAGATAATTTTTGGTGATGATTGTTGAAAATGGTTGTTGTGAAAAGGACGATGATTGTATGAGAGGTGAATGTTGATGAATGTTGCGCAAATGACTTTTAAGGATGATTGCAGATGACTAATTTAAATTGATTGTTAATAATAAAGGTTGACAAAAAATGAGTGAAATATTGCATTGAAAGTCATGATGGTTTTATCTCATATATGTTTTCCAAAGTTTCTAAAAAAAAATGGCCAAATTTTATCAAAATAGATTTTTCGACCTCAAAAATACCCTTAAGAAAAATTTAAGATAAAATTTTTCATGTTAAAATCACTTGTTACTTATATTTTTAATCTCAAATAATAAAAAAAAATTAAATAAGTATATCAGCTTTTGATTTAGGCTATATATAATGTTTAGCCCTCAACCGAAATAATGATTTAATACCGATTTTTAATTAAAATATTATTTAAAGTTTCTATTGCGCTTCTTTAAATATAAAAATAACTTTTTAATATATTTTTGTTTTTTAAATATTTTTTCAAAATTTATAGCGGGCTATAAAAACGATTAACGAATTAGAAAATCCCTAAAATGTCAGGTTTGATCTGAAGTTTGCTCATAGATTTCAAAAACCTCGTGAGTCGTTATAGGTTCTAAATAAAAATATTGTGTGAAGTTTGAAATTATCCGTTTAGCTATTTAAAATATAAAAAAAATTATCTGCGATATTTTTTTTATATTTTTTTTTAAAAATACTAATGTTTATAGCTGGATTACAAAGGTTGTTAAAAAAAACAGTAAACGGATTTCAAACCCTAAAATGGCAGGTCTCATAGCTCATAATTCACAATGTGTTAACCTCTCTCAAGTCTCAACAATCATCTTTAACAAAGATTTTTAACGGTGATTAAAGATGAATGTTGTGAAAATGATTGTTGACGGTGATTGTTGACAATAATTGTTCTGATATTTGTTGACGATGATCCTCATTAATCAATCCTCAACAAATTCTATTGTTGAAAATAATTGTTTTGCATTTAGTGCTTTTTCGATCGTAGGACAAAATTTTTAATAAAAATTAAAAATTCTTTAAGGCTTGAATAACAGGGTTGAGGCCGAACTAACCGGTTATTATTATGGAAATGTGATAAAAAAATGAGATATGTACATTTGAACCTTGCATACCTATTAAAGAAAACCACGCACATATATTCTTAGGTCGTTTTCATCTCAAAATTTAGGTCACGATGGTTAAAGGCCTTCCCCAATGTGTTAAACAAACTTTTCATTACAAATTTGCGTCTTGAAAATTTTTTTCAACTCATTACATTGGCAGTAAATGCAAAGTTCTCACCTAGTTTTTGTCGGCATCTCTTACAATGCCTCTAAAAGCTACACAATAAATAAATTATATTATCATCAATTTTTAAATTAAAAAGCAAACATACCGTGTATTCTAGAAGCTGGTTTATCTTTTAATATTTACAGACCGGATGGCAGATTTTTAGATCTAAAGCCTTCATGGTTTAAAAACAAATTGGTTAACTTATAAAAATAAATTTTATTTTAACAATATTAGTATCTGAATTTTATAAAAATTTTGCATACATTATTAATTTATTTTGTATTAGTTATTTTTTACACAGCAATTAAGATTAGCTAACTTTAAAATTCATAAGCTATTTTAGGGATTTTCAAATCCATTTATCGTGTATTTAATAACTTTGTAAGCCAGCTATTAACACTTAAAATGTGGAAAAAGAAGTGAAAAAAATTATTTATAAAAAAGAAGGGCAATTTAAACTTCAAATAATATTTTTATTCCGAAACCAAAAAAATATGTCTTATTAAAATGGGGTGCCAAATCTTCTACACAACCTAAAATGTTGATGTAAGAGTTTGATATACTTTTATTTGAGATGAATTAAGGTTAGGGTTGATTTAATTAAAAAAGAAACATTTTAATTTTTATCTCTTTAGGTAACGTCGAGGTCGCAAAATCAGTCCATTTGGCCATTTTTTGAATATTTTCTATCATATACAAGTTAAGAACATTTGGAAAACGGATAAAATATACGAGATAAGGTCATCATGTAGTTTATTTGACATAAATTTCGTTGATCACTCATTGATTTTTGACCTGTGTTACCTTAAACATTGTTAATTCTTTAAATAGTATGTTACAAATTTTTAAGAATATCAATACCAATGGGTTATATAATAGATTTGCTCGCACGCCAGCGACTTATGATTTTGGCCTAAACTCTCATTTTGGGCATATCCTTTAGGGAAAACTGCCTAAGCAGGTCACTCAGCAGCTTTAGAGTGGTACACGTAAATCAAATCTAAACCTACTGATAAGACAGGACACGCGCTAAATTTTTGATTTATATGCGGCTGCCCGATTTGAAAAAATAATTAGGTACGTTTCTTTCCGGCCCGTTTAAGTTAAGGCGTATCTCAAAAGGGCCGACACCGAGTCAAATTGCCTTATAGGTCCCGAAAAACACTAATCCCTAGTATTTGAGCTATTTGAATTAAAATTGGTATTTAAATACAAGTTGGCGGCACGCGAGCTAAAAATATAAAGAAAAAATAATAAACTAGCAAAAAAATATGAAACCCTTGATAGGTATGCTTGTGATTGAACATCCTATAATACAACCAATTAAGCAATTAAAATCGTATAAAAGCTTTAAAAAAATAAAAAAAATTATAAAAATACATATAAGTGTATCTAATATTGATAAATGTAATATTAAAAAAAATCAAGTGCATAGTGGCTACATTTTTATAAAAAATAAAAAAAATAAGTGATCTTAGGCATATACAAACTTGATTCGGCATTAATATATAATATTTTTTACGATTTTTCAATCTTGATGATACATATGCCTTTGCCGAAAAAATTTAAATATAAAAAAGTTGTTCTCAATTTATAAATGCATAAAACTTTATTCAAAAAATAAAATTATAAGTAAAGTAGGATTTTTTTAATAAGATAGAACTAATTAAAAAGTTATAAATAAAATCTTAAAAATTTCTCATGTTTATCAAGCATTCCGTGTGATATCACATAACTTGTTTGTTAAAAAATATCATAATGGATATACTAACGCCGTCTTATATTACATATCTTTATAAAAATACCTAAATAACACTTAAAGAACTATTTAGTGTTGCAAAACGAAGTCTTACTATAATAAAAATCATTCAAAAATAAAATGACTGGCAACGTAAAGAACGTTAGTCGAGGATTGTCGAATAGTTTAAAGTTATATTTTTATATGCTCTTAAATTCAGGGTGATTGAATAAGTTGATTTATACGGCAACTATTGCATGATTTGCAGAGGATAAGTCCATCCAAGGGGTAACACATGGAGGTAGCAATTTTATCAGAATTGGTGATTTCTCGGGTTAGGGATATTCCACAATCCTAAAAAAATAAAAATTATCTCAACAAGTAAGTTTATTTTTAAAAAATTTTAATTTTATAAAGCAAAAGATATATTGCAAAAAAATAAGGAAATAAATACATTTAAATCAGTATCAAAAAAAATCATATATTTATTATTCAAAAATAAAAACTCGGTTCTTTGGTATCTGAGGGCATAATTTTTTTTAATTTTGACTAATTTCCATACATAATTTAACATTTGATTTTTGAAACACACAAACATACATTATTTAAAAATAAAAATATTAGAATTTTTGAAATAATTTTGCCATCAAAAGTTAACAAAATAAATTTTATAGCCTAGATGTGGACCCTCTCCTTTAATTTTAACATTTAAATTAAATAACATCATTTTTTAACCTTTAACTTTCATTTGTCCTTTTTTTTGGATGTTATGTGCCTAGCCAATATAGAAAAATAAAAAAATCAGCTATATATGATTTTTGTTTCAAACAGAAGACATTGAAAATTTAACCTAATATAGAACACTTTTGGTAGAATGAAATTAAGGTTATATAACAGGGCTTCTTAAACCTTTGTAATTCCCGACCCCATTTATGATTGCGTCTTTCTTAACTACCCCAACAAATATAGAAAAAAATAAATTAATATTTTTTGATATTTTATTGGTAACAACAAATCCGTATTTCGCAAATGAAAATATATTAAATTTAGATAGTCAGTTTTGAAACATATAAAAATCTAATATTGAAATTTGCACAAAATGTTATAGAAATGTTTTTATTATGGTTTCAAAAATAAAAGTGGATTCTGACCGTCTTAATTCTCTCGAATATATTTAAGTAGTTGGGTGGTAAATATTATAAAGTTTACGTTAAAAATTTAATAAGATGGGTGTGCCTGTTTTTTATTGCATACAAATCAAATCGTGGTGTAATGTTTGAAACTGCTGGACGTAAGGCCTCGTCAACATTTTTTATCGCTGAACGATATTGGGATTTTTTGTAAAAGCTGAGAAAGTAACTTCACATTAAATTTCTATAACATCTTCTGATTCATAGTATAACTTATACAAGGATATTATAATGATCGGAATAGAAATGCGGGTTTTAAACATCTTTCCGAACCAGAAGATTTTATAATATTTAGATCTGATCGATTTGGTCAAAGGCCATTTTTCTATATAGACAATAATTTAAGGAGCAAGTCAAAAAACATTTTTTGTTAAATTGTAAAACTTTATGACTCGCGACCCCATAATTTTTTTTATGTCCCCATAATAAGTCAAAATTTCTGACATAAGATAGTCCTGTTGATATAATACATTAAGACGAATATTTGAGATATAGGAGCTAACTAGAAACTAGACCTGCCATCTTAGGAATTTTCAATCTGTGTAGGCCAACTATAAACATGAAAATTTTAAAGTGCTAAGAACAATGTTAAATTAAAACTTAATATATAATTCAAAATTATAGATCGTGTCCTATTTATAGGTGTCAAATATTCAGAAAAAACAGGTGGTTTCATTTTTTTATTTTTTTTAAGTATTTTTAGCGTCAAAAAATTAGTCAATTGGGCCAATATAGGTCATTCTTTTAATTTTTATAGCCACAATGTCCAAAAATGGGAAATATCTTTGAGATAAGGCTATCGTAATTGATCACTATAAATTTTGCTGACCTGAGTCTATATAAAGTATGTAAGTTAATGAGATGTAATATACTTGACATTTATAGCAATTTAAATGAAAGGACTTGTCCAACGCAATTATTCTAACATTCTCAGCATCTTCTGTTTGTATAATCAAGTCATTGCAAATAGAACATGTGGGTGCGTATTTCCTATAATTACAAAAATTAAAATTGTAAAAATGTAAAATATACCACAATTTTCTTATATTAAACACTATACAATATTAAAATTAAGTAGGTATCAGCGTTACCTACTCCCCAACGACTTTCATGGAAGAGGCTACCCTTTCAAAAAATCATGGGCAACTTAAAAACGCTCCCCCCCCCCATGGCAAAATTTTTATCTGATTATAAGCAGCCACTTCATATCAATTCAATTTTATTTATTACACAGGTCAACAATTTTTTGAGAATTATGAGTTAACTACAGAAATCAAACCATCCAAATTATGTGGCACACAGAACATGTAAAACACTGTGGTTACGCTTTTCCTGTAACTCTCAAACTCTAGTATAGTAAGGTTTATAGACATTAAAAACTTTAGATTAAATTGGACAATTACAGGTAAAAAATTTCCAAAGTTTCAAAAACAAAAATACATTGAAATTTAATTTTTGCATATTCACACAAGGTAAACTGTTAAATTTAAACTTCAAATAATATTTTCATTAAAAACAAGTAATATATCGTGTCGTATTTAAGTTTGGACGCGAAATATTTTGTATTATCTAAATGCCATTGTAAGAGCTTGATATATAAAAAAAATTTTTTTCCATTATTAGTTGATTAAAAATATAAGGTACAAGAAATTTTTTTATGCAATGTAGATTTTTATATTATTTCTTTTTAGGGTATATTTAGATCTGTCAATTTGGTCAAAAAAGGCCATTTTTCGTTAGAAACTAAGAAAAACGTTTTAAACTAAAATCAACATTGTTTTCTTTACAAAATTTAGAGGTATCATCAATGATTATTTCAAATTCTTACTTGATCTGCCATTTTAAATATAAATAAAACAAAATTCGTAATTTATTCAAATTCCCCCCATAACTATACCTACCCCCTTAATACCTACCCCCATTCGGCCTTTTGGAACCACTTGGTTCCCCCCCCCCCCCCGATAGTAGACACTGGTAGGTATAAAATTGTAAGAATAGAGTAACGACTTTCTTTTAAGCAGGCTATAATTTAAAAAATAATGAGCAATTAAAAAAGGTCATGGCAAAACAATTACTAGCTTTATTTACTTGTTAAAATCTGAGATGCAATACACATAATTGTTTGCATCCATGGTAAATGGAACACCATCTAAAATTTTGTGGCACACAGAACAAGTAAAACATTGTGGATGATAGCATTTTCCTGTGGCTCTCAAAATCTAGATATAATTTTTATAAGACATGGATACCTTTGATTTAATTGGACTATTACAGGTATAACATTTTTCCAATGTTTCCTAAAAAATGGATAAAATACAATAATATGTAATAGACATATAACAACAATAGATTCAAACAAGAGTTAAAATATTTTTCATAAATAAATTACATAAAAAAAATAACACTCAAGTATTTTACCTTGGTTTAAAATCTAATTTATATAAAATATGATATAAAGTCTCTACAAAAATGAAATATTGGAAAGGTCCAATGAGAATTTTCAGGTTTCCTTTGTTAAAAAAATTTCTCAAACAGCTGCTGTTATTTTTTCTTGAAACCCTTACCCTAACACACAAATTACAACCTTACTTCAAATTTTTACCGAAATCTTATCTGAGTGGCTATATTCATTTATTTTTAATAAATCTTACATGGCAAAGAATCAAACATATAAAATTTGTGGAAAGTAAAACTATTATTTCATATTAAAAAATACTGACCATCTGATGACTCTAAAATTTAGTAAATATAATAATTTTATTATTTTTTTATTTTTTTATAAATTGATTTTAATAACTTTTTTCATATATTACATTTAATATACTGACCTGATTCATAATTAATTCAATTACATTTAAAATTGTAAACTGATATTATAATATGATTAATGCAGAAGAGGCTTATTATTAAAGATATACTGTTTTACCACTAAAAACCTGACCTTAAATCTTAACACATAAAGAAGTTACCAGAAATTTCTGCAATAAAAACATGATGCACTGGAACAATTTTTGTGCTGTACAATATCTGATCATTTTCTTGGATTCATATCACAATTCGAACCCAATCTAAATTTCTACAATTATATACTTTTAATACATTAGACCCATGTACATAAAATTTGCATTAATAATTGAGTTGGTTCAAGATAAAATTGCTGGGTACTCGGAACTCTCTTATAAAAATGACCTTCAATATTTGCACAATGCATATGTGATTGTACAAACATTTGTGCTTTTTCTTGGTTCAAGGTGGAAATATCTTCCATTTAAATTACTATTATAGTCATATACCATCATCATATATATGAAATATGTAAACTAATTGTTTGGTTAAGGATATAATTGCTGTATTATGAAGATATATTTTATGCGTCATTTTTTTAAAACAGAGTCACTCCAATTTTTGCAATATAATAATTATTTTAATGTTCAAAACTAAAATATAATAGAAGTAATTAAATCATTAATGTTAACAAGACACTAAAGTTTACGCATGACTCCATGTGATATTCAAAATACCATTCATCGCCCTATCATCAGATAAATGGGCAAAATTGATCCATTGACTTACTTTCTTGTAATCCTTTTTGGAATTAGTTCCTGGATATCTATTAATAGCATTTGGGTTGAACTACCTATTTTTGTTAATCAATTACCAGAAAAATGGAATCTCCCCTCATTTTTTGCAATCATTATACAACTAGGAAACTTTGCTACCATTATTTTTACATTATACAACATATATATTCCAAAAATATATCGTAGATACAAATTATCTTTAAACGATCATTCACATTCCAATGAGCATCCTGAATATTTCATTGATTTAATTCCAATATATGTTGTTATTACCCTGGAGATGGCATCATGCATAGCCATTATATTTAAATGGAATAATATTTTTTATGTAGCTGGTGCAAAAAGAAGTGTTTCCTTATTTGTCATTATTTTTTTCTTAGCACTTTCTAATTGCTCATCAAGTGTTTTAAATTTACCTTTTTTATCCCACTTTGATGTAGCTTATATAACAGCCTATTACATTGGTTCTGGACTTAGTGGGTTTATTCCTAGTCTCCTGTCTCTCTTTCAAGGCATAGGGGGTACACCTAGCTGTATAAATGTTACAATTAATGATATATTGTATCCATATCAAATATCACGTCCTCAACCACTTCAACCAAAATTCTATATGTCTACCTTTTTTACAATCATTGCAACTATCTTGCTTGGAACACTAATTTCCTTCACTCTTTTAAATACTCGCTGCATTAGAAAACGTAGGTTAGCTTCTAGAAGTATAACAGGTTTGTTTTATCTTTTTTATATATGATGCTTTCTACATATTTGTGTATTAATTGTCTAATAAATATCATTAAGTTAAAAAAACCTAATACATATCAGCAAAAATATAAAAGTAAAGATGTTTTTATTAGCATTTTATCAACAGAAATTGATTGTTTGCTATAGGATAAAATCACAATCTTAAAGAGCCCAAAAATTGTATTTTTACAATATTAAATAAATAATAATTTTGCCAAAAAATAGGCCATTTTTTATTTTGTATCTTTTATGGGTCTTAAGTACTACAAAAAACAATCCAAAGTGCTAATACATTAATAAACCTTTTTTTTAACATCAACTTAAACAACACAAAAGAGAATATAAAGGTAATCCAGTCTGAAATTAGGAGTTTGCCCAATTCAACTTCTGGAAAAGAACTATAATGAATGGTAATCTAAATAAAGCAAATTTTATTCATTTATATTATAATTCAATACTGCCAAAAGTTAAAATTTGCTGATACATGGTAATTTGTCCTAAATATCTATATTACTATTAGATAAATTATCTTCATTAGAAGTAATACCCCTTTCTCACACTTCAAGAGATCTCCATACGAAACATGAAAATGTACCATCATCTCATTCAAATGTCGCAGTGATCAATAAAACTTGCGTTAATACAGCCAATTTTGAGGACAGTAATGATACACACATTGATAATAATAACAATTATTATTGTGATAAAAATAATCCAAATATAGCTGAAGATGTAGCTGAACAAAACCTAAGGTCAACAACTCCTTCCCCTATCAACACATCACCTGAAAGAGGATTAATCCAAAACATCCCTGCAGATTTGATAAGAAGTAGTCCCTCTGCGAAAGAACCTTTACGATCTCACATTCTATGCCTGATTGCGCTTACGTGGATCAGTGCTTTGGCAAACGGGATTATTCCGTCCATTCAATCCTACGCTACCTTGCCTTATGGCAATCGCACTTTTCATTTGGCCGTCTCTTTGGCCAGCATGGCTAACCCACTGGCAAGTTTTGCGGCCTTCTTTTATCCCATCACGCGGGTTTATGCCGCTGCCACACTGTTTTTTAAAACAAACTGTTGTCGTCGTGTGGCCCGTTCCGACTACTCGTTGACCACTTCAAAGTCCTTTACGGGGTATTACCTGCTGACACTAATTGCTACGTTGCTATCAATCTACATTTTTGTGCAAGCTCTCCTCAGCCCATATCCATTCCTCGTGGGCCGACTAGAAGGCACAATTATCACTGTGAGTTATAAACATTTAGACAAGACTTTTATTCGCATACTATTTTTTTTAAATTTAGATTTTGATTAATTTGGCTTGTTTTTTATTGTCAAAAATAAATTATTGGCCGTTTTTTAATTGTTTGCCAACAATTTACCGTTATTAAGTTGGCCTTGAACAGGCATAATCTAATTTTATTATTAAATATTCCATTTTTGTTAGCTCACAAAATCTAAAAATATACCTGATTAAGATTAAGTTGAACACAGACTCGCCATCAATAAGTTTATAATTAACGTGTTTATCAAAAAATGTTATACAATGCACTAATCCTTCGAATCTTATAACGTTTGGCTTAGGGCACCTGCAAAATGAGTTTTTATATTCGTTATTTTTTAAAAACTCTGAAATTTCATTTCTTTCAAATATTTTATTTCAGAAAATATTTTGCGTGTAAATTTCGCGAATAATGTGTTCATATACACAATAAAATTTCTTAAAATTTTGTAAATTTTACAAGAATATATGCTCACTTTGCACCCTTATCTCATTAAAACTATTGCCTTAATAAAAATTAACATGTGTGCGAGATAGGCCAAAATAATACTAACATTATTATTAATTTTTTACCCTAGATCCTTGTTTGGATATCGGTGCAAGCCATGTTCTCGTATATCAAAGTATGCCTAGCTAGCGAATTCCACAAAAAAGGCCGTCGATGGCTTCTTTGGTGCGGAGTTGCAACACAAACTGGTTCAGCCATCGGAGCCTTTACCATATTCATCGCTATCAACGTATTTAAACTCTTTAAGTCCGGTCGGACTTGTGGCGAATAAATGAATGAATAATGAATTAAACGGGCGAGTGTTTTCTAGGAGTGAGTTTAAATTTAAGAAATTATTTTTATCATTTTTATATAAAAAATTAATTAAACAATTTAAATAATATTTATAATGTCCATTTCGGTCATGAACAAATCTAAAAGGTACTCTTACGTGCTAAGTGAGTTCTCATTTTTCGTAAAATTGTTTAAATTCTAAAAATTTTATTTTTTTTTAAATTTTTGAAAAATTAAATTTGACAACTTTTTAAAAATTTGCGTTCATTTACAAATTAAAATTTTGAAAATTTTACGAAAATAAAACTTCTTTTGCATGTGGCCTTATGAAAAATTAATTGATCATACTTTAATTTAGAGTTAATTAAAATCCATATATATTTTATTTGGTCCAAACCCACATGTTATTATATAAATATGAATTAGCAAATGAAATGCTAACTTCCAAAAATTGCATTTTTAAATTTTTTTTTACAGTTTTTTGTTTATACCAAATTGTTAATATTTATTCTGTCTGATTAAAATTATGTAGATACCATATAAATTTATATTTATTCTAGTCAGGCACATTTTGATGTTATATTTACAATAAAATATATGATATGTGAGAACAAATAAATTATTGATTCTTAGATTTTTAGGTCTTGCAAAAACGTTTTTAGAGCACTCAGGTTTGGTAAACAGCAAATTTTTGATTTCTTGGTTAATTGCTTTTCTTACCAGCCTTGGAAGTTTATCAACTTAGAAGGACTTATGAACTGGCCAAGCCAACTAGGTATAATTTTGTTTCATGTACCCAACCATGATATAAATGGGAATATATTTATAGAGCTTTATTTTGAGGCAGCGTTTAGCTCCTGCTTATACGCTTTTATCTCAGCAATCTTGCCCTTCTTACCTGCGAGATAGAAGGCAAGAAACAATGATAATAGCGCGACGAAAGACACCTCCATCGTTATTATATACGTGGAGGAGATACTAACCTTCTGAGAGTCTATTATTTTTATTATAAAGCGCGTTCTCAGGTGACAATAGGTGACATTAGCATTATCTAGGACCGCTACATCAATCATATGTTCGTGCCTTGCCCGATCACCCGAAAACGGAAATTTAATTGTCCCCGTGTCGTTTTCACCGGTCGTGTAAACGGGAACATAGTTTTCGTATTGCGTATGTCCGTCAGCATACATGCATTTGTCGGGATAGATGTTAGCTGCTGAGTAGTGGCTCTTCTCTAAATAGTTTCTTGGGATATGACATGTTGACCGTGCCAAACCCAAATATTCGAAATGGTTTACGTGCTCGTTCGATTCGTAAATGACAAATTTTGAGCTCGGTAAGTGTTTGACTAAATGCCCATGACTGTAAAGCGCCAAGCGAACCGTGACTATCGCATTCCTATGCACCGTCCATGTGCATAAAGTATCCGATGAATTTGAATTCTTGACGGGCAAATCCACGTCAGCTGATGTGTCACAATTTGTCCTGTTTTGAGGAGTTGTGGATTCAATACTTACGTTTAAGTAGCGACTAGGTGGACAATTTGCTATCAGGTAAAGATTTTGGGTGGATAGTGGACAGCTAAGAGTAGCATGGGTCGGCCGCAAGGATAAATGTGCAATTTTTCCTTTTGTCTTCGATGTTATGGCGTATATACCTTTAATAACACCTGTTTTATTTTCAGGTTTCGAACCTAAACTTCTAATTTGGAAATTGTCATCGTTAACGGTCCCGATGGCGACCAACTCTATTGCATTCATTGTATTTTTATCACCTAAAAACGAATGCCCAATTGCCGCCTCAATGTTAAATCGTTCGCCTTGGTCAAGAAAGTATAGGCTGTTTGTGGTTATATTTGCAATGAAACTGGTGTAAGGACACGTGTCTTGCCCCGCATATGGATATATTGCACCTTCGACAATGTTATTAGCTAAAGTAGCTTTCAAAACTTGTGCAGACTTTTGGGCCTCGAGTTGCAGCGTTATTATCCGTAACACGAGTGGAGTTGCCTCATCCACAATTTGAATGACCAGATCTTTAGCAGAATTATAACCAAGCGTTTCCAGAGACTGTTTAAAATTTTTGCCACCGTCAACCATACTCAATGTGTTATTACTTAACACTACGTAAATCCTACGTTCAGATTCCAAAATTTGAGTGATTTCTATGAGGACTGTATCATCTAAATTTGATGAAAATATTGGATGTGTTATTAGATGACTTCCATTATATTTTAATATAACACATTTCCTCGGGGTCCATACGGCTACGGCCAATTGATCACTATTAAGGGGCAGGTACGTCCCATCTTTCCAAAAGTTAACCGGGGTGTCACCAGGACTTAGGTGAAGCCTATTCGAATATATTCCGTTTAACTCCCGTGCTTGTATAAGGTGTATTGATTTGTTGACAATGTGTTCAAGGACAAAATAGACATATATTTGCTTGTAACCTATAAATAAGTTTAAGGTCCGAAATCCTGTTAAATTGTTTCTGTTTAGATTAAACACTTGGACGTTCTGAATTTTGTTTAAAAAATCGGACGATATAATTGGTGTTCCGTCATTTGCAAAGCTATATATATGAGTGTCATTCCATAACAAAAAACGGTTACTTAGAGGAATATAACCCGCCGCTTCACTGAGAATGGGACATTTATGGTAAATACTGAAGCCTTCAATGCTTTTCAGGTATTTTTGGTAATGTATAGGAGCAAACGCATTTAGTTCGTAATCAAAATACCACAGATTTTTATCTTCCGTAAATGCTATGGGCACGATATTGTCGTGCCAATATTTTAACCCTCTTATTTCACTTAATTTAGATTCGGTTTTGGAATCTCCGAGGCGACAACTGATCTGTCTAAACGTTTGAAAATTGTCAAATGTAATGTAGAAAGCTTTTTTGTAAAAAAACGCTGACACGTGAGAGACGCATGGATTTGTGTAAACTAGTGGTTTGCTGATACATGGTCAAACAATCAAAAATCTTATTACTCTCTCTCATTTTGTTTTTGTTATTTTGACTCTTAATTATAAGGTCTGACGCTGTAAATGAAAATGCAACTGTTGCTGCACGGACGAATGTATCGTGAAGCCCTGTTGGTGTTTCCCGAACAACAATATCTAATGTCAACGTATTTAACGAACTCTGATTCCCTAAATCAACCATAAAATACCCATTTAATCCGAAAACTGAGGTATTGCTATCGTAATGGCTCCTTTCTAAAGCTAGTTCGGCGTTATTGATATACATTTTAACCGGAATTTCATATGCTTGGTACGCATAGCTTTGCGTCAATTTCTTGTCAAGCGTGGATTGGGGCTTAATCTGAGACGCGGAAGTGGCATCATCACTACTGTCAAACAAAAAGGTAAAGTTCTGTCTATGGGATACCCACATGTTAGTTACGATTGCAATATAAGGCTCGCAAACATTGGCATGTGGTGGTGGGAGAGAGCCACAACTTTTGTATGCCACCTTTATCATACCTGCCCAAGCATAGATTACCTGAGCTAAGTCAATCCGAATGTATTTCGCTGCACGAAGAAATTCACTCCCGTCTCCGGTGAGCAATAATAATTCATCTTCGATCGATGCAACTTGATTAATCGTTCCCGCACTGCTAAAATTTTGTCCCGTTTTGATTGAAATGAGATACGTACCCGGTAGTTGACAGTTGATTATGACATTTTTATAAGACGACGAAGTGTTTTTATTAGTAATAGCTGCTGACCCAAGTGTTAATACCTCCTGGCAAGATTCCGGTATTAGCCACGTTAACGCTGATTGTTTCTTTTGTGTTTTCGTAGTAACATGATTTTGTAAATTATCGTCCTCAAGAATTAGTTTTACGTATGTTTTTGTACTGAAACGAGTATTCAGAGGATCGTTGACATCTTCGAACCGCCACAAGATAGTTTGTCTTGCAAGCCCGACGTTAACGACGATATATAGGAATGTTGAGAAAATATGATTGATAATAATTTTTGTAATTTAAAGATGGATATGTGTTTTTTCAGTTTTGTAAGTTGCTTCTAGAACTTGTGACGTTTGATATAAATTGGTTGTTTTAACGATTTATGGCTTACCGAAGGCAAAATGGTATTTATCAGAATGTATCTTATAATGATAATCGCTAATTACCAAGCCTAGGATTTTTGTCCAGGAGGGTAATCTATATCGAGGTAAACCTGTATAAAAGAGCTGTGTTAACATAACAGCTGTGTTCGAATTGGAAATTCCATCGCTCCTTGTACCCATCGAGTAGTTATATCAACACTTATATTTTAATTCATATATAAAAGCATCGGGATAAACATTGTATAAAAATAGTTTTTGGTTGTTGTAGTTGTTTTTAACCACTGCGAACTTTGAATAAGGATGAGGGAGCTCGGAGATATGAGCAAGTTTTGAGGCGGCTAATATGGAGTTTGTCGGATTTATGAATGTGCTATGTGACGGGCAAGATAGCCAATGTTGTAGGTTGTTTGTAGCTTCTTTGCAGTCGAGGCATTGATCATGAGTTGCGTAGACACGATTACGAAACTGCTAGCTGGTAACAAAAGCCGATGGAACCAGCCGGCGCAAATTCTTCTGCCACTAGGTTTTAATTAAGTTATTTGTTTTTAGTTTTCTAAGTTAAATTAGTTACTCCTGTTGACTTATTTATATCACTGCATTCTTAAATGAAGTTAATCACTCAAAGTAAATTTTAAACGAATAATTTATGGTCGAAAAAATTTATGCTAAAACTGATAATTTAAAAAAACCCAAAAAAATAATTAAAATTGAACTAAGAAATTGAAATACCATAATACTTAATTTATAAATGCATCAAAGTTGATTATCTGTCACCGTTTTTAGCCCAGACCCACGTTGACCTAAAATTTGAGATACTCAGTGAAATTTTAATTACATTCGCAGAGCGTTAGAAACTTGACCAACAAGAATGGATTACCATGAATACTCCCAAAAATGATAATAATTCCGGAGTTATAAGGAATAAGTTTTCATAAAATTTGGTTTGATCAGGAATCTAAAATTAATGATATTTATGATATACATTACCAAACAAACATTTCACGCAACAAACAAACCAAAAAAATATATATTAATATACACAACTAAAATAAAAATGCGCATTGTTGGAATATTCAATTGTTGGGAGCTTCGTTTCGCTAAATCCTCTTCGCAGGAACTTCGAGACCGGCTGACAAATAACCCCTGGTACCCGTTCGTACAAATGACGCCCGAGGGAAAGGAGTTTGCTCTTACAATCACTGCCAATAAATATCAATGGGCTTTGATCGGGACTATGGGAGTCGCTTTGGCTATCATGATAACGATTCTGAGTTCACACGCAGCCGATAGCGTCGTAAACGAGTACCTTATTATAGCTTCGACCGTCTTAGCAGGTACATTATTATTCTCGGGGTTCGATATGCAAACTAAACAGCTGACATTGAATTTTTACACTCGGAGCTATTCGTATACCCAAGGTGCCCAATACCTATCGTGGCAAGAGGGTCCAATCAGTGATCTCTACCTTAAGATAGAACGTAAAACACTTGGTAATTCGAGGCAATTTTACATGCTCAAGATTGGTGGTGGCAATATCAAGCCTATCCGTATCTGCGAGCCCAGTTCGAATATTCGGGCCCTGAGATTTTTCGGTGAACAAATAGCACAACGGATGAGTTTACAATTTTTCGATTATAACGATCAATGTTATATAAATTACGCCACATTTCGATAAATAGTTGTGATATGTTTTCATAACATTAGAAAAACTATTTGATACACCACAGGATAATTGAAACGTAATTGTAAATTTTTAATTAGTTAAAATATCACAACTAAACTAAAAATGAATTGATTCAAATTATATTCTTTTACATTTGTTTTATACTGTAGAAATTTAAATTAAATTTATTTCTTTCTTCTAATGCGCCGCTAGTAGAAAAAAATCAAACACAATGAATTAATGAATGGCTTGTATTATAGTTTTTTGAAAATTAATATTATATCTTCAAAATTTAAGCCATCATTTTTTATATAGGCCGTTAACAATTTTATCTCATTTTTATGCTAATGATTGGCGGCTATATCATGAGAAAATAATTTTTGGAAAAAGTGAGTGAACTCAAAACGTGCCAAACATTGAAAATATTTATAGTATCGATTGCGCAGCGGTATTATATTATACTTTTTTTTTAATGCTCATTACTTTTTTAAAAAAAGTCAGTTTTTGAAGTTTATGTGTTTATTATTATGAGAAGTCTTATTACTAAAATATATTTTCAGCCATTTTCTAAAATGTCTCAAAATTTATTATACAGACGTTTTTGACCTCAAAAACTATTAATTTATTAAAATCTACAAAATTGTGTAAAGGTTTAATAAAGTTTATGAAACTTTAAAAAAATAAACTAAAATGTGGCTTTATCTTTAATGTTTTTTTCCCGTTTTTTAATTGTTATAGGGACAGGGTCCCTGAGCTTTACAGAAATGAAAAAAAAATGCATTAAAATCAACGGTCAAATAATGTTATAAAGTTTTAAGTATATTAAGTTTCAACATCCACATAGGTTGCAACAATTTTTTTGGAGTTTGACTATATTTGTTTTTTAATTTACTTGTTAAAATTTTATCATGAATTTTTAATTTATAATTGGCTTACAAAATATAACCATAACGGTCACGGTATAAAAAATCCGTATGATAGTAGCATTGATTTAAACAGTTTATATAAAAATTTTGAGCTGTGTAATAAATATAATTTGCTTTGTCATAACATATCTGCTTTAAAACAGACTCACAACAATATTATCTCTCATGAAAATTGATTTTATAATATAAAAAAAATTTAAATTCTAAAAGGACACAAAGAACCTATTTTGTATGACCTTTTAATGCTTATAAAAGCTGACATGTTTAATGGCAATGAAAAAGATATAAAAATTATTTAAAATGAAAAAGGATTTGTAATCGGCATAATTTAATAGTTACTTTGTCTTAAATTATTAATTCTCTCAAAACAATAACAAAATTCAAATTTTAACGTGCCTTGGGTTATGAAATGTCTGCTTTATTTTAAAACAGAAATTTGGTAACATAATAGCTGTTATATTTTTTATATATTTTGTAAATAGTAGAAATAAAAATATAAACATGTGATAGGTGTATTAGTTTTAGTACCAGTTACAAAATAGTAAATTATTATAATAATATGCATATTAAATAGCTACTACATACATTTTTGACCTTGCTTTTTTTAAATTACCAAATTATTTTCAAAAAAAAAATTATAATTTAATCAAACATTTAAAAGATGGAAACACAGGGATTCAAATAAATATATAAAAAGTGTTAATTTTACTTAAATTTAAATAAAATTGTAGAAAAAATTTTAGTGATGTAAACGTTACCTTTAAAATATGCAAAAAACAAAGTGAATTTAATATTAGTTTTTTTTTTTTTTTTTTCGTTTTATTACAAAAATTTTAATTTCAAAATTTTAAATTTCCGAAAATAAACCCCTTTCCCCCTTTTTAGGTCACAGAAGGACTAAATAACTTCCTACTTAAAAATTTAAAAAGTTACAAAACAATTTTTACATTAATTTCTAGATTATGATATATATATGTATTTTCGATGCATTTACAATTTTCATGTATACTTCTGCTGTGAAATAACAAAACTGCGAATTTTAAAACATATTTATTTTCAGTGACAATTTCTCTGTTTTTATTGATAATACAGTAATACAGGGTAAATTTGAAGAGAGATTACGTTGTTAAGATGTGCATAAAATATTTGGAATTAAGGGGTGCTCTTTATTTACACAGACTAAATTGTGTCTTTCTTAACCAATTAGTTATTTATAAATGCTCTGACATTTTGGTAAGGTAAGAAAAATTGTCGCTAGGTTAAAAGGTCATATAATCAATGATTGAATATGTTGTGGTCCTTAGAAAAAATATAAATATTATCAATAAGGGTTTTGGGATGAAATGCATTAAATCTGAAAAGGAGTTATTTCACAACTTATCGAATTTATCAATTATTTTGTTATATATCAATGAACGGTATGAATTTTTTTATTTGGTTCAATTTCCATGACACATTCTACGTCGGAATCATTATTATCAATACCACCACCTACTCCCATACCCTTTTGCGGTTGGGCCGTGTTTGTGTAATGCGCGTGACGGTATTGGTTATTATTATTATTGCCATTATTATTCATATGTAACTTATTTAACGCGTTGTTGTTGTTCGACATTAATGGGCTGTTCACATTTCTTCGATCACTGTTGTAATGTTGCGATCCTAACTGTACGTTAGAAACGGCATTGAGATCATTGCCGCTATTACTGCCCCCCGTATTTTCCGTAATAAATTGTTTTATGTAGTCCGAATGCGAGGCAAATGGCTTATTTTGCTGTTGGCCGTGATTAAGTGAAGGGTAATCGACTGTGGATGTTAAGTTTCGATTAACGGTATTAATAATATTAGTTTGGGGTTGGGGAGAATTGGGAGGAGGATTGTTGAATTGCTGATGCATCTGCTGCTGTTGCTGTAGATTATGTAGGTTTGGATTGGAACCGGTCAGGCGAAGAGTCCCACCCCGTCCCGGGCCAAGTTGGTGTGTGGCGAGATAATTTGAAGGTTTGCTATGTTGCAATGATGGGTTGATATTCGCAAGATTTGAGGTGTGATGATACATGGAGGCGTTGTTATTTGTTTGTTGTTGGTGATGCATATTGATAACTCGGTTGGTGGCATTGTAGGCCCCTGGAACGTTATGATTTTGGAGCTGGTGCGTCGACGAAAGTTGTTGATTAAACATATTCGCGGCATTGTTTTGAGATAGGATTTGTGAATGAGCGCCGGTGATAAAACCTTGTTGGTGTAAGACACCAGCTGGCATTTTCTAAAGGGAAAGTTATTAAATACAAAATAGAAATTTCGCGATTTTGAAATATAAACAATTTATTAATGACATTAATAGGTAAATGTTGCTAAAGTATTTTAAATGTAAAACCTGTTGAATTCGGTTTTGCTGATGTGTAGAATTAAGTAATTGAAAGTTTTGGTTGAGGGTAGGCCTAAAAAAGGTATATAAATTGATGTAAAAAATTAATAATATTGTTATTATTTTATATTGCGCCCCTTTATCAACTAGAAAATTTTTTGTTTTTTTATTTCAGATCACAAAATTTAACGGTTTGTTAATTGAACCTCTAAACTTAGGTAAATGTAATTTTTTTAAAGCAATGTTATATTCATTGAATATCAAAGTAATTGTGAATAACAACGGATAAAGGCCAAATATTTTTCTAAAAAATTAACATGTGAAATCTCATAATATTAAGCTAAAGTAAGGGGTGACTATAAAAAATAAAATTCATAGTATTTTTAATGGTAATTAAACACGCCTATAAATGTAATTCAAAATAATACTCCCCTTAAATTTTACAACCTGTTATTAACAAATAAAAGTCGCAAATACCAAAGTGAGGTTTCCCGCAAACTTAAGGCTAAAGAAAAAAAATGCTTCATAAAATATCCATTATTTTGTCATTTATTTCTTATAAGCAGGCTGAAAGATTTAAATCTTTTTAAAAAAAATTAAAATATCGTAATAAAATAAAGATAATATAGTTAATAGTATAATATTCTATAATTTAATAAACCCCGATATATAAAAGTAAAAGAAAACAAAACAATTTTGTAAAAAAAACCGAAATTCTTGTTTAACGCTATAGTTTCCAGCCGAGGGATTTTTGAGGTTGTAATTTGAAAGTAGGGCAGCATGGTTGCCTGAGGGGTAGGGAGGGCGAAGGGAAGTAGTTCCTTGCAAAAAGGGCCGTGGTAATATTTGTGTTGAGCGCTGTTGGTTGGCCACATTAACGGTGCCAGTTGTGGCGTTTAGGGTTGAGGCTCTCTTGAGCTGGGCGTAAACGGCAGAGGCAAGCCCGGCTCCGTAAAGCTCTTTCAGGTTCTCGATATCAACGGTTGCTATAATTATATGTAAAATAAATATGAACTTTTATCAGCAAACCATGTCAAGGGCATGTTCAAAAAAAACTTTTGTTGTTTTCGTGAAAAAGTTGAAACTAAGTTTAATTATATTACTCAAATGCGAGGAGAAAAAAACGTTCAAATTTAATATTAAAAAAACGTAAATTGGATAAAGAAATAATAAATTATACTTTTAAATCTATAGATGTAAAATAACATGGTTTATTTTAAACTATGTAAGTTATTTATATATTTAAAAAAAAATATTTAAAAATTTTCAAAAATTGTATTAAAATAAGTGGATAGGATGTAGCTAATATTTAAAAATAAATGTTATTGCATATTGTTCCGGAATTTAATTATTATGTGCAATGGAAAATAAATGTACTGTATTTTCTCGACAACACTTTTAGGATCAAATGTAAAAAACAAATTACCATAAATTGCAAATATTGTAGAATAAAGCCCTAAGGCATCCATCTACCCTAAAACCGTTTTATTTCAAATTTCACAAGCTGTGTAAAGGATTGATAAATAAATTACTTAAAGTTTTTCCATTTTAGCATTATTTTAAAAATAAAGTGACATACTTTAGAAGATCTACTATATATTAATAGGGTATTTTATTCAGGATAGCAATCACGAAACACAATTATAAGTAAAATTATATTTACTTGTGGTATAGAGGGGATTGGCTGGTTTGTTAGTGGCGGAAGAAGATTTCTTGCTCTCCTGAAGAGCTGCATTATGTTTGTACAACATGGTTCCGGCTTTAGCCAGGATTTGCTTAATGTGTTCAATGGCCACGCGCTCAGCCATAAGCTTTTGCGGTTGTAATGGTTGAACGGAACTAAATTTTTTTAAATATTGATTCAAATGGATCAATTCTAGTATTGAAATATAATCAGACAATTTACTAAATTTATATTAAGGCACGTTCAAAGTAAAATTTGGTTTTATGCAAAAAAAAATTGAAAATTTTAATTTTCATTTAAATCGTGTGATATTCAAAAAACAGTATAGCTTAGTTTTATATTTTCCAATGTTTTAAAACTAAGGGTAATGGACAAATTCAACAATATATAGCTTAGGTCTATAATGCAAAATATTAAATATTTTTTGAGTATGTTCTTTTTAAATAAAAAATTAATAAAATTAAAAAAAAATATATAAAATTTTTTTTGACTTATATACTCGATTTTTTCGGGGCACTAATAAAATCAAACGAAAATGAAACCCAGGCATTATTCGGGAAGATTGTTGGTGCTGTTCAATAGAAATCTTTCGCGCCGTTAGAGCAATATCGAGATCTTTGAGTTTGGCAGGCGGGGCAAATAAATTTAGAACGAGTGGGCCAAGCTCGAGGAGGCAGGATAAGGCACCATATAGGCTAGCGAGGCTAGGTAGTTGTTGTACGAATGTGTGGGTATCACCTGTTTTGTGTTTATGTGTTGGTGATGATATAGCTATATATTAAAATCTTTTTTGTGTTTAATTAGCCTCTACTCTATTCTAGAGCTCTTCCAGTGTTGAGATTGGTGTCAAAAATTAAGAAAGAGAATGCTGTAAACATTTTTGGCCCTTATGCCCTAATAGTTATAAAATATTGATGTTGACAGGCCCAGCAAGGGCTAAAATATATAAAACGGCTGTAGATAACAGAAGAAATTTTGAATAGTGGACCGAGTTAAAGGTTCAAAACCGTGGAAATAACTATCAAAAATTTAGCTTTCAAAAAACAAATGGAGATTTAAAAAATAAACAACTTCATTTTTTTTAGATCCCCTTAAGAACATAGTTTTCGTAAACAGAGATCTCAGTAGAACCCCCTTTTAACCTAACAGTAAGGGAATCCATATGTTTTGGTCTGTAAATCTCCCATAAAAATCATATTGCATACTGGTCACATTGCCATCATATATGGTTTCCTGTATTGCGGTAAAATCAACTTCGAACGAGGGGTAATGAAGTTCGTCTGGTGGTTGTTCCGCTAAAGCCGTAGTAGAGTCTATTTAGATAAACACAATGTTGTTGCAAAAATAGAACAATAGCCAATTCCCTTTAATCAGGGGTGGGCAAAAATATCGATAACAAAACTATGTACGGTTCTATTTATATTCCCTTAACTAAAATTTGGTTACAACTTTTTAAGGATTAACTATGTTCAATATTTTCTATTATATAGGTATGGATCAACTGAGTTAATTTTTTGTTGCTCATAGTTAAATTAAAAAAAAAAAAAAAAATTTTTTTTTTTTTTTTTTTTTGTTTTTTTTTTTGATAAGTTGGGGGGTTTTTTTTTTTTTTTTTTTCCTTATTTTTTTTTTTTTATTCCTCATTTAAAAAAAAAATTTAAAAAATTTTTTTTTTTTTTTATTTTAAAAAAAAAAAAATTTTTTTTTTTATTTTTATTTTTTAAAAAAACACCACAAAAAAATTTTATTAAATTTTTTTTTTTTTAATTTATTTTTTTTTAATTTAGAAAAAAAAAAAAAAGATAAAAACCCACTAATTTAACTAAAATAAAAAAAAAAAAAAAAAAAAATAAAAAAAAAAAAAAAAAAATCCCTCCCCTTATAAAAATAATTTTTTTTTTTTTTAAATAAATTTTTTTTTATTTTTTTATTACCCATATGTTATATGATATAAAAAACCCCAAAACCCCCAAAATTGAGAAATCTCAACTTTGACACCGAATAACTAAAAATCTGAGGCCTTGGCTAAAATTCTGATTTCATATTCGTGATCAGCGCCAAAAACTTGACCAAAAACCATAGTTGCCATAAATGTTGATTAGGGTCGCCCAAAATTTGTTGTCCAGTGTTATTCAACTAATCACATTAGTTTTTTCACGTTTTTTGTATAAAAAACAGCTTTAGAGCAAAAGTTTATCAGAAAATCCTTTAATGGTGTATGCTCCATTAATTAGTCAATAATAGAATATAATAAAAAAATTTACCCGATTAAAGTATAAAAAACAACAGTTAAAAAATTCAAATTAACTTTTAACTATAACTTATTTAAATATTTTACGAGTTTAATGCCCAATAAAAAGTGGGATAACTTGCCCGTCCTTGTTATAACAACTTCAAGGCAATACAACTAAATTTTATTAAAAATCACTAATAGTTTTCATGAAACGCTTTATGGCAATTTGCTTCTGACCTAATGTAGCCTATAATACTTGATAAAATTAAATATTATTGCAGTAACGTTAATAGCTATCTATGTACCAAAACCGAAATTAGCTAACTAAAAAAAAATAGATACCTTCAACAATATGCATGGAATCACCATCGTTTGTATTTGGTGTTGGCATATCGTCATTTTTAGAGCCGAGGGATACATTGCTATTGCTATTTGACTCGACCTTTGAGATGGGTAGTTTTTGAGTTGTAGAATGATTCAAGGATGAGGAAGAAAATTGGGATGAGTTGCTTAAATACTTGTTTATGATGTGAGTGCTCAAGCGACAAATTCGCGTTTGAAGACTATTGGTGGAATTATCTAGTGTTCGGCAAAATTGAGCCAGTTGACGCGCTGAAAAATCTCTCAGGGCCCAATGGTTATCGACTTCGGGGCGTTGACACATGGTGTCACAGTAAGCACAACTAAGCACGGCTGGTATAAGGGCGTGAGCGTATCGCCTCAGCTTGGTATTGCTCGTTTTCGAGGTGTCCTTATTACTCGTAGGGGCGTTATTCCGCTGTGTGGATGAGTTTGTATTGGAATGAAGGCTAGATTTGGATGTTGAGAGGTTGTTCGGAATAAGGGTTTTTGAGGAAGATGGGTCGGTTTGGGTTATCGGTGAATCATCACTGTTAAAACAAAGAAATGAGAGATTGCGTTTGTTATTTGTATGACTGATTATTTAAATAAGCATTTCATACAACCTAAATAATAATAATTTTACAATTATTTACTAAATATAGTATGTATCAAATAAAGCCTAGATATCTACTTAATTTTAATATTAAAATAAATCATTCATAGCAAGAAGTTTTTCTATAAATTCAACTAGAGAGATAATGAGCCTAAAATTACCTTTGCGATGACGTTAAATTTGTATTAAGAAGATGCGGATTTTCTAAAAGTGCTCGAACCATTCTCATTAAATAAATGAGAACGGCTAAATTTCGCTGAAGCAAATTTATTTTCACTCCACGAGAGATGAACCAAGCAAACCTAAAAAAGTATAAAAAAATTTTAATAACGATTTATTAAAGAAGAAATTTCATATGCAAATGTATAATCTTTGTAAAAAAAATAAACATTTTCATTAAAGTTAAAATAAAATAGTTGTAGATATTTTTTTCAAACAGAGTTAAATAGTAAGGAAAATAGATTTATAATTGTCACATTATTAAGTGAGCTTATAAAATTTTAAACTTGAGAAAAGTTTATTTTATAAATAATTTCTAAATACTAAATATATTGCTTTAAAAAGCTGGTAAAATTAACTCCAGTTGACATAAAAAATATAATTTTAATCTTCACATCTAAAATAAAAATTTTAATAAAGTTTGTTAAAGTAACCTTGGTAATAATGAATGCAGTCCAGGATCAGTGGCTAAGCTTTGGAAAGCCTGCACCCTCCTAACCTCGTCGGATCCTACACAGGCCTCCGTGACATCCTTGTAATACAATTGTTGCTCCTAAACAAACAGACAATATAAAAATTAAAGTATACTATATTACAAAGGTTTACAAAAATTAATGATTCTGTGAAATTTATAAAACAATAGTGATCTCTACAATATGCATCTCTAATGTTTTTATTTTGATTTTTTATTAAATCTCGTCCTGGCCCATTGAATCCAAAAAAAATGGCAAATGAAAATCATAATTTCTGCTAATTGTTTTTTCTATATTCTATTGTAACTAAAATTTTTTTGAAAATGTGGTAATGAATAAGTGTATCTAACCTTTGAATTATACAGAACGTAGCGTGTCCAAACTGAATAGCACAATTTTAACCAAGTTGTAATTAAATTTTTTAATTTTAATATAAACATTTGATTCAACATATAAAATAATTTTATATCAGTCTTCTTTAGATTTTATGCTTTTTGTATTTAAATTTTTAAAATAAGCCTACAAAATTAGCCTAGAAAAATATGTACATTATATTAAAAATCTGAATAGTCTTGGTCTAATTAATCTTCTGTAACAATGTTATTGAATAAAAAAAGTAATTTTAATTATAAAGTTTACTAGTTTGAATATATATATTAAAAACAAAAAATTATAAATTAACTGCAAAATGTTAAATTAATTAAGAAGTAAGAGCCATAGAATTTATTGATGCTTATTTCTCCCAAAATATCACTAATTTTCCCCTAAATAACGTCAAAAGTTTTCCTAACTATACAAACATGATCAAAACTAAAAAGGGCCATAATATAAATAGGCCATATTTATTAGCAAAACAGTTATTAAAAAATTATTTAGATAAATTAATATTAAAATAAAAAACAATCTTGTATTAAATTGACTAAAATATTTAGGTTAATATGCTCATACTATACCTTAAAATATGATCATAAACTATATCTTATATTAGTTTTAAATATCTATTTTTGGTTATTAAATAGGCCAAAAATATTCCAGAATAGATGAACTACATTTTTGGCATAAAAAATTAAGCAGCTACATTGGACATGTAATAACTTTATGTGACTAATTAAATAAAATTTATAAACAAATATATAAATAATATAAAATAAAGGTTTACCATAGATATTGGAGCTATGTCATTCAATTCACTTTCTGTGAGACCTCCAATATCATTTTTGCTAAATCTGGCAGCATTCTTGTACCTTCGTTTTGCAATTGTGGTCTTACCATCTTTAACGTTTGGTGGGTGAGTATTTTTTTGCACATTAGCGTTTTGTAATTTTGCCATATTTATAATGTCATTTGATTCTGGAACAATTGTTGCAAAATAAAGTTGTTAATATGTTAGTTTAAAAAATTGCTTAATTGAATTAATTCAATAATTTGTTGTTACAATAAAATAAACCTGGTAAAACGTTTTCAGGTATAAGTGGTTGAACCCCCTCTATGGATAGCCAGTGTGCTAAAATTTAATATTGACATATAGCCAAAGTGAATTATAACTGTATCTGACATTTGACAATCAGATTATAAAAATATTCAGACCATCAAAATTAAAAGATGCAACTAAGTTACTATTTGTCGTAACATTATGCACCTTATGTCAATAAAATTTATTTTTATATATAAATACAAGGCTAACACATGGTTTGGGGTAAAAAAATTGAAACATAAAATTAAACGATGTTATGATTGTATTGAGAGCATATACATAGATTAATTAAATGACAAATTACAATCATATAATGCAAATTAATTTTAAATTAAATAATTGCTAAATTATTATAATGGCAACTAGCTAAAGTTATTATAACTTTATATGCCATAAAATAGATTACTTATATTAGCTAGGCCAATATTATAAACCCACATAAAACTTAAGGTTAATACAAAATATTAATTGATTTACTAACAAATATAAAAACCCAATATTAAAATTAAGTGGCAATACTAAACACAAATTAAAATTTTTAAAAAAATTAAATATAATTTAAATCAAAAGATTTAACAGCAGAATTCAATACCTTTGAGAGATGTCTCAACTGGTAATTTTGGCAAATGAGATAAAGCAACAGATGATAAATCAGTTTCTGTACTGACTTCATCAATAAAGTATATTTCTTTATTGTTAGAAATTATATTCTTGAACAACAAATGCTCAGAATTAGATAATCCATACAAAGCCTGAATAATCATTATATATTTTGCCATTAAAATAAGTCTATAATTTTAATAAGTACTTCAAAATTCCTAAACAAGAGGGCTTTGCTAAAATCTTGAGGAGTTAAAAAGGTTCTTTTTTGATGTCGAGCATATTTATCTGAATCCTTAAATAACAATAAAATTATTTAAATATTCACTTGTAACAGAATAGTAAGCCAATAAGTAACACTTTCAGATATAAAGTTAAGAGTTGAATGCTCAAGATAAGGAACTCCAACACTTTCAGCGATCGCTTTAACAAATTTAGACGGAACATTTGATCCAGTATAAGAATTTGATAAAGAGTTCATCTGTATGAGCCTCCTTTAAGCTTAATAATTATAAAATTATTTAAAACACATTGATATATTTGGTACAAATGAAGACTACAAATCCAAGAGGAGTGAATGAAGCAAAGAACCGTTGTAGAAACTGATAGTTTCTCGAGGGCAGATGATTAAAGATAGTTATAAAAACACAATTTTTTGGATTAGAGAACTCTGCTCATAAAAAGACAAAATTGCGTATAAAATATATCCTCATAATACAGCAATTATATCCTTAACCAAATCAATCAACCTTTAAAATTATTTCATATATATAATGATGCCATCATGATATTAAAAGAATTTGTAAAGGGTGATTGATTTCTTGAATAAGGAAATAAGCACAGATATTGTACATCACAGATATTGTACAAATGACGTCATTTTTATGAGAGAGTTCCGAGTACCAATTTTTTTAATTAATTATTATTTTTTAATTATTAAAAACTTGTATTAATATTAGTTGGTTTTGTTCATAAAAATTACTCTAGCATCTGTTCTATTAATTTCTCATCTTAGGCTACGGCTTGTGAAAAAAGTGTATATAAGGGCGCGTTCAGACTCCGTTCGTTTATTTTTTAAATTTTAAAATTTTTTTCTTTTGACATTGAACGCTTTTTTACAAAAAGTAGCCAGTTTTTGTAGTTAGCATTTAAATAGTTTTTCTGAAAGAAAAGTTTTAAAAATGTTTTGAAAAAAATAAAAAAAATTCAAAAAATTCGGAATTTTTCAAATTTTTCAAAAAAATAAAATGAGTTTAAACGCGCCCTAATAAAAAAATTTGAGCTCTTGGATTAAGATAGTGGCTAGTGTAAAAAAACTTTAAAAATTTAGAGTTTTTAAAAAAAAAATTTTTTTTGTAACCAAAAAACAATAATTCTCATTATTTTTAAATTTGCCGTTATATTTTTTTTTTTTAAATTTTTTTACTAAGAAATTAGTATTAGCCGCAGCCTTAGTCACAAATAATTTTTTAACCCTAAATCATGTATTTTAATCTTTTTTAATAAAAATAAGGCATTTTACATAAGTTAAAGCCTGTTTGTTATTTTATTAAATTTATTTTGAGCCTCGGCTAATTTGATTGTTTATTTTACTTAAAAAATTTTAATATTGACAAGTGTGTTAACACTTATGTGATAAGTTTCCTACAGTTAGCAGGGGTACATTAGGATTTCAGCACATAATGATGAATATCTTCATAAATATTATATATTATTGGTCAAATTGTGACTACATAATGAACATGTCTAATTATTGAAATTTGATCTTAGTCTTAAAACAAAATTCTTTTAGAAATAAGAAATCCTATTGCGGTCGACCCCTTTGGACCTCTCACTCTTAATTTCACTGCTGAAAACCATGATCTTGCCTAAATGTAAATTCAAACTTTAATAATTGCAACCTTATTTGTAGTAATGGGAGATGAATGAGTCCGGAATGGCGAAGTCATCATTTTTATATAATTAGAATTTTTAAGTAAAAGTAGTAAAAAAGTATATATAAATTTAAAAGTAATTAATTTAATTTTAGATTTGATCATATCACGATGACTTTTCATAAATATCTATATACAATATATTTTGATCTTACAAGTATAACTAATTATATAATAAAATATCTATCTTTACCCCAATATTTAATCGAACCATCTTATCTATATATTCCTAAATGATATCCTGCTAGCCACTAGGATATAAATTCCCTAATATTAAGCTACTACAACCAATTCATTATTCTTTTTTAACTTAAACAATGGTGCCGTAAAACCCGAGGACGAACCAGGAAAAATTAAAAAAACGTCGTTAAACATTTTAGCACCTTAGATCATTGCCAATCGGTGCGGTATTATTAGCGGTCTTTGATGAATATACAATGGAGGACAGCGTTAAAATTGACAGTGAGATACAATCTATTCTAAACATATTCCCATGCTTAATTCTCTGAAGTAACATAGGGATATCTACTTATATAATTGCTTCTCCACCCCCCCCCCCCTTTTCGTTATCCACGAATTGAATATCATTGACTTCCAATATTCTATATCGGCACAAACTAAATTTGAATTTAATCGGCCCGAACTAAATTGAAATTTCAATATGCTAAATCGGTTTGAACTATTAACCGGTACCATTAACAATCAAATAATCCGCAATTAAATATTTCTCTACTCAAACATCAAACGATGTTTCTCTACTCATACACCCTACCAAATTTCTCATACACTTATAACAATCAAAAACAATTTATCAAACAGATCACACCTCAACAACGTAATCAAGGCTTTGCACACTGATGGAAAAGATGGTGGTCGCGCAATAGATACCGGTTCGCTTTTTCCTTTTATAAGGTTGTTTTATAACTCTCGAAAGTGTAAGACCTAGATTTACCCTTAATGGATGCTAACAGTACGGCAAAAGTTCCGTCTGATGCTAAGCACATCGTAGAGGAGCGTTAAATAATCTACTATACAATTTTCAAACTCGATTTTTCTTTGCTACGCTAGATCTCGGAGATGGTTTGTAGTTGAGCGACGTGTGAGGTGTGGTTTTGTAGGGTAGGTTGAGAAGGTGTGCGGAAAGATAATTAGGAAGCGATCGAGACTTCCGGTGAGTGTGAAAAACCTAACTTTAAAAAGTTTTTTCGAGCAGTAGCGATAAAAAAAAATCGTTTGTCGAAAAGGTGCCTAGGAATGTCGAGTTTGTATTTTTATCCACTAGGAAGTTTTATTTTTTGTTTAAACGACGAAATTCTCTCAGGGCTTTAAATAGTAAAGTTTTATTTAGAAATTTTATTAGGTTAATTATTATAATATTGCCCACGTTTTTGGAAAGTTTCGAGATTTTATCAGCTTTTGTTACCGAGATATTTAAGGTTAAACATGGGATTAAAATTTGAACTTTACACTCGGGATCGGTTTGACAAAAATTCTAACTACAGATTTTTTTTAAATTTTTAACGAATCATAATAGTATAGTCCTTTACCTTTTCTCAAAATTTCAGACTCTTTTAGCCCATAGGAGCCGAGTTAGCGGCCCGGTACCGAAAGGTACATAAATGTACCTTTTGGGATTTCGGTCTTAAAGAGTAGTTAAAAAATATTTTTTAAACGTCCTTATCCATAATATATGTAAGCAAGTTAGGTCCTTAAAATTTATGCAAATTGAAGCTCTTCAGCTATAGCGGTGTGAAAGACCTAGGGCGCCAAACCCTGGAAATCATGTTGCTCTGTAAGAATTTTAACACACAAGAAGGTCGCCAAAACGATCAAAATTTGTCTTATCCTATTCCTTAATGATAGTTTTATCGTGGTATAAAGTGATTGACATAGCTACTTTATTTGTTTTGCTAAGATTGGGCCATATATTTTCAGGTATAAAAATACACCTATAAGCAGGCAATACGTAAAAGTTAAATTTTAATTATAATAATACATATATATTCTATTTGAAATGTTTATATTAATTTATTATATTAACCAAAGTGGTCCGGGCCCGGACCCCCTTTGTTTAGTAAAATAATATTATACTGAATAATTGTACCTTAAGACAACTGTCCTTTTTTTTTGAATTTAATATTAAACATATGTTAATTATTTCTTTCTTATTCCCAATACTTAGCCTACAAAACCACCCAACACACCACTCAACTATATACCGTCTCCGAGATCTAGCGTAGCAAAGGAAAATCGAGTTTGAAAATTAAATAGTAGATGATATAGGAATTTCAAGTAAACTTAATGATATTTTTTAGGAATTTAAAGACATTAAAGATGCATTTGATAATGTCTATAACATGAACTAAGATTTTATTTTTTGTTTTTTAACAATTAACTTAAATCATTTAGTATAAATTTTTTTTTGTTTTTTAACAATTAACTTAAATAACATGAATTAAGATATTATTTTTTGTTTTTTAACAATTAACTTAAATCATTTAGTATAAATTTTTTTTTGTTTTTTAACAATTAACTTAAATCATTTAGTATAAATTTTAGGATCTTTGAGTCTTGATTTGTCGGAAAGTCATTCAGAGTTAGTTTTTGGATTTAATACTGATTTTTTTGGGCTGTATTTGCTTTAATTTTCATAGGAAAGTATATAGGAATAACTCTTTTCTTTTAACTTCATATCTTTGATATGATGATATTTGCTACCAAATAGGTTTCTATTTAGGGATTTATATGTTACTATTTTAATTTATTAAATTAAATAGATTTAGTCTGAATTAGTGCTTGAATTTGTAATTAGAATAATTAGTTATTAAAGCTTTTGGTATATTTGGATTATGAATTTTATTTGGAATTTAATTTTTTATACAAATTTTTTTTAATTTTTATGTATATTTTAAAAAAAAAACTTTTTAAATATTTGATATTTTTTCAATTTTATTTGATTAATTTCAATTTTATTTAAAATTTAATTCTTTTTAAAAAAAATTTTTCATTTTTTATGAATTTTTTTTTAAATTTTAATAAATTTTTTTATTATTTCATGATTTTTATGAATTACTTTGAAAAAATTTTCAATTTTATTTGGAATTTAATTCTTTAGACAAATTTTTTTTTATTTTTATGTATATTTTAAAAAAAGCTTTTTAAATATGTGATATTTTTTCATGAATTTTTATTTAAATTTTTCAATTTTATTTGATTAATTTTTTTTTTAAAAATTTTTTTTATTTTTTATGTATATTTTTAAAAAACTTTTTAAATTTTAATAAATTTTTTTAAATTATTTATTTTTTTTATAATCATATTAAATATTTAAATATATCGACTGATCGTGTACACAGCCAATCAGTTTACTTAAAATGTCGTGTACACAGCCAATCAGTTTAATTAAAATGTCAAGTTGCCCGGGCGGAGCCGGGCCACATGGGCTAGTAATAATAATAAATTTATATATCTACAACGGATGGTAAACCACCTAAACACAGAAACCGACAAATGCAAGCCGCACACAATGAGAGGTGACGAAACTTTAAAATAGAACAAATTCAAAGAAAACATATCAGCAAAACAAATTTTAACAGCTACCGTCATTTTTTTAAAGCGAGTGCTACACCAAAAATGGGATAATGAAGATACGATTGAAGCTAATATAACACCCGTCAATCAACGTAACGGCTTAAAACTTAATCAAAAATTAGTCTTTTACACTCAACCTTCATCCTGTTCAGTCAAGAGACCGATTTCTCTCTCGCTAATTATTTTTAATACCGAATAAAAAACATAGTTCTCCTTTCCCTTCCCCCTCACAAAAAAAAGCAATGACGCAAGATAGTCGAGACGACACTATCAAGCCACGAGTAACAACCCGGTCGTTTTACAGTTCAACGAAACAGACAAAACATCAATTAGCAAACAATAATTTTTTATTTTAACATTGAAAATTTTTTAATTAGATTCTTATATAATAGTTTAGAATTAAAATTAAAGACAAAACTATCCGGATTAACTAATCATAACCGGCTAGTATATATTAAAGAGTTTAGGTGCAAGTGTAATTAATACTGCATCATTTCTTAATATTACGCAGTCGGAAAGCAAACTACTACTACGCCCCCTGAAAAAGGGAGGTGTAGTAGTGGGTGATGAATGAGTCCGGAATGGCGGAGTCATCAATTTTTTTATAGTTAGAATTTTTAAGTAAAAGTAATAAAAAAGTATATATAGATTTAATAGTAATTAATTTAATTATAGATTTGATCATATCACGATGACTTTTCATAAATATCTATATATACCCAATATATTTTGATCTTACAATTATAACTAATTATATAATAAAATATCTATCTTTACCCCAATATTTAATCGAACCATCTTATCTATATATTCCTAAATGATATCCTGGTGGCTATTTTTTTTCAAAATTTTGAAAATTTTACTAAAATAAAAACTCACTTTGCACCTGCCCTTACAAAATATTTTTTTCCATGTATCTTTCTAAAGGTGTTCTACTAGACCTTAAAATACTATTTGATCAATAAATACATTTAGCTTGAAAAGAGATATATAACGGAATATAGAAAAATGATAATTCTCATTTTGTAGATTTTCTTTACTATGTATTAAATAAATACAATATTCATTACAGGGGCGTATTGAGGGGGGGGGGGGGGGGGGTCAAAAGGAGGAAATTGCCCGCTTTAGAAATTTTTTTAATTTTTGATGTAACTAGCGGTTGAATTTATATATTAAACATATAAAAGAGAATATCAATAAAATTGTTATTTTTGAATTATATATAACCTTATAAAATAATATTGCAAATAAAATATCAATATTAAAATTATATTTGTAGTTCATCTCCAAAAAAATTTCTTGCCCCCTTATAGAAAAGTTTCTGCATACGCCCCTAATTTATTAATAAAGTTTATATTAGTTTATAATAAAAGAGCAATAATTCTTTAAAATATTATTAATACAAGTTCTTAATTTTTAAAATTTTCAAGTTAAAAAAATTGGAGCCACTAGACCCCAATAAAAAATTAACGTTAATAATTTCTCACCCTACCATTCGCGGGTAAAAGAACAAGTACTTTTCTTCAAAATAATAAAAAACTAAAGTTCATGGCTTAAACTTTTGAAATTAAAGGTTTAAAATTGGGATATATGGACCCCACTGCAACATTCGCGTTACAAATTTCTCACCCTACAATTTGCTGGTTAAAGGATAGATTAGAGGTAGAAAAGTATTAGGCTTGGGTTATTCAAAAGTTAGGGACTTAAAAGATAAACTAAATATTCAGATAATAAAAAATAAGTATTTATGCGAAAATAAATATATAAACATTTAAAAGCAGAAGGCCGTTGTAGGCTTGCATTGCTATGCGGTGCAAAGCAATACTATACATTTTTACTAATGTTCTATTTATTGGATTAGATAAATGTTAGTTTGAGGTAGAGTTAGTGAATTGTTAGGTTAAGGTAATTTTAAAATTAAGGTTAGGTTTTATTTAATTTGGGTTTATATTTAGGTTATGTTTATTAGATTAACTAATTCAATGAATTTTACATTTGAGATGAATTAAATGTAAAAAGAGAGAGCAATTGTAAAATTGCCTGTGTGGGAAGATTGTTTTATACTTTTTTTGTAAAATTTTGTTTTTTTAAATATTGTAAACAATTTAATTTTTATTGTTGTTTTTTTTAAACATGAATTTAGTTTTAGTGAGGTTTAACAATAATAATAACACATATGACACACCTCTTACATCAAAATTTCGTTCATTCATGATAAACATATGAGGAATTTAGGAAGATCAGATTAATTTTAAAAATGTATCAACTTAAAGAGAGGACAAAAGACAACGCCGCCACAAATATTAAATTAAAATTTCTTACAGCCCTTGATTCAAACAAGCATCCCTTGAATGTTTCTCGGTATATCTTAGATTTTATAGTTATTTTTATTTTTACAGATAGATATTTTTTATTATCTTCCTGATTAAAAATTGTAGTGTGTAGGCTTCTAAACAAATTTTGCCATCAATTTGTTAAAAAATTACAAATAAATTGTTTATAAGCCGCAATGAAATTTAGCATTTATTCTTACATGCACAATCAATTATTCAAATAATTTTAAAGTTATGCACTTAAATATTGGCATAAAGATTTGAAATCACATCAAGATTTGAAATGCTTAAAGTTCCAAATGCTAATTACCCTAAATGCTGGCTTAAATTTGTGTTTTTATAATTTTAAATGTAGGGTGCTTAAAATAATTTTTTCTCCAAAAAACCTTTAACTTTTGCACTTTAGATTATTATACAGGTCATCAAATTTAATAATCTAATACCATCAAATATTTTCCGACTATTAAATTTAAAAAAATCAAATGAGTTAAATAAAAAATTTTTTTTATTGGCAATATTTTTATCTATGCCATTTAAAGCTTGATTTAACAATTTTTCAATTTAAATGTAGACAATGTAAAAACTCAAGCCTGTTTATTTAAATGTTTTATATTGACATTAATTTTTTTGATATAATCAGTAATTACATATACACTATAATATTAAATTTTATTTTATTTTTTGGTTTAAAGTTGTTTTTATGATAGTTTAAATCTAGCTAACTAGAATGTATCTTCTAAATAAGTTTATTGACATAAGTCATTTGTTTCATATTATTTTGATGACTCTCTTACAATTTACTGACCTGTGCTATATATTTGAACCACTTTTTACAGCATAAACAAATTACCATTGACAATGATATTTCATTTTATTAGGTTTAACTCATGAAAAATATATTTTAATTTTTTAATTAATAATTGTTTTGATGTATTTTCAGTTTGTTGAAAAATTTTTATTTGTTTTTTTTATTTAACATTTAATGAATTACATTTTATTATTCTGCCCCAAAAAGAGACTTATATATGCACATTATAACCCTTTGCCAGCATAACCTAACCCAAAGATATATTTTTTTTATCATTACTTCTCTGGTTGTAAACAGAATACCAATGAGATTTATGATGAACTTTCAATCATAAATTTATTTATTTTGTTTCCCTCTGCAATTTGACAATCCACTTCAAAAAATACAAATGTAGTAGCCTTAAAATAAAATTATCTTTGGAAATTAGATTTCGTTATAGTCCTCATGAAAATTCCATATAAAATTATGGATCTTTAAATAAATTTAATGATTTAAAACTAGATGAAGGACCGGGATCAAACCTGGCCTATGCCTCTTTTTGGAGAATTTTTTTAAATATATGTTTTTGCCCCCTCCCCCCACTCCATCTCCTCCTGGCCTAAAATTTTAATTGACATGGCAAATTTTTTTTCCTGGTATGTGGCTAACAAATATTTTTTAGATTATGCTACAAATTATAGACATTATCTTTAAGCCAGCTTAATTTTATCACAAATGCCCTGTTTTTTCTTCCTGATAAAACACCTCTTGACTTAAATAAGTGTTTTTTTATATTGATTTATAATAAATTTATCGACATTGGTTTGAATTTGTATAGTAGTATGTTGGTATCCGATTACCACTATTGAACTACGTTTTGTATTAATGGTTTTTTATTATAACTATTTAATAAGCTTTTAATTTGCTTGAATAAAGTTTTTGGTTGAAATAGATTATAAAATTTTTTTTAGCTTAATTGTGCCTTCAGTTTTTAGAGTTAGGTTTATAAATATATAATCTGGTTATTTAAGCTTTTGCATTACCCTCTCAGCCCCATTCCTAAAAATGCGTTTTTGATTTGATTTAAGATAAAAAATAGCAAAATAGTTTTAACTTTTATGTCACTAAATGTCTTACCATTTTCGGTATCAAATTTGTTTAAAAAAGCAAAATATTTAATGTTAATAATGTTTAATAATAACTCAATATATAACCTTTGGGCGCGTTTAGACTTCATTCATCCAAAAATTTGGAAATTTCAAAAATTTTATTTACTTTAAAGCTCTTTTATTAAAAAAAAATAATTTCAAATACTAATAATAAAGATTGGCAACTTTTTGTTAAAATGCGTTTTATGTCGAATTAAAACTTAAAAAAAATTATTAATTATAAATAAAGTCTGGACGCGCCCTCCTATACATTAAATTTTTTTGCAACTTTCTTTTACCTAACAACAATTCCCCACATTTTTATTTTGTCCAGATATATTTTTTAACTCTTTTTCCAACCCAGACACGCACACACGATATAAATCACAAAAAAATATTACAGATAAAACAATCACATTTTTTAATGTCTTTTAAAAACATTCGAAAAAATGGCTTTTATCACATTTTTCGAAAGCCACTTAAGGCCGGAGCGAGGGTCTTTACCTTATTATTTCTCTGATTCTGTCACACATTGAGAGTGGACTTTTACAACAACGTACATGGTAGGTTTAATGCTTTTTAAATTTTTACGCGACACAATTTTTTATTTTTTAATGCATTGTATTTGTTTGATTGATTAAAATGGAAATTATTATTATGTAACGAACCTTATATCGCCGCGCCCTTTTCTCCATAAAAATTCCGCCTTTTTAATCCATTACTGTGATGATAGCAACAGCGGCACATTATGTGTCTTTTAAACCATTTTAATTAATTTGCAAATGTTTTTTATTTTTAGTTGGTATTGTTTTCCCGTTTTTTTGAATATGAGAAATAAAAATATTGTATGAATATGACTTTTAAACAAACAACTTTTCTCAAATAAATATTGCTTGCCCGTTTAGGGCTTTCTTTCGCCGAGCAGAGCAATTAAAATTGCCGTCGGGCTAAATAGTGAGATTCGCTCGCACGCCGGCCATTTAGGTTGTTTTTAGCTTAGGCTCCTACTTTTAATCATCACTTTTTAGGGGGAAGGAACCTACTGCCTAAGGCCTTTTATAAATCCTATCTCGAAACTTTACAAAAAAATTTATTTAGGATTATTATTAGGTATTAACTTCATTAAATATTGAGGGCATTCCATTTATCAAATTTTTTTCTCAACTTATAATATTTTAATAGCTTATTATTTTACATTTCAAGGATATGCACGCTGGTTATCAGCAATTTGAAAATATTGAAACCCCTACAACAACAACATCACAATTCGACCACTAACGGCGGGAACGAACAAATACCTTGTGCTACAGGTGGAATTGTTATCGCGGTTAAATTACAGGTAACTCAAATCCCATTTTTTATCCATTGCATATACCTGGCTGGCTGGTGTGGAAAACAGCTATGTTAATCCTTAAATCAGTTTATTTTGAATCATAAGCACTCATTTTGAGATTTAATGAAATTGGATTTGAATGGCAGGGGGGTGGGGGTTGGGTTATATCACGATACTCCTTATTAAAAAAATTAAATTAATAAAGAACCTTTTATAGAAAAATGACTAAAAATTTGATTTGACAAATGAGTATGAGCTTTTTAAAACGCCAAATAAAAAACCACCCAGTTTAAGCTCCTTAAATTTTTTTAATTTCTGCTTTAACTATGTCATTTATATAATAGTAAGTTCTAACCAAATTTTGAGAAACTTGAAATATAACTAAGTTTGTTAGGCTTCTCTTGTTTTGTTTTTGGGGAAGTTAAAATAACCATAAGCATTCACATCAAACAAATACGCATTTACGATATATAAATTCTCATGAATCATGTGGTTTCAAACTACTTTTTGGATAAAAGTAAAAAGAAATAAGTCACAATGGTTTTAAACCTAACCCTAAACTAGCCCAACGTTACCGGTATGTTAACTCCACTCTAACTTTAAGCTAATCACACTCTTATACTAAGTTATTCTCACCCTAGCACTAAGCTAACTTCATCCTACCCTTAAGCTAACCTAACCCTAAACAAACCTTCTGTTAACCCTAAGATACTTAACTCTAATCATGTCCTAACCGCAGTTCTACCTCAACATAACGTTAAACTAACCCTAATATATGACCAAACCTATAATTCTAAAACATCTCACAATCGTTAGGATTCTTTATAAATTTTTGTTACTTTATAGATTTTAGTTTCGTACAAATTAGGGTCCATCCCTTTAAACGCTGTATAAATGTCTAGTTTAATTCCCTCGTTGACAAAAATCTCAACATAATGTATGAGCAGGAAGCTGACAAAATTTTTCATAATTCTCTTTCTTACATTATGTCTACCCTCGGCCCATGCTTTATTTTCTCGCTTTCCCACACATAAAGGGGTCTTTTACCTAAATTTCCCTTTTATTTGTAATTATATAGAAAGACAGACACCTGTTTTATATTATTTTCCATTAATAGGCAACGCATTGTAGCAACTTTCAGCGAACGTCCGGACTTAATTTAATTATGTTAATTTTTTTTAGATAAAAATTATCTTCCGTTTTTATTCATCATTTATTTATTTATTTATTATTTTAAAATTCAATATCTCATTTTTCATCTCTCATCATTTCTATTTATACATCACATCCTCTGAACCAGATTTCCCTATTCTCCTCTTCAATATTTACCAATTAAACCTCTTTCCTCATACCACCATCATCTTTATTTACTTTATTTTTATGTAAAAACCAAATAATTGATTTTTACACCCCAAACCCCATATAAAATAATAATAATAAATTTCCAATTCTCCTTGATCAATTTATCAATGATTTCATATTTCTAAGTAAATTACAATTATTTTTTTTTATTTAAAGTTAGTTGTAACTCGGACTTATATATATAAAATATGTTATGCCCAAAAATGACATCCTTCTCTGCTTCAAGGATATCAATAAGTTTAGCAGGTGTCATTCCTGGCAGAGTATTAATTTAAATTTAGCATTTTATACGCACTAATCACTTAAACAGAAAATGTAGGATTTTTTTGAAATTAATCGTTATTATTCTTGATTTTTTTGGCCAAATAAGTGGTTCCTGAAATAACTCCATCTGTTACAGACATTAATATCTCATTTTGGCAATGCCATTTTTAGTTTTTCAGCCAAATGTTTTGCTCAAAATCTTGTCTTCAATTAAATCATATAAAAAATGACATTTTTTTAGCATTTTATGTTAGGCTCGCGCGACGGGAGCCTTGACAGGCTTGTTAATAGGCCACAAATATTAGAGCATTTTATTTTTAAAAATCCTACGTATAAAACTTATATTTCTTTCCTCTTATTTTTGAAGTAGAAATTTTTAATTTAAAAATGTTCATCCGCCTCTGCCTCTAAATTGCAGATTTTGCGTTGAGGGATTATCAAGTTCAAGGTTATCTCGCTAATTCATTTTTTTTTTCAGATATTTTTTTCCGTCTTTTTTATTTTTTTAAATCATTTTTTTATTAAACTTTTGTTTTTTTCTTGTGTTTTTTTTCTTTAACTCAGTTGGCTGTTAATACGACCGTAATTTAATTTAGATATATTAAGAATAATGAAATCTAGGCTGGCTTGATGGGTCCTTATCTCTAATTGGTTTTTTTGCTTTGTTTACATGTGTTAGGCTTATCATCCCACATGATTTAATTAAGAATCTATTTAGCTCGTTCAAAATCATTTTCGTACATTTCCAGATATCGGACTTTGCTAAAATTTAGACTGTCTTCTAAGGCATACCCGTTTATAGCCATTTTAATTATTTTCCCTAATTTCAGTTACTGTTAGTTTAGCCTCGTGAGAAAATTTATTAGGATTTTGTTTTTCTGTCATCTTCTGGACTAGGGAAATTAGATCTTCCCCTCGACAGGCGTCAGCTAATTTGATCCATTACCATTAAGCATTGTGACATCCTTAAATTTATTCTTCGAGAAACTGTTAACTTTCGCGCTTTAAACCTTAATTAGGGCGCGAAAGTCTGTCCATCATATATAAATCATTGTCGCCATTCATTTATTTTTATTGTGTGGGGACAGTTTTGCATTTATATTGCCTCTTAATAAGTATCTTCAGTTTTAACATCCCCAATAGCCCTCACTTAAGAATCTTATTATTATATTAAATATGCAATTAAGGTCTTTTGCACAACAATACGCTCTTTTTAGGCATTATTTTTGCAAATACCGATAAATTCCATTTTAAGTCGATAAATAGTTTAACGCTCTACTTTCTTAATTTATTTTATTTATCATAAAGGGGGCATTTTTACAAAAAATTTACAATCTTCAGTATTAGCACTAAAAATACTTTTTTAGTAAATTTTTGAAAAAAAGAGGAACCAAACGCATTCTTATGAGCAATTTTACAATTGGGGGTGGGGGGGCAAATGATCAAAAGTCAAAGGCATCTTTCAATGAAGACAATTGTCCCAAAAGTTTATGCGCCAAGTTAGGAACTTTCGGCCTTAATTATTATAATAATTAAGCTAACATATTAGAATTTTGTTCGTTCCCCTAAATTCTATGTTCGGTTGGCCTTTCTGTCTTATTGGTTCAGTATTCTAATAATTTTTTATATAATTTTTGTACCAATCAATAAATTGTAACCCGATATTTCCACACATTGTCTAGACTAAATACATCATAACTACGATTTATTAACATTAATTTTTGAGAAAGCACAAAATCCCAACCTGCTGTCGTCACGACATTGCGCTATATGTTTCATTAAAAGTCACATAGAGATTATTTAATGAATTAAATACATTGTTTGAATTTGAGATAAAACAAAAAAAGTCATACCCCTATCTTTAAACATGTTAAATGAACCGATGAAATGATTCTAGAAATTTTTTCATAATTTTAGAAATTCGATATAGAAAAGCTTTTAAGTTTTTAGAAATTTTTATATTATTTTTCAAGAATTTATGTTTTTAAGCTTAGACGCTCAATTACATACACTCACAGTTGCACACAATTTTAAGAAAGGCAAACTTTTTAAAAATAGGGGGGACCCTGTTTGAATGACGTAAGCAAGAGCTGTAAAAAGACTTATTTTCAGATATAATTTTATTTATTTTTATTTTTAAAAATTAAGAGTTTTAGTTAGCTTTGAGCAAAAATTATATCTTTCTCCTTTCTAAAGTTTGTATTTATAATTGAGTTTCCTAACGATTCATTACTTTACAAAATATTGCTGTAGCAAATAAATCGGCTATTTTCCAGCTCTGGGGCATCAAATCAAAGTTTAAATTATAGCATTCCTAAAAATTATTTAATGTGTTTGCTCTCCAATCTATTATTATCAAATTAATTTTTTATGCAGGGATGGGCGTTAAACAACAAATTACCTAGGCAAAGTGATTATTATACCAGTTTTTTATCGAGCGTCCGTTTATTGTAAAATCCGTAAAAAGTTTAATTAAATTATAATTAACATGTAAATTAAGATTGTAATAAATTCTAATTTTTTTTATCGCCTAGTTAAATTTAGTTGGACATGCTTTTGAACTGCCATACATTATTTGTAATAAATTTGAGATATTTTGATATACTTAATGCTCAAGAGTTGTTTCATAGCCGAAAACACCAAATAATTGTCATACGCTGATCATTTTAGACAAATTAATAAATATGACTTTTATAAATTAGCCAAAATTTATAGTTATATGCAAAATATTTATCAAATACATAGGTAATTTCCAACATTTAAATAATTAAACTAAATCATAGTAAATGATAGAAAAGATTAATAACCTCTAAATTATATCGATATTTTTTGGCCCAAATAAATGGATTAATTCGCCGTCTCAAATCTTATGTCCTTTCAATTTTTTTTCCAATAAACATTTCCGTAGCTTGACATATGAAAAGTTTCGTCACACACCTGAACGATGATCTATTCACTTATCCGCCGGTTTAAGTGATGCAAACTCCAAAAAAATAAATAAAAACTAAGCCGTATTAGTTTGCCGTCTTCTCTTAATAAAATATTTAAAATCTTTTAATGTCGCTTTATATTTGGGCCTTTTTGCCAATTTGGGTCACCAATTTAGAGCACAAAATTTTTCATTACATTTTTTTAGCATATTGGTAAAGCACTAGGTAAAAAATTACATATCCCTGAATTAGAATTATTAACTTGGCATATTCCATTAACCCTTTTACAACTGTATATATAGTTACCGGATATTAAAAACAAGTGAAAAAACATTTACATTATAATGCCATGTTACAATTTACCATAAATTGTTTACTTATTGCCAATTAATTTACATGGGTTGATTGATTTTATCCCAAAATGTATATTATTATTTGCATAGGGTTCAAAAAGGATTTTACGTTCCGATGAAATCGATGCCTTCACCGCCTACCAAAGCAACCTACCCCTTTCGCTCAAATTTTCATTCGAAGTAAGGGTTTTAAATAATTTATCATTTCTTGATCTTTAAAATTTAGTTACAAACGGGCTTGTAGGTCAAATTGTAATTTGACCAAACAAATAAAGTATATAATCAGCTGACAAGTGGATCGGGCCAAAAAAATTTTGATTACAAAGCCAAGCCTTATTAGAACATTTTGCCATTTGAACGTTTTTAATTCCTGGTTCTTTTCGTCATTGGTTTTAAAAAGAATTAATAGGTTTTGGGTAATTTTCTAAACATAATTAAATCTAATGTTTGAAGATAATTAAGATGGTATTTGCACCAAAAGAAGTATTATCAAAAATTCTTAATGTACTATCTATAAGATATTTAGTTCAAAGTAATTAAATTACCTTTCTCTTTTTCTGTAATATATTCATCCATTGTCGTAAAAATATGATACTCTGAAAGTATTTTATATTTCCCTATTTGCACTTATACAATATTTTTTTTCCATTTCATAATAATAATAAAATATTGGGAACAATTTTCTAGCACAAAACTTTTGCATTTGTGCAGTTTTGAATCCTCATAAATAACTTTTCCGTTATTTCGTGAATCAGTTGTACGTTAAAGGAGATGGGAGTTTTTTAATAAAGTTGATGCCTCATTTATTCATTTGACAGTGTCACAAGTGTCATTTTTATTTATGAGATGGGGCAGGCCTCAAAATTTTGAGCTTTCTTTTCTTCTTCTAAATCTATTGAACTAAAAATTTTACAGGATATTTTGTACAAGATCTACTTTCCCCGGCTTGACATTAGTTGGATGACTTTTTGACCTTTATGGTAAAACTGTTAATCTTTATAGGCCTAAAGTGGCTGATTTTTTGGTCTTTTTTATTATTAATTCGTATTAGTTGTATTCATTGCTGATTGCAAATCGCTAAATCCACAGTGTTGAATTTTTAAAATTTTTTTAAAATATTTCTGGAAAATATATGACCCATTATTCTCTACTATCGTGTTTTTGCAATGACCGCTTCTAGTTTTATAAAGGTGGTGGTAATAAGCTTTATATATAATTTCATAATTTCTATTTATTTTAATGTTTATAACACCCACTCTAGTACACGCATTACCTGAAACGAAGTATTAACCGGTTGCAAATTATGTTACAACGACGTAAAAAGTATAAAAACACTATGCTTGGATATAAGAGCCTTGCCTTTGCCAGTATTGATCTGTCCCAGGTAGAAATTTAATACATGTTAGTTTTGGTTTTTATACGGAGAAACCTAAGGTTTTACTCTAAACTCTTGCTTACCATAGTGTATATTAAAGTTTACAATCCAAGCTAGATTTAGTTTTTATCAGTTGTCCTAACAGCTTAATTCGGATGGACCTTATAATTTAGACTTTTAATAAACACCAATATAAATGGTTTCTCTAATGCCCCAGTTAAAAATAAACGCTGGTCACTCAATTATTATTATGCATATTTATCGTGTAGCTATAAGTATACAAATTAAAAATGGAATATTGTGAAGCAATTTAATACAGGTACAACAACCTTTTAATTCTTTATATTTCACATAGCTCATGGACCACCCGTTTATTGGCGACCTGCTATTATTTTTTGATCAAAAATCTAATAGTGCCAGTATGAATACGGATGGAATTTCTGAATCACGTTCTCGCCACAATTTGACACGAGGTTCAGATAACCCGACAACCTCCGATCCAGGTGATGTTAAGATTTAACCATATAACTAATAAAATAATAAGCTGTCTTAATGAGATTCTAAGCGTAGGAAAAATACAAAACAGCAAATTTAAAACTGTTGATTTAATTATTAAATTTATCGTTGTATAAACATTTTGACAAACATATAATTGTTAATATATTATAAATGTTAATCATATTAATTATCAAACATTTAATAAGCCTTGTTTATACAAAATTTTGTTATCACAGATGGTAAAGCTAGAAAGCCTGTAACCAAGTCTGCTACACCCCAAGCCGCTGCCATTTTAACTTTCCGACGTATCACGACCGAGAATTTACTTTCAGCCTTTGTTATACCTTCAGAAATGTCTCTAGATAGGAATCAAGCTAATCAATCACAACTAACAGGAATTAACAATCCGTCACCTTGCATTATAGCTGCTGAAAATGGGCATGATCATAGTAACGGTCTTGCAGGACCCGAAAATGATGAAAGTTTGTGTTGCTTATTAATTTTAATTTGTCACAATTCTAAAAATTCTAAAAGATCAATTGAATATTTCGATTTAAGTTGCATTTATTATTTTATTTTTATGATCCATAAAATTAGACCATAGTGAAATGAGCGCTAAAGAATACTCAACCACTGATCAGGGTAGTGAAATTGGTGATGAGAGCACTGAAAATCTTGATCCTAATAACTGTACTACACCCTCTAATAGGCACTTTAACGTTAATCGCATTCTTAAAAAGCATCAGGTTTAAGTACAAAATAATTATAATAATATCATATACTTTAGATTAAAAACAAATTTTTACGACACAAAATAAGGATATTTAGGGTTCAATTCCAAGAATCACTTATATTAAACTTATTATTTAGTAAAGGTGATTTTATAAGGAATTACCCTAATTATCTATAAATGAAAAATTTAATGATTATATAACGTGCTATAATAATAATTTATATTTGTTTTGTTTAGTTAAAATTGTTATATATATTTTCAAAGATCAACTATAATTTTTATTTATAGCATATACCCCGTAACATAAAGAAAAAATTGGTTTGGCTCCTCAACAAGCTCAAAATATCGGAAGATGTCAGTTCAAAATTTTCATATAGTTTTACAAACCTCATTTATCATCATTTTTGCCTAATAAAAGACATTTATATGCATTTATTTTATCTTTCTATTAATTCAAGTGTGTCATAATTAAATTAGGAGCTCAAAGTGCTTGACCAATCGCTTGATATTGAACCCGAAACGTTAAATGGAACAAAACGGGAAGAGGGAAAAAAGTTTTTTGATTTTTAAAAATATGTTAGGATAACTTTCCATTTTGGTTTTTGGAGGTAATGGCGATAAGTGTAGATATCTTTTAGGGAGGCTAACCACATCACATTTTTGTGTTTTTCTTTGCAAATACATTTGACACGAGACCATTATATTTTTCTTTGCCAATTTAAAGTCAAAATTGTTGTTTTTTGTATTAATTTTATAAATATATGAGTAAATTTACCGCTTTTTGTCAAATTTTTCATAATTATCTCTTTCTAGGCGAGATTTCGATCCGAAGGAACTAGAAAAACGGCTTATGAATCTGATATTACGGCGAAGGGGCAGACGTAGAGCTACTAATGCACGAATCAGTGTTAGGCAACAAGACAACGAAAATAAAGCTGGGAATGGTGGAACAGAAGCTACCACAACCTCTTATATCAATGAATCAGTTATAGGGTAAAAACAATCACGTACATTTTTTATTTGCACAGGTGCATTATATTATACAGGTCGACAAAAATTAATGTGGTAATTAGGGGGGATTAACTACTACGTAGACTGGCCTTCCGCTATTTAGGTATGTATCGAAAAAAAGGCAAAATTTGACCAAATTGACTAATTTTGCGACTTCAAAAATATTTAAAATAAACAACTTACAAAATTTTGAATATTTAAATCACTAATTGACTAAATGTTGCGACTTTAAAAATATTCAAAATAATCAACTTAAAAATTTTTTTTTGAATATTAAAATCACTTCTTAAAATTTTTATCTCAAATAATAAGAAAAAAAATTTTAATTATATTAAGTTTTTACTAGGTTATATAAAAAATTTGTAACCCCAACATTAGGACACGATATATTATCAATGTTGAAATAAATTGTTTGTGGTTAGAAATTAAAAGTTTAACTATTTTTATAAAAATTGTTATTTCAATTTCTTTTTTTGTTTTTTTAATATTCTTGTTTTTTTTTTCAAATTATATATACCTGGCTAACAAAGTTTGGTTAAAAACCGATAATCGGATTGATCCCTAAGATGTGGTCTTTAAAGTTGGCTCTTCAAAAATATGTTGACTTGTGTTATATAGGCATGAAGCATCTTTCTTACATAATTAATTTTAAATAGATTTTTACTATAAATTGCTAGTTTTTTTCTTCATATTAACATTTAAAAGGTTTTTGTGTGTAACTTAGAATTAATCGTTTTTTTTAAATTTCCAATAGCCGTGGCTACCATTCCGACACTGCAGGCGTTGACAATGCCGTAGTTGACGACGAATTATACGAAATGACGGAAGATGAGGAAGATTTCTTTTACATCAAGGATCTCCTCTTTTCTCGTACCTCAATCGATAATTTACGGCCTACTAATTATAAAACGAATAATTTTGCAAGACATCATAGGGAAGAAGGCGGTGATGGGTATTACAACGGGTTCTACCATAGGGACAGGTATGATTTTGACTCGAGTAACCCGGATGGTGCTGGCAATAGTTCTTCCCTTTCGTCCCACGAGGAATATGGCAATGAAAATTTAGGTTTGCGCGAGAATATGTTTTTTTCTCTTTATTTTAATGCTATAAAGTATGAATTATCTAATAATACGATACATTTATAACACTGAAAGATTTTGCTATAAGTTGGGCTTTATTCCTAAAATTATCTGACGCTATGTATTGGAGTTTTGTGTTAATTAAAGAAGGTGTAATTGATTAAGTAATCCACTAAACAATTACCTTTTTTGTTTATAAAAACTTTTTTTGATAGATAACTTATATCGGGAAGGACATCATCGGCAGCACCCTCAGTACACCGGCAACTCTTCGCGTCATCGACAGCAATCATCCACAGCGGCGTCATACATCTCGCCCCCGTTTTCGTCCGTGAGTCGTGATTCACGGTGCCTATCCTCGGCTTCTTATCACGCCGATTTTCGACGCATGGATAACTTTAGCATGTTATCCATGCCTCGAAAACCGGCAATTAAACCATTCTTTGCTTCCACCACGAGTACTACGACCGCTGCAACGCTAGGCGGACTCGCATTGGCAGCAGCCCCGGCCACGACAGCGAATAGCTCATCGACCAACACTATGACAAATTGCTCAGCCACCCAGAAGTTCGTGCTCGCCTCAAAGGCCTTGCAACGGCATGATGAGCAACCATTTTCTAACCAAAAACAGTTCGATGAATCCTTACAACGTGATTGCGATGGAAGAAGAATACTCAGGGGTGACCGGCTTGCCCAAGATCGGAAGGAGGCATATTCGCCCGATTACGGCAACGCAGGTACCTCATCAAACCCACAGGGTAATTCTGGGCCTGTCATACCTGCTTTGCAAATAACGCAACCTTCTACGAATGGCGGTGCTTCGAGTAGTGATGTAAAACTCATTTCACCACACGGCACTCCGGATATGGTGGCGATTAAACACCACGAGGGTACGAGTGGTAAAAATACGAACACCCCGCATTTCCCTAAATCGAAGATTTTGACCCGACACCACATCAAAATGTACAACAAGGCCTTGAACGAAAAGATAAAGGAAACGTTTGATACTCACGTCGTAAACAACAAACGCCTTACCCGTATCCGCCACCTTAAAAAACCCCCCATTGCTGAAGCGATGTTGACCCATACTGGAAAAGATTCTAACATCGATCCCAATACAAATTCAACCAATTCTGACGAAAAATTAACTAATAAAACGGCCAACAATCCTCAATTAAGGGACCGATCGCCCCGTAAAAAATATACACCCGAGTTCTCAGCAGGTATTAAAAAAGAACCTAAAGCCAAAGAATTACAGTTGTCTGCACAATTGGATGGCATGATCCAACAATCTCAGTCACTGACTTTGAACGAGCCTAGTAGCACTACCGAGGCCTCTTTACAACCGTTTAGCAAAATTAAGAAGAAAAAGGTAACTCATGTATACAATAAATTATACTAATATTTTGAGTTTTTTTAAAGTCTTTTCGTTTTTTTATCTTTCCGCAAAAATTTTGTTAAATTTTTCAAAGCGCAGGAGATTTATTGGGAGTCAAATACGGGATTGGTTTCGGAAATCTATATTTTTTAAAATGCAAAACAGCTTGATTTGATGCTTTGTTAATTTTATAATGATAGATGCTGAAAATATAATATATATTAAAAAAAAAATTAAAATATATTGAGTCTGGCCAACAATCTTTTTAAACATAGTTTAATCAACTTATAAACACAAGAATTACAATGAAACCTATAAACTCGAATTAAAGGCTCAGCCAATTTATAATGAAATTTGAAAAAGACGTTATTAACTAATTTGATTAGCGGGCTTTAAATATATACTATCCTTTAGTATTATTTAAGCCAGAAAATGTTTTATAGACTTGTGATATTGTGCTAATTTGTTAAATGTGTATATATCTATTATTGAAAGCAGTTTATAGTTTTTATTTCTTAGTCCTCAAATATAACTTTTATTTTTCTCTCAGAACAATATTCCCCTATCACAACGAATCGTGGTTCCGAAATACAAGAATCTTAAATTTGGTGATAAATCTACACGTGCCTTGCTCACACCCGAATCTGATTATAGTCAAAAGGTATGATAAATAACGTTTTATATACTACGCAGATTGAAAAAATCAATGAGCTCTTCAGCGATATAATCTATATTATGGCCTTACTTCATATGTCACAGGCTAACAAAAATCAATGAATGAAATAAAATTATGACACTGAAAATAATCCCTATAAATAACTTATTTCATATATATTTTCCGTTTTCCGAATTTTCTTCCTTCGGCTATTTGTTTAGGTATACATCATAAAACGGCCAAATTACAAACTTTGCGATCTCGAGAATACTTAAAAAAAATTTGAGAACCTTTTTCTTTTAAATCACTTGTAATTTATATTTTTAATCTAGAATAAATTTTTTATACCAAGCACCTACAGAAAATTTGGCCCCCAAACCTACATAGGACACGATATTCGGTTGTAAAATAAAAATATTATTAGAAGTTTAAATATAACAATTTAGCTGTTTATTTATAAAATATTTTTTTTAACAGTTTTAAAAAAATTTTCAATGCTTATGGCTTGCAAAGTTTGATTAGATTAAACGAAAAACTTTGCCTTAAAAATGGCAGGTCTGGTCTTTAAAGTTAGTTAGCTCATATATTTCATATTTGTCAAGCTTTGATACTATTAATATTAATATTCTAATTAATTATCTAATTTATATTTTTATTCATTGAATTAAATTATTTTTTATATATCCAGTCTATAATTTTATGATACCGTTTTACAAAGGAAACGAAAACGGATTCAGATGTCTCTATCGTTAGGGGTATGAAAAATGCCTCCAAAGTTGTAGTCAAAAGTTTTTCCACTTCAACTAGTCGCGAAAGGCGGAACCTGACTGATCCCGAAGAGGAATTCTCTAAAGTTGGATGTAATGCCAAGCTCAGCGGTTCTGCCCCGACCAAATCCTCAATCTTGAATACGCAATCGTTCAATAAATTTTTGGCATCTCACCATCACCACACATCATCAGGAAAGGGAACTACTCCACTTGTAAAGAGCGCCCCCATGAGCCTAGGTGAGTTTTGAGGCAATCCTAGTTTAGAACAAATAAAACGTTACATTTAGAATTAAGCTTTTGCTCATCTCACGAAAACATATAATTTTTTTTCCCTAAGGATATTCTACGTCTTAAATCAGAAAATTTTGCCAAATTTAGCTAATTATTTGATTTTCTCGGATTTCTAGGGCTCTGTCTCATTAATGATTCGAAAAAAAAATATTAGAGACAAGGCCATCACGTATATTGTTTTCTAGTAAATCTATTAAACTCGCTTAACATTAATCGATAAACCTTTGTGATCTCCTAGCACTCTCGCAAGAATCATCTAGGTATAGCCGTATTTTGCAAATTTGATACTTTTTAGATGTTCTGCAAGCTTACTCAAGTTAAGCAGCGCCAATTACTTGTATGAGAGAATTTTGATTTTCTAGAAATTTAAAGAAACTTAAAAATTTATAATTGTAATTTTTTTAATATTTTAAATCATGTATAGGTGATAAGTTTACTAGGACCACAAAGTATTCAACCACAAAACCGTCCACATCGATTCCCCATAAAAAGTGGTCTTACATTATACCTAGTTCTAAATTCTCCAGCACACCGGAAAGAAAAGACGATCACGAATTTTTGATACGTGAAATGCGAAAGCTCAATTTTCACGGTCCTTCGAAGCATCGGCATACCTTTACAAGTGACTCCAAAGTGAAACAACCTAAACCATCCCACGCCAAAATGCTTGAAAACGACGAGTCGCTCAATAGCAGTTTCAATAACGGGACCCTAACAGTTAATCCTTTTTTACACACAATAAGTAAATATTTTGGGACCTTTATGATAGACTTGTTTAACTAATCCTCACCGGGTCATTCAGGTCGGACTATCTGTAGTCCTTGCAAGCTTATGTTGTGTCTTATACTCAAGTTAATCAACGTTAAGCCTGGTTAGTAAATGGTGTACCAACGACAAACGCCCATTTTTCTGAGAGCCTAGGCCTAAGAAGCTAAGAAGGTCGTCGGCGTTGCATGGCCATATCAAAGATTTAAAAAAGGCAAAACATCGACGGAAAAGCCGTCTCCATAGTGCCCAAAGGTTGTGGCATTCCAATATTGTAAATTTGTCATCGCAAAAGGATTATACAATGGTTTATATATCGTTTTATTTAGAAGTCAAACATGTCACTTGAAATATTTGAAGAACTGCTCAATGGAAAAGTTAAACCTTTATTACCGCGCACATGGATCATTTTGGATAAAGACATCCACCTATCTAAGGTATTGTGATTTGTTTATGCTTTTAACATTATGAATGATCTCTCCTTACTATTTCTTGAATTTTTTTTAGGTTTTAAACGAAAAGTGCCAAAACAACAATCTCACGGCAATCATATTGTCACAATGCGATATTAAGCCACTATATAATTATATGATCTCCAAGTTAAACCATACGTAAATTTTTTCATATTAGCATTTGGCTATAATAAAATCTTGCATGAAAAAAAAATATTAATAACGCTTGGCAATTACATAAACTTATTTGTAAAAATAAAACTTACTTTTTTTTGTTTCTACTTTGTTTTAATTGTTATTCGGTTTTAATAGTCTATTACACAATTACAACCGACAAGGACACCAACATCCATTAGCGATAAACACATCCCATAAAACTTCGTCCAAATCTAATCACACTGTCAGTATTAATCCTTCTAGTATCAATGGCTATTCTTGCAATCACCCAAACCAACTTCGTTCTACTAATTGTTGCAATAACTATAATAATAACAATAATAACATGCTTACCATACTCTGCTGTGGGACCGACAAGTTTTTTCATACATTCGTTCGAAATTTTGTTGAGGGTTTGCGTGATAAACATAGCGAGCTACAAAAGAACTTACAATTCGGATACGTGCCTCTTTACCAAGGTGGCCAAACTCTTATTTTTACTTTTTATAATCATTTCAGAATTTCGCGTTTGAACTATACATTACATTAAAAAGTTTGATGTAACAAATTTTTTTTTGCACATTCGATACAGCCGTTGGGCATATAAAAATAATATGTCCCTTTTTTAAAATTTTTAATATTTTTCCTTAATTATTGTATTTAAGTGTTATTTTATTAAAATGATTTGTTTAATTTAAAAAACGAATTAGGCCAAAGAGATTGTGAATCAAGTTTATCACTTAAAGAATCGGCCACACCGTCCACAATAGCAGACATATTATCACGCCAAGATGCCAAATTCCACGAATATTTTGGGGACGATAAATGGATAACTTATTTCTATAACCAAGACCATGGAAATAATAATAATGGTTCGCATCGCAATAACATGGGTAAGCTTTGTCCTAGTAGCATTTAAATTAATATTCAAATTATGATTTCAATTTTATATTTGCTTGGAAAATTAATCTTCTACAAATGATGAAATTTAAAAAAAAAGGGATTAATTTAATTTTTTGCATGTATAAATTTACACTAATGACACCTTTTCACTAAGTTTTGACACCAAACGCAAAAAACGGTCTCCATAATATCCTATTTAAATTATAAGTTAAATACTGAATGAGAGCTGATTTTATATTTTTATTTTAGAAATTGAAATTATATTCAATCGAATATTCGATTACGTAAACGATTTATCTCGCACTGTTCTATTGCCCATTGGAGAAATTATGCTCAATTTTAATAACTTGTAAGTTTTAATATTCAATTTAACTAATTGTTTTTTTATATTATAAATTAAATATTTATCAAATATTTATATAGAGCCTCAATTGCTGAAACATCCCAACTATTTATTCCCTTTTTACAGGTAAATTAGATTTAATGCAAATGAAATATCTTCATTTTTGTAAATTAATCTACATTTATTTCTAAAGAGGGTAGAATTAGCGCTTAGACCAACAACGCCTACCGTCTCACGTTCTAAATCTCTCATTACAAAACCAAAAAGATCAGCTCAAATTTCTGTTGTTAGCTCAAAGCCCGAAATTCCACAAATCATGTCAATGTCATGTAAGTTTTTTATCAGTTTTGTAAGTTTCAAAAATGTAATGATTTTAATTCTTACCCATAAATATTTTAAGGCTTAATTTGTTGATAAACATTTTGATTTAACATAAAAATTGGGCTAGCTACTCACCAACTTTTTGTTTTTGATACCTTACTTAGTTATATACCAGAGTTAGAGCAAAACCAATTAACCTTTTCAACATTAACAGATGAAAGTACAATCATAATGCTATGACAGCAGAAAACAACCCTTTTTTGAGAAAAGCACTTTTTTTGCTCTTAAATTCTAAAAAAATATGCACTGCCCGATAATAATTATTTTTACTTTAAATATTATTTAACTATATAAAAATATTAAAAAAATTTGCATCTAGTGGAGGACGAACTTAGTTGCAATTACAGTTCCTCAACCGGTAGCTACATTGACGATCAACTTATAACTCGTAACTCCCCTCGAAGTGAAATGTCTCCACCCACCACTCCCATAACCCTGCCAAAGTTAGTTGATTTTACTACATTTTGATTGGCCAAGGAGGCTCATGGTCATAAAAATATCAAATGCCGATTCTTTAAGTAAAAGATTAAACTAAAGTTCTTCAAATTATAGAATTATTAATAATAAATATTCTCACAATTATATGAAATTTTATATTGACCAGGCCTCTTTAATTTTGACTTATAAAAATTTAATTTCATATATTCTCTTTATAAATATCAATAGATCATCGAAATATACCATTAAACTGGGGCGGCATCACATGGGTAGCGGCTTAAAAGATAAGACTAACTTGGATGTGTCACGTGACCACGATTATATTCACGTTGATTATTGGTTCTATCAATCATCTGCTGAAACTTGTGATTTTTCCAACCCCCAATTAAATATAGGGGGAAAAGCTTCCTCTTCAGCCCAACGGATCTTAAATTATTCAAGTTTATTGGCCGACTCGGAGCAGGAATTACATGGTTAATCCCTAATCTGTTTAATTAGTGTTACAATGCGTTACTGACTCATTAAGTTTTATATTTTAGTGTTTCAACTAGATTCCTTTAATCTAATATAAATTTAGAAGAAAGAAAATTGCAATTCACCTTTGAATGGGTTGCCTGGCCCCAAATTAATTTATTACATATTTTACTGTAGTCTTAATTTACAATTTTTTAGATGAGATATCTTTTTAAATATTTTTTTATTATGCAGAATCAACATGTGATGTATTTATTAAATTTCGGTAGCCATAAAACAGATTAATTATAGAAATTTTAAAAATGGAACTTTTATACTCTATAATTATAGATACGCCTAATCAAGGTCCACCGTCAAGTAATACGCGGCAAAAGAGGAAGCTCAGCGCAGCACGCCGCATAAAAACCAATTCTCAATCCTCTACCAGTGGTACCCTCAATGGCTACGATGACTTGCATCTCCAAAAATGTAGCATTAAAAATGGCACCCGATTTCAAACCATGCATATTACGCATCAAAATTGTTCGTCCCTTAAACATAAGCTCAATCAACCTTTTATTACTGAAAATAAATTTCAAAACAAACATTTGCTCCACCTTGAATGCGACCTCAAGGTGAAAAAACAGAAATGTAAACAAATTTACCTATTTGGTGTTTTTTTTGACTTACCTTAGTGGCAACCATTCCTGTCTTACCTGCGAGAGAGGGTTTATTTGTGGCGTTTTTTTTCTTTGGAAAATAGAACACATGTTCAACCACTTTGAAGTGACTAAGTGGTCTACTAAGTAAGCAGCCCATAAACGATGTGCCTAAAGTTAGAGCCTATAAAAACCTATGCTTCCGTAGTGCGAGCATATATTACTATGAGTCAAAGCAACGGGTATAATGTTATTATATTGGAAAAGGTGTAGGGAAAACCTCAAACTCAAATATTTGTTTGTTTGGTGTTTTTTCTAAAATCTATCAATTAATAAATGTAATTTTTTTTATAATTTTTGAGTTTTATTAATTGCCTGATGTTAGTGTGGATATTTAAGTAGTTTAAGCAATTTATTTTATATATGATTAGGAATTTTTTTAGGGAGTCGAACTTATTATAGACTTTTTCTTGTGGTTAAATCTCCTTATATTTCATAGTTAAAAATCTGGGGAAGAAGGATAAGGTGAAAGAAAAGATTGATTTTCTGTTGCAACCTAACGTACTAAGACTCGTCGTGTGCTCGACTAAAAGCATTAATCACCCCCTAACAGGTTTAGTTTTATACTTTAATCATGCTTTTTGAACATCTCTGCCATAATTTAATTTTTTCAATACATGTCTACAATTTTTATGAGTGCTTGAGTTTCATGAAAATTCAGCGAAACAACCAACAAGATGGCGCTATTTCTAATTCCTTTTTTCCGTTTTTGAATTATCATTGATGGCTGCGACCAAGAAGATGGCCAAGTTTGGCAAAACTGATTTTTAATCCTCTAAAATGCTTTAAGAAAAAAATTCAATATTGTTTACTACATTGAAATCATCTGTAACTTTAAATTATTATCTAAAATAATAGGCTTCTAACATCAAATTACGGTTATATAAAATATTTTTCATCCTAACCTATATCGGACACGATTTTTTACCAATTTGATAAAAACAATTTTTTTTAATAAGTATCATTTGTTAGTCTTATTTGTTTTTTCAAACATTTTTACGTTAATTTTTAATGTTAAAGATTGACATAAAAAACGGTGTAAGGCGAAAATTTATAAGATGGTAAGTTTTATCTTATAAATTAGCTTATATATCTTATTAATTTGTCCAACTGTGTACCACAAAATCAAAATTATATATCTGACAAAATTTTGATCGTTAGTTATGGTAGACGGCGTTGAATGGCGTAACGTTAAATTTTTCCAAGTATCTTCTCAATGGCAGACTCATCTCAAAACTTTTCCCCTAGCTCTTAGCTCGGAACCGCAACAAGAAACCTATTAATATATATTTATGTATTTATATATGCTTTTTTACATACACTAGGTACAAAATTACGCTCAAGTTTTTATTATATAAATCAATTTTGTAATATAATAACAAAGTGTCAAGCCAATATTTTTTATAATTATCCTGAGAGTGTTCTAGCTAAAGCTGGGAAAATGCCTATATTTTAGCTATAACTATTTTTATTTTTTTAGAAAATTAATGAAAGATTAGAGAATATAAGAAAAATTCTGAAAAAATGAGATTTATAAACATTTTCTCAATTTAACTATAAAACCCCTATAACAGTTTGCGCCAAAAATGCTTCCAGTTCTGGTTTAAGGATAATATTAAAACCTCGACTTTCAACTTTGACTCATTTATCAAAAACGATAATTAATTAGTTGATTTTAACCACATTTTTATTTCTCCCGCCCCTTTAAAATGTATTTATGATCAATCAAATATATTAAATCAGTTGCAATTACGTTTTCACACATCTATTTCTTTTTTTTTAAACAAAACAAAATTTTTTTTTTACTTTTGTCTTTTATATTAGAATCAGTATTTTAATATTTTTTTAATAATAAATTTATAATGGCACTTATATTTATTTAATATCTTCTTTTTTTTAAATTTAAAAATACAAATACTTATATATATATATATAAAATGTTGGTAAAGGTATGAATAAAAATATGTTATGTAAAAATAAACAACGGCACTGTTGAAATTTTTGATCCCCTACATAAGCTTTTACAATTTTAAATATATGTTTTAATGTTGTATTCTAGTTTTCATTAAGTCACATTTTATTAAATTTATTTTAAATAAACAAATTTTATACAGCTTTTTTTTAAAACTTTGGTATACCTTTTTTTTATGCTCGATATATGTCATTGAAGGACGCTAAGACTCCTGTTTTAGTAAATTTTTTAAGTTAAAAAAATATTTTTAGTTGCAAAGCAATTTGCAATTTTTAAAATTTAATAAATTGTATATTTTTGATAAATTTGTTTTTTAGGATCCTAGTATACAATTTCTTAAACCAAATTAAAAATAAAATAAAGCCTTTTAAGCAAGACGAATTTCAATGTTGAAATTATATCCAATTTTATTAATTTTCAATTTTTACATCGACTAGTTCTCTTTATTTTGTATTTTTAATAGTATACTACTTTCAAATCTTTGCCACAACCCACTTTATTTTATATTTATATTGTTATACTCTCCTTTTTATATATGTATATATTAAACACCCTATTCGTATCGTAATAAATTTTTTTGTATGAAAAAGGATTGTTACAACATAGGTGTAATGGCAGTGCAATAATTTGTTATTATTTGGTGCTTAGCGGGCAGGCTTAAAATCTCTAAGTTTAATTGCAAAAAAGCCACATAAATGTTTCTACGACATGAGCTTTAAAATGCCTATGAATTGCTCGTGCGAAATTAGCAAAATGATAGAAAACTTTTTGAATTAGAAAATTTATATTGATAAATCAAGGGTATTGTTTAACGAGTTAAATTGCAGAAAATATTGTTAAGATAATTTTAACTTGTATTCAAAATTATTGTTTTTGACTACTTAGATTTTTTAATTTTTAGTGTATTTAATTTGAGTTTTAACCATTCTTTTACATCCCGCTCCCCTTCCTTTGACATTCAAAATATGTAAAGGTATAAAGCATTGTAGCAATAGTTTGACGTATGGACGTGAGAAACACAATTCTTATTTCATTTTTTACCTTTTTTTAATCAATCTCAATTACAAAGCCGATTAAAATTTTGTTTGAAGGTACACTTTATTGACATTCAATTTTCTAGAAAACAAGCGTTGACATTAACCTTATTGACACCATCTTATATTAGTTTCGTCAAAGAGATATAAAATAGCTACTATAATTATGACTAATTCTGCGTCTTGCCAACGGTAAAATGTTAATTTAGAAGAAAAAAATCAATGTTTGTTTAAATTTGTTTCATTTGTATATTCTTGATAAAAAAAAATATGATTTTATTATTCCTATGCTGGGTGACAGTTTTTGTCGGAGGAATTGGAATTGCAAAGGCGCAACTCCCTTTAGGTAAAAACACATATTTATTCGAGTATTACACCATCGGGCGAGTTTAATAGGCAAATGCATTATACTGCTGTAAACATTTTCTAACTTTAGATAATATGTGTGATTTAACCCATTTGACTGGAGTTGGTCATTATGTATAATAGTTTATAAATTTATATACCATCTAGCGAGTTTTTTAAGGTGTTTTGATGGTTTTATCTAAAATTTTTTGCCTGATCAAGGCAATTAGCTCTAACTCTCTTAAAATAATTCTGCATATACATTTTATAGCTTTTGACGCGTCCTGTCACCTTTTGCTTAGACCCCAGGGACTGAAATCATGATTATTATAACTCCTCACAATTTTTAATACTAATTTTTAAGTACAACTTATAAATTTTTAATTAATATTTATCCAATTTCATTTTTTTAAATTCTCACTACTCTTCTAAATATACGATGGATTGCATTAAAATTCTTATAAATAAATCTTTTTAAAAGATATTATGTCTTTCGAGCTAATTGCAATTATTTTAGTTAGATTCCAGCAATTTTCATTAGAAAAAATAATAACATTACAGAATAATAATTTTACCCATACCGTAAATTTATTATTAAGTTAAAAAACTGGTTTTAAAAATTGGCTGCCTAAACCCTGTTGCTATAACTAGAATTTGATATTAATATTTTTTGTTAGCCGATACGATTATAGTAATGGACGCAACTATATTAGATCAAGCGGAATGTCAATACCAGAAGCATACCATTAAAGTTTGCTTTAATATTTCATAATTTATCCAATTACCGCTATCTAAAAAAATTATAGACTATTTGTTTGTTGGTCACATTTTGTTCTCTAATACAAAAAAAATTTTACCATGCTACTAGCCCGCCCCTCACCTCCTAAAATTAGACGATCTTGCGGGCTTAGGGCAAGGGATGCCGACATTGTATATTTTAACTTTTTAATTTCTTCCGTCCAATCAAACGGAATGCTTCATGTTTCCTTCATCAAAACTCTAATTATAATGTTTATAAATATAAATATTTTTTAATTAGAACGACGACATGTCGTCTATCAAAAGTTGTGGCCCTCAATTTTCCTGATATCTAGATTTTATTGATAATAAGGAAGAAAATAGAAGACGAAATATATTAGGGCGGGTTAAGAGTTCCTTTTTAAATTACGTTTAAAGTGAGCTTTTCCGTTAAACTTTTAAAATTGTAACAAATTTTTTATAATAAAATTCAAATTTTTAAAAAGTTGCTATTTATCTTATGCACATAAAATTTTCTGAAATATGAGAATTTTTAAAAATTGAAAAAAAAATAATTTCCAAAATTTTTTAAATTCTACGAAAATAAAAACTACTTTGCAAGTGCCCTTACATATAAATATACCTTTATAAAAAGTATCCAATTTTTAATTAGAATTAAAAATAGGTTTTCTGAAAAGAGTTGCAACAAAAAATATTGTCTTAAAAATCATTAAAAATATTAAATTTTTGATATTTTTTGATGATATAAAAGAAATATAAATTTCCCCTTCAGAGGCATCATGTTATCTAATTTTTTTTTCGAAGTTTGAATACAATCAAAAATTCTCAATAATGCTAAAGGAAGTGTGAGATAAAGGGGGAAATGGGCTTTTTTTCTTTGGTCAAAAAGGGTAAAAAACCGCAAATAATGTGAGAAATTTGTAACGCAAATTCTATAGTGCGGTCCATAAGTACCTTAATTTTAAACCTATATATTTTTAAGAGTTACTATATTTGAACTTTATATTTTTTATAATTTTGAAGAAATCTATGGGCTCATAATTGCTAACTAATATAAATTTTTATTAATGTAAAGCATAAATTTTATTAAACGTAAAAAAAATCTGAAGGAGAATTTTTTATTTTTTATATTCCATCAGCTAAATGTCAATTAACTAAATGTATCGTTATTATTGATCAAACAGTGTTTATAGGTCTAGTAGAACATTTTTAAAGAATTTCTGAACAAAAAATATTTTAAATAAAAAACTATTTTTGGCTTATATTCACCCTACAAATTCAATATTTTATAAAGAGAAAAAAGTGATTCTCATCATTGTTATACAATACAATTTTTTATACTTATTATGTAAAACTATTTAAAAATAACTAAAACAAGGTTGCAAATTTAGTTTAAATTAACACTGAGACAATATCATGGTTTTCAACAGTGAAATTTAAAATGTTGGATACATACGGATCGCACTAGTATTTCTAATTTCTGAAAGTTTCTTATTTGACTTAGACCATATTTTAACAAATAGTTTTGTTTATTACACAGGTCAACAAATATCAATGTCAGAAGCGTGAATTTTATGACAACATAAAAGAATGCATCCCCATAATGGCCTAATCTCATATATAATTTTTGTTGTCCTTAGTTTCTTCTCTCTTTGGCTCCTTAGATTTGTCTATAACGAAAATGGCCTTTTTTGACCAAATTGACAGATCTAAATATACCCTAAAGAGAAAAATAAAAATCTTTTTTTGCTTATAAAAATCCCTAGTAACGTATATTTTTAATCACAAATGATGAAAAATAAATTTTATTAATATATCAAGCTCTTACATCGGCATTTAGATAATACAAATTTCGCGCCCAATCTAAAATGCGACATAATATATTATCGGTTTTTATAAATATAATTTGAAGTTTAAATTTAACATTTTAAATATTGTGAATATGCAAAAATAAATTTTAATTTATTTTTTGTTTTTGAATCTTTTTTGATTTTTGACTTTTTTCTCAAATTTTTCATGTTTATAACTGACTAACTAAATTTGATTAGGAAAAACGGTGAACGGATTTGATATTTCCTAAGATGGCTGGTTTGATCTCTGTAGTTAGCTCATAACTCTCAAAAAATTGTTGACCAGTATTATACATTTAAGAAAAAAGTCACAAAAACCTAAACAATATTATAATATTTTTGAAGATATTTAAAATGTGCTGGAGTTCATATAAACCCCGCCTAATCGCCGGTTAAAAAGCTATTTAGGTAAACAAATTCTTTACTAAGAAGAATGTTGGACTTCTTAAAACGGTCTTTTTTATAAGCTTTTTTTATAGACCCGAAAAATCCCCTTTAGGAGCTAATTTTTTTAGGCCATGTTGTCACATTAATAACTATGACAAAATTAATAAATGTAAAGTTGCGTTCAATTTTTAAATATACGCTTTGACTATTAACCGTCAATTAATATACTTTTGATTATTAACTAAAATTTATATTATATAAAAAATAATGTTTGAGAAAAAAGCGTTTGGTTTTATTCGATCTAGAACCTAATATTTTTTAACTCTTTATTCGTGTCCAAGCTCTATTTATACGTATAATTTTTAATGCACTCAACACCAAAAATGAGGCAAATTTGATATAGAGTTTCTAATTGTGTATAATTTAATTTAACTTTAATTTTTTACTATTTATTTTGCCCTAAACACTAATTTAATGAATGTAATTTACTTTAATAAATTAACATATTTTTCTAATTATCTAGTCATTGAGTAGAATAAAGTTTTGTCATTTCCTATAACTAACAATGGTGTCAAATAAAAACTACCAGTTAATAGAACTTTTATAACATAGTTCAACAAATATCAATGTTAGGAAATATAAGTTTTTACTATAATTAAATAACCCCCAAATGACCTTATCTCACATACATTTTCCCTTTTTCGAAATTTATTTTTTCGGCTATTTTGCTATCACAATAAAATAATATGTTTAACAGATTTTGCGACCTCGAGAAAATTAGGGAGAAAAAATTAGAGAATTTTTTTATCATAATAAATCATTTGTAACATAAATTTGGTCTCAAGTAATGTGAAATTTTTTAGTATTTATCAACATTTAGATAGTACTAAATTTTAGATTTTTTTTAGTAAGGAGGTGGAAAAATTTGCTCGTTTGATCCCAAAGTGTTGGTATGCAAATCCCATCCTCGTCGCCAATGTAAGAAGTGAGGATATAAAAAGTTATATATACTGTTTTTATTATTGAATGCCGCAATATATATATAGAATAGAAATTAGCATAGGAATAATAGAAGTACATCCAAGTATAGAAATTAGAATAGAAGTTTATCTAAAAATAGATAAGCTTGTGGATGAGATTTGCATAATAACTTTTTATATCCTCACTTCTTACACAAAGCTAACCTATAAATAAACTGGGATTGGGATTATCAAACACACCAGTAATTTTAAAGTATAACAACATTGATCAGTGCGTAAATAAGGTTATTGATATGGTAAATTAAATTGTTCGACTGATGTCCATATTTCCATAAAAATTCACCGGTGCATGCAGGGTTAGGGCCTGCTAAAAAACCACCCACTCACGGCTTCGTCTTTACTGAGGCCGCCGTACCCGTTAGGGCTTTGGCACTTTTATTCCGAACGTTAACGGGGCAATGGATATCACCCATTCGAGATAAATATAGTCTGCATGAAATAGAAATATATTGAATTAAATTATCTATAGGCTCCTGTGTAATAGGTGAGAGTAAATGTGTAATTTGTGATTCCTGCGAAGTTGAAGAAAGACTTTGACAAAATAGGAGTTATGTATTGCGCCCTAATTATATTTAGATTAAACAAACAAACGTAAGATATTCAAATTTTTTTCTATTTATTTATTTTCATAAAAATGGTGGTTTTTGATAAAAATCGTTTTTTGATTTTAAACAATCCGAAAGTAACTTGCTAATAATTTTTAGCTATAACCTTTTTTAGATACGTTTTTTATAAGGAATCTGAAAATGCCAATAAATTCTTTGGAAAATTACTAGAGAAATTTTGTGAGTTTTTTTCCGAGCTGTGGACGCAATTCATTAGACTTTGGAGGCATTGGAAAAATCCTTGGTATCGTTGCAAGTAAATTCTGTACAAAATCCTCATATAATCGTTTATGTTGTTTTTTTTGTTGTCCAGTAAAGGTAAGTCGGTAAAAAACTTACTATTTAAGCTCCAACTGCAGGTGTTACACATGTCGACAAAATTCAATTAAAAAGATAAAATTACAACACTAACCAACCATGATTGACTTATTGCATATAATTTTTCCGTTTTCTGAATTTTCTTCAGGCTGTTTTTTTCTTAGATATAAATCATGGCTAAATTCGGCCAAATTGGCATTTTTCTTCTTCAAAATTCCCCTAAACAGAAAAAGAAATATATTAGAATCACTTGACTATTTTTCTTATCTTAAATAAGAATAAATAATATTTTTAGGTGAATTAAGCTCTTACATCAGCATTTAGGTTATACATAATATTTCGCACCCCTAAATAGGACACGTATAATATCGTTTTGATTTATAATATTATTTGAAGTTTGAACAATTTAGCTGTTCTAATTTTGACAATAGTTTTTTTTTTAATATTTTTTTTTATTTTTTAATCTTTTTTTTTTAATTTGTTGTCTAACTGGTTTACAAATTTGATCAGAAAAACGGTAAACGAATTTAAAAATACGTATTGGCATGACCTCTGAGGTCATCTCATACCCCTGAAAAATATGTTGACCTGATATATAAAATTTCAATTTTTATTAAAGCTTATATAATTGTTATTAGAGATAAAAACATAAACAAATATATTTATTATTTTTTCTAACTAATAGTATTTGGCAAAATATGCATCCAAACAACCTGTCAATGCCAGGTTAGGATTGATATCCTACACCAATGCCCCAGCTCTACTTTATCGCTTAGCGTGGCCCTTTAATCTAACACAGTGGAATCATATCGTCGATGGAATAAAATGTGCAGGTAGCGTCAACAAAATATGCTATCACGCCGTTTGTATTTAAATTACATTTTAAAACCCCTTTATATTATTATTTCTTCATAGATCCAAATATATAGGCCCATTAAACTAAACCTTCCTCTTTTCAAATAGTTCTTCAGCTAAAATACACAAAATCAAAAAATCGCGAAATTGCCAAATGTGTGGTTACGAAATCTAAAAAAAATATTTAAACATTTTTTTATTACATGCAATTTGACTTTAATTTTTATATAATTTAACATTTTAATACTTTTTCATTTCGCAAACTATTTTTTTTATAAATAGTGTAATGATATTGTGAAATTTGACGTAGACCTATTTATCCTCACTTTTCTTGAATTTATAAGCTTATAAATACGTATTAAAGAAGGTGATGGTTTTAACTAGACCTATTTCTTTTCTCATTTTAACTTGCTATATTCAAGCTGACCAAAATTCAAAAAAGTTTTTTTAAACATATATGAAACTTATTTTATATTGAAAAACAATTATGTATTGCAAGAGGAAATTTATTAACTTTTTAATTATTTTAAAAATGATAGCTATAATGAATGAGATGTAAAGAAACGAAAATAAAAGATTGGAATTAATTATTATATAAATTAATCTGTGCTCAATTTAAATTACTCAAAATTTGAAAAGAAGCTTAATTTTTATGAATATTATACTTATATGTTTCTAAGCTTTTTTAATATATAGGTGGGACGGCCCGGATTGACCCTGTTTTCATATTGGCCAGACAAATGTTTAAGAAAGGTGGAAGACCGAACTCGATAAAGACGATGGATTTGATGATTTCTCGAATGCCCGTTTCTTACGTAAAGCACATTGCTGACATGACGCAACTAGGTATAAAATATGTTTCTCACATGTAATGAAAGTGTTCCTTTTGGCTTACAAATTAAGAAATTATTACCTAAAATTGAAACATGTCATAATCTAGTTGCTTTATTTTGAATACGGAAATCTAACAGTAACTACCATTTTGAAGCTGTCTACCAACCAATTAGGCAGCAGGCTTTAGGACAATATGCAGGAGCCTAGACACAAACTAGGGTCTTGCAAGCTCTCACATTTACCACTATGGCAGTCTTAATTGCCTAGGTTTAATTAAGAAAGTCTAAGCCCCAACTGTGTATGGCATCCACAGGATGGGGGGAACACCAGCATTTAAGGTTAAAATCAAAAGGTAATCAATTGCTAACTAAGTTATATGTAGTTTCGCACATAGAGTTTTATCAAATTAGCTAAGTTTTGCATAAGAGGAGATAAATAAAATAGATCAAAACAATGCTCTAAAAACGCAGAGCTGGGAAAAAAACCCATTTTTCGACTAAACTCAAATTTTTGTTTTTTAAAAATTTTATGACAGACTATAAAAATTAATTATTAATAAATACAGAATATAAGCAGAAAATCTTAAATTTTATAAATATTTTCTTGATTAAAGCTAAAACCCTTTATTTTCTCTAAATTTTGAAAAATAAAAAAATGATTTTGACCCAAAAATGGGCATATCTGAAAAAACGTAATTATTAAATTAAATATAACGTAAAACATGACTGATTTGTTAATTCCTGGCTGTCCAAAATTTTAAAACCTCAAAATACACAGAATGTCATTCGAGGAGCATTGAAAATGCTATGCGACGACGTTCATAGCCCCTGGCATTCTTTTCGCCACTCCTAAATCCATTGAAATGAAATATTATTTTTTTGGTAAGGGGGTGGAAAATTTTGTTTGTATTCAGCCAGCTTATAAATAAACTAGGATAGGCATCATCAGATACACCGGTAATTTCTAAGAAGAGCCGATGTATTAGTGCGTAGGTATGTTGGAATGGGAAATTGAGTTGTCCGCACTGATGTATAAGTATTTAATTTAAAATTCACCTGTGCAGTTAGGCCTACTTGCCTCTTCTTTTTTAAGGCCGCCGTACCCGTTAGGGCTTTGGCACTTGAAATAAAATATTACAGCATGCAGGCTTTACAACCCTATCACAAGTAGAAGGCTAGAGTCATTCTGTCCTTTAAATCTCTTTGAAGAAAAATTATCGATATAATAATATTTTAAATTAATGGTCCCCGTGCATTTTGGAAAAATATATATATATTAATTTTTTTTTCTCGTTTAAATAAATATATTGCGCGTTTAGGCGTGTCACGATTTTTGCTATCAAAACTTGTTTTTAAAAGGGGTCACCGTCAATGCAGGAGTTGTCGCTCCGGATACCTACCCCGTGTCGCAAGTGAGGCAATTACTCGTCAGCTCTACCATAGAAACATATTCTAGTTATTGTGCTCAATTTTATATAATTAGGGGCAAGTATGCCATTTAAAAATACATGGAAATAATCTTGGATGTATTATGAAATTTAATTTTTATGCTAACCATCACTAAAAATAAATTAAATGAAGAAAATTATAAACCACACAGGTTAGGCGTCTTGTTTAATTTTCGTTGTTACAAACAGTCAAATCATTGGCTTTTTAATATAACAAATGTTGAGTTAAAATACTTTGTGTTTTAACCTAAATGTATTTACCCAATTTTGGGATAGATATTTTTTTTTACCGGCCAGATTATTAATGATGTATGTATACGAATTAAAATCATAATTTGCGAGTCATCATCATTATCCCTTTTAGTGCTTCTAATTAAGAAAATTTAAAAATATTGAACGATAATTGACCAGCATGGGCTAGACTTGATAAAGATAATAAAATTAATTTCGTAATACGCCATAAGGTTTGGTTTACATGTGTTCGCATTCTAAGCAGAAGGTGGTTACAAGCAGGGCTGGAAAACAATGAGCCAAAAAACTTTGGCTCATTTTTTCCCCTAAAACATAAAAAAGGAAAGGGGGGCAAAAATAAAGGGCCAAAATAAGAATTCAAAAAAAGCCCTTACTAAGAAAAGGGGCAAAAAAAAACCCCCCAAAAAGTGGCTCGTGAAAAGAGCCCCAAAATACCCATTTTATGTTTTCTATAATAATTTCAAAAAATTTTGATGGGTGGGTTATTTTTTCTTAAAGCTCCTAGGAGCTTTTTTTTAAGAAAAGGGGCTTTTTTTAAACATGCCCCTTTTCTTTAAGCAAGAAAAGGGGCTTTTCTTTTGCCATGCCCACGAGTTTGTGGGCATTTGGAAAAAAAAACCCAAAAACTTGTTAAAAAAAAAGCCCATTTAGTTTTTTTTCCCAGCCCTGGTTACAAGCACCCATAAAAACTTTCCTAAAAATCGATTACCCTGGGAAATTATAGAATTTTAAAAAATTGTTGTTTAGATTTTTATAAAAGGCGTTCAGAATTCATTAAAACTGTAAAAAATATTAAATTTTAACATAATTAATTATTTCACGTTTGAAAATTTTTTAAAGGTGTATTTTTCTATTTACGAGTCATTGTGATATAATTTATTAGGTATCCTTATATAAATTTACATAAATATATAGGGGAGAGCGGGGCGAGGTGGGGGCGAAGTGATTTTTTCAAATATTTTGGGCACTGTAAAATTCGATTGGTTGTAATCGGGTTTTAAATATATTTTGATAAGCATAACCTGTATATGAGAAAAAAAATTCTAAAAAACCTCTTATTAAAAAAGTATGGTAAATAAACTGTTTTTTGGGCACTTTTCATTGAAAAAACTTTTATAATGTTTTCACGCTTGGTCAAAATATAAATTAAATAAATAACTAAAATAGGGTTTTTCTATAAAAAAAATGTATATTTAACTATTCTGTATGTTAAGCCTCCTAAAAACGCTAAATTATTTAAAATATATTGATTTTATAGATCAAAGAGGGTGTGGGGCGATGTGGTTGGGGGTGAGGTGGTTTTTTAATTTTTATCAGCTGTTTATTATTATGAGAAATTACAAACGAAAAACGTGTTTACCAAACGGAAATACCATACAATTAGCTTTAAAGTAACTAAAAACCGGCAATAATACAAATATTGCCCAAATATCTAAAAAGTGATCTATTATACTATTATATTAAGATATAACATTAGCGAATCAACTATAAGAAGAAGATATATGTCTGCTCCTAATAAGGACTATAAATTTATTTTTTTACCTAAATAAGAAAAGGATCTAGTAGAATATATACTAGAAGCTGCACGAATTTACCGTGGATTCTTTATTATGAACTAATTTTTTAACCAACCATCTCGCCCCCTTTATACACCACTTCACCCCGTTGTTGGGGCGAAGTGGCGGAAAAAAATGATTTTTTTGACTCGAAATATCTGTTAAAATATAACAGTTTAAATTAAAGTTTTATATGATTTTAATACAGTTTTAAAATACCTATCTTTTGAGATATACCATGATTGAATAGATCATTTAAAAAAAAGTTATGATAAAATATTGAAAAAACAACCATCTCGCCCCGCTCTCCCCTAGATATAAATTTATAAGATTTTTTTACACTTAGAGCAACTGCCTCGAGTGTTAGAACAGATCATTAATTTTTAACGCATATATTACAAATTTTGAATTAAAATTAATTTTTTTGTAAAAAGCAAATAAACTCTCAACGCGGTGCCCTTCAAATATTTACAGATTTCGTCATATTTTTTACAGTTTGTTTTTTTTAATTTTGGGCAACTTATTTTCTACAATTATCTTTAAAATTTATTTAATTGCCAAATTGAACATGTTTTGTTAGCACTCTATAGGCATTATTAAATATAAATATATAATTGAATAAAATTTGAAAATCTAATTTTTAGGTTCTTATAGCTTTTTATTAAAAATTCATAAATTGTATATAAAGAATACCTGAGACGTTTAGTGAATCTTATTTTGCATCGGAAATTGAAGAATAAAAATTGGTTTCATCACTCATATAAACCCAAAAATAGAATATGTATTTAATATTAATTTATATAATGAATTTACAATATATGTCCTGGGGCAAGGTAATAATCTCATATAATTATGTTTTAATAAGTACATTTAAATAAAGAAAATAAATAGGTATAAAATAATGAAAAATATCTCTGCAAATTTAATTTATATACCTTGATGTCTCAGTTTTTTAAATGGATACCCGTCACAGGTCAGATTATGTTAGATTAAAGTTGGTTTTAAACAGAATTTAAATTATATAAAGAATCACGGGATAGAAGGATGCAATTAACTCGAAAAAAAAGTTATTCTGCTTGCTTGAACAATTTTTTGAAAATAAAGTATTATAGCTCAAACGTTTCAAAAAAACGTTAGGCAAAGTAAAATATAAAATTTCTAAGAAACCAGAGGTATTTTCGAAGTATTTAGTGCTTTCAAAGATATGCAAGCCTTAGGATTTTTATAAAACAATGTATATTTTTTTAGTATACATAATTTTGAGATAAACAAATATAAAAATTTAATTATTGCCGATAGAGGGTGCCATTTGTTTCGTATATATCTTACTTATAAAGGATAGAGGGTTTTGACAGCCGTAAAGAGGGCACAGTAACTGGTAAAAGGCAATATGGGATTTTTTACAGCCAATGCCACTAAGTCTAGGACGGTGAGCCCTCCCGAGGTGATGGCACCCGCGTATGTGATCACACCTTAATTTAACAAATATTTTATTAACGTTTGCAATGTTTTTGCTTATACGAAGAGTAGAAAAATTGCAATTTTAAAAAATAAGGACATTAAAGCACTACTGGGTATTGCCTTTGTAAAAGAAGGAGCCGTGAATTTATCGCAATGGTTACACCGACTAGAATGACAAACTTATAAAGTTCCTTTTTATTACTGACCCTAAAAAATTTGAACCCGGGTGACGTTGCCCCTATCCCTTCTTATTTTGATTATTTGGGCTTTAAAAAAAAGATTATAATTACACACCTACAGCCTTCAATTTTTGGCCTGATGCATCACATCGGCTGGATCTAAAAAATCTTGAATTAGCCAAAAGTGACGTTATTTACGAGCGTGAGGCTTAAAACCCAAAAAAGGGTTAAATTATATTATATTATCCTATGTGTAACTTTTTTAGTTTAATTAAAATATTAAAGACTAATGTAAAAATATAACATAAACTATACTACAAGTTTGTATTTAACTGTTTAACTGTTATAAATATGCAAAAAAAAAATTTAATTAATTCTTGTTTTTGAATTTTTAACATCCAAATTTTTAATGTTAATAGCTGACTATCGTTTGATTAGAAAAAAAGGTAAACGGATTTAAAATTGATCTTCGTAGTTGGCTCGTAACTCTTAAAAAATTGTTGACCTCTCTCTACGAACCTTTCGTAATAGAGACATCAAAAATGATTTTGCTCCAAATTTTAATTTGCATTCACCAGTTAACTCATAAAATATTACCTAAAGCAATGAGGTCGTTTAGGGCCGTGTTGTATTAAACGGTAGGGAGTTTGGAAACCATAACACCAAATGTCTTTACAGCACCTGGTCTACCTGCCTTTGTGAACATTTGCTTTCCCAATGCAAACACTCGATCAAGTCGTACACTTCCACCTTATATATATATACATTAAAATTTACATGCTTTGGATACCCTTTTTCTTAAAACAGCTTAACAAATTTTGAGAGTTATGATTTAACCACAGAGATTTAGCCTGCCATCTTGGATTTCCAAATCAGTTTACCGTTTTTTCAATCAAACTTAGTTAGTCAGCTACTGAAAATTTAAAAAAAGGTCAAAAGAACAAAAAAAAAAATTCAAAAACAAATACAAATTGAATTATTTTTTCACATTCACTTGTGATTTCAAACTTCAAATAATATTTTTAAATAAAACCGATAATATATCTAGTCGTATATAGACGCAAAACATAATTATTTAAATGCTGATGTCAAAGCTTGGTATACTTATAAAATTTATTTTTAATTTTTTGTGATTAAACATAAGTTGCCAGGGATTTTTGAATAAAAAAAAATTCTTAAATTTTTTAGGGTATATTAAAAGCTGTCAGTGGATAAAAAGACGATTTTTTGATAGACGGGTCTAAGGATCCGAGGTAGAATGAAAAACGGAAATATATGTGAAATAAGGCCATCAGGGGATGCATGCTTTTATGTTTTCATAATTTTTATTTTTTGACATTGATATTTGATGCGTTAGAATTTAACGTATATGATATCTATTTTAAAGTTTGTGATTCTGAATTTTTAAAATATATGGTAAACGTAAATTTATTCATATTAAGGTAACAAATGCAATTAGTCTTATTAAAAATATATATAGGAAGCGCGTTGCGTTGGCACAGCCGAAAAACAAATAATATTAATTGTTTTTCTAAATAAATTTTTTTATTCTTTTTTGCCTGAGCTCTTTTTCATCGTTTTAAACCTTTAGTTTTTCAATTCCGTTATAATTGTGACCTCGTAGCTATCAAATTAATATACAATACCTGTGTATGTCATACTATTAACGGCCTGGTTCCAATGCGTCAAATTTAGAGGCCATGTCAAACGGTAAAGCAAAACTGGTGCATCGGCGTAGGCTATCAACCCAAATCTTTCATTATAAGGCTGTTTAAAAGCGTAGTTACCCATATACTATACATTGCAAAAAAAGAATGGGTTAAAGATTACAACACGCATCTTTTTCTCAAAATTAAAATGATTAGAAAACGTATATATAGTGGACAAACTATGAGGTGATTTAATAGGCTCGGTTACAATATCAATAAATTATTCTTTTCTTGTGGCATAACCTGAGGCCTTATTATTTCTAGGGGTAAATAGCAAAAAAAGCTAGAAATATTTTAAAAGAATATATCTTTTTAAACCTTGAATCAACCCGAACAATAGAAGATTTATCATTTTCTAGGGGTGCTTGTGCATCAAGGCTTTCTACTATTTTAATTTCTCTTTTGCGGTGACCATCAAGTTAAATTTTTACGGCTTCGCATTTATTAATTTTTATTTATCAAACCCACTTAAAGGGTTAAAAATTATATAGCATATTTTGACCGAATCATTTAAACCTGCTTATGCCACCATAGCGTCCCCTTGGAAAAAAGGGCATACATATATGGTCAATTCCACCTCAATCCAACAAATCCTGGAAGGGCACCCCTTTTGATTTGGCTGAAATTTTGCATGGAGGTAGTATCTAAGGGTATCTCATAATCTGGAAATTTTTTTTGACCGAAAGTGATTTTTGACGGAGATAGGGACAAAAGAAAAAAAATTGCAAGGTGAATTTTCACATTTGATGCAACTTTGGGAGGTTATAAGTCAAATTGTATTATAGCTAGAGACTTAATTTTGTTTTATTTTGAAGAGGACAATAAGGGCTATCTTTTATGTGTTTATTATTTTAAAATTATTTTTTTAAAATTTTACAATTTTGTAAAGAACATTTAGTTTGATATAACAAAAAAAACGTATTTTTAAATTTCTTAAATAATTGCTAAAATACAGTCCTTAGTATTCATTATTAACATGTGAACTCAAAAGTATATGACCGACTAGACTTTTTAAAAAATTCAAAAAAAAATTTTTTTTTTGATTTTTAGACAAAAATTTGCTCCCTGTACTATATTAAAATATTTAAAAGTGCCAAATTTGTTTTTATATAAGAAGTTAGACATAGGGGCAAGTATGTTAGGCTATAACAGTAATTTGATTCAAACTATTGTCAATTTTGGAAAAAAAAGGGGTTCAAAACAAAAAAATTGGTAATTTTCAGTATTTTACTCCTATCTTCTAAGCCGACTTTCTGGATCACTACAACAATTTGAAAATTAAAATTGCATTTTATACATAAAACATCACTATATAACATAAATTTCCCCCAACATTTTTTAACGTACCCATAGCTTTTTATAAAATAAAAACCAAAGTTTGCCAGGTTTTTTGAAATTTTAAGGTGTAAAAAATAAAAACTTAAAATTTTTATGCTTATATATGTTAACTTTTACTAGTCATTTTTAGTTTGATGAACAATATTAGAATATGTACATAATTCTCAATATTTATCCTCGGCAAAATTCAAAAAAATTGTTAAATTTATTGTATAAAAAAAAATTTAAGAGGATTTTAGAAAAAATAATAAGGTTAAAAAATTTGTAAAAATTTATTTTTTTCTATTATTTAATAGTTTTTAAATAAAACAGCCTCAACAACGTTAAATCTGACAAAAATAAATAAAATAGAATATATTTGGCCTATTTAACATATTATGATTCAACAGATTTTCTTTTTTTATGATTATCAACAAACTTAAAATAAACGTAAAAAGTCAATTATTTTATGAAAGATAATGATATGGTTTTTTCATATTATAATTACATAAAAGAAGTCAATTTTAGGGTTAAACAACCTTAAATTATTATAACGGGCAGAATTAGCTTCAATGATGAATTTTAAGACTAAACATTAGACCCAATTTAATATAAACAAAATATAAACATTCAGTCTTTTTAACTAATTTTTACAAATGCCAACTATGTTTTTGAAAGGCTATTTAGAGCAAGGCACACCATATATATCTAACTGACCTTAATAAAGTTTAAAAATCAACAATTTTACCAATTACATTTTAGTTTTATAATATAGACGCACTAAACCTATTAAAGAAAGAGGAAATATTACTGTTACTTGATTCTTTGGGCATATGGATTTGGGCATTGACCTAAAGTTTTTTATAACTAAATGCGTTCCTTACGAGTTTTAGCACAAGAATGTGTTTTAATAAATACATTATATTACAAATTTAATAAAAATAATGGAATGATTTGATAATCTCATTTTTTTATAATTTACCTATCTAGTTCTTTTAAGATTTTCTATACATAACATATACACTATTTTTTTAAACACTTAAACAGGCAAAATATGACTGATTATATAGGTTCTAGATATTTTTAGATAATTATGCAAAAATAATAAAAGAATAAGCTTGCACAGACGAATACAATCTGCCTTAGTTTTTTGACACCTGAAAATTTGCTGTTTTTTGGCAAATTTAGGTATTTTTATTGTAGAAGCGTCAAAATTGAGTGAAAAAAGGTGGGGCTATTATATGTTATTAAGAGATATTTTATCTATAATATAAATGTTAAATATTAAAAAAAGATTGGGTGGTTAACCAGAAAGTCGATTTTGAAAACAGGCAAAATTTTCACTTTTTTCGGTTTTAAGGTTCACTTATTCATTGTAAATTTAATAATAGTAGTAATCAATTAAATCAAACTATTATGGTCTAACATAATTGCCCATATGTCCTGCTTTTTGAATACTGTCAAATTTGGCACATTGGCATATTCTAATATAGTGCCAAGGGCATAAATATGTCCGAAAATTAGGGCAAAAAATAGATTTTTTTAATTTTTTATAAAGTCATGCCGGTCCCAAACTTTTTAAATCATAAATTTATTAACAAAATTAAGGGCCATATTATAAAAATTTTTCAGAAAATTCAAAGATACGTTTTTTGAGCTATTTGTGTATGTTGGTAATTGTTCTAATTGACCTTTTTGATAAACCTTAATTGTCCTTGTTGATAATTTATCTAATTGACCTTTTTGATAAACCTTAATTGTCCATGTTGGTAATTGATCTGGTTAACCTTTTTAATAAACCTTAGAGGTATATTATATATTTAGCTTTGTTTATTATTGATTTAATTGACCTTGTTTATAATTGAGTATTTTAGATTTCAAATTGTAACATTTATTATCCATGATATATTTAGTCCTGCGGTCAATAAATGTCCTTGACTAAATATATATAAACCGAATTAGAATTATATTCAGGGATATAATATAATATAATAAATATTTATATCATATACAACACCTTTATCCAATATTTGGCTATACGATGCACGCCGAGATGTTCTAACATGGTGCCGAAGACCACGATTTAAGCTGGGTTTACCAAAGATAAATAATAATATATATGAAAAGCGAAATGACTCAATGATTAACGATGATGATAATAATTATGAAATATTCGAGGAACCTTATTATAATTTTGAGAATGATAATCAAATATTATATTCTGATGACTTGGCTGTGGATCAATGGAATTCACAGAGGTATAATTATTATGATAACCTCGCTGATAAACAAATATATGATAACGAATTTGATGAAAATCGTCAAGAACTCAGCAATCGTAATGGTCAATGTAGCATTTTCAGCGATCCTATACCAGTCTATTCAAATAGAATTTATATGGGAATAAGATGCATGAAAATGCGTTATCTTGATGAAGGGGATGAGTCATTTAGTAATAATAATAATAATGATGATGATAATAATAATGATAATGATAATAATGAAATCAACCGATTGAAATTGTTAATAATGGATTATGGGACACTCATATTATGAAAGATTACAATAATGAGAGTGACTTGGGTACTACAGTTGATCAACATTACAAGTATGACGGCGATAACCTATACGAACCATTTATCCAGGTAAACATTCTTAACGATATTGGGGGCGAAAGGCATACAATCGATACTGATTTTGACGATAATAGTTTCTTCAATCTAAACGAAGATGAGGAACATCAGCCTGAACATGATGTTAGCAATGACGCACAAGTGAATTCCAACAATACATGATCACCCTTCGAAACAAACGAGGACGTTTACTCTAAATCTTACGAAAACGAAATGGGGCAACAAGCCATGAGGAAGATGGATGATCATTTGATGAACTTGATCATCGACTATCATATGAACGATAGTGCCCCGTGGTACTTTGACATAGACTCGAGAAGGGACGTTATTGAAGACAACAAATCGACTTCGTTTAGTGATCACAGCGTTCAGTTATGGGCGGCATTACGCACCCGAATTATAATTTTAAATGAAGCAGGCCTTAATATTAAGACAATGCATGATTTTATTAATTGTTATAAAGAGAATAATCGTAGGTGGGTTATTGATTTAAGGATTTTGTTTGTGGCCATAAAATTTATCTATATGCCATATGATAGAGGGAAGTTGCTAAACTGGCCTCACTGACAGGTGAGCAAAGAGAAGAACGAGCCTGCCTACACAAGGTCGCGAGTTCAACTCCTTGGCCACCATGTTGGTAATTAATTGTTCTAATTGACCTTTTTGATAAACCTTAATTGTCCTTGTTGATAATTTATCTAATTGACCTTTTTGATAAACCTTAATTGTCCATGTTGGTAATTGATCTGGTTAACCTTTTTAATAAACCTTAGAGGTATATTTTTATATTTAGCTTTGTTTATTATTGATTTAATTGACCTTGTTTATAATTGAGTATTTTAGATTTCGAATTGTAACATTTATTATCCATGATATATTTAGTCCTGCGGTCAATAAATGTCCTTGACTAAATATATATAAACCGAATTAGAATTATATTCAGGGATATAATATAATATAATAAATATTTATATCATATACAACACCTTTATCCAATATTTGGCTATACGACGCACGCCGAGATTTTAACAGTGTCTTAACTTGACTTTAATTTTTTGGTAACTTAAAAAATTTTTTTTTAATATTTTTTGCGTCTATGGTAGCCCTTATTACGATCTTCAAAATAAAAAAAAATTATGACTCTAGCTACAATAGTTTTGATGACACATGCGCTCAAAGTTGCCTCAAATTTTTTTTTGCAAAAAATTAAAAAATATTTTTGCTCATATCTCGGTCAAAAATCACTTCCGGTCAAAAAAAATTTAGGTTTTTATCAGCACCCAAGGACCCTACCAGTGTACCAATTTTCAGCCAAAACTGAGATTTCAAGGGAAAAAGTTTGTCGATTTGAGGTGGAATTGACCATATATACTTCAATACTTGAATTTAAAAAACCACTTATATCCTGACTGGTGCCCCCAAGCATATTTTGAATTGCTTTTTTGCCCGGACCGGACCTGCCTCGATTTTTTAAAAGATAGACATGTGTTTATTATTATTCTAAGGTCAAAGTTTTAGAAAGCGTCCAAGCTGAAAAAATGTTTTGTAAAAAAAAAGTCAAACATTTTTCGTGTATAAATTGGTGCAAAAACTTAATGGGTTTTTTGATTTTTAAAGAAAATCCATTTTATAAATTAATTATCGTTGACAATTATGGTCCATATTTTTAAGATGAGGCTTTTACGATTAAAATTAAATACATTGGCATACATATATGTTTCCTGGAATAGTTTTTAAATACGCCCTTAGAAATTTCCAAAAATTTTAAATGTAAGAAATACTATAAAGGTGTTTTTCTGGCATTTACATTCCGCCGGGTCAGTTATAGTGGCATCCATCCCAAAAATTGGCTAAAAAGGAATTTTGTAATAATATAAATAAGCGCATTAAAAATAAGGATATTCAATCAAATCCTTTGATCGGACAGACAAATTTCATTAACATTTAATATATTCCACAGGTATACAAAAATTCCTTTTAAACGGATTTTATAGGAGCTCGGCGTGAAATCAAAATATTTTTGTTTTGTCAAAAACAAACTTAAAACAGTGGACGAAGACAAAAACAAAATAAAAGCTTAAAGCCAAAAAATATGATTTTAAATAGCAAACATTGTCATATATTCGAAAAACAATCTATTTACAATTATTAAGAAATATTTGCGTTAATGTGCATTGTGCTAATTTTATTTTTATAAATCATAATTTACTGGCAAATTTTTTCATTTTAATGATCCTACAATTTTTAGTATTTTCGAATTAATAGATACTCTGGTTATCACTGAAATTTAAGAAATATTTGCAGAGGATGTAAATATTTTTTTATAATTTTTAAGATTACTCAGTTAATTATTATTCACGACAAGAAAATGAATAGGCGTTAGTATAACAGCCAGCATATGGTTGAAGATTTTATATATAAATTCCTTTTTTATAAAAAAAAAATGAAGTAAAATGCCTCATTATCATATTTAGGCCCACAAGGCCGAAACTTTTGAGAAATCTAAAAATAAGTATATTAAGCTATTGTGTTAAGGGTTGCGACTAAAGTTTAAAAAAAACCGGGCGCATTTGATTATCATTACGGTGGTTAATGTAAAAGAAAGTCTTAAAATTATTATTTTTTTAAAGAAAAAAAAAATTTTTAGTATCAATTTTATGTTAGGCATATTTTAAAATGACCAAAAAACAATAATTCTCATTTTTCGATATTAGCCTTTTTTTTTAATATTTGTTTTTTACAATTTTGAAATTAGTGTTAGCTGTTGACAAAGGAGTAAACTACTATAGATTGTTTAACCGATGTCCATTAAACAATTTTACGTAGCTTTCCTATAGAGCATTTTTATGCTATCTTATTATTTAAGGCCATTCGTTTTTTTTAAAGGTTTTATAATTTGCTAAAAAAGAAAACATTTTACCCAGCACTACTGTTTTTCTTTTTTAACCTATTTCATTGTGGCAAGTCTGCTATAAAAATTAAATTCCGCCAAATTGCATTGCGATACCGAGTAATGATTTCGCGAACAAAAACGAAATAAAATAAAAAATTAGTGCAGTCGGAATCAATAAATTTTATGTGAAAATTATAATAAGATATTTTATTTCCAATTTTATAAATCCTTTAAGCCATATAAATTTTCTGCATCCACACTGATCAAAAATCCGTATGGTCAAACTTATATGCTGTGTAACAAATTTAGTAAAGTTTAAATAAAAATTATGCTGTGTAAACACATTCAACCAGGTACTTGAGGAGCAACAAGAGTACAGAACCGTAATATTTCGGCCTTGCCCGTCCAGTATTTCATAAACCCGGTGACAAATTTAGGTTTTATTTTAGACGACCCCTTTCGAAATTACACCGCCCAGAATTTTGTAATGCAATCTAATAAAATTTTGCTTTAAGACTATACAGAGAAATAATTCTTTATTTTTGATATTTACTTCAAATGTAAAAAAATAAGGCACGACTGCCGGCATATATATTTTTTTATAATTTAGGCCTGGCTTGTAATTCGGGCCAAAGACCAGGCGCCAGCTCATACGGAGTTGTGATTTTCTGTCGTAATCGTATCGTAGTAGCCAAATTAATTATAGAATAAGTTGCAATTTTTAATTTAGCATTTCAATATTTGTTGTCTATATATCTCAAAAAATCAAAGGAGTTCCATTGAAATGAGTTATGAACAGAGCTTGAAAAAGCCTATTTTTGGCTAAACTAATTTTTTAATTTTTCTATATTAGAAAAAAATAGAGGGTTTGAGCAATAATCAAAAAAATATTTATAAGATTAAAAATTTTCTGATATTATATATCTATTGAAAGTTTATTTTATTCTGTAAATTTTTTTACAACAAAATTTTGAGCTTTGTTTAAAAATGGGCTTTCTCTCATCTCTGGTTGCGAAACATATCAATATATTATGTTTCTACCCTGAAATTGAGTGAAATATCCCCATGGCTTATATGAATTAAATCAACAAAAAGCTCTGTTCCGAACCGATCTCATACCTGTAAATAAAACGCCTTGAGGTATAACAGCTGATGTCTTAACTTGCGGGCCCTAAGGCATGTGACTTATAGCATACACTCGTTTCCATATACAGTAAATTTCTTTTATAAATATATGAACTTATACCTAATGGTAGTTGCGCATTTATAATTAGGATCCTTCCGGCGGGAACCGTTATCAAGCAAAATAATAAATGTATGAACATTCTTTTATTTATAACGAATAATTGATTCGGTTTAAAATATAACTGGAATAAGTTGGATCAGGTCAAATATGAAAAATGTTATCTTTTAATTATGTTGGATATAAATAAAGAAATTAATAAATAATTATGTATAAATTTTATCAAATTTATTGAATTTAGTTATTTTACAAACTAAGTTTCTTCTGTGTGGCCTCAAGAGGATGCTTTAATTTTTAAAATGTAACTTCTAATTTTTTACGTTGTCGTCGTAATTTGGCAGTGGTACACAAATCTAGAACTTACCTATACTTGTTGAAAGACACAAACTTTGTAAACATTATAATATCAACCTAATTTCTGGCAAGAAGCATCATAATTTAAATGTATAAAATTTGCATATCTTAAAATACTAGACAAACATTTAAATTTTATATAAAAAAAGACATTTACTAAAAGCGATTTAAAAAAATAATTAATAGGTGTACATATTAAAAGATCTGATGAACGGCGAACAAATAACAAAACTCGATTATTTTGGCCGCATTTTTTAATAGTTAGGTAAATCATATATCTTTGTAAAGTTTGTTATGACAAAATGTTGCATTCTTAAGGGCAATAATATTAAAACTGAAAAACATATACGGTTTATTTTTTAATGTGTATTGAAGCGTAGGCTTCGAAATTTACGTAGTTTTAAATCAAGGTTTGTTAGGGTTGCAAATAAACACAATAAACGTCAACTATAATAATTTACGATTCGGTAGGTTTAGTTGGCCAGTGTTTAAGAAAAATTCAACCCCACTGCTCAATTCATGAATGGTAGGAAAAAAAAAACTGAATAAGGTGTAACTCATTTTCGGGTATAAAATAAAAAAAATTTAAATGCGATAAAAATGAATACCTCTCTTTTAATTAATACAAATTTTTTATTTATTGCTAAAACGATTGAAAATGCCTAATCTTTAAATATGCGTTTAAGCATTTGCACAATATGCATAATTTAACCATTAATTTTGGCTAAGCTGCTAAAATTAGGAAACCTTATATATTTGTAATTAAGCGCCATATAATTTATGCAAATTTTATAGCTTTTTAATTTATTTAATAATGTTGCTCAAGTTCGGTGAATCTAAGCCTGTAAAACTAAATTCTAATCCGTAAAAAATTTAAGTTTTATATCATTATGACTTAAAGAAGGTAGATTGGGGCTATTTTGACAGGCCAACCTTTCGGGCCCTATTTTTCATCTTAGTTTGCCGTATCTATCTAAAAACATAATATTTTATTATAAAAAAATTTTTGTAGTTAAACAAATTTATATTAAGATTTTTTTCCAACTTAGTCTGTTTAAGGCCCTACATTAGCATCTAAAATATTTTGTATCTATTAACACTATCAACGCAAAAATTTTAGTATCCAACACGAGATAAAATTTTTAAATTCCCTTTTTTTAAACAAAAACTGAAAAACAGGTATAGACTAATTTACCAATTTAATAATACATATTTTTAACCAAATTAAATTATTTAGAAAGATAATAATGTTTTTGCTTTTTTAATGCTCTTAATGATCATATTGTACTAGGAGAGGGAGATTGTTCATATCAGAAGTTGACAAATGTCGATGTCGGAAAAAAATGTTTATAATATAATATAAATCAGGGATTGGAACCGCCGCAAAAATTCAAAGTGGTTCCGGTTCCGGTTCCTTTCGAGTGGAACGCGGTTCCGGTTCCGGTTCCAAAAATGATATCGGTTCCGGTTCCAAAATTTTCGCAAAAATAATTTTTTGCCCCCTTAAGATTCTTTTTCCCTTTAAATAAATTGCTACAAACGCTTTATATGTGTATATATTTATTGAAAATTTAACAAATTTTATTGTATATAAATTTATAAATTGTTCAATATTAATAGCAATATTGATTGTAACAGATCCGTGTTTATTCTGGATCTTAATTCGGACAACATATATCTCAAGGTTGAAAATGATCTTTCGACACTAACCTAAACATTATAATTAAATGAATAACTTGTGTTGCTGGTACACTCATTATGACCTTAGCAACTAGGTGCAATTGTGGGAATTGCCCAGAAGACTTATCCCAAAATTTCAGGATATTGTCAATATTGGAATCAATTGGTAACTCCTCATATTTTTTTATTTTTGAATCAATAGATTCGCTGAAAACTGGATTATTTTGACCTATTGATTGCTTTTTTAAAAACGAGACGAATTCGTCATCTTCAGTAATTTCTTCCAGTTCAATTTCACCAACCTGACATCTTTCTTTCATTGATAGAAGTTTATTATGAAGTATCTTTATATGAAGTTTTGCTTGTTCTGTCTCCTCGATAGTCAGTAGACCTTTATATCGAGGGTCTAGAAATATAGCTCCATATAAAACAGGTGACAAATACGTTTGTTCCCGTTTTGCCATGTAACTAATTATTGTTTTGCTAGAGTCCAACTTATATAAATCAAAAGTTAGCCTTTTCCAAACACCATAAAAGTCGGATAAAGTCAATTGACTGTTTTGAAGTTTTAAAGATGCTAAGTTACAAACTTCAAGTGTTTTTATTAGGTCTCTAACAATATCCCAATCCTGCTGAGAGACCTTGTTAAAAGCTAGTAAATCAGGACATTTTGTTTTTATGTTAACTAAAATATATATAAAATTCTATACTTAGCCTGTGTATCATCATGTAAGTTGATGACCATCTAGTAGGCACATCTATTATAGCCAGAGGAATATTTAAATTCTTTAGAATTTTAACATAATAGGAATTTCTTAATTCCTTTACTATTTCTCTAACATTATTAATGTCTTTATCTTTAAGATAATCTTTGATGGCCAACTGCGGTGTGTGTGCTGCACATCTTACATGATAAATCTAAAATTAAGTAAAAATCTAAACCTTTCCAAAAGAAACAACATCTCTATAAATTAGGGCATCTGATAAATCTTCATCAAATGTATAGTTTTCTGATTGATCCTCATCAGAATCATCTAATAATGTTAAACTGCAGAAAGAAGTTCTAAAGTTTTTTTCATGTTTGTTGCATTGTCAGTGTATATACATCTGACAATTGAAGGTTATAACTATCCAAAGTATTTTGAATAATGTTTTTTATACTCAATCCTGTTGACTCATCATGTTCAAACATGCCTAAGTGGATAATTTGGATGCTTTCTCCATTGTAGATTTGGGTATTTATACCTAAATTATAGTAAATAAATATTACCTAAGATTGTTCTTCCTAACCTTTTTACAGTGTCAATTTTTAAGACCAATGGGAGGTTCTGAAGTTTAAACGTGATTTCTTTTTTCAAATTTGAGGCTTTTAAAATTATTAAATCTCTGAGATTGCTTTTATTAATTGAATATTTAAGCTCTTTTAAAATTGGATTAATTATTTGTTGAAATCCTGAATCCTCAATAATTGAAAGAGGTCTTCCATTTGAGGTAGTAAGGGTCACTAATCCATCTTCCAATTCTTTTATTGAGATATCTATCTATATAAATTTTTTTTCAAAATAATTCATTATTTCAATAGATTTAATAGAATCCCTAAAATAAAAATTTCTAAACCGAAATATTTACTTATCCTGGGCTTCCTTCATTCTTTTTTTTAACTCTTCTAAATTTTCAGGGTGGACAAATCTTAAATGTTTTACTAAATTTGTGTTATGATTTCCTTTAATGATAACATCGCAGTATCTACAATGGGAATCTTTATTTTGGGCATGAAAATAGTGCTGCAGGGCATTTTTAAGCTTCATGTTAACGAGGAAATAAAAACTAAAAAATAGTTAAAGTTCAATTGGAACCGCAGTCAAAAATCAAAACGGTTCCGGTTCCGGTTCCTAATTTTTTTCCGCGGTTCCGGTTCTTTCGGTTCCGGAACCGGTTCCGGTTCCAATCCCTGATATAAATGAATACACAACTCCGTAATAGCTTTATCTCGTATATAATTTACGTTTTCGCAGTTTCTTCTGCCTTCGGCTATTCAGATTTTTCCATACTAGAAAAATGGACTCTTTTGACTAAATTGACAGTTGCTACATCAAGAATACCTTAAAAAATTTTAGAATCTTTATTTTCATATGAAAATTATTTGAACTTATATGTTTATCTCAAATAATGAAAAATAGAATTTCTTCGTATGTACAAAATGAGTTTCTCTTAGGAGATTTAAAACTTGACAAAAATTCGTTTAAGCGCTGGCCAACTCGTGGTTCTTCTTAAAAAAAATGTATTTATTTGAATCACTTTTTAATATATAAAAGATTTTCAATTTTCTTATGTAAATGCATTGTTGAATCAATTTATTAAAATTTTAAAAATTTTTGTCAAAATGAATATATTTTAAAATATGTTATAATTAGGTTTGGTCATAAAACATTAATTTTAATTAAAGGCAAAAAAACTTGTATTTTTTTTTTAAATTCTAAAGTTATTAGCACGAAGAATTTTTTTATATGTAAAATGAAAAAGGGTTTCTCTTGTGCAAGTTTTTATTATCCGGACTGAAAGTTAAAATTTGTCGACATTAATTATAGTACCTCAAGCTAAATTTGTATTTTAAATGTCACAAATAAATGTAATCGAATGAATAAAATAGCTAGGTATTATGTTCCATTGTCTTCAGATAGGGTATAATGCTTTGATTGAGGTAAAGAGGGCGCAGTACCTGAGGAACGACAAAACGGGATTTTTGACAGCCAAAGCTGCTAAATTTGGTATGGTTAATCCGCCTAAAGTTACCGCTCCGGCTTATACACCTGCACCTAAATATTAAAATACATTCATATTTATAATAATTTGATTTCTGGGTATATATACATGTTGCAAGGTTTTAAAGACGACCCTACATTAAACGATTTCCCAATACTTAAAAAAATACAAACTAAACAATGTAACTACCTAAATATATTAAAATAAAGTTGTTTTTTTTCAACACATTTGCTTATACTTTTACAAATTTACATAAAATGCTTTGTAACATTATAATGGTTAAAATAGAGTTAACGGTAAAAACTAAGCTTTTATTTATAAATTTTCTAAATATGATCACCCATTAAAACACATAGTTCATGAAAAAATGTAAACTACATAATGCGACCGATTGCCTAGTTAGAATAGCGTGTTACAGGGTAGCTTATTTTCGTATTAGATAATTTTTCGCATATCAGATTTTTAATCAGCGGTCAAGTCGGTTGGGTATAAGAAAATGTAAAACATTTAAGAACCAGCATATTAAAAATCTTTGCTTTTTACACCAATTCTGGTTGTTTTAACAATTGGTTTTAGAAAGAGTTAATAGGGCTTGGGTTTTATTTAATGTTAAAGACAATTAATATGGTATTTGTACCAAAAAAGTTTCAAAAATCTTAATGTACTATTTATAAGATATTTAGTTCAAAGTAATCAAGTTACCTTTCTCTTTTTTTTGTAATATATTATCCTCCTTTGTCGTAAAAATATGATATTTTAAAAGTATTTTATATTTCCCTATTTGCGTTTACGCAATATTTTTTTCCATTTCATAATAATAATAATAAAATATTGGGAACATTTTCCTAGCACAAAACTTTTGCCTTTGTATATATAGTTTTAAATCCTCTTAAATAAATTTTCCGTTACTTAGTGAATCATTAGGAGATGGGAGTTCTTTGATAAAGTTGATGCCTCTTTTATTTATTTGACAGTGTCACAAGTTTTATTTTTATTGATGAGATGGGGCAGGCCTCAAAATTTTGAGCTTTCCTTTTCTTCAAAATCTTTTCAACTAAATATTTTTCAAGATATTTTGTACAAAATCTTCTTTGGGTTAACATTAGTTGGATATTTTGAGTTTTGCAATGGTAAAACTGTATAGGATTTTTTTTGTCATTTAGTAAAAACTTATATTATTTGTATTTCTTTTTCCTAAAATATGCTGATAGCAGACCTCTAAATTCACAGTGTTGAATTTTTAAAAATTATTGAAATATTTCTGGAAAATATGTGAGGCATTATTTTTTTTATAGGGGTGGCTAATTTTTGCATACTATTTATTTAAAATGTTTACTTACATTTAACACCTATTTTATTACACGCGTTACTAGAAACGAAGTTTTAACAGGTTGCAAATTATGTCACAACGACGAAAAAAGTATTAAAACACTATGCTTGGATATAAGAGCCTTGCCTTTGCCAGTATTGATCTGTCTCGTAAAACTAATTAAATATATGTAAGTATTGGTTTTTTTACTTAATGGAGATCATTTACCTAAGGTTTTACTCTAAATTCTTGCTTACCATAGTGTTTTTAGTCAGTACGTTTTCTAATTAGAGTTTACAATCCAAGCTAGATTTATTTATCAGCTGTAATAACAGCTTAGTTCGGACCTTAAAATTTAGACTTTTAAAAACACAACTATTAGCGGTTTATCTAATGCCTGTTAAAAAAATTAAAAGCATTAATATTTATGTAAATGTGTCAGCGCCCAAACTCAATATTCCGCCGGCGGAATATATTCTGGACTTGACCTCAGCGTCTAAAGCTTATATTCCGCCGGCGGAATATAAATTGGCGTATAGTCAACGACCAAAACGCATTTTCGCCGGCGGAATATTGTCTGGACTTGAGCTCAACGTCCAAAGCTTATATTCCGCCGGAAATTTTTTGCAAAATTTAAGGGACAAACAGTGAACTTTAGATTAATTTTGAAATATTGATTATTAGACGTTTTTGATTTTTTATGCTTAGAATATGAAATGTTTAATGAATAGAGGTCATGTTGAATTTAAAATTAGGGTTAAAGGGCTAGAATAGTGCTAAAAACTTAAAGATTTAAAGATTCATATTTGGACCGGTGTATTTAGAAGCGCTTTAACTGCACATTTGAAAGCGCTTAGATTTTTTAGATACCCTCAGAAGTGCGCTAATGTTATAAAAACCGCGCAATAATTAAGCGAAAGACTCTATAAAACGCCGAGGTATTTCTGTAAACCTGTGACTTTAAATGCACCAAGAATCCTACCTCGTAATAAAGATTCAAATGTAAGCAGGAAAAAACATACTAAGGTGCCTAAAAACGCGTAGGTGATTATGAGAGCACGCAAAATACTCCTAAAATATTGCAAAAAAATGAATTAGGACTGCGCACAGGTGTCGAACTTTTAGGAGCACCAAAATAATAAAAAATTTACAACTTGATTTATACGCCTTAATTAACCCTTTGTTAATATTAGGGCATTCCCTGCCTAGCTCGCCCTTAAAAATGTGATATAGGAATTAATTGAAGGTTTATATTTTTAGGCCGCAAATCTGCTTATATTGTGATGATTTAGTGCTTTTACCGAACTGGTAGCCTTAACTAATAAAAAAAAGTTTTTATGTGGATACTAAGTTAATTTACTAGAATCAAAAAAATGAGCTTTTATCATTTTATAAAATTTTATTTACCCCAAAGGATCAAATTTCCACACAAATGTATAATTTTAAATAGAGAAATTCAATAATAATCATAACCGCTCCGCTTAAAAGCCCTCTTCACTTCGCGATTTATTTTTTTCTTAATAGATTTGCCCACAATCACATTAGAAAAGTCGAGAACCGAGTCCTGCCCCCGGCCCGCCAGGAAACAAGGGCTAAGGTTCAAAATTTATAACGGGCCAAACGCACTCGGCTTTAATTTAAAAATAGAAATTACGGGCCGAGATGGGCTAAAGTTTTGAATTTCATATACTCTATTTGTTTATTAACAAGAACTAAAAACGATAAATTTATTTTCACGCGATAAATGGTTTAACTTTTACTCTCTATTTTTACTGTATTTTTGAAACAACACTTTTTTAGCTTGTAATTAAAAATTTTCGGGCCTTATTTTTGGATTGGAGCAGGCCTTAAATTTGAAAAAACAAATTTTGGTTCTAAATGCGCGCCTTTATAAATACTCAGCGTCAAATTAATATCGTTAGGCTTTAATTTTAATGTAATTTATATTTTGCACGTTAGAGGTTTCGCTCAAGTTTAAGATACCTCAATTCTTTACAAAATAATTGAGGCAATCTAAAATTCAGGATTCGTGCTTTTGAGCCTTCATTGGTTCCCTTTAATAACCAAAAGTTTTTAGTTATGTGAGTACGCGACTTTCAAATATTGGCTGGGATCCAAAAAGATTGTCAAAATATACATATTAGATAAACTTCGAACTTGAAAAGCCTACAATAATCCAACCGTATTTCTTTATTTTTAAAATGTTTTAATTCTTAATTGGTACAAAATAGGAATATTGAAATTAAAAAATTTTAAGGAAGGTCTAAAGCCGGTTTGTTAACTGGACTAAAATTGGAGATATTTAAATTATAAACCTTCCATTAATTCCAATATCGCATTTTTAAGGGCCAGCTAGGCAGGGAATGCCCTAATATTAACAAAGGGTTAAAAAAGGCTTATATGAATCAAGTTGTAAATTTTTTATTATTTTGGTGCTTTTAAAAGTTCGACACATGTGCGCAGTCCTAATTCATTTTTTTGCACTATTTTAGGAGTCTTTTGCGTGCTCTCAATATCACCTACGCGTTTTAAGGCACCTTAGTATGTTTTTTAAATACCTGTTTACATTTGAATCTTTATTACGAGTTAAGATTCTTGGTGCATTCAAAGTCACAGGTACATTACAAAAATACCTTGGCGTTTTTTAGAGTCTTTCGCTTAATTTTAAAAACAAAAAAATTGCGCGGTTTTTATAAAATTAGCGCACTTCAGAGGGTATCTAAAAAATCTAAGCGCTTTCAAATGTACAGTTAAAGCACTTCTAAATACACCGGTCCAAATATGAATCTTTAAATTATTAGCACTATTTTAGCCCTTAACCCTAATTTTAAATGCAACATGACCTTTATTCATTAAACATTTCATATTCTAAGCATAAAAAATCAAAAACGTCTATTAATCAATATTTCAAAATTAATCACATACAGTTCACTGTTTGTCCCTTAAATTTTGCAAAAAATTTCCGGCGGAATATAAGCTTTGGACGTTGAGCTCAAGTCCAGACAATATTCTGCCGGCGGAATATTGCTTTTGGGCGCTGACATATGCATATTTATAGTGCAGCTAAAAGTATATACAAATTAAAAATGGAATATTGTGAAGTAATTTATTACATGCTCACTAACCTTTTAATTTTTTTATATTTTACATATGGACCACCCGTTTATTGGCGACGCTGTTATTTTTTGATCAAAAAATCTAATAGTGCCAATAAGTATACGGATGGAATTTGAGAATCACGCTCTCGCCTCAATTTGAGAGGTTCAGATAATCTGACAACCTCAGATCCAGGTGATGTTAAAATTTAACCATATAACTGTAATAAAATAATAAGCTAAGGGCCTTTGCGAGACACAATTCTTAAAAAAAAAATTACGACAAAACCTTAATTTTATAACATTTGATTAAATCATTGAGATTGAAACATAAATTGACAAAACGTATAAATAATAATGGTCAATTCCACCTCAATCCAACAAGTCCGGGAAGGGTACCCCTTTTGATTTGGCTAAAATTTTGCATGGAGGTAGTATCTAAGGGTATCTCATAATCTGGAAATTTTTTTGACCGGAAGTGATTTTTGACGAAGATAGGGGCAAAAGAAAAAAAAATTGCAAGGTGAATTTTCACATTTGATGCAACTTTGCGAGGTTATAAGTCAAAAAGTATTATAGCTAGAGAATTAATTATTTTTTAGTTTGAAGAGGACAATAAGGGCTATCTTGCAAGTGTTTATTATATTAAAAAATTTATTTTAAAATTTTACATTTTATGAAGAATATTCAGCTTAAAATAACTAAAAAAGCATTTTTTTAAATTTCTTGAAAAATTGCTAAAATATACTCCTTAATATTCTTTATAAATATTCGAACTCAAAAGTCTGGGACCAACATGACTTTTTTTAAAAAATTCAAAAAAATAATATTTTTTTTGATTTTCAGACAAAAATTTGCTCCCTGCACTATATTAAAATATTTAAAAGTGCCAAATTTAATTATATATAAGAAGTTAGACATAGGGGCAATTATATTAGGCTTTAACGGTTTTATTTATTTCATTCATACTATTGTTAATTTTGAAAAGAAAAAGGGTCAGATCAAAAAAATTGGTAATTTTCAGTATTTTACACCTATCTTCAAAGCCGACTTTCTGGGTCACTATCAAACCAATTTAAAATTTTAAAAATATTTTTATACATAAAACATCGCTATATAACATAAATTTCCCCCAATATTTTTTAACGTACCCATAGCTTTTTATGAAATAAAAACAAAAGTTTGCCAAGTTTTTTGAAATAAAAGGTGTAAAAAATAAAAAGTTAAAATTTGTATGCTTATATTTGTTAACTTTTACTAGTTCTTTTTAGTTTGATGAACAATATTAGAAATTGTACATAATTTTCAATCTCCTCGGCAAAATTCAAAAAATTTGTTAAATTTATTGTATAAAAAAAATTTGGGAGGATTATAGAAAAAATAATAAGGTTAAAAAATTTGTAAAAATTTATATTTTTCATTAATTTAAAAGTTTTTAAATAAAACTGCCTCAACAACGTTAAATCTGATATAAAAAGTAAAATAGAATATATTTGGCCTATTTTTAATATTATGATTCAACAGATGTTCTTTTTTTTATGATTATTAACAAACTTACAATAAACGTAAAAAGTCAGTTATTTTATGAAACATAGTGATATGGTTTTTTAGTATTATAAATACATTAAAGAAGTCAGTTTTAGTGTTAAACAACTTTAAATGATTATAACGGGCAGAATTAGCTTCAATGATGAATTTTAAGATTAAATATTAGAATTTAATATAAATAAAATATAGACATTGAGTTTTTTTTACTAATTTTTACAAATGCCAAATATGTTTTTGAAAGACTACTTAGAACAAGGCATACAATATATATCTAACCGACCTTAATAAAGTTTAAAAACCAACAATTTTAGTTCCATGTACATTTTAGTTTTATAATATTGACGCACTAGACCTATTAAAGAAGTGGAAATATCACTGTTACTTGATTCTATAGGCATATGGATTTGAGCATTGACCTAAAGTTTTTTATAACAAAATGCGTTCCTAACGAGTTTTAACACAAGAATTGGTTTTAATAAATACAATAAATTACAAAATTAATTAAAATAATGGAATGATTTCATAATCTCATTTTTTTTGTAATTTACCTATCTCGTTCTATTAAGATTTTCTATACACAGCATATATACTATTTTTTTAACACTTAAACAGGCAAATTATGACTGATTATATAGGTTCTAGATATTATTAGATAATTATTTAAAAATAATAAAAAATAAGCTTGCACAGACGAATACAATCTGCGTTAGTTTTTTGCCTGAAAATTTGCTGTTTTTTGGCAAATTTAGGTAATTTTATTGTAGAAGCGTCAAAATCGAATGAAAAAAGGTCGGGCTATTATATGTTATTAAGCGATATTTTATCTATAAAATAAATGTTAAATATTAAAAAAAGGTTGGCTGGTTAATCAGAAAGTCGATTTTGAAAACAGGCAAAATTTTCACTTTCGGTTTTAAGGTTCACTTTTTTCGGTTTTTAAGTTCACTTTTTCATTGTAAATTTAATAATAGTAGTAATCAATTAAATCAAACTATTATAGTCTAACATAATTGCCCATATGTGCTTTTTGAATACTGTCAAATTTGGCACATTGGCATATTCTAATATAGTGCAAAGGGCATAAATATGTCCCAAAATTAGTGCAAGAAATTGATTTTTTTAAATTATGTAAAAAGTCATGCCGGTCCCAAACTTTTTAAATCATATATTTATTAACATTATTAAGGGCCATATTATATAAATTTTTCAGAAAATTCAAAGATACGTTTTTAGAGCTATTTGTGTTTAAACTTGACTTAAATTTTTTGGTAACTTAAAAAAAAATTTTTAATATTTTCTGCATCTAAGGTAGCCCTTATTACGATCTTCAAAATTAAAAAAAAATTATGACTCTAGCTATAACATTTGATGATATATGCGCGCAAAGTTGCCTCAAATTTTTTTTTGCAAAAAAATGAAAAATATTTTTGCTCATATCTCGGTCAAAAATCACTTCCGGTCAAAAATAAATATAGGTTTTTATCAGCACCCAAGGACCCTACCAATGTACCAATTTTCAGCCAAAACTGAGACTTCAAGGGAAAAAGTTTGTCGATTTGAGGTGGAATTGACCATATATATATATATGAGATAAGTCCATCATGGAGTTAAATTCTTTCATGTTTTATAAAAATCACGGTTGTGCCATTGATATTTTTTGACCTGTGTTATATCACCTTCGGCGTAAAAAACAAAATTGCAGAAGACTATGCATGACTTCAAATGTATTTTGTGTATAATACGATTAAGAATAAGCAAACATAATTTATTTATTAAAAAGTATATCTTAGCGTATATTTTTAAGATAAAAAATATAAAAATTGAATTAGTGCTAAATAAGAGTGCCGTTAGGATCGTATGTGTTTTCAATCAAAGAGGATAGAGGGTTTTGACAGCGGTTGAGATGGCACAGTAGCTGGAAAAGGGTAAAAAGGGATTTTTAATAGATGTCACCATATCTAAGAGGGTGAGTCCTTCTGAGGTGATTGCGCCCGCGTATGTGATCATACCTAATTTGAGAAAAAAAATTTTAAAACTTAAAATAATTTTCGATGACACTTGAAAATTAGATAAACAGGAATCCAATAAACTGATTAATAAGGATAATTGGGAACAGTCAAATTAGTTTAAAACAAGAATCCTTTAATATACGACGTGGTAAAATTTTGAGTAGTTGTACATTTACAGCGCAAGTAAAAACAATGGGAAAAAAACTTCGCAAGAAAATTCTATACAAAATTTTTTTTTCTGCCCTCCCACGAGTTGTTTTTTGTTTGCCCCCCCCCCCCCCCCCTCCCCCCCTCCAAATGGGAAAAGCTAGAATAGGGCCTAATAATCATTTAATCCCTTCTTTGTTTTTGAGCCTCACGCTCGTGAAAAGGTCACTTTTGGCTAAGTAATTTTTTTATGATCGAGCTGGTGGTGCATTAGGCCAAAAAAAGATAAGAGATTTAAAATAGGTATAAGATTTTAACCTTATATTTTATAAGCCAAAATAATAAAATATAGAATAAGGGCCAAAGATTTGGGGGGCCAAAATTACTCATCTCTAGAATGATTAGTAAAAAAAAAGTTTGATCATCTCGGTGTAACCATTGCGAATGATTATATAGAATATACCAAACTGGATCTAAAATTGTTTCCCAACATTCTTACTTAGTTTTTATCACAAATTGCATGCCCGATTTTGAAAATGATGTTAAGGACGATAGCCAAAAATATAGCTTAGAAAATTAAGTCGCCTGCAAAGCGCTTAATGGGCTTGAGTTTCTAATAAGTAACCCTACTTTAATTTTCATAAATTTTGGAAAATTTCAAATTATACATAACTTTTTCTTTGCCAACGAATTCTCTCCAAATTGTATAAAATCATATCCCTAAATAATCCTCTTATTAAATGAACAAGATTTATGTAATAAATATGGAGCAAAAGCTTGTGTGGAACTGTATATATTTAATAACAAAAATAATGTTTCTGTTAGAGATAACAAATATTTGTTTTAGTCTAGCTTTTTAGAGAGATTTGCTCCATTTGTTTCCTATCTTCGTGTAAAATAATAAATAAGGTTAAATGAACAGCTACCTTTAAGATATAATTTTTTCTCATGTTTTTCATGTTAAGGTAGGAGGGATTTGATAAATGAGCTAGAGGCTATTCTATATTTACAGCAAAGGCTCAAATATATTTCATTTTACCTTTTTGATATACGTAAACGGCATTTACGTGAATTTATTTCAACAAATATAGTGATCTTCGACTAGGATAATCCTAAGGCGCGCCTTACTTTTTAAAATTTTCAACATTAATAAGCGATGTCTACACTTTTTTAGGGTGAAGAGCATTAAAATTGGTATGCGGCGACGTTTATAACCCCTAGGGTCAATATACCATAATATTCATAGAAAAAACGCCGCTCTCTCGGGAATATTTTAGTATGCAGGCTTTACAACCCTGGCAAAAGTGCCAGAGTCATTGACCTGCTAAAACAATGCCCCCTTGCTTTACATCTCTTGAAAGTGACGGCATACCCGTCAGCGCATTGCCCCTTTTAGCCCTGTCGGGTAGGCAAACTTACCCTAGACCAAGAGCTAATGAATTTTTGGCCAGCAAAATGACAAAATTCAAGTATATTTTGAGACTGATCAGAAAGCCCTAAAATATAAATTAACGATAAATTATTACATTTATTTAAAGAAATTAATTCATGCAAAGCAGAGCAGTGAAGAGATGAGCAAGTGGGTCATCAACTACTCATCTACAACACGGGCAGTCGAAGTCAGTTTTAACCAATCTTAATAGTCTTGCTTTTTCAAAATTCCACCAATTACCTGTTATCATATGAAGCAGAAGTTTGCAGCCGAAAGAAATCTATGCAATCGATACTTTATTTTTTAAAAGAAAAATAAAAAGGGTTGTTAGGTTTACAATTAAATTGTGAGTTAGACAAACACACGAATCATAATTATTTAAATGCATATTGCGCCATTTTCTTTGCGCGTGAAAATTTTTTTATAAAACTTTTTAATACACGGCCATAATCAGGGAGTATATAAATTAAGAACTTTTGTTAGGCATTCAAGATCCTCCAAAATGCATTTTCGCTGACTTAATAGTAATTACAAAATTAAATTTATAGAATGCATATATGGCCAGTGTAGTAAAAAAATAGCCAATGGTAACACAAATTGTGGCCATTGGCTACTTATTTGATCATTTAGTTGTGACCACACAGGTCAACAAATTTTTGAGAGTTATGCTACGGAGATCAAATCTGCCATCTTAGGGATAAAATACTTTTACCCTTTTTTCTAATCAAACTTAGATAGTCAGCTATAAACATTTAAAAATTTAGAAAAAATGCCAAAAAAAAACAATAAAGATTTTAAAAATAAATTAAAAATTTTTTTTGCAAATTTACAACAACTAAACTATTAAATTCAAACTTTAAATCAAACTTTTATTAATAACCGATAATACGTTGTATATAGGTTTGAATGCAAAATATGTCTTATCTAAAGGCTGATGTAATAGCTTTGTATTTACTGAAAAATTTTATTTCTCCTTTTGATATGATGAATATAAGATACAATTTTTATATGAAAAAAAGATTCTTAATTTTTCTTTTCAGGGTATTATTGATCTGTCAATTTCGTCAAAAAAGGCCATTTTCTGACATGGACGGATGTAAGGAGCCTAGGCATGAAGTAAGAAAAACGAAATATATATACTGGGGCGTATTGAAGGGGGGTGGGGGTCAAAAGGGGGCAGTTGCCCCCCTTTAGATATTTTTTAACTCTTACGATGATTAGCGTTAGAATTATTATATCAAGCATATAGAAGAGAAAAGAAATCAATAAAATTGCTATTTTTTAGATAATATGCAGCTTTATAAAATAAATTTTTAGTTCCTTTCATCCAAAAAATTTCTCGCTTCCCTTTAAAAAAAATTTTGCATACGCCCTTGTACATATATATGATAAGGCCTTTCTAGGGATATTCTTTTATGTTTTTATAAAATTCACGTTGGTGTCATTGATATTTGTTGACCTGTTATGATCATTTAATTGTACAGTGATGGCCATGTATGGCTTTTATTTCCATAAACTTTTTCGAATCTTTATTAAAAACCTATGTAATGAATGATAAATATCCAAAAAACAGCAAGATCACTAAGCTCATATATAATCGGAAGTTTAAACATAACACTAATTCTTGCCAATAACTACATCATGCCTAGGGTTGTAGTGCCACATTATAAGAAAAAACAACGTATACATTGCCAAAAAATGCCCGTAGCAAAAAAAAATAAGAAAGGCCTGTGCGTGCTTTAATTCTCAGTTAACATGGAGCACAACATCACATGAAAATAAATTATGTTTATACTCGAAAAGCACAATCTCAGCTTTTATATATTGAAGTAGGTCAAATCGCTCATTTCAATTATCATTTAATTTTTAGCCAATTTTCTCAACTAATGTTATAAAGAGTGGAAAATGTTATTATCAGAATTACAGGATTTTTTTTCCATATGTTTAAATTTAATAGGTCCTAAAATTGCAACTTACACAAGAGGGAGACCTAGATGCAAAATACTACCTGTCATACAAACGTTAGATTGTGTTTTTTGTTTTCCAGTCTCTATGCAATTTTTTAAAGATTATATGTGTGAATTGAGAGTAAATAGATTTTGAAAAAAATTCTACCTTGGTAATTTGATCTCTTTTTTGTTATAAATAATTAGCCTTTGTCCCCGTCAGTGTCTCCTACTCCGGGAGGGGGGGAGGGGGGGGTTTGGGTAGGAACCAAGCGGTTCCAAAAAATCGGCCGAGGGGGGTGGTATTCGAGGGGGGTAGATATAGGGGGTAAAAAAGGAGGGTAACTATAGCAGTCCAAGTGGGTAATCTATTTAACAAGAATATAATATTTTTCTCAATTTTTTACACGTCTACACACAAAACATATATAACACTGGTCGACAAAAAATGACTTCATATTTTAGACCAAAAACTTTGAACATTTTTCTAGCGCAGTTTTTTCTGCTAAACATCATGGTGCTCTCCGTTTTTTCCTATCTGATCTAGTTTTCATTTTATCTAAACATCATGGTGCTTTCCGTTTTTTCCTACCTGATCTAGTTTTCATTTTATTTGCTATTAAGTAAGTACCTTTTTGGCAATTTTACCTAAATTTACTATATCAAAAAATTATTTAAAAATAAAAATTTTTATATCTAATGTAGGTTAAGAAATGATTTTAAATTATACTATTTGTTTTTTATTATAGCTTTTAAATTTTATATATATTTAAGATTGGAAAAAAATTTTAAACGCACCTATAAATTTTTTTTAATAATTATTAAAAATTTTTTTTTATAGTATTCTAAAATATTAAAATTATAATAGATTATGTTGCTAGATCGAAAAATGTTAAATGAATAAAAATAAGTGTAACAATATACTCTTAAGCTATATTTTTATTTGTATAATAAAAATAAAATATTAAATATATGCAAAGTGTTACAATTAATTTTAATTATTTAAAATTACCAAGTTTTCAAATTTTGTTTACCCTTTTTTGGTACCCCTTATTAACCATGCTCACAATTACGATCTCCAGCTCTAGCGCTGAGAGATTAATGAGCAAATAAAATTTATTAAAACTTCTCTTCGTAACAAAATGGGAGATATGCTTTTACAAAATCTCCTTTTGTTAAAATCTAAAGAGGGCATTTTATTGCATTAGATAATGACTTAATTATCAATAATTTTATACATTTATATCATTATAATAATTCATTATAATAATTGAATTGATTTAAAGTGGCTGCTTATAATCAGACAAAAAATTGGGTGAGGGGGGGGGGGGGATAAAGTTACCCCCGATATTTTGCCGAGGGGGTAGCTCTTCCATGAAATTTGGGGAGTAGGAGACGCTGGTCCCCGTGAATCTTTTTAAAAATTCTACAATGCCCAACATGATTAGCGCTGTATAAATGCCGTTCAGATTCAGAATTCTATTTTTTTTTCTTTGACATATTTTATATAAAAATTGCTAATTTTCAAATATTAATACTAGCACTTTTTCTTATAAAAAAATTTCAAAAGAAAATTAAAAATTTTATAGTTTATTAATTTTGAAAATAAAACAGTCTGAACGCGCCCTAAAAATGATAAAAGAAATTTTTTTTAAACTTATAAAAAAACCCTCCGGATTCTCTCTTAGGTCGACAAAATTTAATAAGTTAAAAAAAATATGACACCGAGAGAAAACAACCCCGATGGCATTTCCCATATACGTCGTTTTCTAAAATTTTTCAGATTAGGTAGATAACAAAAAAATGGCAAAAAAGAAAAAATTTAAAAATCATTTATTATGTTAAAACAACCAATTATATCGTATATTTTTTATTAATGTTGAAAAATAAAATATTTAGGTATGTCAGTGAAAACAGGTTATTTAAAATATTTGTCATCCGAACTTAAATCAGACACCTATATCACAGGTCAACAAATTTTTGAGAGTTATGAGCTCACTACGGAGATCAAAGCTGCTATCTTAAGGATTTTCACCTGTAACCGTTTTTTCTAATCAAACTTAGTTAGTCAGCTATAAACATAGAAAATTTTATAAAAAATGCCAAAAAAAAAGGTTTAAAAACAAAAATAAATCGAAATTGTTTTATGCATATTTACAGCTAAACTCTTGATTTAAAACTTCAAATAAAATTTTTATTAAAAGCCGATACATGTCGTATTTAAGTTTTGACGCGAAATATTTTGTATTATTTAAATGCTGATGTAAGAGGCTTATATACTATAAATTTTTTTTCTTAATATTTGATATGATAAATATAAGTTATAAGGGATGTTTATATGAAAAAAAGATTCTTAAATTTTCTCTTAGTAAGGTATTCTCGATCTGTCAATTTGGTCAAAAAAGGCCATTTTTTCGATATGGTCGGATTTAGGGGGCCGTAGCCGGAAGAAACTAAGAACGAAAAGTAAATATGAGATAAGGCCCCTTGGGGATATATTCTTTAATGTTTTTATAAAATTTACGATAAAGCCAGATAAATGTTGACCTGTATATTATTGGATTTTAACATATAATATTTAACGTGTGAATTTACAAAATAATTTTTAGTATTTTCATGTTTTATTTACCTTTTTTACATTAAATTTTAAAGTAAATACTTGATTTAGTAAAACCGATAAAACCTTTGAAAATTCCTATGGCAGGTCTTGTTGAAGTTAGCTCAAAGCTCTCAAAAATCTGCTGACCTGTGTTATAACAAAGTTTAAATTGTCACTCTTTTGCTCATCCGAAATATTGAACATACCATACAATCCTCATACATCCCTTTTCCTTGAATAAATTTCCTCATTATTTTTTTCGCTCATAATCTTCTTACCAGTTTTTTGAAGGTAGGTCATCTCCCATAAGGCAATAAATTTTTTCCCAGGGCTTGTTTTAATATGTATATTTTTATTCAAAACAAAATTATACCATGTTAATAACAATATAAACATATCGTGTGCTAACAAATAGCCTCAAACATAGGCCTATTGTTATTATGTGAGAAAAATAAGATTTTTGATCGTCAGCAAAATTCATCCCCTATTTTCATAATTTCAATTTTTCTAATTCAAATTTAACATTTTTTTTTCAAATTTGACTATCATTATCAAATCATTAAAGTTATTTTAACGTTTTTTAGCGATATATTTCTCTCGACAATGCCTAACCTACATATTCTTATCATACTATTTTTACTATTGCAAATTGTCTATGGAAAACGTAAAATTATATAAATGAATATAAACTAGTTTCAAGATCAAAGTGTCCGACCCGCTGGCGCCCCCCCCCCAACGGGTCGGCCCGGGTTGAAATTTAAAACAGCCCGGGCGGGCATGGTCTGATTTTATAAAAAGAAATAGGGGCAGGGTTTAATCTTATAAAGTCCTAATTTTTTTTAACTATTACATAGGTCAATAAATTTTTGAGAGTTATGAGCTAAAACGCGTAAATCAGGCCTATCTTAAGGATTTTCAAAGTCGTTTACCGTTTTTTATCAAACTTAGTTATTCAGCTATAAATATTGAAAATTTTAGAAAAATTGTAAAATAAAAGAGAAGTATTTAATAACAAAAATAAATTCTTTTTTGCATATTTATAACAATTTAATTATTAAATTTAAACTATAAATAATATTTTTCTTAAAAACCGATAATATATCGATAAGTTTGGACGCAGTTCTGGATTATCTAAAGGTTGATGTAAGAGCTTTATAAAAATGTTATATTTCATTATTTGAGATGATAAATATAAGTTGCAAGAGATTTTTATATAAAAAAAAGTTGCCTAAATATTTACTTTTTGGGATATTTTCGAGGTTGCAAAATCTGTAAATTTGGTCAAAAAGGCTATTTTTTGATATGGACGGATTTAAGGGAAGGCGGAAGAAATATTTATGAGATAAGGCCGTCAGTAAAATTTATATTTTCAGTAATAAACTTTGAAACATTGATATTTGTTGACCTATGTTATTAGGCAGTAAAAATAATAAATTTATTATTATACGATAAAGGGACCTCTACACTCTGTATTTTATTAATAATTTTATAAAATTATTAATTTGTAATCAAAAAATCTTCGGGCCTAATTGTTGGCCAGGTTTCCAGGGTCTAAAATTGAAAATTTAACAGGCGTGGCTTTAAATATGTCGCACGGGTCGGGCCGGAATATTACGGCTCATTAAACCTAGTTTAGATTGGTTTAAAATTTTTAGGGCTGCAATCTATGATGAGTTATAACTTATGGTCAAAGTGAAAAATAAAACTTTAACAAAAATATTTAATAAAAGTAAGCCCTCTGTAAAACAAACAAACACAAAAGTATCATTTTAACAAATAAAATAATTTTAATTAACAAAAATGGATTTAAATATCAACAAAATCCCGACAAAACCAAAACATTGTTAACATATAACTAAAGAAATTAACTTTTATTAAAAACCGACATTTTTTCAGATTTTAATACTGTAGGTGTTGTTTTAGGCGCTTGAGTTTTCCAATTGTAGCGAATCTTTTTAAGATATATCTGAGGTATAAGAATCATTTTATAAGATTGCTTTTTTGATGCCATATTAAAGTCACGACAAATAGGCTTTCTCGGTCCGATACCCACCCGGTCGATTAACTGTCCGCGCCAGGTAGGTTGAGCCGGGTGTAAAGATAAATTGGGCTTGCAAGTTGGCTGTTATTATCTATTTTGCCCTAATTAATTTTAACAATTGTAAATAAAAAAAGATGATAAAGCTATTGACAAACGGTAGAGGGTATTATTTCCCCTATCAGATATTAAAAACAGAGTGCTGTATTGAGTTAACCCTTGAGATTGTTTGACCTCTATTATATACCAGAAAGGTTAGGCCAGATATTTCAGCAAGCTTTCGTCCCAGTGACAATTGCTCGAATCCGAAAATGTCCTTTTGATTACAAGAGAAGTATAGAGGAATCATTAATTTACCTCGAGTAGCGCCACTTTTTAACCTAACCATTAAATCATTCTGATATTTAAAATAAATCTAAAAATATTGTAATTTTATATTCTGCGTCAGGACAAAAGTTTTATGAAACATAATGAGATATGAATTATAAAAAAGTTTGGTTTATCAATTGTTTTGTTATAGGGTTAATCTATGAGCCCGTTTAATTTAATTCTTAATGATTCGCTAATCAAAAATATATAAAAATTCCACACTATAAAATGAAATGAGGTTTATTACAAATAACAATCTATACTTATGGGAAAAGGTTTGAGATGTGGGGGGAGGGGGAAGGGTGGAATTTTTGTGGAGGAAGAGAGTAGGAAAATGTTTGGTTGAGTGATCTAGAATGTGAATATAAGGGGGCGTTTGGTATGGGCAAAATATTGCATTTTGCTCATTACACAGGTCAACAATTATCATAGTCAGAAACGTGAATTTAAATACATAAAAGAATGCACCCCCATGATAGCCTATTCTCATATATGCTTTTCGTTATTCTCAGTTTCTTCCGTCTTTGGCTCCTTAGATCCGTATATAACGAGACCGCCTTTTTTGACCAAATTGACAGATCTATATATACCCTAAGAAAAAAAAATCTTTTTTTAAGCATATCTAAACCCCTTGTATTTTATTTACAATCACAAATAATGAAAAATAAATTTTATTTCATAATTTAGATAATACAAAACATTTCGCGTCCAAACTTTAAAACGACACGATACATTATTGGTTTTAAGTTAAAATATTATTTAAAGGTTGATTTTAACAGTAATGTGATTGTGCAAAAATTTTTAATTCATTTTTGTTTTTAAATCTTTTTTTAGTTTTTTGACTCTTTTCTCTATAATTTTCAATGTTTATACCTGACTAACTCAGTTTGATTAGGAAGAACACTAAATGGATTTGATGTTTCCTAAGATGACAGGTTTAATCTCTGTTGTTAACTCATAACTCTCAAAAAATTGTTGACGTTATACATGATATTATCAAAGAATGCCCAATCTTTATATATTTAAAAAAATAATTTAATATTATTTTAATCAATAAAGGTGATCTTTATATTCGGGGCAAATTACTAGAAGATGGGGTTGTTAATGTAACCTGGTCCGCAAACCTAAAGGGGCCAATTTGGCGTTATGTGAGGCCAAATATTTCATTCGAAATGGCAGAAGTCATCATCCCTAATGTAAATTTTTTTGCACTATTATTCTTTTTCAATCCTCTTGACTAGAGACTTTAATGAGTTTGTTTTATTTTATTGATATTTTTTTTACACTTATAAATATAAATATGATTTGGGCCAAATATGCTTTTAACCCCGTAGTGCTACGTGATGTAAATGCCACACTAGGCCCTTACAGACCCATTTTAAAATGATTTTAAGATCGGTAAATAATTTATAAAATAAATAATATAAACTTTATATCATATATTATGGCCTAGTATAATATATAAGAAAGATACAAAAAAAAATATTTGAAAAAAAAAAAATTATTTATGTCTATTTTTAACCTTAGAAATTAGATAATAGAGAAAAATATTATTTCTTGTTAATATGGAATACAAATATTTTGCATTTAAATAAAACCATAAGGAAGAACATATAAAAATCATGTTGTTTTTCAATTTGAATTTATATTTATATATTAATTTTTGTCGATGTATGAGTAATTTATCTATATTGTGGCCATTAGAGCCGTAGCCAGGGGGGGGGGGGGGGACCTGGCTTGGCCCGCTTTCCGATGAACTTTTTCTTTATATTAGTAATTTTGAAAAAATTTGCTGCGCGCCCTTCTAATCCCAAAGGTAATTGGATTTTGCCTGGTTAGCCGCTTAATCAAAAACGGCTGGATCCTTAAATTCATATAAAATGTGTATGTGTGCGCCCAAACGCAATATTCCGCCGGCGGAATATTGTCTGGACTTGACCTCAGCGTCCAAAGCTTATATTCCGCCGGCGGAATATAAATTGGCGTATAGTCAACGACCAAAACGCATTTTCGCCGGCGGAATATTGTCTGGACTTGAGCTCAACATCCAAAGCTTATATTCCTCCGGCGGAATATTAATTGGCGTATAGCCAACGTCCACGCATTTTCGCCGGCGGAATATTGTCTGGACTTGACCTCAGCGCCCAAAATTTATATTCCGCCGGAAATTTTTGCAAAATATAAGGGACAAACAGTGAACTTTATGTGATTAATTTTGAAATATTGATCATTAGACGTTTTTGATTTTTTATGCTTAGAATATGAAATGTTTTATGAATAGAGGTCATGCTGAATTTAAAATTAGGATTAAGGGCTAGAATAGTGCTAAAAACTTAAAGATTTAAAGATTCATAGTGTATTTAGAAGCGCTTTGACTGCACATTTGAAAACGCTTAGATTTTTTAGATACCCTCAGAAGTGCGCTAAAGTTATAAAAACCGCGCAATTTTTTTTGTTTTTAAAATTAAGCCAAAGACTCTAAAATACGCCGAGGTATTTCAATGTACCTGTGACTTTAAATGCATCAAGAATCCTAACTCGCAATAAAGATTCAAATGTAAGCAGGTATTTAAAAAACATACTAAGGTGCCTTAAAACGCGTATGTGATATTTAGAGCATGCAAAAGATTCCTAAAATAGTGCAGAAAAATGAATTAGGACAGCGCACAGGTGTCGAACTTTTAGGAGCACCAAAATGATAAAAAATTTACAACTTTTAAGATTTATATAAGCCTTATTTAACCCTGTGTTATAGGGCATTCCCTGCCTAGCTGGCCCTTAAAAATGCGATATTAAAATTAATGGAAGTTTTATAAGTTAAATTTCTCCGATAGTCCAGTTAACGAACCGGCTTTAGACCTTCCTTAAAATTTTTTAGACAATCTTTTTGGATTCCCCCCCCCCCCCCCCCCAATTATTTTGTAAAGAATTGAGGTATCTTAAACTTGAGCGGAACCTCTAACGTGCATAATATAAATTACATTAAAATTTTCAAAAGCGCAACGATATTAAATTGACGCTGAGTAATTATAAAGGCGCGCATTTAGATCGGGCCAAATTTTGGCAAAACAGCCAGATCGGCCAGAACCAAAATTTGTTTTTTCAAATTTAAGGCCGGCTCCAATCCAAAAATAAGGCCCGAAATACAAGCTAAAAAAGTGTTGTTTTAAAATTACAATAAAAATAGAGAGTAAAAGTTACACCCTTTATCGTGTGAAAATAAATTTATCGTTTTTAGTTCTTGTTAATAATAGTTACAAATAGAGCATATGAAATTCAAAACTTCGGCACATCTCGGCCCGTAATTTCTATTTTTAAATTTAAGTCCAGTGCCTTTGGCCCGTTATAGACTTTGAACCGTCCTGGCCCTTGTTTCCTGGCGGGCCGGGGGCTGGACTTTCGGTTCTTGACTTTAATCTTTAATGTGATCGGCAAATCATTTAAGAAAAAAATAAGTTGCGAAGTGAAGAGGGCTTCTAAGAGGAGCAGGGTGCTATGATTATTAACGAATTTCATCATTTAAAATTATACATTTGTGTGGACATTTGACATCCTTTTGAGGGGTAAATAAAATTTTATAAAATGATAAAAGCGCATTTTTTCGATTCTAGCAAATTAACCTAGTATCCTCATAAAAACTTTTTTTTATTAGTAAAGGCTACCAAGACTCGCTAAAAGCAATAGTTCATCACACTATAAGTAGATGTTGCCGCCAAAAAATCCTACTGATTTCCTTGCTCTTAAAAAAGACTCTATGCGACCCATTTATGTGAAATAACGATAATTATTATTTATTAAAGAGGATAGCCGAAAAATGGCAAAAAAATGGAAAATAAGTTTCCAGTTAAGGGCCACTTAGTCTATGAACTCTTAGGGACTTCAAATTCAAGGCTATTTTATGCGTTTTTAATTGAATTTGAAAAAAGTAACGGATGTCTTGAGTCAATGCCCAAAATATTTTCTTTTTAACGTTTTTTTCTAAATTAAGGCGCGTTCAGACTCCTCTCATTTTTTTAAAAAATTTTAAATATTTTGAATTTTTTGAAAATAATTTTTTTTTTTAAATTTTTTAAAAACTTTTTTTTTCAGAAAAAATATTTAAAAGCCTAATAACAAAAATTAAATTTTAAAATTTATCAAAAAATGAAATAAGTCTGAACTCGCTTTTATAACTTGCTCGTGAGATTGGAGAAATAAAGGACATTTAATTTTTGAAATAATCTTTTTTATATAATATACCATAAACAATTTTGCTTTGAAGTCAAAATTCTAACTTTTGTTTTAATTACCCCTTACAAATTGGAAATAGCTTAACGGGCCACTACATATATATTAACCTTACTAATTACTCAATATCCAATTACTTTTCTCATGCCCAAATAGGGAAAATTTGGCCGCTTTTGATGAAAATATTTTAAATTTTCGGGTATATAACTGTTATAAGTCAAGTATTTTTCCCACAAGGGGTAGGCAAAATTTTATAAAAAGACAAAGCGCATATTTTGGCTCTCTCAGGTATATTATCAAAAGCAAGCCTCAAAATTGAAGGCAAATATGGGCATAAGCAAATTCATATCGGGCTGGGTATGAAAATGCGATTACGGACGGGCAGCTAGATTATAATAAGTAAGACGGTTTGGGCGGGAATATAACGTCCGGTCTTAATTTTAATAATAATACGTTTTTGGGTTATCTAGATTTTTTATTTTCATCGGCATTAGATTTAAAATGATTTTCAAAATATTAACAATATATTTTAATCAATCACATTGAGCCTAATGTCACCCAACCATATTTCTTTATTTTTAATATGTTTTAATCTTTATTTGGCCCACAAAATATATAAGTTGGACCCAGGGCTTTCAGCTCTAATTTAGAAGTTTATGAGGATACTAGGTACTAGAATCCAAAGAATGTGCTTTTTCATTTTATAAAATTTTATTTACCCCTCAAAAGGATATCAAATGTCCACACAAATGTATAATTTTAAATGAAGAAATTCGATAATAATCATAGCACCCTGCTCCTCTTAAAAGCCCTCCACATCGCGATATAATTTTTTTTAAATGATTTGCCTACAATCACATTAGAGATTAAAGTCGAGAACCGAAAGTCCGGCCGCCCGCCAGGAAACAAGGGCCAGGACGGGTCAAAATTTATAACGGGCCAAACGCTGATAGACCTAAAAACGATAAATATATTTCTACATGATAGTGGGTATAATTTTTACACTCTATTTTTACAGTATTTTTAAAAGAAAACTTTTTTGAAAATTTTCGGGCCTTATTTTGGATTGGAAGGCCTTAAATTTGAAAAAACTTTTGGTTTTGGTCGATCTGGCTGTTTTGCCAGAATTTGGCCCGATCTAAATGCGCGCCTTTAGAAATACTCAGCGTGCATTTAATATCGTTGCGCTGTTGAAAATTTTAATGTAATTTGTATTTTGCACGTTAGAGGTTTAGCGCAAGTTTAAGATACCTCAAATTACAAAATAATTGAGACGATTGAATTTAAAATTCGTGCTTTTGAGCCTTCATTGATGCGCTGGTAACCAAAAGTTTTTAGATTTTTAGTTAGGTGGGGACGCGTCTTTTCAAATATTGGCAGGGATTCCAAAAAGATTGTCAAAATATTCATATTAGATATACTTCAAACTTGAAATTATATTAAGCCTATAGTCATCCAACCGTATTTCTTTATTCTTTTAAAATATTTTAATTCTTAATCGGTCCACGAAATATATATGGGACCAGTGAAATTAAAAAAATTGTAAGGAAGGTCTAAAGCCGGTTCGTTAACTGGACTAAAATCAGAGATATTTAACTTTAAAACCTTCCATTAATTCCAATATCGCATTTTTAAGGGCCAGCTAGGCAGGGAATGCCCTATAACATAGGGTTAAATAAGGCTTATATAAATCTTAAAAGTTGTAAATTTTTTATCATTTTGGTGCTCCTAAAAGTTCGACACCTGTGCGCTGTCCTAATTCATTTTTCTGCACTATTTTAGGAATCTTTTGCATGCTCTAAATATCACCTACGCGTTTTAAGGCACCTTAGTATGTTTTTTAAATACCTGCTTACATTTGAATCTTTATTGCGAGTTAGGATTCTTGATGCATTTAAAGTCACAGGTACATTGAAATACCTCGGCGTATTTTAGAGTCTTTGGCTTAATTTTAAAAACAAAAAAAAATGCGCGGTTTTTATAACATTAGCGCACTTCTGAGGGTATCTAAAAAATCTAAGCGCTTTCAAATGTGCAGTTAAAGCGCTTCTAAATACACTATGAATCTTTAAATCTTTAAGTTTTTAGCACTATTCTAGCCCTTAACCCTAATTTTAAATTCAGCATGACCTCTATTCATAAAACATTTAATATTCTAAGCATAAAAAATCAAAAACGTCTAATGATCAATATTTCAAAATTAATCACATAAAGTTCACTGTTTGTCCCTTAAATTTTGCAAAAATTTCCGGCGGAATATAAATTTTGGGCGCTGAGGTCAAGTCCAGACAATATTCCGCCGGCGAAAATGCGTTTTGGACGTTGACTATACGCCAATTAATATTCCGCCGGCGGAATATAAGCTTTGGACGTTAAGCTCAAGTCCAGACAATATTCCGCCGGCGAAAATGCGTTTTGGTCGTTGACTATACGCTAATTTATATTCCGCCGGCGGAATATAAGCTTTGGACGCTGAGGTCAAGTCCAGACAATATTCCGCCGGCGGAATATTGCGTTTGGGCGCTGACATATGCATATAAGAAACATTGTAAGTTTATCTCTTAACCCAGGCCGGTCCGTGACCCATGGGCATTTCTAAGCCAACTATTGTCGCTTAAAATGCGTCTTTTTAAACATTTTTGCCTAGAAACCTTATTTAGTAAAATTAGCTTGACGTCCAGCATAAATTGCCCTTATAGAATCCCGGTTCTGTTTCTGATTCTTAATCTATTGATCTTAACTAAAACTAAAACCAAGTCGGGAGCCACATTTATCTTTGTTTTGTGGTTAGCCATTACAAAAATAAAACCTCTGATTTTATTTCCTCCTATTTGCTACTTTTAACGCCACAGGGCAAAGTTTGAGATCTAATGTCGGGTGAGCTAGGTAGGTTCTCAGAAAGACGGCTTTAGAATTTTTTGCCCGTAACTAATTTAAATACTAACTTTCTGCTTATTCAGTGCAAAACAATGGTCAATTTACAAAAGCTCAAGGTCATCTTATCATAAATAATTACAGACGATTTTATTATTAACCCATATTTTCCTCTGCCCATTCCAATCTTGACACTTTTTTGTTTACATTTCAGTTACATTGGTCTATTAATATTTTGGCTAAATTCCTAACTATTTTTAACATTTTTTTGATCTAATTTTATATACTCTTTTAATTTTTTGGCCATTTAAAACTTCCGAGCCATTTTATTAAGAGTAATAAATATTTTATATTTATTTAAAATCAGAAAATTAGCTATATTCTGAAAACACTATTTTCTTATTTCACCTTTCTTGGCGGGATTTAGTCAATAATATTGTTATTTCTCTATATTTGAACTAACATTTCACACCATTTCGCCCTAATGTTTTGTAATCAACCTAATTACTTTAAAAGAGTTGATAGTCTCGGGCCGGCCTGAATTTACAAATATGGAGCCCAACAATTTTATATTAATAACTAAAAAAATAACGCTTTTCAATGTTATTATACAGAACATTTTGACTTTCTTGACATATTTGATAACTTAGGCCCGGCCCTATCTAAATTTTTATTTAAACCCAACTTAAAAGACTGCCCGGAATTATAAGAATGCTAGCTATAATCTTTGCTACCTAAAACGCTACACCGGATAATAAGTACTTTCTTAACTCTTTTTAACTGGTGTTTAAAAAAATTATAGATCAGATATATAAATAATTGACCCAGCCGCCCCTAATTTTTATCTATTCAGCCCCGGCAAGTTTTTTTGGCCCTACCCGGTGTGTGGGCGAGCTTAGGGTCACGAATTTGAGCTTTGTTATACAGGTGTGTTCAACCAATTTAATTAAATTTGTTAAACAATGTATACTGGTAAAAATTAACGCCACTCTAATTTTGAAAGGTAAAAAGTTTATTATTTTTTAAAACATTACGTCAAAATAATGTAAGGTAAATTTTTTTTTAAGGGAAAAAAATAATCTAAAATATGGCTATGCTATTTTAAATAATTCTTCTTAAAAAGTATATAAATATTATTTTGGGCGTCTATGTCTAATTGAACTTAAATAAAAAGATAATGAAAAATATTAACAAGAAACTTTATAGTTGCTATTTCTTACCTTTAACATACATTGAGGATAATGGTTATAAAAATATTGTAGCTAGAGACTTAAATTTTTTTTTTATTATGAAGAACAATAAGCGTTATCTTGCATGTGTTTATTATTTTATAATAAATATTTTAAAATTTAAGAATTTTTTAAATTTCTTGAAAAATTATTACCTTAATATTCACTCAAAAGTATGGAACCAACATAACTTACATTTTTTTTTGATTTTCAGACAAAAATTTGCTTCGTGCACATTAAGAATTGAGATTTTTTCTCCAAGCAACTCAATGTAAAATATTTAAAAACCAAATTTGATTGTATAGGAAGTTAGACATAGGGACAATTAGGTTAGGCCATAACAGTTTTAATAATTTGATTTATAATATTTTTAATTTTGGAAAGAAAAGGGGAACTTCAGATAAAAAAAATTGTTAACTTTGAATTTACTCTTACGAGTATGGTTCTATGTGTCCTTTTTTTAAGCATATCATCAAACCTAAAATAAACCTTAAAAGACATATATTTTAGGATACACAGTTATATGGTTTAGATAATATTAATACATAAAACGTCATATATAGGGTTTAACAACTTTAAAAGATTTTATCTGGCAGAATTAGCTTTAATAATGGTTATAGAAATTAAATATTAGACCCATCAAATATAAAATAAATTTAATAAAGACATTCAATATCTTTTACTAATCTTCACAAATGTCAAATATGTTTTTGAAATGTTATTTAGAACAAGTATGTATATCTAACCGACCTTAATAGATTAAAAACCAATAATTCTAGTTCCTACATTTTACTGTTTCGTAAAAGAGACAGAGCTATTAAATTAGGGGAAAATCACTATTATTTGATTCTATCGGCATAAGGATTTGGGCATGATCCAAATTTTTACACAAAAACTTCTTTTTAATAATATAACAAATTACAAATTTAATTAAAATAATGGACTGAATTAAACTCTGATTTTTTTTTTTGTAATTTCCTGTCTCGTTCTTTTAAGATTTTCTATAAATATATTTTTTTTAACATTTAAACAGGCAATTTATGATTGATTTAATGTTCTAAATATTATCCGTTAAATGCAAATAATAAAAAAGCTTGCACAGAAGAATACAATCTGTCTTAGTTTTTTGACACAAGAAAAAGGTTTTATTTTAGAAGCGTCAAATTTCAACGAAAAAGCTAGAGCTACTATATTTTAGCTATATTTTATAAAACGCACTTTAAATATTAATAAAAAGTTCTAAAAACAGACAAAATTTTTATTTTTTCCGGTTTAAAGGTTAATTTTCATTGATTTTATTTTTTAATCAAACAAGTAAAATTATTATAGTCTTTTTTTTTTGGTAAGGAGGTGGAAAAATTTGCTCGTTTGATCTCAAAGCTAGCCTATAAATAAACTGGGATTGGGACCATCAAATACACCAGTAATTTTTAAGAATAACAGATTGATCAGTGCGCAAATGAAGTAAAGGTATTTTAATATGGTGAATTAAATTAACCGCACTGTCCGTATTTCACTAAAAATTCACCGGTGCATGCAGGGTTAGGAGTACCTGCTAAAAAACCACCCCCTCTCAGCCTCTTCTTTATTGAGGCCGCCGTACCCGTTAGGGCTTTGGCACTTTTATCACGAACGTTAACGGGGCAATCGATATCACCCATTCGAAATAAATATAGTTTTCCTGAAATAGAAATATTTAATTATATTATCTATATGCTCTTGTGTCATAGGTGAAAGTAATTGCGTAATTTGTGAATCCTGGGATAAGTTGGAAAAAGACTTTGACAAGATAGGAGTTGTGTATTGCGTCCTAATTTCGTTGAATGCTGGACAACAGGGGCAATCTGACAGTGATAATGCCTGTTTGGCCAATTTAGCTTTTTTTTAGATCCCAGCAGTTATTTGTCCTCATTTGTAAAAGAAGTTATATTCCTGATGCAAATTTAACACTATTTTTACTGCTAATAATATTTATTATATCAAAAAAAGAATTATTTCCAAGCTGAGAAAAAAATAATTTTGATTTTGTTTTATCTCGCCCCAAAAATTTATTTGAATTAAAACCCCTAATTTTTTTTGCTATGTTATCTTTAAGATTTAATTTAGTTTTTTTTATTGTTATATTACATCTTGAGACCCATGTCCATTTTTTAGAGCCAGTTTTAGACTTAACTAAATCTTTAATTATTGTTTTTAAAATAGGAGCTTTGTTAAAAAAACGAAAAGATTTTTCAGTTGCGTAAGCTTTAAAAGGTTCAATGTTTAAATCTTTGAGCAGATGTAATTTTGGGCCTAAAAGTTTTTTGCCGAATTTCCCAGCAATCCACCTGGTAATTTGGTCGTGTAAATTAATTAGTGGTTTAAGTTCAGATTTATAAAGACAGAACAGTTCAGCGCCAAATGTTAATATTGGGAGAACACATGTAAGGTAAATGTGTCTCTTAACGAGAATAGGTATAGAGGAAGAGCGAAAAAAAGGTCCATACATATTAATTATTTTCTTACTTTTAAATGCTCTATCTTTAATGATTTTAATAATTAAATTTTTATTAAAATTAATACTTAAATTTTTATTAAAAAGTATTCAGATATCTATAGTCATCAACACTTGGAATCAATTTTCCCTGAATCTTAAAGTTGAGGTTTTGATCAGAATCATCTCCACAATACATTATTCCGCATTTTTCTGTGCCGATTACCATTTCCCATTTATTAGCCCATTTTTCTAAAAGTATGATCATGCATTTTAGTAGATCAGGGCTATCAGCACATAGAACGAGGTCATCAGCAAAAAGAAGTCCCTTAATCTTTGCCGAAAGCCCATGTATATTGATACCCAGGGAGTCATCAAGCCTCATTTCATCAAAAATATCATTTATAAAAACATTAAATATAATTGGAGAAAGAGGGCTGCCCTGGCGTAGCCCTCTTTGCAGGGATATAGGGTCCGAGGTGTTATTTGGAGTTAAAAATGCACTATTTTTATACAAAGCTTTAATTAAATCTAAGGATTTACCACAAATACCGTAATTACTTAATTTTTTTAAAAGGGCTTGATGCGGTACCATATCATAGGCCTTCTTAAAATCTATAAAAGCAAGATAAGTAGGAAGTCCTTTCAGCTCCCGTCTAAATGTTGCTTCATAGAGAGTAATTACCTGACCAATACACTCTTCCTTATGACGGGCTTGCTCTTTACATAAAATCTGATTACTTTCGAGGTAATCAGTGGTTTGGGATAGAATTTTAGCAAGAATTTTGGTGACCACAGGTATTAGGGAGATACCTCTATAATTATCAGTAGAAGTCATATCACCTTTTTTGGTATGGGTATCAATTTCGTTAATTTCCAATTATTAGGTAATGCACCAGACTCAAAAATTGAAGTAAAAAAATTATATGAACATTTGCCGAGAAAAATTCGGGGTAGGGGTTAGGGAATCAGAACTTAAACATTTGAAAAATTCAGCCGGAATATTATCCGGACCAGGTGCCTTGCTGGAAAAAATTGAGTTAATGGCTTTAAGCAATTTGGACCAAAGAAAAGGAGAATTATTTTGACAAGTTAAGGTAGAAGCACCGACGTCAATTTTTCCCCAAAAATTGTCGCCGTTACTGTGTCCACTTGTGTCGCTTAATAGGTCTTCATAATAATTTTTCCAAACTTGTTTAATGTTTTCGGATGAGAGTTGTAAAACACCGTCTTTGTCTCTAATGCCATGATTTAAAGATCATTTTTAATACCCATTATATTATTAAACCACTTGTAAAATTTTTTTGGATCATTTTTTCTATTTTCAATACCTTTGATAAGAAATTTAGTCCAGTCAGCTTTGTTTTCATCTTTAATAAGTTTTGACAGTTTTTGACGGTATTCTAGGTAGTTATTATGGTTAATTTTATTTTCTTTATTTTTTCTCCAAGTTTTAAAAAGCTTATTTTTAATCAATATTTTAGATTTTAGTTTTTTGGAAAAATGGAGTTTAGCATTTTTATTAAAATTTGTTTTCTTATCGCAAGATTTTCCAAAACATCCTTGATTGTATTATTAATAAAAATACCTTTGTCATTTAAATTATTGTTCTTGTAAAAGGTTATCCAGAGCCTCAAATTTATTATTATGTATAATAATATCAATATTATCTTTAATTATTTTATTATCGAGTTTTTTAGGTAAATGAATTTGTTTTGAAACATGAGAGCTAATATTTTCTTGTTTTATTGAACTGTAAATAAGAAAGTGGTCCAACAAAATTGCCCCTCTGCTTTTTTGTGGCACATTGGCATATTCTAAATCAGTTCAAATGTCATAAATATTTCCCAAAATTAGAACAAAAATTAATATTTTTTTAAATTTTTTTTAGTCATGCCGGGCCCAAATTTTTGAAATCATATGGTCAATTCCACCTCTGATCGACAAACCTTTTTACTTCACGTCTCAGTTTTAGCTAAAAACTCGTATGTAGGGTCCTTGGGTGCTGATAAAAACCTAAATCTTTGACCAGAAGTGATTTTTGACCGAGATATGAGCAGAAATAATTTTTATTTTTTTGAAAAAATAGAGGCAGCTTTGAGCGCATGTATTATCAAAAGTATTGTAGCTAGAGTCATAATTGTGTTTTAAAGATCAAAATAAGGGCATCTTTAAAAATCCATGTCATGTTTAGATACAGGGTATATTTAAATTTTGATTTATAAAATATGGCACTTAATAATGTTAATAAATATATGATAAAAGTTTAGGACCAGCATGACTTCTTAAAAATAATTTATTGCCCTACATTTGGGACATATTTATACCCTTTGCACTTTATTAGAATATGCCTGCGCCAAGTTTAATATTTTTTTAAAAATAAGGACATATGGGCAATTATGCTAGACCATAATAGTTTTATTTTTTTGATTATTACTATTCACAATAAAAAAGTAAACCTTAAAACCAAAAAACGTGAAAATTTCGATCTTTTTTAAAATCGACTTTCTGGCTAGCCAGAACATTTTGTTTAACATTCATTTTATAGATAAAATATCGCTTTATAACATTTAAAAGCCCCCTTTTTTTTATTGGATTTTGACGCTTCCACAAAAAAAAAACCCATATTTGCCAGAAAACAGCAAAATTTCAAGCGAAAAACTAATGCAGATATTATTCGTCTGTGCAAGCTTATTTTTTATTATATTTGCAAATTTAACTAATAATATTTAAACCTTTAAATTTAAATTTGCCTGTTTAAATGTTAAAAAAAATGTATACGTTTTATATAGAAAATCTCAAAAGCACGAGATTGGAAAAAAAAGAGTAATCATTCCAATTAAATCAAATTTGTAAATTTTATTAAAAAGAAATTTTGTGAAATTTGTTAGGAACACATATAGTTATGGCGTTTGGTCAATTCCAATCCATATGACTATAAAATCAAACATTAGTGAGATTTCCTTTTTCTTTCATAGATCTAATGCATCTTCATTATGAAACAGTAAGACGTAGAACTAGAATTTTGGTTTTTATACTCTATTAAGGTCGGTTAGATATACAATGTATGCCTTGTTCTATTTGTGAAAATTATTAAAAAATACTGAATATCTATATTTTATTTATTACTAATTAGGTCCAATATTTTTAAAATTCATTATTGAAGCTAAATTTTCCCTGTTCTAAGTACATATTTTAAACCCAAAACTGACTTGTTTAATATATTTAATATCAAAAAACCATATCACTGAGTATTATAAAATATTTAACTTTTTACGTTTATTTCAAACTTGCTGATATGCATAAAAAAAGAAAATCTGTTGAACCTCAATATTATAAATAGGCCAAAAATATTCTAATTTGCCTCTTTATCAGATTTAAAGGTTTTGTGGCTGATATATTTAGAAACGACTGAAGGTAAAAAAATGAATTTTTACAAATTTTTTACCCAAATTTTTTTCTAACAACAAATTAAATTTTAAGGATAGATATTAAGAATTATGTATTCTAATATTATTCATAACTAAAAAGGGCTAGTAAAAATAAAAAATGTCAGAATGCCAATTTCAATTTTTTTTGTCTAAAAATCAAAAAAAAATATTTTCTGAAATTTTTGTTAAGTCAAATCGGTCCCATACTTTTGAGTTCACATATTAATAATGTTTACTAAGGACTGTGTTTCAGCAATTTTTTAAAAAATTTAAAAATATTTTTTTAGTTATATCAAACTGAATGTTCTTTAAAAAATTGCAAAATTTTAAAATAAAAATTTAAAATAGTAAACATTGCAAGATAGCCCTTATTATTCTTTTTAATATAAAAAAAATTATGTTTCTATCTATACTACCTCACATATAACCTCCCAAAGTTGCAAATGTGAAAATTCACCTGGCAATTTTTTTTTCGTTTGCCTCTATCTCCATCATATCACTTCCAGTCAAATATGTTTAGATAATAAAATACTTTATGATAATACCTCCATGCTAAATTTCAGCCAAATTTAAGGGGTATTCCTTGCAGACTTGTTGGGAGGTGGAATTAACCATATATAGTAACATTATTAAGGAAACCTTATTTTATAAATCAAAAAATTTAAAGATGCGTTTGAGATTTATCTAAACTTGACTTAAATTTTTTGACAACTTAAAATTTTTTTTTAATTATTTGCGTCTAAAGTAGCTCTTATCATCATTTTCAAAACAAAAAAAATTATGAACCTAGCTATTATACTTTTGCTGGTACATGAGCACAAAATTGGCTCAAATTTTTTTTTTGCAATAAAATGAAAAATAATATTTCGATCAAAAATCACTTCCGATCAAAAATTTTTTAATCTAAAGACCCTACTAGTGTACCAGTTTTCAGCCAAAACTGAGACTTGAAGGAAAAAATTTTGTTTATTTGAGGTATAATTGACCATATTCGCGTCTAAACTTAATATGACATAGTTATTTTTTAATAAAAATATTATTTGAGGTTTAAATTTAACAGTGCTGTTGTGAATATGCAATAAATTTTTTTTTGTTTTTTAATCATTTTTGTTTTTTGACAATGTTTCTAATTTTCTATGTTTTGAGATGATTTACTAAATTTGATTAAAAAACGGTAAACGGATTTAAAATTTTAAGATAACAGGTTTGATCTTTGTAATTAGCTCATAACTCTCAAGAATTTGTTGACCTGTGATATATAATATATAATACAAACCTTTATCGTCTTTTATAAAACCTATAATACTTAAAGGTAGTAATTTAAATAATTTTAATTTTTTGAGTTGTTTACATTAAATTCAAATGTGTTAGTCACGAAATTCCTTACTAATTTAATTTATTGTATATTTAATATGTCAAAAATTAAATGATATAAACTCTTTTAGAGGATATTTAAAATATTAGATGCTGGAATCCGTATGCAAAAATGGGACAAAAAATTCCGGTGCCAGCCCTCACGAAAAACCTGGCCGGGTTGAAATATATGAGGCTGGATGGGCTGAAATATAAATTGGACTAGTATTGGGCGATTTAGAAAATTAATATCTACTTTGCCTTATTTGTTTGAAATAATTGTTATTAACTAAAAATTATAAATTAATTATCACGCTATAAGTTTCAATGTTTCATATATAATTTTAAAGCAAAATTTAAAAATGCAAAATAAAATTTTCGGGCTGTTTTTGCATAAGCCGGGCCAAGCTAAAAAAACCAGAGTCGAGTGAGAGCCTCTATTTAAAAATATATAGGACCTGCTGGGCCGAAATACCTACCAAATCTCCATTTCTTGGGAAAATATAATTTCTGAGAACTTTAAATTTACAACTTTAGAAATTAATATAAAAATATGTTATTAATTTTATTTATTTATATCTATTCGACTTTTTTCCTCTAGTAGCATAAGTTGTATATTTTGGCTTTTATTGTTTATTGTTTCTTTATTTGACACAAAAACTTTATACCTCCGAGTATACAACCCACTTTTTTATTAATTTTGTTCTTATATTTATACATCTAGAAATTTTAATATTCCGTATATTTCACATTTATTAAGCATTTTTTAAATAAAATATATAATTGGTTCATGATGAAAAATTTATTTGATTTCATTAACAAATTCGCTACCAAATAAACCCAATTTTTTGACTACGAAATTCCACTCGTATAAATAATATAAAAGCAAATTTGTAATGAAAAAATTGTAGCAAACAAATTATAAAAAACTTTATTAAAATAAAACTGCCATGCAAGTTTAGTAACAGGTGTCAATAACCTAACATCAATTAATTTGTCAATAATTATTTGCACAACCGAGCGTATTTTAGTACACTAAAACTTAAAATCGGCCGTTGTTTATCTGATTTGTATTCATTAAACTCTCCTTTTATTGCAAATTAGAATTTTCTAGAAACCTTACAGTGATTCGAATAAGCAATGAATTTTTTTAATGATTACGTTTTTAATCTATCATACCAAATCTTAATATATTTTGTTAGGTTTAATTAACGTTCGCTTGTTTGGTCCGAGTTGCGGGCTTGTTGGTAAATTATGCTTCCTTAAATATTTGTAAAAGTGCCCTATATTAATATACTAGTTCCCAAATATAAATATATTAAATGTTACAATTTTAAATAGCTTTCAATTATTTAATTCGATTATAACTTTGTCGATTTAACGTCCAAATTTTAAATTAATACAGGTCGACAAAAATTAATTTGTAAAAAAATTTATTGCATTGGGGGGGGGGGGGGGGAGGGGAGGGGGGAATATTATAGCCTTATCTCATATATAATCCGTTGCCTTTTGCCATTAGTTATATATCAAAAAAATGACGAAACCGACTATATAAACTAATTGACTTCAAGATCTTCTCAAAAAAAAAACCTAAATATAATCTCTTTGCATATTGAGATCACTTGTATTTATATTTTTTATTTCATATATAAAGAAATTTTTTTAGAGTATATTCAGCTTTTACATCAAAATTAATAACTCAGCTTCGCAAAAATATTGTCTTAAGTTTGATTTTAAGTAACTATTAAAGTTTTTTTTCTCATTTTTTGTTTTTGAATCTTTTTTAAATTTTTTTAAACATTTTTAATGAGAGCCGTCTTAAAAAGTTTGAAAAAAAAGTAAAACTTAAACAGGTAGTTCTGGTTTCTGAGTTTGACTCATAACATGTAAAAATATGTCCACTTGTGTTATTTAAAGTATAAAAAAAAATTGTTTTTAATGCTGTTATTTTTATTTAGAAAACATCTCTCATTAAACCAAACAAATAAATAACTAGTGAAAAATGGTATAAACAAAAAATTATACAGTAATTAAGTGACCTTTATTACAAAGGTGAATTTTAGAGATATATGAGGTAACTACAGAGATCAAACCTGCACACTTAGGAATTTTGATGTTTAACATTCTTTCAATTAAATTGAGCAATTCAAAAAAACATTAAAATTAAAAAAAAATGTCAAAAAAAAACAGGGAAGAAACAAAGAAACAAAATACATTAGTTTTGTATTTAAAACAGTTAAAATGTTAAATTCACACTTCAAATTATATTTTCATAAAATGCGAATAATAATTTGCCATATTTAGGTTGCGTTGTATATTATAAGAGCTTTATATAGAAAATAAAAAATATAAGGTACAAAAAATTTTTTTGTGAAAAAAATTGTTTAGGATAATCTCGAGATCGAATATCTGTCATTTAGTCAAATTGGCCATTTTTTTCTATATGGATAAATCTAAATAGCCGACTGCGGAAGAAACGAAAAAAGGAAATATTCATGAGATAAGGCAATCATGGGAATGTGTTTATCTATTTTTTCATTTATTAAAGGCGTGTTATAATTATACAACTCAATTTTTGATACGGCGGCAAAAAAAACCAACTTTTTGGAAGGCTCTTTTTTTTAACAGGCTTGGTTGCTAACCTTCGATTACACAGGTCATCAAATTTTTTAGAGTCATGAGCTAGTTACGAAGATGAAACCTGCCATCTTGATATTCAAATCCGTTAACCGTTTTTTCTAATCAAACTTAGTTAGTTAGCTATAGACATTGAAATTTAGAAAAAAGATTTCAAAACAAAAATTAATTGAAATTTATTTTTCATATTCACAACAGCTAAACTTTTAAATTCACCTTTAAATAAAACTTTACTTTTATTGAAAACCGATAATGTCGTTTGGTATTAAATTTTGGATGCAAAATATTTTGTAATTATCTTACAAGGTTTTAATAAACTAAATTCTCTTATTTCTTTTGATTTGTATATGATAAATATAAGTTACAAGGGTTTTTATATGAAAAAAAGATTCTTAAATTTTTTCATAGGGTATTCTCGATCTGAACTTGGTCAGAAAAGGCCATTTTTTTGATATGGATGGATGTAAAGAGCCCGGAAGAAACTAAGAATTTGAAATTTATATATGAGATAGGGCCATTATGGGAGTGTATTCTTTCATGTTTTCATAAAAATCACGGTTGTGCCATTGATAATTGTTCCTTATGTAGATAAAATGACATTGCGGGGAAATAATCTCTAGATGGCCCTATTTTATATGTATATTCTGTTCCGTGGTTTCTTGTCTAGGGCCTTTCTTAGGTATCGAAAAAATGGCCAAATTTGACCAATTGACTTCGAGTACCTAAAAGTTAAAAAATTTATTTAAACTCACTTGTTTCTTATTTTTATAATTTCTAATAAAGAGAAAATTAAAACTTTAAATATATCAAGTTTTTACATCAACATAGGTTATTCAGAATTATAGGGACCCTAACCTAAATACGACAAGATATATTACTAATATTATTAAGATAGAACAAGTTATTATCGGTATAGAATATTATTTGAATTGGATTCAAGTGTTTGACTGTTTGTTTTAAATAAAATATTTTTTTTAATATTTTCTATTGTCATTCTTGTTAACAATTTCTTATTTTTAATAAATAGCTGGCTCAAAGTTTGATAAAAAACGGTAAACGGATTCGAAATTTCATATAATGGCAGGTCTCTCTATTAGCTTATATGTCTTAAAAAATTGTTGTATCTATTTTAACTACATTGACTGGTTTAATTTGCCCTACATCGAAATAGAAATTTGTAATTTGACTTGGCTTGCCTTGTAATTATCATCGTGTACTGGTATATAATTTATTTGCGATCGACTAGCTGCCTTCATATCCATGCAAAATCGTTCCACCTACTTTTATAGTTAATTTTATTTTCAGCCTGCTTTCTACATTGATAATGACACTGAATTATGTGGTGAATCTCAATATGGTATTCATGCAAATTTTCCTCCAGTGTTTAGATTTACAAAAAGAATTAAAACTTGGGCAGGTTATTATTTTTTATTTTTTCTTTAGTACATATGAAGCTTGGAATTTTTTTTAGATTAAGTTAAACAAATAAAGACTATATTTATATAAAATTGCACCACTTTTTACCCTTTTTGTGTAACTTTGTAAGTCTGCTAGGGGAGACTTATTGTGATACCCAAAAGGGAAGAGTTCATAACTCGTAAACCAGAAGTCCAAAATTTATGCAACAATTTTAAAATTGTTTGTCTCATCTGGGTTAAAAAATATAGACAAATTTTACAAGATTAAAAGTTGAAGATTTTACAGATTAAATAAAATTTTGAGGGGGAATTTTGGGCGTCGGGTAAGTTTTAAGCTAGTATCAGGTAATTTTGAGCTTTTATATATAAAACAGTAAATTCATTAAAAAATAAAGTAATTTAAAAAAAGTCATTGAATAGTATATTCATTTTCACATTAACAGAAAATGAGCAAAGGGCACACGATGCATGTGCAATGACATTTACGACATTATTGTAAAACAATTAAATATAAAAATACTGAATTATATAATTTGTTAATTTTAAAATGTAAGTTTTATAGACCCAAGCAATTATATCAGAAACTTATAATTGCCCGTAACAGCCATCTGTAAAAGATTGCGACATTCGATACCAAAGGCAGTGGAGACAATTTTAATGATATATCATTAAACCATCTATTTTTAATTCAAAAAAATTATTTTCACTCAAGTTCGCAAAATCATATTTAATGAATTTCTAATCTAACAAAAATCGGGTTTCAAATTCCTTTATATGCGTTAAATATTTGAGGGGGGGGGGGGGATTTTATAAAAGCGAAAATAAGACCATTAGTGGTAATCTCATTATTTTTCTAGTTAACTTGAATATTGCAAAATAGAAAAGATAATTTAAAATAGAGAAGTGTAATACATATGCATGAAAAAACTAAAATTGAGCCTTTAAAATTTAATCTTGCCTAGAATAAAAGCAACTTAGCTACTTTTGAATACAATTTTTGAAAGCACTCGATGTTTAATTACAATTTTTAATCTTAGCCATTTTTAAATATAATTTTTGAAACAATTTTATATAGATATATGTTTTAAGTACAATTCACAACAAAACTTGGATCTTTTAACTACAAATTAAATTAAAGTGTTTATTTTATAAGATCAAAATTATTCATATTTTAGTACAATTAGGTCAATTTTTTCAAGAGCTTGTAAATACAAAAATAAATGTGTATTTAAGTAATCGGAAACAAAATTGAAGTAACAATTGAATTACCGAAATGAAATTATAATTTTTATTTCAAAATTTGAGGTTGCAATAAAAGCGAAAAATTTTTTGTAATTGATTATTCGTTAGCTTAATTAGAAGAACAAAAAAACACATGATAGGTTTATATCAAGATATTGTTTTCATATACATTGCTGAACCAAACCATCATTAAACAAACTAATAATAATGTTAAGACTACATATCTGGTAAATAAAAATTGTTTTTGCTTTAATTTTTCCATAAATTCATTATTTTGTTATTTTCCGTAAATTAAAGCAAAATCACTTAGTTTTATAAATTTACTATTTTATGTTTTAAATTTTATTAATATTGTCTAGCAATTTTAATGCTTACTACACCTGTAGTTAATTCATCCTTATGTTATTTACTTAAGAATAATTCAGCTACAGCAATTGTTAAATTTTTTATATATGTTTAGTTAATACCCCAACGGACTTACATGTAAAAAGAATTGATGATGTTACGACACAAGTAATTTGGGAATATCCAAAGTCTAAAAACGCTGTAAAGTAAACTGACAATTTTGTTTGCATTTTTAGCAAAATAAATGAGAGAATTTTCAGCTCAGAGGGTATATGTTTACAATCAACAATTTTATGAGAGTTATGAGTTAACTAGAGAGATCGCGAATTTTTGGATGCATTTTGTTCCATCTTAGGGATTATTAAACTCCTTTACCGTTTTCCTAATCAAATTAAGTTAGTCAGGTATAAACATTGAAAATTTTAGAAAAAAAAAGTCAAAACAAAAAAGATTCAAAATTTGCAAACTCACAATAGTTAAACTGTTAAATTCAAACTTCGAATAATATTTTTATTAAAACCCGATAATATATCGTGTCGTATTTAAGTTTGGACGCGAAATATTTTGTTTTGTCTAAATGCCGATGTAAAAGCTTGATATATTAATAAATATTATTTCTCGTTATTTGTGATAATAAATATAAGTTGCAAGGGATTTATGCAAAAAAAAATTTAAATTGTTTTTTTAGGGTATATTTAGATATGTCAATTTGGTCAAAAAAGGCCATTTTTCGTTATAGACGGATCTAAGGAGCCAAAGACGAAAGAAACTAAGGAAAACGAAAAATAATTATGAAATTAGGCCATCATGGGGACGCATTCTTTTATATTTTTATAAAAATCACGATTCTGACATTGATAATTGTTGACGTGTGCAATGAAATTAAAACCTCATCCCATTTTAATTTATTAAGGGCACGTTTAAAATAAAATGTTATTATTACGATTAAAAGATAGTAAATTGTTAACAAAGTAAATTAAATAAAAACACTTATCTCTTTTTAACCTTTATTTTAAACTTAGGGTATTAACACGATTTTGTATTAATTACACTGGACAAAAAATTCAAATGACCTTAAGCATCATTTATGGCAACTATCGTATTTAGTCAAGTTTTTGGTGCTAAATACGAATATAAAATCAGAATATTAGCCAATGCCTCAGATATTTAATTATTCGGGGTCAAAGTTAAGATTCATGAGGTATTTTGGGCCTATATATCATAAAACTTGGTAGTAACAAAAGTTTAAAAATATATTTAGATTACGGAAACATTCATTATTAGTGTAAGGCATTTAAATTTTTTTATTATTTTTTTATTTTTATAAAATTTGTGGTTTTTGTCCTAAAGTCCGTTTTTTGATTTGATAACTTGAAAGTAAATTGACAAGCTAAGTAATATTGTGAATTTTTTTCTGAACTTTGGACAAGGTTTTAAAAAAATTAGAGGCATTGGAGAAAAAATTAAACCTTGGGTAGCTATTGCAAGAAAATTCTCTACAAAACTCTCAAAAAATCGTTCATGTTGTTTTTTTTGTTGTCCAGTGTCATAAATATTATATATACTTAGCAAGATTTTTTTTTATATTTTTAAGAATTATATAAAAAAAATTAAAAAAAAAATGTTCTAAATAAAGTAAATTCACCGATAAAATTACAAAAATCATGAAAGGTCTGAAATATGTAAGTTTGATGTTTTTAATAAACTCTAGTTCATATAAATATCCAATTTCAGTTATATTCATAAAAATTTCTTTGACTTAAATGGAGAGCTGAAAATATAAAAAACTTACCTGTATTCCTTGCTTTGGAGAGGTTAACATATTGTGAAATTTTGAGATGCTATATATTACAATTAGCTGACCCGACAAACGTCGTTTTGCCATGCCAATTTTAAATGGAATTCCTGGGGTAAATATTTTTCAAAAATAAAATGTTTGAATGCCGCCCTATATAAACATCAAAATTTTAAAATTTATATAAAAAATTAATATGAAAAGTAGGCAAAAAAATTTCCACTTAAACTGAAATTAGGGAGAGCGCGGATTTTCTTGGCCAATAAATGTGATTTTTTTTATTGCTGGGTCTAGAAACTTTTGTCATAATTATAAACCTGCCTTTTTATAAATTTAGATTTGAAGTCAATTTAATAGTTACGAATTAAATTTTTCCAGCCAGAAAAAAAGCTTAAAAAATTTAAAAATGCTTGGTTAAAGCACTTTTTAAAATACGGTTTGACAGAAGGGTTAAAATCCCCTCATCTCCACCACTCCCAAATACTTATTTTTCAGTAATAATATTAATATAAAGGCCCTCAACAATATTTTAATATTTACTCCCATTCTTAAAATTTGTAATGACGCTTAGGTAATTCTTTGCTGTCCATTTGTTATGGTCGGTGTCATAGCCAATGCAATATGCTTTACCCCGCGATTAGCATTGGGTCCATATGGACCCCAGCACATCTTGAATTTTGAATATCTTCAATAACACAGGTCAACAAAGATCAATGTCAGAAACGTGAGATTTATGAAAACATAAAAGAATGCATCCCCATGATCCTAATCTCATATATATTTTTCGTTTTTCTTAGTTTCTTTCGTCTTTGGCTCCTTAGATCCGTCTATAACGAAAAATGACCTTTTTTGACCAAAATGACAGATCTAACCTAATTAGAAAAAAATTTAAATTTCTTTTTGCATATAAAAATTTCTTGTAACTTAAATTTTTAATCACAAATAATGAAAAATGAATTTTACAATATAACAAGCTCTTGCATCGGCATTTAGATAATACAAAATATATCGCGTCCAAACTTAAATACGACACGAAATACTATCGGTTTTTAATGAAAATATTATTTGAAGTTTGAATTTAACAGTTTAAATATTATGAATATGCAAAATAAAATTTCAATTTATTTTTGTTTTAGAGTCTTTTTTGGTTTTTTGACCTTCTTTTTTAAAATTTTCAATGTTTATAACCGACTAACTATGTTTGATTAAGTAAAACGGTAGGATTCGGTATTCCCTAATGTCAGGTTTAATTTCTGTAGTTCATAACTCTCACAAAATTGTTGACCTGTGTAATATTATATAATATAATCCAAATTTTTCTTTTTTCTATAATATATAATAATAGAAATTGGTAATTTAAATTTAGTTTAAGCCTAAAAACAAATATTGTTTAGAAATTAGATATTTTATTGGGTTATGGACCCCACACTCTCAATTTCAATGTTAAGAACCATGATATTGCCTTAATGTAAATTTTAACTGAAAAATTTGATATTTTCTAGGTAATCTTTCATTATAGTTCACATATTGAGTATATAAAATGTTTGTATTGTATAATAATGATAAAAACTGTCTTTTTTCTTCATAAAATATCTAGTTTTCGAGGTGAAAAATAGCCAAAAATAATTTTTTTATTTCATATATTTTTTTCCATAAATCTTTCATAATGTTCCCGACCAAAAAACATTAATATTGATACCTTTATTGACATGATTCATATAATATAATATTGTTATATGAAAAATTAATTTTTCATATTTTTTACCACAAAAATTGCAATTCTTAATAATAACTTATATTTGTTTATAATTTAAAAGCACATGTTTCCTTCAAAATAATAAAATAAAGATTGTAGCTTAAAAAATCTTAAAGTTATATAGGTTTAATGTAGCATTCGTATTAAAATTTCTCACCCTGCGAAGGGTTTTGATTTTTAACAGAAATTGGCATCCTTTGATACTTTTTCATCTCTTTGTGTTTATCGACTAAATTTGCTAAGAATATTATTTGATATTATCGGTTCAGCAGAATGGGACCTAATTCCATTTGCATAAAGCTGTAGCCAACCATCATCGTCCATAATCGGTGCAAATTTTTTTATGGTAAGGGGGTGAAAAAATTTTCTCGTTTGATTCCAAAGCTAACCTATAAATAGACTGGGATTGGGATCTTTAAGTATACTAGGAATTTCTAGAACAGGTGGATCAGCGTAAAAAAAAGGTATGTTGACATTTTAAATTGTCCACATTGATGTCCGTATTTCATTAAAAATTTACCGATGTACGCAGGATTACGAGTACCTGCTAAAAAAACAACCTCCTTTCAGCCTCAGGAGTTATATATATTGCGTTCTAATCTCGTTATATGTTGGGTTGACGAATTGAGTTATCGAAGTTTTCATGAGCAGGGGCAATCTGATTGTAATGCCTGTTTGGCCAGCTTAGCTTTATTTGATCCCACCAGTTATTTGACCTCTTGAGTAAAAGATCCTGATGCAAATTTAACATTTTCACTAATAATATTATTAATTATGTCAAAAAAAAGTCATTCCCAAGTTAAGAAAAAAAAATTTTGATTTTGTTTTGTCTCGCTTCAAAAATTTATTATAAATAAAACTCCTAAGTTTTTTATATTTATTTTGGCTTTGTTATCATTGCATCCTCAAACCCATGTCTACATTTTAGAGCCTGTACACTTGACTAAATCTTTAAATAACGTTTTTATGAAAGGAGCTTTGTTAGAAAAACGGAAAGATTTTTCAATTGTTTAGGCTTCAAGAGGTCAATGTTTAAATGTTTATATCCTTTAGCAAATGTAATTTGGGCCTATTGCCAATTTTTTCAATGTGACAACCTTCGTGTCAAAATTTTGACCGATAAAATGTAAAAATAAACAAAAAATTTGGAAAATATTTTCAGGAATAAATTGAAAGTCTAAGTTTGAAAATATCAACCTATAACAACCTTTTTAATCTGTTTAGGTCGAGAAGGCTTATTATGTGAAATTACCGGGTAGGAATACTTATACGGGTATGAAAAATATGGGTTGGTAATAGGAGGCTTAAAATTTAAGCGTGTATGTGTTTTTTAGATATCACATTAAAAAAAATACAAAATTTTGTTCACACAATTTTGCCCCAAAATGGGCTATCAAAACATAAGGGTTTGTGTCGAAGAATCAATTTTAGGGTTAGGTATTTTTTAATGCCAAAAAAAACAAAAAGTGTTTGTCAAAAAATTTATAGAAAAGTAAATTAATGCATAGGGTGGGCTACTAGTATGACCTAGTAGTATGATAAATAGACATTATTATCACTCCTTATATTAACACATAAAATTTTATGGGAATCAGTTCAATTGTTTTGGAGGAATACGGCAACAATTAGTGTGACACGAAATTTTTATAGATACTATATATAGTTAAATCATATTTTTAAATTTTTTTTTCTAACCCCACCCAGGAAACCTGTCGACGACCGAGCAAAAAATGTCGTTCGTAAAATTTAATTTTTTTCTCAATAATTTGTGGCTAAAATAAATTTAAAAATAGAATTTAATGGGTAAACATAAAAGTGGAGATTATACTTTTTTGACACTAGCCCTTTTGAGGCTAATCAATTAGATTAAACTTTTTTGTTTAAGAGCCACAGCCATACACCAAAAAAAAATTGGATTAGACATTTTAATTTTAAAGATAAGTATGACACGACCAGAAACTTTAACTTAATAAACATTTAAATATTAATATATTGGTTTAAATTCAAATTTATTTATTACCAAGTAACTTTTTTAGAAGTAATTTTCACCTAATTTTTTACATCTTTATTTAATAAAAACGGTAATTTAATGTTTAAGGATCATATAAGGGCTTAATTGTTGAGAGGAAGTATTCTAATAAACGCCTTTAGATGGATAAAAATTCGATTAAAATTCCCGACATAACTGATTTAATTATAGAAAATATGATCATATTAATAATGCTCGATTTAAGGTTTGTTTGAAAAACTTGGTGATAATATCGTGGATTAAGTTTTGTCAAAATTTTATCACGTGGAAATTTAAATTTCCATAAATCTGTAAAAAATGTGTTTAATCTAAATTCTAATAGGTTTTCAATAGAAATGGAAAAAAATGGGACGTGGAAACCGATAGCTGCTAATTTTACATCGGAGAATAGAATGTACAATGTAAATATGGAGAAAAGTACAGACATTTTTTTTAAGAAATCTGAACAAATTTTTAATAAGGCATGGCAAAGTGAAATTTTTAAATGTTATAAACGCGTCTATATATTGAAAATGTGAAAATGATTTTTACATCAACTCTAATATGGCGATGATGCGATATGCAATATGAAATATTAATCAATTTATCTAAAAAAATAATCATAATTCATCTATTGGCCTTATTTCACATACTTTTTCATTATTTCGCTCTTGAGCTAAAAATAAAAAAATGGCCTTAATCAATTTTCCTACCTTTAGAAAACCTAAAGAGATTAAATTAAAAAAAAATTTTATACTTAAATCACCTGGAACTTATTATTTCTCAAATAATGAGAAAAATTTTAAGTATAGTAAGCTCTTGCATGATATCCCAACCTAAATGAGTCATGCATTTTTATCGGGTTAAAAATAAAAATATTGTTTGAATTTAAGAGTTTAGCTGTTATATATATAAAAAAATAATATTTTATTTTTGGTTTTGAATTCTTTTTGTGTTTTACTTACAATTTTTTCAAATTTTTTATAGCTAGCTCAGAGAGTTTGATTAAAAAAATATAAACTGATTTCAAAATCTTTAAAACGACTGGTCTTTTCATAAGGTTAGCTTATAACTTAAAAAATTAGTCGAATTGTATAAGTATTTGCAAGATACATGTTTAGCTTTTTTAAAGGAAAATAAAAACAATAGGGCAGCCTTAGAAAACTTCTCTGTTAAATAAAAATAAAAAAATGGCAAACCCTAGTTTAACAATATTTTTATTTTGCATATGAATATTAGAAAAATTGTAACTAAACTAGATTTTACCGTCACCTCCTAATTTCATGATACCTTAGCAGAATGGTCAATTCCACCCTAATTTCCCTTTAAATCTTTGGCTAAAAATTGGTACCTTGGTAGAAAACCTAAATTTATGTTGACTGGAAGTGATTTTTAACCGAGATATGAGTAAAATTATTTTTCATATTTTTTGCAAAAAAAAAGTTTGAGGCAACTATGCACGCATGTATCATCAAAAGTATTGTAGCTAGAGTCATAATTTTTTTTATTTTCAAGATCACAATTTAGGCTACCTTACACGTTAATAATATAAATTTTTTTGCAAGTTACCAAAAATAATAAGGTCAAGTTTAGATACAAAAAGTTCAAAAAAATAATTTTAAATGAAAAAAAATATAAAATATGGCCCTAAAATTAATATTTCAACATTTTGACACCGGCATAACAAAAAAAATTTGAAAAAATTAATTTTTTGCTCTAATTTTGGGATTATGTTCTTTGCGCTGTATTAGAATATGCAATGTGCTAAATTTAATTGTCTTTAAAGAGTACAACATAGAGGCAATTATATTAAACCAAAATAATTTGATCTATTTGATTTAAATAAAAAAATGAACCTCAACACCGAAAATTAAAAGTGTGATTTTTGCCTGTTTTTAAATACTGACTTTTTGGTTAACCAGCCAATTTTTTTAATATTTTAAGTGCATTTTATAACTAAAATATCGCTAATAACATTAGCCCCAGCTTTTTATGACGCTTCTACTTTAAAATTACCAAAATTTGTCAAATCAGCAAATTTTCAGGTGTCTGTATTCGTCTATGCAAGCTTATTTTTTTTATCGTATTTGTATTTAACTAATAATATTTAAAACCTATAACATCAATCATATATTGCCTGTTTAAGTGTTAAAAAATAGTATATATGTTATTTATAATATCAAAAGAGTTAAAAAAATTATAAGAAAAGGAGAGCATAAAATCATTCGATTACACTGGACAACATAAAAAAACAACATAAACGATTTTTCGAGGGTTTTGTAGAGAATTTTATTGCGATAACCACGGGTTTAGTTTTTTTCCAATGCCTCCAATTTTTTATAAACCGCGTCCAAAGTTCAAAAAAATTTACAAAATTTTGTAAACTATTAATTTTACAAAAAATCTATTGGCATATTCAGATTCCTTATAAAAATCATATCTGAAAAAGGTTATTACCTAAAATTATTAGCAATTTGCTTTTATGTTTAGGATCAAAAAACGGATTTTATGACGAACCAAAAATAAAAAAAAATTAAATATTATATAAAAATTAAAACGCCTTACGATAATGAATGTTTTCGTTATCTAAATATATTTTTAAACTTTTGTTATTACCCACAGGTTTTATGATATAGAAGCCCAAAATACCCCAAAAATTGAAAAATCTCGACTTTGACACCGAATAACTAAAATTCTGAGGCATTGGCTAAAATTCTGATTTCATATTCGTGATCAGCGCCAAAAACTTGACTAAAATCTATAATTGCCATAAATGATGCTTAGGGTCGTCCAAGTTTTGTTGTCCAGTGTTATTAATTAAAAAAATAAAAAAATTCCAAGGTAAAAAATTGTTAGAAACATATTCAGTAAATTTAGGTCAATGCCTAAATGCTGATGTAAGAGCTTGATATACTAAAAATTTATTTTTCATTATTTGATATAATAGATATAAGTTACAAGGGTTTATATGAAAAAAGATTCTTAAATTTTTTCTTTTAAGGGTATTCTCGATCTGTCAATTTGGTCAAAAAAGGTCATTTTTTGATATGGGCAGATGTAAGAAGCCGGCCGGAAGAAACTAAGAAACACAAAATATAAGATAAGGCCACATGGGGATATATTTTTTCATGTTTTCATAAGAATCAGGGTTGTGCCATTAATATTTGTTTTTGTTATAAAAGCGTCTTTATTAAAAAAAGGCTGGGGCTACTATATATTAAGCGAAATTTTATTTATAAAATGCACTTTGAATATTAAAAAAAAGTTGATTGGTTAACCAGAATGTCAATTTTGAAAACAGGCAAAATCACACTTTTAACGGTTAGGTTTTTGTCATTGTTAATTAAACAATATGAATCATATAAATTAAACCATTATGGTCTTAGATAATTGCCTCTATGTTGTATTTGTTGAATTTAAATTTCAATTGGCATATTCTAATACAGCCTAAATGGCATAAATATTGTCCCAAAACTAGGAGAAAAAATTAATTTTTTTAAATTAAAAGTCATGCCGTTTCAAACTTTCAAAATCATATTAAACATTATTAAAGGCCATATTTTTAAATTTTTCAAAAAATTTTAAAATGTTTTTTAGCTATTCGTATCGTTAAATTTTTAATTAGCTTATAATTTTTTTTAAAATTATTTACAATGGTAGCCCTTATTAGATCTTCAATAAAAAAAACTATGACAGATAGCGTTTGATGATACATGCGCGCAGTTGCCTAAGATTTTTTTTTTCGCAAAAAAATAAAAAATATTTTTGCTCATATCTCGGTCTTTCGGTCAAATAAAAATTTAGGTTTTTATCAGCACCCAAGTTACCAGCGTACCAATTTTCAACCAAGGGATAAGGTTTGTCGATTTGAGGTGGAATTGAACATATATAAAAAGCTGCAAGGTTTTTTTAATTTTATCGAAAATCACATAATTCTTGAGTTATTTTTTAATTTTTTAAAATTTTTATTTAATATGTAATAAAAAATATTGTAAATTGCTATTAAAATTAAAGATCCAAGGTTTCCAAAATATTAAATTTTTGAATCAAAAATAATAAAAGTTTTTGATTAACTTCTCTTAAACAAATGCATCAAGTGCATGTGCTATTTGCAACCTGTTTTCATTTTTCACTCACGTCCGAGTTTTATTATAAACTTACATGTTATTTATGCTCATAATTTTTTCGGTGTATTTTTTGCATTGTTGATCACTTCCAAGAAATGATTATGTAAAACGAAATATAAAAGATGAAAACGACTAATTTGACTTTGTTATAATTATTTGATAAACTATTATATTAATATAAAATACAGCAGCCTTATCAAATGCTTGGGAAACTGAATTTACTAGATTCCGTGTACGAGCAATTGTGTGTGGAGAATTTTCACAGTGGAAGTTTTCATTGACCTACCAAAATCCTTTATGTAAGGCAAATAAATCATTGTGCTTTTATTCATTACATATTACGCAATTAGGCCTCATCAATTAAATATCTTTATTACGAGTATCGACAAAAGCTTTTTATTCTATTATGTCTAACCCAACAGCTGACAAAATCCATCTTCTTTTTAAGATCTAAAAATCGTTTATATTTTTAAAAAATTTATTCATAATTAATTATATTTATAAGATATTAATATAAATTTGTGTATTGATTGAAAGTAATATTAGGTTAAAATGATAAATATAATATAAGTAGTTTAGAACCAATTAACCCACGGTACAGTAATAGGAAATTGATAACCCCAAAACTTTTTATATTAACGTTATCTATTTAACAAGCGAACAATTTTTAAATTGAATTATTATTTAGGTTGAATGTTTTTTTTATATTAATGTTATTTTAAGTATATAACTTTCAATGATAACCACATAAAAGATTAATTTATGCACGTGGCACCTTTATTTTATTTGTAAATTAATTTATAAATATTAACAAATTAATCAATCTGTTTATGTTGCTGAAAAAAGGTATTAATCAAAAATATATTTTCACGAACTTTTCTAAAAAAAAAATTGTGGTACTTTCGTCATTTAATTCATCTACCCAACGGCGGGTTAATATTATTTCATTTGAAGATTTTTAGTAATTCTATATCTATGACAATTTGAAAACCAGTTACAATGTAATTGAAAAAACTTTGTTATAAATTTCATGAGGTTTTAGAATAGTAAAGCTTCATTTTTAGATATTATTTACCCATCAGACGTGAGACAAATATTTTTATTTTTTTACTTACATTACATGGTCAAATCTTTGAGAGTTATGAGCTAACTGTAGATTAAACTTGCCATCTTACAAGTTTCTTTACCATTTTTTTTAATTAAACTTGAAACATTAAAAATTCAAAAAATGGTAAAAAAATCAAAAAATCAAAAACAAAAATAAATTAAAATTTATGCATATTCACAACAGCTACTGCTAAACTTAAACTTTAAAAAAAATTTTAAACAACCCGATAATATATCGGGTCTTATTTAAGTTTGGATGCAAAATATTCTATATTATCTAAATGCTGATGTAAGAGCTTGATATACTAATTTCTCATTAGGAAAACAAATATTAGTTACTAAGGATTTTTATATAAAAGGTTTTCGAATTTTTTGCTTAGTATCCGAAGTCGCTGTCATTTTGGACAAAAAAAGCCATTTTTCGATTTGAACGAATCTATGGAGCCAAAGGCGAGAGTCGGCTCAAAAGCTCAGTGGCAAACTTTCCTGTCTTACACGCAGGAGTTGCAAGTTCGAATCCACAGGACGCTTTTTTCTTCGGAAAAATAATATACATGTGTAACCACTTTGAAGCTACTGAGTGGCCTGCTTAGGCTGTAGGCCTTAAACAATATGCCTAAATAGGCTAAAAACCTAGATCGCCGGCGTGCGAGCAAATCTTACTCTTTAACCCGTGGGCAATATTAATTGCTTTGCTCGGGTTAATCAAAGCCCTAACGGGTATGGCGCCTCCTAAATGGGGAAAAGTATGAGGGAAACCTCAAAACCAGTTGTTTTTAAAGGCGAAAGAAACTGCGAAAAAAGTAAAAAATATATAAAGACCATCATGAGGATGTATGCTTTTACTTTTTTATAAATACTTATTTTTTCTGACGTTGATATTTGTTGACCTGTGTTATTTAATTCTACCTTTATTTTTGGGGGAATTTAAAATTGTTTTTTTATCGTCCGCATAAAAATCTTAAATGTTAGAAATAAAAATTTTTAGCTTGTAAAAAAACAACGGGCTTTATTTTATATTTTGAGCAGGCCCAAATTTTAAATAACAAATTTCCAAATCAGGTCTGGCCTAACCGCATTTTTGGGTGGGCCAAGCCTAAATTATAAAACGTGTTAGGCCGGGTCAAAACATACTTTGACTATTTCGGAATTTTATAGTTTTTCAATAAAAATTAAAATTCGGAGTTTTATAGTTTTTCAATAAAAATTAAAATTTCTAAAAATTTAAATTTTTTATGTTTGCATTTTTACATCAAAAATTAGTTACCTTTTTTTCAACAATTTATTTACACTGGGGCACTTGCGTTAATTACAGAGGTCAACAAATATCAATGTCAGGAAAAATAAGTTTATAAAAACATAAAAGCATAACATAATTGCCTTATCTCATATATATTCTTTGTTATTCGTAATTTCTTACGCCATCAGCTACTTAGATTAGTGCTTACCAAAAAATGGCCTTTTTTGACCAAATTGGCGCGACGACCTCAAGAACACCAAAAAAAAATCAAGAATTTTTTTTATATATCTCTTGTTACATATATTGTCATCTTAAATAATGAGAAATAAAATTTTTTAGTATATCAAGCTGTTACATCAACCTTTGGATAATACAAAATATCGGGTCCAAAATATACGACACGATATCTAATCGATTTTTAATAAAAATATTCTTTGAAGTTTGAATTTAACAGTTTAGTGTGATATAAAATTTTATTATTTTTTAATCTTTTATTTTTTTTTTTGACATTTTTCTAAAATTTTTAATGTTTATAGCTGACTTTTGATTAAAAAAAAGGTTAAGGGATTTGAAAATCCCTATGGCAGGTTTGAACTCTGTAGTTAGCTCAACTCTCAAAAATTTGTTGACCTGTGTTATATTTATAAATATAAATTGAAGCATAATTCCATAAAAAGCTGATGTATTTTTATGCACTACTTGCCATGGCCGTTTAAATTGTAATGACCTATTCGAGGTCTTAATTATAAATATTTCATCTGCTTAGGTTGTAAAAAAAGACATACGATATTAGGTTAATGTGCATTTATTTTGAATTTAATTTTATGCTTTTTACAGACAAATTAATTGTAGAAGACGGCGATTATGGCAAAGTTTATATAGGATGGAGAGAAATACAGCAACCTAAAGTCAAGGTGTATAGGCTTTATAGGGTTCAGTATTGGACTTCAAATGGTTACAATAACTCAAAAAATCTTCAAATTAAATCCACTCAGGTAGTTTGCTATAATTAGAAAAATATAATTTATTTTTCCCATATTTAATTTTGCCCTGCTTAAGGAAATCAATGGGTTTATATTTAAACGTATGACTTATAATTTTTTCGCTTTTAAATTAATAGTTTTTAGACATGTATGTATAATGGTCAGCCATGCACAACTTAAAAATCTATCTTGAGATATAGTACCTTTTGTGTCAATGATTGAACAGGGTAATGCTCGGTTCACATGTTCGGCTTTTGTGAACTAAAGTTTTAAAATTATCTTAAGGCAAGTTCAGACTTATTTTATTTTTTTCAAAAATTTAAAACAATAATAAAAATTTGGAATTTAAAAAAAAAATTTTTTATTTAAATTTTTAAAAACTTTTTCTCCAGAAAAATTATTTAAATGCTAATAACAAAATTGACGACTTTTTGTTAAAGTTCAAAAATTGAATTTTAAAATTTTTTAAAGTTTAAAAAAAAATTAAATGAGTCTAAACGCGCCCTTTTTTAATTAATTTTTATATGTTTTTCTGATATTTTTTAACTCTCTTAAATATTTTAAAATATTTTTACAATCGTCTTCCTAAATAACATAACTAAAATAAAATTTTATAATAGTTATTTTACTTTAATTAAGAATTTTTTTGGAGGCAGGCGAATATCAGTTAAGGCATAGAAGAAATTTTTTTTAACCAGCTTAAAAAAACATGGTTGTTATGAATGCTCCAAAAAGTGATGCAATTTATGAAAATTAGTATGTCTATTTTAGTAGAGCTATGACTTAAAAAAAATTTTTAAAAATTTAAATCTATCATTTTGGGCTGTAGGTACAACTCCTAATTTTGATATACAGTCTAAAAACCCTTAAACTGTTAGTGAGCAACACAAACTAATCTTAATATATAATTATGGTAAGAATCTGCTCGTTTGATCTCAAAGCAAGCCTATAAATAAACTGGGATTGGGTTTATTTACAACAGTATTTTTGAAGAAAAACAGATGGATCAGTGGTAATGAGGCAAAGGTATGTTGATATGGTAAATTTAATTATCCGCACTGATGTCCGTATTTCATTAAAAATGCAAGGTTAGGAGTACGTGCTAAAAAACCACCTCTTTACAGCCTCTTCTTTTTTGAGGTCGCCATACCCGTTAGGGCTTTGGCACTTTTATCTCGAACGTTAACTGGGCAATGGATATCACCCATTCATAAATTTAGTTTGCCTGAAATAAAAATACATTTCATTAAATTATCTTTATGCTCTTATGACATAGATGAAAGTAAATGTTTGTGATTCCTGGGAAAAGAAAAAAGACTTTGACAAAATAAGAGTTACGTATTGCTCCTTAATTTCGAATGCTGGGCATACACATCGAAAATGATAAATTGAGTTAACGAAGTTGTCATGACAGCAGGGGCAATCTTACAGTTAAAATGCGTTGGCCAGTTTTTTAGATCCCACCAGTTATTTGTCCTAATTTGTAAAAGAAGTATTATTCCTGATGCAATTATAACACTATTTTCACTGTTAATAATAGTTATATCAAAATATAGTTATTCTTAAGTTGAAAAAAAAATAATTTTGATTTTGTTTTATCTCCCCCCAATAATTTAGTAGAAATAAAACCCCTAACTTTTTTAGAAATTTTATTTGTTATGTTTAAGATTTAATATAGTTTTTTTATAGTTATAATACATGACCAATGTCCATTTTTTAGAGCCTGTCTGAGACTTAATTAAATCATTAATTAATGTTGTTAATAGGAGCTTTGTTTAAAAAGCGAAAAGATTTTTCAATTGCGTAAGCTTCAAAAGGCTATGTTTAAATCTTTGATTAAATGTTTTGCCTAAAAGTTTTTTGCCGAATTTTCCAGCAATCCACCTGGTAATTTGGTCGTATAATTTGATTAGTGGTTTAAGTTAAGATTTATAAAGAGCGAAAAGTTCGCCAAATGTTAATATTGAGACAACACATGTAAAGTAAAAGTGACTCTTAACGAGAATAGGGATAAAGAAGAGCGAAAAAGGTCCATAAATATAATATTTTTCTACTTTTAAATGCTCTATTTTTAAAGATTTCATAAATACTTAAAATTTTAATAAAAATTATTTAAATATATCTATAGGCATCACTAGATTTAATTTTTCCTGTATCTTAAAGTTGAAGTTTTGATCATTATCACCACAAAACATTCTTCCGCTTTTTTTGTACCAAATACCATTTCCCATTTATTAGCCTATTTTTCTATAAGACTGATCATGCATTTTAGTAGATCAGGGGTTTCAGCACATAGAACGAGGTCATCAGCAAAGAGAAGTCCCTTAATCTTTGCCGAAAGCCCATGTATATTGATACCCAATGTGTCATCAAGCCTCATTTCATTAAAAATATCATTTATAAAAACATTAAATTAATTTGGGAAAAAGGGCATCCCTGTCGAAGCCCTCCTTGCAGGGATATAGGGTCACTTTTATTTGGCGCAATATCTCCTTATTTTTTGTTTAATCTGCGAAAGTACTGTAGGTCCGGTATAGACCCTGGCAAATTTTTAAAATTTTAAAAAATATGATTATTGATTAAATTTTTTAAAATTTTTTCTTAAATAAGGTCGTTAAATCATTGGCGTAGGAGAGGGGGGGGGGGGGTTTGGGAATTAACCCCCCCCCCCCCCCCCCCCCCCCCCCCAAGCATGCCATATCCCCACCCAAATTGAAAATTTTTAGTGCATATCCCCCCCCCCCCCAAACTAAAATACCAATTAAATATAAAAATAAAATTACATTTAAAATATTTTTAAATATTTAATTTCAAAATCTCCCTTCCCCTCAAATTAAAATACTAGTTAAATAAAAATATTATTTTTATTATATAAATTCATTACATAATTGTATCCAGGGCTGTTAATACGACCCGGTGACCCATTGGCGACCGGTCGGCGACCCACCGGCACATGCCCGGGTCGGAACCCAAATCAAAAACCGGCGTGTTTAGGTCGTTTGATCATAATTAAAATACCCTAAGATTTAAAAGCTAAAAAGGAGTCAAATAATGGGTCTTTTAATAAGCCGGATCTAGACATAAAAATTATTTTTCACTTCCGTTACTCTATCAGCTGTTATAGGCATTTATATGCATAATATACCATTTTAATCTTGTTTTTTCAGATATTAAATGAAAATATCTAATTCTAGGAAGCTATTTTATATTATTCTAATTCGAATTTATAAAAGAACAGTAAAAATTTAGCCCACCCCCTCCCCCTTCCGGAATTTTGAAAAGATCGATTTAACAACACTTTGGTCTTTTTTAGAGATATTTAGAAATATTCAATTTTTTATATTAAAATTCTACATGGAAGTGATTTGAAAAGTGACCCCTTGTCCACATCCAACCTTGATACCTCCCTTTTTCGGGATTTTTAAAAATTACTGAACAAAAATTAGCTATTATTCTTTATGTGCTACTTTATAATTTTGTTATTCATTTTTTGAAACAACAATATATTACACTGGACAACAAAAAAAACAACATAAACGATTTTTTGAGGGTTTTGTATAGAATTTTTTTGCGATAACGATCCTGGGCTTAATTTTTTACCAATGCCTCCAATTTTTTAAACCGCGTCCAAAGTTCAGAAAAAAATTCACAAAATTTCTTTAGCTATAAATTTTCTAAAAATCTATTGGCATATTCAGATTCCTTATAAAAAACATATCTAAAAAAGGTTATTTACCTATAATTATCAACAATTTGCTTTCAAGTTATTTAGGATCAAAAAACGGATTTTATGACAAAAACCACTAATTTTATAAAAATGAAAAAATAAAAAAAAATTAAATATTACAGAAAATTTTAAACACCTTACGTTATTAATAAATGTTTCCGTTATCTTAATATGTTTAAACTTTTGTTACAACCCATAGGTTCTATAATATAGAAGCCCGAAATACCCCGAAAATCGAAAAATCACTTTGACACCGAAACTAAAAATCTGAGGCATTGGTAAAATTCTGATATCATATTTGTGATCAGCGCCAAAAACTTGACCAAAAACCATAGTTGCTATAAATGATGCTTAGGGTCGTCCAAATTTTGTTGTCCAGTGTTATATATGTATATTAATTTTATTGGTTTTACATATAAAATACGGGGGCGGCAAAATACGCGAAATGTAAAAAGCTGGTAAAATGTCAAAAAGCCGGTAAAAATTTTTTCTCGCTTCAAAAATATTATCAACTTACCTAGCCATTAGCCTTCCATAGTTGATTAATAATGCCATATATGATTAAATTTCTATATAATTCCCACCAGGGTTGATTAATAATGTGTGTTATATTATTTTTATGTTCTAGTAATAAATATATGAATGATTAAATTTATATATTATAGTTTAAATATAATTTGCTTCAAAAATATTATCAACTTAGCCATTAGCCTTCCATAGTTGATTAATAATGCCAGATATGATTAAGTTTCTATATAATTTCTACCCGAAAGGCTGATTAATAATGTGTGTTATATTTTATGTTATAGCCAGAGCTGGGAAAAAACCCATTTTTCGACTAAACTCAAATTTTTGTTTTTTAAAAATTTTATGACAGATTAAAAAAATCAATTATTATTAATTACAGAATATAAGCAGAAAATCTTAAATTTTATAAATATTTGATTGATTAAGGCTAAAACTATATATTTTTTCTAAATTTTGAAAAATAAAAAAATGAGTTTGACCCAAAAATGGGCATTTTCCCAGCTCTGGTTATAGCTTAATAAATATATGAATAATTAAATTTTTATATTATAGTGTAAATATATATAATTTCTACCAGTATTGATTAATAATCTGTTTTATATTATAGCTTTTCCTACCAGTATTGTTTAATAATGTGTTTTATATTATAGCTTTTCCTACCAGGTTGATTAATAATGTTATAAGTGATTAAATTAAAAATGCTTTTTACAGCAATATTTGTTAATTTTAGAATAAAGGTTACCCTCAAAATTTGGTTTTAAGCTAATAAAATAAAAAATGTCTTTTACAGCAATATTTGTTAACTTTTGTACAAAAATAACTCTCAAAATTTGGTCTTAAGCTAAAATATATAATTAATGTCTTTTATAGCAATATTTGTTAAATTTAAAATAAAGGTAACCCTCTGGTTTTAAGCTAAAATATAAAATTGAAAATGTCTTTTATGGCAAGCAATATATGTTAAATTAAGAATAGAGGTAACCCTCAATATTTGGTCTTAAGATAAAATATAAAATGTATTTTACAGCAATATTTGTTAAGTTTAGAATAAAAGTATACCTCAAAATTTGGTCTTTATTTAAATATAAAATTAAAAATGTCTTTTACAGGAATATTTGTTAAGTTTAGAATAAAGGTAACCCTCAAAATCATTAATATACACAACTAAAGTACACTCACTTGATATTTACATTTTATACATAAGTTTAAAATGATTTAATGCTTAGGTTTTAGCGTATTGTTGCATGAGGTTAAATTTCATTTATTAATTCAATAATATAGCATGTGTACATGATTAAGGTTATAATTTCATTTATTACTTCAATAAACATAAATTATTATATGTACATGATTGGTTATAATTTTATGGAACTTTCAAAATTGCTCTATATCCAACTTTAAGTTCAAATATGTTGAACAAAGAAAATGAAGGCTTAATCGTAATATCCGGCCACAGCTTGCATATACCTAATAGTAAATAGTTAAATTAATGTTAGGTTAATATTAGGGTTAGGTTAGCCTTAGGGCGTGATGTTTAGGGTTAGGGTTAAATTAGGGTTAGGGTTAATGTTAGGTTTAAGTTTCGATTAGGTGTGCCCACATTAGCACTTGCCTTATTAGAGCTATGAAAACACGTACTTGTAATTCGAATTTGATCCAAATGAATTTTTTTCACAATTCGTAAAATCTGTTTTTGAAGCGATATGCTTTCTAGTCTGTCACGTGACGTCAATTTAAACCAATCACCATTAACCAATAAAATTCATTTTTCTCACCAAAATCCATCTCCTAAAATACATTTAAATATACAAAAACTTGAACATAAATAAATAATTTTTTTTTTCATTGTTAGCTTTTTGCCATTGAGGCAGTGAGCTCTTTCAATTTAAGTCCATTGGGTTCTATCTCTACACTCATTTCTATTTAGGTTGTGACATCTCATGCTAGCGTCTACTCTTTGAGACCAGGTGAGTTTAGGTCTGCCCCTTTTATTCTTGCCTTGTACTTCAATTGCATTTACCAGATTGCTTAGATACCCGTCTTATTGCCTCATAACGTGTCCAAACCATCGAAGTCTGTTGATTTCGACTTTATTTTGTATGGGTGTTATGTGTAAACTTCCAAGTATATGATCGTTGCGGATCTTGTCTTTGCGAGTCACCCCGAGAAACATCCGCAGCATGCGCATTTCCATCGTTTGTAGTATACTTTCGTCGCTTTTCCTTAACGCTGTTGTTTCTAAGCCGTATGATATTGCCGGTTGTACTATGCTTGAGTAAGCCTTGCCCTTAACTTTTATTGGTATATTTTTGTCGAAGGACACCTGTCAACGATCTCCATTTTAGCCACCCAACTTGGAGTTTCTTCCTAACTTTTTGCTCGACGTTTTATCGGATTGTAGGTAAGCACCTAGGTAGGTTGCTGTTGGCTTTAATTTTAGAGACGAGACATCGTTATTTACCAGTTGTTCACCTTCTGAGCCTCCAAAAACTATCAATTCAGTTTTGTTTTTGTTAATTTTTAGGCCTAGCTTTTTAATCGCTTTTATCCAATTATTCAGACTTTCACACATCTCCTGCGGGTTTTCAGCCATTAGTAGAATGTCGTCAGCGTACAGTATGTGCCACGGTGGATTTGTGGCAACGCTCTTTGAGATCACGTCCATCACCGCGATGAATAGTAGGAAACTTAGGGTTGAACCTTGGTGCACACCTTCATTAATTGTAAATCCTTTCGATGATCCTGACGAACTCTTTACATACGTCAAATTTCTTTCATACATACTCTGAACCAACTTGATATACATCTCAGGAACATTCTTTCTCCTCAAAGCCCACCATACTACTGATCTTGGAATTTTGACGAAAGCTTTTTTCAAATCTACTAATGTGCAGTAGAGCTTTTTATTCTTTCTCTTGAAACGTTCTGCCATGTTGCGCACGGCATGAATCGCGTCAATCGTCCTTCCTTTCATGAACCCGCATTGCTCGATACCTATATCGATTACGTCTGAACCAACTTGATATACATCTCAGGAACATTCTTTCTCCTCAAAGCCCACCATACTACTGATCTTGGAATTTTGTCGAAAGCTTTTTTCAAATCTACTAATGTGCAGTAGAGCTTTTTATTCTTTCTCGTGAAACGTTCTGCCATGTTGCGCACGGCATGAATCGCGTATTGTCGACCTTCCTTTCATGAACCCGCATTGCTCAATACCTATATCGATTACGTCTCTTAATCTGGCTTCTTTGACTTTTTGAAAAGTTTGAAAGTATATGACATTAGTTTGATGCCTTTGTAATTGTGACAGTCAAATGCGTCGCCTTTATTTTTGAAGATTGGAATAATGTAGCTTTCTTGCCAATTCGGAGGTATTTTCTGATATGTTAATATCGAATTGAATAGAGTCGTTAACGCCGAAATTCCCTCATCTCCTAAAGGTTTCCAGCACTCAATGGGTATGTTGTCGGGACCTGTCGCTTTCCTGTTTGAGCACTTTTTGAGCTGAAGGCTGACTTCTGATTTTGAGATTGGTGGTATTAGGTTACAGTTTGGGGGTATCTCCTCGAGCTTAAATCTATTTGTGTCGCTGTTCAGTAATTCATTGAAATATTCTTTCCAACGCTCCAGTACCTTTGTTTGATCTACGAGAAGCTTGCCTTCTTTGTTTTTGATGAACTTTACGTTTCCGTCACAATTTCTTGACTGTCTTTCACGTTGCTTTGCCATCTTGTATACCAAATTTTGCCCACTTTTGGTGGCCATCTCCTTGTATGCTTGTTCATATACTTTCTTTTTCGCTTCTCGTACGACATTTCTCACAACTTTGCATTGTTCTATGTAATCAAGCTTGTCGTTGATCAGTTAACTCTTTTTCCATCGTTTGAGCAGCTTTTTCTTTTCTGATATTTCCCTTTCAACTCTTTCATTCCACCACCATGTAATTCTTCTGTCATCACGCCCACCTTTTGTAGTTCCAAGTATTTCTTTCCCGGCCGCTTTGAGTTTTGAAGATAACTCGCACCAGAACTGCATTGGACTTGGTATGATTTCGCAACTGTATTCGCTGTCAAGGTTGCAGGTGATTGCGAAGGCTTCGTTTCTCTCCTTGTGCTTTGACCATTTGATTTGGGGAAGAAATTTTGTTTTGCTGAGTCTATGTTTCTGGCGCTGAAACGTGAAGTCCATCACCAGGAGTTGATGCTGCGCAGATATGGTTTCTGGGATGATTTTGCAATCTTTGATTTGTTTAAGCTGTCGTCTCGAAAGTAGCATGAAGTCTTTGAGATTGATTGGAACCACTTTGGTAGGTAATGAGATGGGAAATTGCTGAAGAAGGTGTTGGCAATGGCCATGTCGAAAGCTTGGGCGAATCTTAGCAAGTGCTCTCCGTCATCATTGATCGCTCCATAACCTTTGCCTCCGTGAACTCTTTCGTACCCCACATTTTCTTCTCCTACATGCGCATTAAAATCCCCTCCAATCATTGTCAGTTCCTCTATGTCCATCAGCACTGCTTCTAGCATTTCACGAAACCCTTCCTTTTGTTGGTTCGTAAGATTTGTTTGGGGTGCATACACCGAGATAACGTTGGTGACTTTGCCTTCAATTACCAGTTCGATTGCTATGATTCGCTCGGAAGCTCTGTTAACTTTAAGGACTGTTGGAATTAGTTCTTGCGCTAGTATTATCCCAACTCCGTTGCGATGGTTGTCCTTTCCATCGTAGAACATCTTGTATCCTAAGCCCATCATCAACGCCTTTGAGCCTTTCATCTTGGTTTCTTGCACACACATCACATCAATCCGCCTTTTAGCTAGCATGTCCGCCACTTCTGCCATCTTTCCCTTCATCGTTCCCACGTTTAAACTTGCTAATCTAAGGGGTTTTTTTTGGCTTGGACCTTAATGTTTCTTCTCACTTGATGCGGGCCAGATACACCAAGCGCGTCGCATACAGGGGACGCCCTAACGTTTGGTTTTTCATATTGTTTGGTTGTGTTCATTATGTTTTTTGTTCAGTTTCGAGATTTTCACACCCGCCTTTGAGGGCTGACGGTGACCCAGATTTGACTCTGGACTCCCTAGGCATCATCGTTTAGGGCCTACTGCCTTGTAGGTCACCAGTAGTCATGTGGCTACTCTCTTGCTAAAACTTTTTTCCTGAAAATAAAATCTGCCTTTGCCGGGATTTGAACCCCGAACCTTCTAGGCTTATTCATACAAGCAAGCGCTCTGAACACTCCACTATAGGCCGATTAATAAATAATTATATATTAATAAATTACAAGCTCTACACTTCATCAGTTCAGACACCGTGTCTACTCCGAGACTGTTTCGGTCTATTGTTATCAATCTTCCACTGCTACTAAAAACCCGCTCGCTTTCAGTTGAGGTGGCTTAAAGGGTCAAAAATGATTTAGCAATCATTGAGATTCTAGGGTAAAGGTTTTTGTTCTGGGACCACCAGAGCAAAGGGTCTTCTTTATTACTAATTATAATTTGCCCTTGCCCCATTTTATGTTTTATTTCATCATAATTATAAACATAAATGATATTTATATATAAACATGTTTAAACTTCACTTCTTTCTTACAATATTTTCCTACTATTATATCTAGCAAAGTTTAAAAACCTTTTTCGAATTTTATGGCAAAATTTAATGGCCAGGCTGTTGTTTTGAAAAACCTTTCGAAACAAATTTTATCTTGTCAAAAGGATTATTTTTAAATGTGTACCTGGTAAAAAAATCGGTATGTCCAAACCAGGTCTATAGAAATAGCGGCATATTAAAATTTATAAAAATATTGTTATTTCTTTGTTTAAAAAGATAAATAATTAATGTATTTTTGATAATAAAAATTAACATTTATTACATAATTAAAAAGTTCATAGCGTCTATTTTTAAGATTAAAATTTGGATTATCTAAAATACATTAATTTCAAATAATTACAGGTTTCTAGACCTTATAAATGCATAATTTATATATTTTGACAAATATTTTATTGATTTAAAATGGAATTGTCCTAAATAAATAGGTGGAAAGAGGTCTTTAAATATTTATAAGAATATCTGAAACCTATGTTTAACAATATCGACCAGAATTAGGAAACCAAATCAAAAAATTTTGAAAAAGCTAATAAAAATAAGAAGTCTTTAAATTTTCAAAGGTAAATTATAATTTTACAACTTTACCCTTTATTTTCTTTATGGAAGTATTTAAGAGAACAATCTACGCACTACGAAAAACTTTTTTAATTTCTCACACACATAAGCAAATCTCTTTCCTTTCCCCTCTACACACATAAAAGGGTAAAAAATAATATTCTTTATTTTATTATTATTTTTCAACAAAACAAACGGGCGTTTGCGTTTTTGGGCGCTAACCCGGTTTTGGGTCGCCGGTGGGTCGCGGTCAACGACCCGCCCTGGGTCAGATTAACAGCGCTGATTGTATCATTAATATAAAAATTTATTGCATATAATATATCAATAATATAATTTTCTTAATACCATATATGTTTGTTAATATAAACATTATTTATAAAAGGCCTTATTACTCAAATTTTAAAAAGCAAAATTAAGTAACAATCATAAGAATCAGTAGATTTTAAACTAAAACACTATGGCACGACCGAAGGTCGTGCCCGCACTATGCCGCCGAAGGCGGCAAAATTTTTTTTGAACCCCCCCCCCCCCCAAGCTTTACAACTGGCAACGCCCTTGCGTTAAATATCAATGTTTGTCTAAAAATTAAAAGCTCTATTGGGCAGACCCACCCCACGACGTTAATTTTAATATGACGATTATATAGCTTCAACAATTTAAACTAAAAAAATTTCTATTATTTTTTAATATATTTAGATGATAAATATTTGTTAAATCAATGTTATACTGTAGATATTCAATGAAACTATTCAAATTGCCTCCTCAGTTACACCGATATCATTTATCTTCTATTTTTAGATGTACTTCTATGCTAATTTCTATACTATATATATTGCTAAACATCCAATAATAAACAGAATATACTTTGTTATATTACACTTCTTACATTGGCGACGATGAATTCTACAACTTCCCCGCAACAGTCTACATTTTCTTCGGGTGTTAATAGTCTCAAAAAACAGAAGACATATAAGAACGACAAAGGGCAGAGGAAACACCAACAGAAAAGGGGTTACAAACAAAATAATCCCACCTGGAATTATCATCTAGTATGCCCAAAATGTGCGCGTGATCATGGTAACAACGCAGGCCCTGCCAAAGGTAAGAAATGTTTTAAATGCAACGGATTTAATTATTTCAGCAAAGTCTGTCGTTCTGCCACTACAATTAGAACCGTGAACACGATCAATTTGAACCTAGGTGCCAATACTAGGCTACCGTCTATCAAGGTAAATATTGACGACATCATGACGCGAATGCTCTACGACACCGGAGCCGATGCTTCTCTAATCAACGAAGAGCTGTGGAAGAAACTGGGCTCACCCACAATAAAGCCGTCAAGCCCTATAACATCGTACGGACACAATAGAATTGAGACACTGAGAAAAACACGTGTTAAGGTGGACCTGAAAGATGGATCGAGTCCAAGATCATTGGAATGCTATGTTAAGTCGCGTAATGACCTCCCACACATCTTTGGGATCCCCTGGATCATAGAGTTTGGTTTCCCGTGGCCCAAACTTGTTTGCATAAACCTATAGCATCACCCAACGCAGCGCAAATACTGGAAAAATTTGCGGATCTATTTACAGATGGGTTAGGATGTTATACAGGTAAACCGATAAAAATCTTTTTAAAACCAAACGCCGTGCCAAAAAGATTCCCTTGTCGCCGAGTTCCCATGCCACTTAAACACAAAGTGGAGGAAGAGATCCAACTGTTACTGCAGTCAACATCCTAAAACCAATAGATCAATCACAGACCCAGGTTGAGTGGACAACCCCTACGGTCAACGTCCCCAAATTTGACGGGCAACTGCGGATGTGTGCCGACTACAGGATTACAAACAACCCTTACCTGCTGGAGGACTCGCACGTCATTCCAACGTTCGATGAGCGCGTCTCAAAGATTGCTGGAGGGCAAACCTTTCCGACGTTAGACTTAAAAGACGCCTACCTCCAAATCCCAATCCACGAGAAATCTCAGACGTTACTGAGTATTGCAACTCACACTGGCATTTTTACTTACCAGCGCCTTCCGTTCGGGCTGAGTTCTGCACCCACAATTTTTCAACGAGTAGTGGACAATCTATTACGGGACATTCCTGGTACAGCAGTCTACCTGGATGATGTTTTAGTCAACGGAAGCACTCATGAGGATCATATAAAAAACCTAGAACAGGTGCTAGGAAAGATACAGAATGCGGGGCGGGGCTTAAACTAAAAAAAAATAAAGTCAGACTTTTTGAGCCAGAAGTTTCGTACCTCGGTTGTGCCATTTCAGCTGATGGCATACGTCCTTCTAAAGACAAGGTCGAGGCTATAGCAGAATGCCCAATACCGAATGATAGAACACAACTCAAACCATTTTTAGGACTTTTAAATTTCCACGAAAGGTTAATTCCTCACCTTCACCCACTTATAAGTCAATTATATACCCTCACTGGTTCCAAACAACCGTGGAATTGGGCCGAAAAACACACCGCAACCTTCCAAAGAGCTAAAACCCTAATAGCGGAGAACGTCGTACTATTGGCTTATGACCCAAAGCTACCCGTAGTCCTAGAAACCGATGCCTCCCTCGATGGTTTTGGCGCCGTCCTTTCACATATGACAAAAACTGGTAAACGTCCCATTGCGTATGTATCCACAATGCAACGCCGCAGAAAAAAATTATTCGACCATTGAACGCGAAGGAAAAGCCATCTATGGGCTTGAAAAATTCATAAATTTTATTTATGGGAGACACCTAAAAAATATAACCGACCATCAACCGTTAGTAAAATTGTTCGGCCTCACAAGAGACTTAGACCAAGTAACTAGTACGCGTTTACTTAGATGGATCTACAAAGCCTCAGCTTATGACTAGGGCATGTCAAAACTCCGGAATTCGGGAAGGACTCCTATTCACCGGGAGTTCCAGGGGAACTCCGTTTAAAAAACACTCCCAAAAACCGCCCGGAGTTTTCCGTTTTTAAACTCCGGGGTTTTTTCCCGGGAGTTTAAAAATTAACATTAGCCCATTGGAAATGTTGGAATTGTGTTTTTTTTTTGTCCAAACTATTTTTTATAAAAAATAAAGTTGTAAATAAATGCAAAAGCAGCTGATTATGCAAATATCTCACATTTATAATGTTATTAATTTTGTTTTTTTTAAGTTTTGATTATGATACTTGATATCAATTAACTAAATAATTAACTTAATGTCTACATAGAATTCTAGTCGATAAATGTGTTTGGTGGTAATTTTTTTATTAGACGATTTGGACAACTTGTATTTATTAAATTATGGTAATTTTTATCAAATTTGTGTCTGCTAACGGTGTCACTAAATTTGTCGCAAATGCATTTTATGCATTATAAAACTAATTTTTTTTTCGATTTTTTTTTCTTGCTGTAAAATATAAGTATTATTTGATAAAATTAATCCATCTTTTCAACTTGTGATAATGTCACCAAATTGTCTCAAATGCGATTTATGCATTAAAAAGCCTATTTTCATTTTTTTTCGTGCGTTAAATATTGGTAGTTTTTTTAGTAAGAATATTCCATTTTTAATTCTTGTGACAATGTCACCAAATTGTCGCATATTGATTTTTTTTTTCTTGTGGTAAAATATAATTAATTTTTTTGGTAAAATTATTAATTTTTGCCAAAATTTATTAATAAATAAGGTTAAAAACAAAAAAAACTCGAAAAAGTTTTTTCAAAATTTAAATAATGGCATTTGCGACAATTCGGAAATGTTACTAGTTGCCTAAAACTAAAAAATTTTTACAAAAATTTTTCATATATGGCAGCCCGAACAAAAAAAATCGAAAATATTTATTCAATGTTAAATTAAACATTTGCGACATTCAGGTGACATTGACTCAGCAGGCTTCATATTAACAAATTTGCCAAAATTTATTAATAAATAAGGTTAAAACAAAAAAAAACTTGAAAAAGTTTTTTCAAAATTTAAATAATGGCATTTGCGACAATTCGGAAGTGTCATTAGTTGCCTAAAACTAAAATTTTCACAAAAATTACTCATATATGGCCGCCCGAACAAAAAAACTCTAAAATATTTATTCAATGTTAAATTTTAAACATTTGCGACATTCAGGTGACATTGACTCAGCAGGCTTCATATTAACAAAATTTGCCAAAATTTATTAATAAATAAGGTTAAAAACAAAAAAAACTCAAAAAATTCAAAATTTAAATAATGGCATTTGCGACAATTCGGAAATGTCACTAATTGCCTAAAACTAAAAATTTTCACAAAAATTACTCATATATGGCAGACCGAACAAAAAAATCAAAAATATTTATTCAATGTTAAATTTTAAACATGCGACATTCAGGTGACATTGACTCAGCAGGCTTCATATTAACAAAATTTGCCAAAATTTATTAATAAATAAGGTTAAATCAAAAATAACTCGAAAAGTTTTTTCAAAATTTAAATAATGGCATTTGCGACAATTCGGAAATGTCACTAGTTGCCTAAAACTAAAAAATTTTCACAAAAATTACTCATATATAGCAGCCCGAACAAAAAAACTCGAAAATATTTATTCAATGATTTGCGACATTCAGGTGACATTGACTCATCAGGCTTCATATTAACAAAGCAAAAAAAATCGAAAAAGTTAATATAAGTCAAATTATAGACATATGCGACAGATATGACATCCAGCAGGCTTAATAATGACGAAATCAAAATTTATTAATAAAGCCTAATTGAGAAACTTTATATAAAGATTACTAACACACGACCGTCCCAACCAAAAAAATAAAATAATATGATTTCAATATTAAATTATTTGCATTTAGGAGAGTTTATTGACACAATTTCAGCAGACTTGACATTTAAAAATTTATTAATAAATAGTGCAAACAAAATTTTTCCAGGGCTTAATATTGTCAAAGTTATATTTGATATTTAACAAAATCCAAAATACTAATTTTCTCCCACATTTATTTTCTTTACCTAAAAAACTATCGTTTCATCATAGTAAAAACATCTGGTGGCTAAATCCCCCTATTTAAATAAAAAACTCACTTTTGTAAAAAACTCCAAAAAACCCGCCCGGGCTGAGCTCCAGGAGTTCAAAACGGGAAAACTCCGGAGCATAGGGGTTCCCGCCCCACTCCTTCCATAAACTCCAACTGGAGTTTTAGCAAGCCCTACTTATGACTATGATGTCGCGTACGAACCGGGTAAAACAAACCTCGCTGATTGCCTTTCCCGGCCCTCGGTAGATAACCCCAAATTTAATTTCGATGATGATAATGAAGCATGCAACCAAGTACGTTTATTAACGCTAAAGAGTTTGAGCTGAACCGAAATATTCTACGCCTCGAAACAAAAAAAGACGTAGTCCTAAAAAAGGTTCTTTCCGCGTTGCGTAACAACAATTGGGAAGCCGCAGAACTTAAACCATTTGCGGTACAAAAGAACAAAATTGAGGAAGCTTATGGAATATTATACCTAAAGGACAGGATAATAGTTCCCAAACGACTTCAACCACATGTCCTAAAGTTTTTACATATAGGACACCCGGGGCTCGTGCCCATGAAAACTCTGGCTAGGACTTCAGAGTTTTGGCCCGAAATGGATGCAGATTTTGAAAAAATAACCAAGACTTGTCAACCATGTCAAACTAACCGCGTGCCCCGAACAACCAACTTACAAAGGGAATTTCAATACGGCCCCGTGAGAAAGGATCCATATAGACATCGCTGGGCCAGTAGACAAATTTCATTGGCTAGTAATAGTTGATAGCTATTCGCGGTGGGTTGAGGTTAAAATCCTAAAATCCATCACCTCCCAAACGATCTTCGCTCGCCTGGCACAAATTTATGCGCGGTGGGGGTTTCCAAGGATACTAGTTAGCGATAACGCACCAAATTTTACCTTTGAACTTTTTACCTCCAAACTACGGAGTATGAATATAAAAACGGTTACCTCTTCGCCATACCACCCCCGAACAAATGTTTTGGTTGAATGTGTAATTGGAACACTAAAAAGGCACTATACAGCCACCCGAAAAGGAGGTATGTCTCCACGCGAAGCATGATGTCCTGTGGGCATACCGCACATCGAAGCATTCGGCCGTGCAAAAAACCCCTGCGAAGCTTTTCCTGAAAAGAGACCTTACTAATCCACTTAGTTGGATGAAAGTGAAACCAGCCGATTTTATAGACAATCCAGCGCCGTCTGGTAAAGAGTTAGCCCAAGATTCGGTTTGGATAAAAAATGAAACAACAAAATGATGGCGAGAAGGGGAAATTGAGGAGAGAACAGATCTCTATTCTTATAGAGTGCGGGACAATGAAAAAACAACGCGTAAACACGCCGATCAGTTAAGACCAGCAGTCGGACTTGAAAGCCCACCTTCGTTACCGAACCCAAACGAAGTTGCCACTGAGGAGCGGCGCTACCCATCCCAGATACGTCATCCCCCGGATCGACTTTAGGTCGGATACTAAAAAAAAGGTGACAGTAATGTAGATATTTAAATTGATACTATTCAAATTGCCTCCTCAGTTACACCAATATCATTTATCTTCTATTTTTAGGTGTACTTCTATGCTAATTTCTATACTATATATATTGCCAAACATCCAATAATAAAGAGAATATAATTTGTTATATTTATTCTTACAGATATAATTATAACTTCAAGCTTAGGTTAGCAATTTATTAATTTTATTAATTTAAAATTGTCTGAGATTGTCTTCAAATACTGCAAATAAAGTTTTATAGACCTGTAATAGAAAATTCCTAAAAAAACTATTCTATATTAGGTTAGACAATGTTAGAAAAAAAGTTATGAATAAATAATATCTTCCCATGATGGCCTTATCTCATAAATATTTTCTGTTTTACGTCATTTCTTCCGCCTTAGGCTATTTAGATCATTTCATAATAGCCTTTTTTTACCAAACTCAAAAAAGAAAAAATTAAGAAATTTACCGTATAAAAATTACTCGTAACTTAAAATATTTTTTTAAAATTATGAGAAATAAAATTTCTAAGTATATCCTTTATACAATATATTTAGCACCTCAATCTAATTATGACACAATATATTAGCGGTTAATAAAAATATTTTTAGTGTTTGAATTTAACTGTTTTCATTACAATAATTTTTAATATTTTTTTGCTTTTGTTTCTTTTTTTCAACATTTTTTCATTTTCAATGTTTAGAGCTGATTTAATAGGTTCTTAAATTTAAAATGTTCTGGCAATTTTGAATCTTAGCTGATAATCTAAAAAATTCGTCCTGTGTAAATATTATATTCATATATAGCTATTATTTTGTTAATCAAAAATTTTTGTGCATAATTCTCCAAAAAAATTGTATTTTTTTATGTAAGGGCGCGTTCAGACTCATTTTAAATTTTTAAAAAATTTGAAAAATTTTAAAGTTTTAAATTTTTTAAATTTTTTTCCAACTTTTTAAATGCTAATAAAATGGCGACTTTTCGTTTAATGTCAAAAGGTAAAAATTTTTAAATTTTTCACAAAAATGAACTGAGCCTGAACACGTCCTAATAAAAAAAAATCACACCAGGGTAGAGCAATGCTCGCGCTGGGTCTTTTATCAATCTTGGTTGTGGACAAGTATATCAAGCCCAGGATTATATGATATTTAAATTATAATTGTCCACACTAAATTGCAATAATGATTTGCATTTAAGTCTCTTGATGGTAAAATTTTTTTCTTACAAATTTATTAAATTATATAATTAGTTTATAAAAATTTTATGTCCGACATATTATTTAGTGCACAAACTAATAAGGCTTTGTTTGCAAAATAATGCTAAACATTTAATATTTGAACTAGGAAGCCTATGACGCATTTTACTATGTGGACAAAATTGATAAAACGAATAAAACCTTCTATTACTTGTCTATTATTTTTGAAAATGGGGCCGTCTTTGAAAGTGAAATGCAACCATTGGTATTGGGTATATAAAACGCTGTTGGGTAATTATTAATACATATAATTTTACCTATATGTCAATTATTACTACTATGAAACATGTACAATCAAAAAATTCAGCGAAAATAACCATATAAATCTTAATTCCTGGCGTTTTTATGTAATATGGATACTTGTTGTCATCCTCAAAATAAAAATAAATAAGAGCAAATATAATATATGACTTATAACCTCCTAGCCTGGGAAAAATACCCTCACAAATTTAATTGATATTTTGCTTGGAAATGTTGTAAGAGTATCTCTCCTAATCATAAGTCAGAATAGAAAATATTTTTTGATTGGAAGTGATTTTACGGAGGTAGGGTAAAGAAGAAAAATAATGCGACTTACATTTAATCTTGGAAGCTGCTCAAAAAGTGTATTTTCTAGAGATTTAGAGGACCAGCTATCCCAAACGTGTTTATTTTAACAAAAGTTATTTAGAATTTATTCTATATTTGAGTTCAATATTACCGAAGGTGTTTTAAATTTCTAAGGCATAGTCCTTAGTATAAATATATTATTTTAACGGTCTGAGACCGCCTTGACCTTTATAAAATTATCTAACATAATTTTTATTAAATTTGCGCTAAAATAGCCCCCCTCGTTTTATATTTACAAATATGTGTTTGTTTGTAAACCAAAATTGGTAGAGGCAGTTATTACCTTAGAGGTCAACATATTTTTTAAATCTATGAGCTAATTTTATAGCTGCCATCTTAAGGTCAAATTTGTTAACCTTTTGTTCATCAAATTTTGTAAGCCAGTTATAAACATTAAAAATTTAAAAAAATGCTAAATAAAATTAAAAAAGAAACAAAAACAAAATAATAATATATGAATATTTTATTATTGTAAACAGTTTTACTGATAATTTCAAATAATATTTTTATTCAAAATAAAAATATTTTGTATCCTATTTAGGTTTGGGTGCCAAATATTCATAACCTAAATGCCAAAGTAAAAGCTTGATATACATAATTTGCTGATTTATTTAAAATTAAAATTATAAGTTATTTCAATACAGAAATAAATTTATTTTTAAATATTTTTTTCTGACATTAAGTCGCAAAATTAGTCCCCTTTGTCGAATATGTTTATGGTATATACTTAAGAAGATAGTCCAAGGGGATAAAAACACTAGATTAGACAATCATGCATGTATTTCGGTCCAGTGATAAACCTTTCATTTCAAACATTCACATTTGTTAAATCAATACTATTGTTAATTTTGGAAAGAAGAAACCACCAGAGCCAAAAAAAGCTATTTTAAAATTATAATTTTACCTTTAACCGATCTGGCAAAATACCAAACCAAATTTAAAATTTTAAAATGCATTTTATAGTTAAAAAGCCGCATTATAAAATTTATTACTTCCAATATTTAATAACCCACATTTTATATATTTAAAACGAATATGTTGACATTTTTTAAAATATTATGATGTAACAAATATAAAATATGTATGCTTAATTTGTAAACGTCTGCGGATATTATAATCAATATTAGAAATTGTATATAACAAAATTTATTCTACGCAAAAAAGAAATTTCAATTTATTTTTGTCTTTTTTGTTTATAGGGTTTTTTTTAATAATTAATGTTTATAGCTGTCTAACTAAGTTTGATTAAAAAAGGTAAACAGATTTGAAAATCCCTAAAGGCAAGGTTTAATCTCCTTAGCTAGCTCATAACAAAAAATGTACCTGTGTTATAAATTATATAATTTAAAAAGTAGAAAAAATCTGAAAAATGGGAATATCTATTTTAATATTACATTAAATAAATCTTGTTATTAAACTAAATGTATCGATTTTATTAATTAAATAGTGATTTAGGTCTAGTCGTACAAAAAAATATTTGATATGAAAAATTATTTTTGGTTATTACATGTCAACAAATTTCAATGGCACAACCCTGAATTTTATGAATACATAAAAGAATTTATTTACAGGCCTTATCTTATATATATATATATATATATATATATATATATATATATATATATATATATATATATATATATATATATATATATATATATATATATATATATATATATATATATATGTTGTTTCTTAGTTGATTCCAGCCTAAGCCTTACATTCGTTCATATAAAAAAAAAGTCTGACCAAATTCAAAGATCGCTACCCTAAAAAAATAATTTAAGAATCTTTTTTTATAACTTATATTTATCATATCATCTAATGAGACATAAAATTTGTTTATCAAGCTCTTACATCAAAATTTAGATAATACAATATATTTCGCGTCCAAACTTAAATACTACAGAATATATTATCGGGTTTTGAAATTTTATTTGAAGTTTGTTAACAGTTTAGCTATTGTAAATATGCAAAAAAAATTCAATTTATTTTTTTAAATCTTTTTTGTTTTTTTTTTTGCATTTTTTTTTTAATTTTTTAATGTTTATAGCTGACTAACTTAGTTTGATCAGAAAAAACGGTAAACGGATTTGAAAATCCCTAAGATGGCAGGTTTAGCTTATAACTATTAAAAATTTGTTGACCTGTGTTATTTAACAAAAAAACTATATAATTTAAATAAAAAATTTTTCTTATCATTATTATACAATACAAACATTTTATATTAATATGTAAAAATATCCTTAAAAAATAATTGAAAAAGGCTGCAAATTTTAGTTTGAATTTACATTGAGGCATTATAATGGTGAACAGAAAATTTTAACATGAAGAATTCAAACGGACCCTAATAAAATTTCTAATATTTAAACAAATTTTGTTATCAGACCAAATTTTGATTACTAATTTTGTTTATTATATATTTAAGAAAAAAGTCATAGAATTTTGGCCAATAATATATATTGTATCTAAAGATATTCAAAATATAAAAAGTGCTGGGGTCCATATGGACCCCACAATGCGAATCGCGGGATGTAATTAGGGCATGTCAAAACTCCGGAATTCGGGAAGGACTCCTATTCACCGGGAGTTCCAGGGGAACTCCGTTTAAAAAACACTCCCAAAAACCGCCCGGAGTTTTCCGTTTTTAAACTCCGGGGTTTTTTCCCGGGAGTTTAAAAATTAACATTAGCCCATTGGAAATGTTGGAATTGTGTATTTTTTTTGTCCAAACTATTTTTTATAAAAAATAAAGTTGTAAATAAATGCAAAAGCAGCTGATTATGCAAATATCTCACATTTATAATGTTATTAATTTTGTTTTTTTTTAAGTTTTGATTATGATACTTGATATCAATTAACTAAATAATTAACTTAATGTCTACATAGAATTCTAGTCGATAAATGTGTTTGGTGGTAATTTTTTTATTAGACGATTTGGACAACTTGTATTTATTAAATTATGGTAATTTTTATCAAATTTGTGTCTGCTAACGGTGTCACTAAATTTGTCGCAAATGCATTTTATGCATTATAAAACTAATTTTTTTTTTCGATTTTTTTTTCTTGCTGTAAAATATAAGTATTATTTGATAAAATTAATCCATTTTTTCAACTTGTGATAATGTCACCAAATTGTCTCAAATGCGATTTATGCATTAAAAAGCCTATTTTCATTTTTTTTCGTGCGTTAAATATTGGTAGTTTTTTTAGTAAAAATATTCCATTTTTAATTCTTGTGACAATGTCACCAAATTGTCGCAGATGCATTTATGTATTATAAAACCAATTTTATATCGATTTTTTTTTTCTTGTGGTAAAATATAATTAATTTTTTTGGTAAAATTATTAATTTTTGCCAAAATTTATTAATAAATAAGGTTAAAAACAAAAAAAAAACTCGAAAAAGTTTTTTCAAAATTTAAATAATGGCATTTGCGACAATTCGGAAATGTTACTAGTTGCCTAAAACTAAAAAATTTTTACAAAAATTTTTCATATATGGCAGCCCGAACAAAAAAAATCGAAAATATTTATTCAATGTTAAATTAAACATTTGCGACATTCAGGTGACATTGACTCAGCAGGCTTCATATTAACAAATTTGCCAAAATTTATTAATAAATAAGGTTAAAACAAAAAAAAACTTGAAAAAGTTTTTTCAAAATTTAAATAATGGCATTTGCGACAATTCGGAAGTGTCATTAGTTGCCTAAAACTAAAATTTTCACAAAAATTACTCATATATGGCCGCCCGAACAAAAAAACTCGAAAATATTTATTCAATGTTAAATTTTAAACATTTGCGACATTCAGGTGACATTGACTCAGCAGGCTTCATATTAACAAAATTTGCCAAAATTTATTAATAAATAAGGTTAAAAACAAAAAAAAACTCAAAAAATTCAAAATTTAAATAATGGCATTTGCGACAATTCGGAAATGTCACTAATTGCCTAAAACTAAAAATTTTCACAAAAATTACTCATATATGGCAGACCGAACAAAAAAATCAAAAATATTTATTCAATGTTAAATTTTAAACATGCGACATTCAGGTGACATTGACTCAGCAGGCTTCATATTAACAAAATTTGCCAAAATTTATTAATAAATAAGGTTAAATCAAAAATAACTCGAAAAAGTTTTTTCAAAATTTAAATAATGGCATTTGCGACAATTCGGAAATGTCACTAGTTGCCTAAAACTAAAAAATTTTCACAAAAATTACTCATATATAGCAGCCCGAACAAAAAAACTCGAAAATATTTATTCAATGATTTGCGACATTCAGGTGACATTGACTCATCAGGCTTCATATTAACAAAGCAAAAAAAATCGAAAAAGTTAATATAAGTCAAATTATAGACATATGCGACAGATATGACATCCAGCAGGCCTAATAATGACGAAATCAAAATTTATTAATAAAGCCTAATTGAGAAACTTTATATAAAGATTACTAACACACGACCGTCCCAACCAAAAAAATAAAATAATATGATTTCAATATTAAATTATTTGCATTTAGGAGAGTTTATTGACACAATTTCAGCAGACTTGACATTTAAAAATTTATTAATAAATAGTGCAAACAAAATTTTTCCAGGGCTTAATATTGTCAAAGTTATATTTGATATTTAACAAAATCCAAAATACTAATTTTCTCCCACATTTATTTTCTTTACCTAAAATTCTATCGTTTCATCATAGTAAAAACATCTGGTGGCTAAATCCCCCTATTTAAATAAAAAACTCACTTTTGTAAAAAACTCCAAAAAACCCGCCCGGGCTGAGCTCCAGGAGTTCAAAACGGAAAAACTCCGGAGCATAGGGGTTTCCGCCCCACTCCTTCCATAAACTCCAACTGGAGTTTTAGCAAGCCCTAGATGTAATATAGAAAAATAAAAAATTTTAATTTTTTAATTTTTTTTTACTTTGCGACTGCGTTAAAAAAGTGAAATATACATTTATGATAACTCATATCTATAATTAAAGAACACTTTTTTTTCTATTAAATAATAAAAAAGTTCATAGCTTTAAAATTTAAAATTAGGGTGTATGGACTCCGCAGTAGCATTTGCGTTACGAATTTCTCACCACAGCCTTCGGTTAAATAAAGATAGGTTTTTACATTAAAAAACCTTTTTTAACATGTTTTTTCATTGGCGTCGAGACGGTAATGTAATATCAGTTAAATCTGATTATTATTCAAAAAAATACGAATTAAGCGATTCAATAATAAACTATACTTATATACAATTTAACATATTTTCTTATTTAGTAAAGAAGACGTAACATTTTATCTTAAAATAGTATGATATCAACATATATCTATCAAAACAAAAACTTTACTATTTTAATTATTCTTAATTCAATTTATTTATAACAGTTATTAAGGTGATTGGAATATGATTTAAATAAAACAATTGAGCATCTACAAACAAATACATGCAAATTTGAATGACATTAATTAAAAAACAGAAATTTAGAAATTTTGCCTACTCTTTTGTGTTCAGGTTATTTGATTGCTTCATATGGCTCCAAAAATTGATTTAAAAGATTTAATTGCATAAATTTTTATCCTATCGATTTTTGAACTATGGTATAAAATAAAACAAGTTATAACACATATCGAAAATGGCTGAGATGCCCACAAAAACATTAATAGCCAGTAATTATACTAAAAAAGCTTTTCTGATTGGCAAAATTTAAGTGTATTAAGGCGTCTCTTTAAACAAATACGAAAGTTTGGGTTATATTACGAGAAATTTTATAAAAAAAAATTTTAACTGGCTTTAAATTACTTAATTTTGCTAATCAAATTTCATTGAATTAAGAGCCTTCTATTAATGATCATTTATTTAAAATCTTTCTTTTAAATCATTAAACAAACATTTTTCCACCTCAAATCGACAAACTTTTTCCCTTAAAGTCTCAGATTTGGCTGGAAATTGGTACACTGATAGGGTCCTCGTGTGCAACTAAATATTTTTTGACCGAAAGTAATATTTGACCGAAATATGAGCAAAAATATTTTTAATTAAAAAAAATTTGAGGCAACATTTTTCATCTTACGTATTGTAGCTAGAGTTATAATCTTTTTTTATTTTGAAAATCGTAATTTGAGCTTCCTTGGACGCTCTTTAATTTTGACAAAAAATATGGCCATAATAATGAGATACATGGACAGGCATAAATTATAATAAAATTTAAGACTCTTTTTTTTGCCCCAATTACATATTTATGCCTTTGCGCTGCCACGAGTATATACTAGTTTAATATAAAATTTAGAATACGTGTGCTAAATTATAGTTTTCAAAAAGTACAACATAAGGGCAATTATGTTACACCTTTGATTTATTTAATTAATACCATTATTAAAAAATCCGAAACTAAAGAGCTATTCTGCAATTAGGATATCGTACATACGATTTTTCTTCTATTTATCATGAATCTAAATATTTTTAATTACCTTTTCGTCGTTACCTATAAACTTTTTAATAATGTATTACAATAAATCATAAATTAATATGTAACAATCTTTATTGGGTTCAGATCCCACTTTTGACACCAATATTACAAACACAAGAGGGAATGTATCTACCCTCAAAATAAGTAAACTTACCTCACGGCTTAAAAATATGAAAATATTCAACATTTAAAATGTGCTCTGTTCCAAACCTAATAAATAGAACGCTTTGGGCATACTAGCTAATGTCTTAACTTGCGGGCCCTAAGGCCTGTAACCGTTTCCATATACATTAAATTTCTTTTATAAATATATGAACTTATACCTAATGGTAGTTGCGCATTTACAATTAGGATTCTTCCAGTGGGAACGGTTATCAAGCATAATAGTAAGTGTTTGAACATTTTTTTGTTTAAGTCGTTTAAATGATCCGGTATAGAATATAAATGGAATAAGTTGGATTAGGTCAAAGATGATAAGTATTATCTTTTAATTATATGATATATACAAAAAAAGTAAAATGAATAAACTTAATTTCATCTAATTTATTAATTTAGTTTTTTAACAAACTAAGCTCCTTTTAAACGGCCTCAAGAGGATGCTTTAATGTTTAAAATGTTAAAAACCAATATTAAATAGTTACGTTGTCTCCGTAACTTGGCAGTGGGACACAAATCTAGAACTTACCTATATACTTACTGAATAACACATTATTATATCAACCTAATTTCTGGCAAGAAGCATAATTATTAAATGTATATTTTTTTGCATATCATAAAATATTGTAAGACAAACAGCCAAATTTTATATTAAAAAAAGACATTTACTAGGAACGATTTGAAATAATTAATAGGTAACATATTTAAAAATCTGATGAAACGACAAACGAATAACAAAACTCAATCGATGATATATTTTGTCCGCATATTTTTTAAAATCAGGGATATCATTGTATATCTTTGTAAAATTGTTAAGACAGAATGTTTCATTCTTAAGGGCAATAATATGAAAACTAGCTTTTTTTGTGCATTGAAGTGTAAGCTTCGGAATTCACTTAGTTTTAAATCAAGATTTGTTAGGGTTGCAAATAAATACAATAAACGGCAACTATAATTAATTTACGATTCGGTAGGTTTATGTTATATATAGATTGGCCAGTGTTTAACAAAAATTCAGCCCCACTGAGCTCCTCAATTCATGAATGGTGGGAAAGAAAGAACTGAATAAGGTTAAATTCACTTTTGGGTATAAAATAAATGCGAAAAAAATGAGTACCTCTCTTTTAATTAATAATTAATAGCTCAAATTTTTTATTTATTGTTAAAACGATTGAAAGTGCCTAACCTTTAAATAATTTGAGTTTAAGCATTTGCACAATATGCATAATTTAATTTATTAACCATTAATTTTGGCTAAGCTGCTTAAATTAGGAAACCTTATATAAGCATTTGTAAATAAGCGCCATGGAACTTATGCAAATTTATAGCTTTTTAATTAATTTTATTATGTTGCTCAAGTTTGATGAATCTCTAAGTCTGTAAAACTAAATTCTTATCCATAAAAAATGTTAAACATTTTAACTTAGAGGAGGCCGATTCGGGCTATTTTGACAAATCAGCCTTTCGGGCCCTATTTTTCATCTTAGTTTGCAATATCTATCTAAAAACATATTATATTATGATAGAAAATATTTGTAGTTTGACAAGTTTATATTAAGATTTTTTTCCAACTTAGTCTGTTTAAAGGCCCTACATTACCATCTAAAATATTTTGTCTCTATTAACATTAAAAAATTTTAGTATCAAACAGGTAAAATTTTTAATTTCCCAATTATTAAATAAAAACTGAATTACAGGTATAGAAATTTTTATACCAATTTAATAATACATAAACCAAATTAAATTATTTAGAAATAATGATCTTTTTGCTTTTTTAATGTTCTTAATTATTAGTTTGTACTAAGAGAGGGAGTATAAGTAAGTTAAATTAGTGTTTATATCAAGGGTTGACAAACGTCAATATCAGAAAAAAAAAGATTATAATATAATATAAATGAATACACAACTCCTTGTTCGCTTTATCTCCTATATTTTCCGTTTTTCTTAATTCCTTCTGCCTTCAGCTATTAGATTCTTCCATAATAAAAAAATAGACTCTTTTGACTAAATTGACAGTTGCGATATCAAGAATACCTTAAAAAAATTCAAGAATTTCTATTTTTATATAAAAATCCCTTGTAACTTATATGTTCATCTCAAATATCGAGAAATAAAATTTCTGCGTTATGTAACAAAATAAGTTTCTCTTGTTTAGCAAAAGATTTAAAATTTGAAAATTCGTTTAAGCGCTGGCCAAACCACGGTTATTTTAAATACAAAAAATGTACTTATTGAATCACTTTTTAATTTAAAAAAGATTTTCAATTTATGTAAATGCATTTTTAAATTGATTTATTTAAATTTAAAAAATCTTGCCAAAAAGTTTTAAAATATGTAAATAGGTGTGGCCAAAAATATAAACAAAATAAAAGGCCAAAAGACTTGTAAATTTTTTTTTAAATTCTAAAGTTACAAAGAATATTTTTAAGTTTACAATGATAAAGGGGACATTATTTTATTCTCCTCTTATGCAAGTTTTTTTTCCGGACTGACAGATTTATCGACATTAATTATATTATCTCAAGCTAAATTTGTATTATAAATGTAACAAATAAATGTAATCAAAAATGAATAAAATAGCTAGGTATAGTGTTCCATTGCTTCAGATAGGGTATAATGTTTTGATTGAGGTATAGAGGGCGCAGTAGCTGGGGAACGGCAAAACGGGATTTTTGACAGCTAAAGCTGCTAAATTTAGGATGGTTAATCCGCCTGAAGTCACCGCTCCAGCGTATACACCTGCACCTAAATATTTAAATACATACATAATTATAAAAAATTGATTTCTGTGTATATATACATGATGCAAGGTGTTTTTAAAGACGACCCTGCCTCTAGCGTTGCCGCGTATTTGTTCGTAGAGGTATTATCACCATATTGGTGATATAAATGGCAACACCTCTTATTCCCCCTCTTTACTCATTTGCCCAAACCGTGGGCCCCCTATCTCCTCCATAGATCTTTGGCTCAATCCAGTCCTTGCAGCAATCAAGCTCAACTTTACATCCAACTTCTCACGTCCAAAGAACCGGGGCTAACAACAACAAAGACGACCCTACATTAAACGATTAGTTAATGATTAAAAGTTTAAACTAAACAATGTAAACTACCTAAATATATTAAAATAACGTTTTTTTTTCAACAGATTTGTTTATATTTTTACAAATTTACATAAAACTTTGTTACATTATAATGGTTAAAATATAGATAAAGGTAAAAACTAAGCTTTTATTTTTGATTTTTCTTAATGTGTTTACCCATTAAATTACAAAGTTATAAAAAAATATAATTTTGCTCTAATTTTTTACATAATGCGACCGATTGCCCAATGCTTAGAAAAACATGTTGCAGGGTATTAGGAGTCTTATTTTCTAATTAGATAATTTTTCGCATATTTTAAATTGGGGTAAAATATATAATAATAAAATAAATACATTGTATCATGCTTTATAAATTTTTACTAGTAGTTTGAGATAAATTTAACAATTTATGTGACAGAAATAACAATTTGATTGATTCTTGTAAGTATAAGTTTAGTAAAAAAATATAAATGGTTATTTAGCAAATTTATTTTTGCACACTACGGAATAGATTAAACACTTCTAGTTTTTAAGCATTATCAAATCGCTTAATGTGAGCAATAAACTATTAATATTGAACTACTCAGGGCCCTAAAACAAACATACACTTATATCGGGGCTGGGAAAAAAAATAAACGGGCTTTTTTTCAACAAGTTTATGAGTTTTTTTTTCCGCAAATAAAAAGCCCCTTTTCTTGCTTAAAGGGGCATGTTTAAGAAGAGCCCTTTTACTTAAAAAAACTCCTAGGAGTTGTAAGAAAAAATAACCCACCCATAATTATTATAAAAAAAAAATAAAAATTTGTAAAATTATCATAAAGAAAACAAAAAATGCTTTTTGCGCTCTTTAAGAGCCACTTTTTTGGGGGTTCTTTCTTTCTTTCTTTCTTTCTTTCTTTCTTTCTTTCTTTCTTTCTTTCTTTCTTTCTTTCTTTCTTTCTTTCTTTCTTTCTTTCTTTCTTTCTTTCTTTCTTTCTTTCTTTCTTTCTTTCTTTCTTTCTTTCTTTCTTTCTTTCTTTCTTTCTTTCTTTCTTTCTTTCTTTCTTTCTTTCTTTCTTTCTTTCTTTCTTTCTTTCTTTCTTTCTTTCTTTCTTTCTTTCTTTCTTTCTTTCTTTCTTTCTTTCTTTCTTTCTTTCTTTCTTTCTTTCTTTCTTTCTTTCTTTCTTTCTTTCTTTCTTTCTTTCTTTCTTTCTTTCTTTCTTTCTTTCTTTCTTTCTTTCTTTCTTTCTTTCTTTCTTTCTTTCTTTCTTTCTTTCTTTCTTTCTTTCTTTCTTTCTTTCTTTCTTTCTTTCTTTCTTTCTTTCTTTCTTTCTTTCTTTCTTTCTTTCTTTCTTTCTTTCTTTCTTTCTTTCTTTCTTTCTTTCTTTCTTTCTTTCTTCTTTCTTTCTTTCTTTCTTTCTTTCTTTCTTTCTTTCTTTAAGTTTGGGGGAAAAAAGAAGCCAAAGTTTTTTGGCTCATTGTTCTTCCAGCACTGAAATATATTTCTTAAGGACTACCTCTACAAATGGATTGATTTACTTGAAATTTATAGGATGGTATTTAAAAGTTATGATAATATATATTTAAAAGAAAGATTATATAAAATCCTAAAGTTAGGTAGCATTTTAGCATTTTAGAACTGCTCAATCTGATGTGGCCAAATATTTATTTCTAGCTATTTATCTATGCCCATATGTGCGGTTAGTTTGTCCATATCTATATACAATGCGAACAAATCATTTATTACCTAAAGCTACGAGTTCGTTAAAGGTTGTCGTATAGGAAACTGTTGGGAGTCTGGAAACCATAATACCAAACGTCTTAATAGCACCTGGTCTACCAGCCTTGGTGTACATTTGCTTCCCCAGTGCAAACACTCGATCAAGTCGTGCGCTACCACCTATCAATATTCGACATTTAGTTATTCACAGGTCAACAAATATCAATGTCAGAAACGAGATTGTTATGAGAACACAAAAGAATGCAACACCGTGATGGCCTAAATCTCATAACTTTTCGTTTTTCTTAGTTTCTTCCGTCTTTGGCTTCTTAGATCCGTCTATAACAAAAAATGGCCTTTTTTGACCAAATTGAGAGATCTAAATATACCCTAAGAAGAAAAAATATATAAATCTACATTGCATATAAAAATTCCTTGTAACTTATAATTTTAATTACAAATAATGGAAAAAAAATTTTATTGATATATCAAGCTCTTACATCGGCATTTAGATAATACAAAATATTTCGCGTTTAAACTTAAATACAACACGATATATTATCGGTTTTTAATGAAAATGTTATATGAAGTTTGAATTTAACAGTTTACATTGTGTGAGTATGCAAAAATAAAATTTCAATTTATTTTTGTTTCTGAATCTTTTATGTTTTTTTGACATTTTTTTCTAAAATTTTCAATGTTTATACCTGACTAATTAAATTTGATTAGGAAAAAAACGAATTTAATATTTCCTAAGATGACAGGTTTAATCTCTGTATTTAACTCATAACTCTCAAAAAAATTGTTGACCTGTGTTATATATCATACTGATTCCTTAATCTGTATATTCTTTTGTAGTTAATAATTTATTGAAATTTTCAAATGACATATTTTTAAAAATAATAATATTTGATCGATTCATGACTATACGAATATGTAATTAAAATTTTAGAGAATGCCTCGAAATTTTAGTTATCCAATGTCAAATTAAGATATTCCTCTTTTTAATTTTTGGGCCTTCTATGAGTAAAACAAAAGTTTAAATATATATTTAGATTAAGGAAACATTCATTAATAACTTGTGTTTGAGTTTTTTTTAAATATAATTTTTTTTCCTAAATTTTTGAAAAATTATTCGTTTTCTTTATAAAATACGTTTTTTGTTAAATTACTTGAAAATAATTGCTAATTATTTTGAGTAAAAAATCTTTTTAGATAAGATTTTTATAAGGGATTAAAACTTGCAATAATTATTTTGGAAAATAAATAGTTAAAATTATTCGGTGAATTTTTCCCTCAACTTTGGACGCAATATAAAAAAATTGGAGGCATTTGGGAAAAAAACTAAACCCAGGATTTTTAACGCAAGATAGTTCTCTACAAAAATCTGTAAAATCGTTTATGTTTTTATGTCCAGCGTAATCAATGAATAAAAGTCAAATGTGACGATTTATCTATCCCAAAAAAATGTTATTTTTAAGTAAATTTTAAAAATACAACTATTTACTTCGGTCAAATTATATAAAAAATTCAGCAACTTAACTTGCCAAAATAAATAAATTGATATTTATATGATTTTGTAGAATAATAGGGTAGTTGATCCTTTAGTTTTTTTCCGCCTACGCATCATTTTGTCTTTTTAGACATTTAAATATATGACAGACTAACATTTAAATATGGAAAACAAAAAGAAATTTGATAAAGTAGATACTACAGTATCAACCCTACATTTAAATTTCCATCTCATATTGCCTAAATTAAATTTGGGGATGTTCAATCTATAGAAAAATATAAAATTTATATCAAAGGTAAATTTCAAATATATAAAATATAAATTATTATATATTCAAATTCGATGAGATTATTTCAAATTTAATTAGAGAGCGCGCGTGTTCAATAAAATGATATCAAATTTAAAACTTAAATTTATAAGAAAACTAAGATCACATTAAATAAATATACACACCTGTGCAAGTCATACTGTTCACGGCCTGATTCCATTGAGTCAAATTAAGGGGCCATGTTAGGCGGTAGAGCAAAACTGGTGCATCGGCATACGCTATTAGCCCGAATCTACTATTTATTGGTTGTTTAAGAACGTAGTTACCTAAATACTATTGAAATAGTAAAATATATTCTGTTAATTACAAATCATTTATTTAAAAATAATTGTTTTAAAACTTCCCCACATAGCGCGCCATATCGGTTTAGGACTTTGACTTTTTAATCCCGAACCAGACATCATTCTAGGGCCCTTTTGGGGGGGGGGGGCATTGACCCCCCAGAAGTTTTTGATTGCCCCCCCCCCCAAATTGCATTTCCCCCCCAAAAATACATAGTAATATATTTGCCCCCCCCCCAAATACATAGTAGTTTTATTTTGCCCCCCCCCAAATTAAATTTGCCCCCCCCCCCCCCAAATACGTATAAATTTTATTTTTTCTTTCCACATAATATAATTATATTTGCTCCGCCAAAAATATCTAAAAAATATTATTTTAAAAATATTTACTTTTTTTAAAGTGTTTTCATTCATCATCCGCTAGAGAAATCAAACTAACACAGAAATTATTTCTGTTGTTATTAGATATATAGAAAAATTTGATTTTACAGAAAGCTTTATATTTGTGAAAGCAATTCATAAATCTGATGCCTAAGAAATTTTCTCACTTGTCAACAATCTTTTGTGAGAATATAATTATAACTGTCAGCGTCCAAACGCAATATTCCGCCGGCGGAATATTGTCTGGACTTGACCTCAGCGTCCAAAGCTCATATTCCGCCGGCGGAATATAAATTGGCGTATAGTCAACGACCAAAACGCATTTTCGCCGGCGGAATATTGTCTGGACTTGAGCTCAACGCCCAAAGCCTATATTCCGCCGGAAATTTTTTTGCAAAATTTAAGGGACAAACACAGAACTTTATGTGATTAATTTTGAAATATTGATTATTAGATGTTTTTGATTTTTTATGCTTAGAATATGAAATGTTTAATGAATAGAGGTCATGTTGAATTTAAAATTAGGGTCAAGGGCTAGAATAGTGCTAAAAACTTAAAGATTTAAAGATTCATATTTGGACCGGTGTATTTAGAAGCGCTTTAACTGCACATTTGAAAGCGCTTAGATTTTTTAGATACCCTCAGAAGTGCGATAAAAACCGCGCAATAATTAAGCGAAAAACTCTATATAACAGGTATTTCTGTAATTTACCTGTGACTTTAAATGCACCAAGATTCTTAACTCGCAATAAAGATTCATATGTAAGCAGGATAAAACATACTAAGGTGCCTTAAAACGCGTAGGTGATTATGAGAGCACGCAAAAGACTCCTAAAATAGTGCAAAAAAATGAATTAGGACTGCGCACAGGTGTCGAACTTTTAGGAGCATCAAAATAATAAAAAATTTACAACTTGATTTATACAAGCCTTAATTAACCCTTTGTTAATATTAGGGCATTCCCTGCCTAGCTGGCCCTTAAAAATGTGATATAGGAATTAATGGAAGGTTTATATTTTTAGGCCGCAAATCCGCTTATATTGTGATGATTTAGTGCTTTTACCGAACTGGTAGCCTTTAAATTTAAAAAAAACAAATTTTGGTTCTAAATGCGCGCCTTTATAAATACTCAGCGTCAATTTAATAGCGTGCGTTTGAAAATTTTAATGTATTTTAATTTTGCACGTTAGAGGTTTCTCTCAAGTTTAAGATACCTCAATTCTTTACAAAATAATTGGGGCAATCTTAAATTCAGGATCCGTGCTTTTGAGCCTTCATTGGTTTCCTTTTAATAACCAAAAGTTTTTAGTTATGTGAGTACGCGTCTTTTCAAATATTGGCTGGGAATTCAAAAAGATTGTCAAAATATACATATTAGATAAACTTTGAACTTGAAATAATATTGAGCCTATAATAATCCAACCGTATTTCTTTATTCCTTTAAAATGTTTTAATTCTTAATTAGTACAAAATAGGAATATTGAAATTAAAAAATTTTAAGGAAGATCTAAAGCCGGTTCGTTAACTGGACTAAAATCGGAGATATTTAACTTATAAACCTTCCAGTAAATATCGCATTTTAAAAGGCCAGCTAGGCAGGGAATGCCCTAATATTAACAAAGGGTTAAATAAGGCTTATATAAATCTTAAAAGTTGTAAATTTTTTATTATTTTGGTGCTCCTAAAAGTTCGACACCTGTGCGCAGTTCTAATTCATTTTTTTGCACTATTTTAGGAGTCTTTTGCGTGCCCTCAATATCACCTACGCGTTTTAAGGCAACTTAGTATGTTTTTTAAATACCTGTTTACATATGAATCTTTATTGCGAGTTAGTATTGGTTCATTTAAAGTCACAGGTACATTACAGAAATACCTCGGCGTTTTTTAGAGTCTTTCGCTTAATTTTAAAAACATAAAAATTGCGCGGTTTTTATAACATTAACGCACTTCTGAGGGTATCTAAAAAATCTAAGCACTTTCAAATGTGCAGTTAAAGCGCTTCTAAATACACCGGTCCAAATATGGATTTTTAAAATAAGTTTTTAGCACCATTCTAGCCTTAACCCTAATTTTAAATTCAACAAGACCTCTATTCATTAAACATTTCATATTATAAGCATAAATATTTCAAAATTAATCACATAAAGTTCACTGTTTGTCCCTTAAATTTTGCAAAAAAATTTCCGGCGGAATATAAGCTTTGGACGTTGAGCTCAAGTCCAGACAATATTCCGCCGGCGAAAATGCGTTTTGGTCGTTGACTATACGCCAATTTATATTCCGCCGGCGGAATATAAGCTTTGGACGTTGAGGTCAAGTCCAGACAATATTCCGCCGGCGGAATATTGCGTTTGGACGCTGACATAACCAAAGAACCTGATCGTACAATGCTACGATGGGGCGAACATAATGCCGGGACAGGCCCGATTCTAGCTTTTCCACTTTAGGGGGGGCAAAAAAAAACTCGTGGAGGGGGGGGCAGAAAAATTTTTTTTGCCGCCTTCGGCGGCAAAATTAGCCGTGACCTTCGGTCACGGCAAAATATACATGTACAACAATTAAATACATGTTCACAATTTTTATTTTTAACAAATTAATAGTAATTTATTATATTCAAAAAAAATGATTGCGTTTATAAATTGGATATGTGAATTAAAGTTAATTGTTTTCACTAATATCAATTGCTTAAAAAGATAATATCAGATTTGGAAAGTAAGTAAAATTTTATCATTTGGTATCAATGCGCATGAAAATTAAAAATATGATATATATGAATGATAAAAATGAATTATATAAAACTTTGGATTTTAGAAATTGAATAGTAAAATAAGATTGATTATAATGAAAACATGAATAAGTATGCTAATTTGGAAGAATATATAAAAAAACACTGGTTAAATCCAACTAGTAATTAATATTAGGGTAATAAATTAAATAAAACATGAAACGTTAAATGAGTATTAAAAAATTTGCAACCATGTTTTAAAATAGTAAGCAATAATTAGCTGAATATGAGCATTGTATTGTATTTATCAAACAGTTTTATGCTAGAGGTTGTTTTGATTAAATTATAAAACTTATCAAAATTCAACTCCCCAGTTAATGATTTTTCGTGTCCTAAAAAACCAAATCACCTCTACGCAGGTCACTACTTGCCAGCCTACAAGAGGTTATTATCCTTCTTGAAGAATAAAATGTGACTTCACAACTCGACGTTGAAGAGCCAAATAACAAACTTATAGAGAAAATGTTAAATAGATAAGAAAACGCTTTTTTGTAAACATAAAAATTTAACAAAATCATTAGTAACACATTCTTTGTAATTATTAAGTTTTCTTATTTAAAAATTTTTGGCTACGCCAATTTCTTTAGTTAATAAATTTCTATCAATTACTTATTTTTAAAAAAGGCTCTAATTTTTTTATATAAAAAAAAGGATAATCAAATTTATTAAGAGATTCTAAAGATTCTAAATAAATATTATTGTTTATCAAAAGAATCAATAAATAAATCAATAATATAAAATAAAAACCTTTTGAATCATTATTAATATTTCAATTATTCTCAAACTTATGAGTAGAAAATAAATAAAAATCAAAAAATTTTTAGGTTTAGTTTTCCTTTTATCCATAGATAAATTATTGTCATTTAAAAAAGTATTATATATATCAAAACATTTTTTGAATAGATCTTCAAATGTTTTGTACTTCTTAATTGTTTAATTTCTAACAAACAATGATGTATTAAATCAAAAGTTTTAAAAACGTAAATCGTTTTGCATTAAAATTGATCATATTATTTTTAATAAATAAAATAATTTTTAAAATAATAAATACAAAAAAATTAATTGATGATTATAAATATGGTCAAAAAATCCCGACGCTTCGGCCCTGTGACCTGAAGATATAAAAAATTCTTATTTTTATTTTTCAAAAGATTATTTAATATTTTTATGTAATTTAAAAAAAACTATGGCGTTGTAGTGCACACCACCGATGGGGCAACAGCCGGGGTATATTCCCGCATTCACTTATTTCCTTGATTGCATCATGTTGAAAAAATTTATGAAAGGAAAATATCAAAAAAATCTTTCCCCTAGATGCAATCTTTGGTTAAAGCAGTGAATATACGGGATATGGTGTCCAGCTATTTTGCTTGGAAATACTTGAACACCACCATATTCCCCGGGCATTACGTTCGCCCTATCGTAGCATTGTGCGATCAGGTTCTTTGGTTCTAGATTATATTCTAACAAAAAATTGTTGACAAGTGAGAAAATTAGGCATTTATGAATTGTTTTCACAAATATAAAGCCTTTTGTAAAATCAAATTTTTCTTCATATCTAATAATATCATAAATATTTTCTGTGTTAGTTTGACCTCTCTAGCGGATGAGAAGTGTTGATGAATGAAATCACTTTTTAAAAAAGTAAATATTTTTAAGATATTATTTTTTTAATATTTTGGAGCAAATTTAAATGTGTGATGTGGAAGAAAAAATAAAATTTATACGTATTGGGGGGGGGGGGGGGGCAAAAATAAAATTACTATGTATTTGGGGGGGGGGGGCAAATTCAATTGGGGGGGGGGATAAAATTACGTGTTTGGGGGGGGGCAATTTATTTGGGGGGGGGGGGGGGGGCAATTAAAAACTTTGGGGGGGGGGGGGGGGGTGGGTCTAGAATCGTGTCTGTGCCCGGAGAAGGTGATGTTCAAGTATTTCTAAGCAAAATAGCTGGACACCATGTCCCGTATATTCACTGCTTTAACCACCGATTGCATCTTGTTGTAAAAGATTGTCATGAAATTTTAGGTGAAGGGAAAGATTTTTATGGTATTTTTTCTTCCCTTCATAAATTATTCAACATGATGCAATCGTAGTTAGTTAATGCGGGACCATACCCCGGCTGTTGCCCCAGCGGTAGTGAGGTCACTACCTAGCCATTGTTTTTTTTTAAAGATTACATAAAAATATTAAATACTCTTTCGTAAATTAAAAATAAAAAAATTTTAGTATCTTCAGGTCGCGGGGCCGAAGCGCCGGGTTTTTATGAAGATATTTATAATCATCAATTTATTTTTTTGTATTTATCATTTAAAAAATTATTTAATTTATAAAAAGTAATTATAGATCAATTTCAATGCAAAACAATTTAAGTTTTTAAAACTTTTGATTTAATACACCATTGTTTGTTAGAAATTAAATTAAGAAATACAAATACATTTAAAGATTTATTCAAAATTAATATGTATAATACTTTTTTAAATGACTATAATTTATCTATAAATAAAATATTAAACCTAAAGATCTGATTTTTATTTATTTTCTACTTATAAGTTTGAGAATATTTTAAATATTAATGATGAATTAAAAATATTTATTTTAATAATATTGATTAATTTATTAATTCTTTCAATAAAAAATTTTTTACCGATAATATTTATTTAGAATCTTTAGATTCCCTTTATAAATTTGATTATCCTCTTTTTAGATAAAAATAAATTACAGCCTCTTTTAATAATAAGTAATATTGATAAAAATTTATTAACTAAAGAAATTGGCGTAGCCAAAAATTTTTAAATAAGAAAACTTAATAATTACAAAGAATAGGTTACTAATGATTTTGTTAAATTTTTATAAAAATTACAAAAATGCGTTTTTTAATTTATTTATTATTTTTTCTATAAGTTGTTATTTGGCTCTTTAACGTCGAGTGTTGTGAGGCCACATTTTAATTTTTAAGAAGGATAATAACTTCTAGCAGGCTGGCAAACGTGACCGTAAAGGTGATTTGGTTCAAGGACACGAAAAATCATTAACTGGGGCGTTGAATTTCGATGAATTTTATAATTTAATCAAAACAACCTCTAGCATAAAATTGTTAGATTAATACAATACACTGCTCATAATCAGCTAATTATTTACTATTTTAAAACATGGTTGCAAATTTTTTTGCAATTAACGTTTATGTTCATGTTTTAATTAATATTTTACCCTAATATTAATTATTAGTTATATATAACCAGTGTTTTTTTCATAAATATTCTTCCAAATTAGCATACTTATATAATTTGTTTTCATGATAATCAATCTTAATTTACTATTCATTTTTTAAAATCCAAAGTTTTAATTTATTTATTTTTATCATTTATATATATCATTTTTTTGATTTTCATGCGCATTGATACCAAATAATAAAATTATATTGACAATTAATTTCCAAATCTCATATCTTTTTAAGCAATTGATATTAGTGAAAACAATTAATTTTAATTCACATATCCAAATTATAAACGCGATCATTTTTTTTATTATATAAATATAAAAAACTATTAATTTAATAAAAATTTTGAACATGGATTCATTGTACATATATATTTTTTGCTATGACTGAAGGTCAGGGCTAATATTGCAGCCGAAGGCGACAAAATAATTTTGAGCCCCCCCCCCCCTACGAATTTTTTTGCCCCCCCCCCCAATGAAAAAGCTAGAATCGGGCCTGAGAGCAAACAGAATAAAATCGCCATTAGTTGACCTAATACTAATGAAAAAGCAGGATCGAGGGTATATTTCAAAAAAAAAATACGTCCAACTTAATGGCCGTTCGTTGGAAGGTCACGGCTGATTTTGCCGCCGAAGGAGGCAAAAAACTTTCTGACCCCCCACGAGTTTATTTTGCCCCCCCCCCAATGGAAAAGCTAGAATTGGGCCTGTCTTAAACAAAGCAATTATTGCCGGCGACCTAGGTTTTTAGCCTAGGCTTTCATATCATGGCCTAGGCAGGTCACTCAGCAGCTTCATAGTGGTTGCACATGCGTACAACTGAAGAAAAAGAAATAGGTGACGCTGTCAGATCTAATCCAAATTTGCAAATACACATTTGTAAATTTCGAAATATGATGCGATTTTTTTCATTATTGCTAATAAACGAAAAGCTGAAAACGCATAATTTTTTATGACATAAATGATTTGGCGTAAACAAAAAATAGTTAGAATTTTAAATCCAACTCATTGAATTTAGCTATATTTTTAACCCAAAGGTATATTGACAACATTAATTTTTTTCATTTATGTTCTTTGGTATTCTAAATTTGAGGCGGCAAAATGCGCCACTATTGACTGTTTTACGACATGTTATTAGCACTGGGTTAAAAGGTGCGAGAACTAATAACTCGACCTAAGTTGAGTTTAGTAAATTAGTTAAATAGGCCTTCCACCACCTAGGAGCCAGCTCCTGGTTAATCAAATAAATCAAAGAGATATAATTAGCTGAGCCTAAATTTTAAAGTTTTAAGAATAAAACCCAATCATATACTATCCAATTAAATTATTGATCAAAATATATCCAAAAAAAAATTTCTAAACTGATGATGGACCAGAAAATTAAATTTTTTTAGTTTAGCTAACTTAAACTAGTTACAATACATAGACTGATATTAACATTTAACTATAAATATTAATAAACATTCTCGAATATGCAGTTTTAACAAAACTCAAAAAACAAATTTTTTAATTTTAATATAACAGCAAAAATAATAAATAATAATTATATAGCAATAAATACTTTAAAAGTGTTTTTCTGGCATTGACATTCTACCTGATTGGTTATGGTTCCATCCATGACAAATATCGTGTCGGCTTACATTTATTTAAAAAATAAATTTTACGAATTAGGTTGTGTTTAGGGCACGTGCAAAGTGAGTTTTTATTTCCGTTAAATTTTTAAAATTCTGAAAATTTTGAAAATTTTTTTTGTAAAATTCTTTTAAAGATTTTTTGTTTTAGAAAAAGCATTTTGTGTGCATACTAAATTTTGCAATGTTTTAAAAATTTGCGTTTTATTACAAAATACAAAAACTCACTTAGCACGTGCTTATCATACATAACTAAATTTTATTTTTACGAGTAATAGGTTAATTACGCTTTTAAATTTAATCCTATATCGGTGGTCAAACCCTATTAGCTCCCCAAAAAATGTTTGGAACGTTCATATTCTTCGTGTGTTTAAGAAGCAAGTAACTTAAAAAAAATTTTTTCTTGGTGAATTTAAAATACTTGATTTACACCCGACACCTGTAAATACGAGTTTTATAAATATAGTATGATAAGTGGCTTATCTTTTTGCTTATATAGGCTGTGACTAGTGAAAAAAAAAATGTAAATAATAGAATCTATAGTATGTCATTTTTTGATATTATTTAGCCGTTATTTATTTCTAAATCAGGCACAATTCTAAAGTTTTTGATTGCCCCCCCCCCCCCCCCCCCCCCCCCCCAAAAAAAAAAAAATACGTATAAATTTTATTTTTTCACTTCCAACCCCATAAAATTAAATTTGATTACCCAAAAATATCTAAAAATTATGTTAAAAATATTTACTTTTTTAAAAAGTGTTTTTATTCATATTAACACTTGCTAAAGAGATCTAATAACACAGAAATTTTTTCTGTTGTTCTTAGATATATAGAAAAATATGATGTTACAGAAAGCTGTATATTTGTGAATGTAATTCATAAATCTGATGCCAAAAAAACTCACTTGTCAACAATCTTTTGTTAGAATATAATCTAGAACCAAAGAACCTGATCACACAATGCTACGATGGGGCGTAATGTCCTGGGAAAAGGTGGTGTTCAAGTATTTCTAAGCAACATGGCTGGACACCATGTCCCGTATATTCACTGCTTTAACAACCGATTGCATCTTGTTGTCTTGGGAAAGATTTTTTGATATTTTTTCTTTCCATCATAAATAATTCAACATGATGCAATCAAGGAAGTAAGTGAATGCGGGACTATCCCCGGCTGTTGCCCGATCGGTGGTGTGGTTACTACGAAGCCATTGAATTTTTAAAAAGAATTACATAAAAATATTTAATACTCTTTTAAAAATTATAATTAAAAAAAGTTTTTGTATCTTCAGGTGACAGGGCAGAAGCGTCGGGGTTTTTTGACCATATTTATAATCATCAATTTGTTTTTTTTTTATTTATTATTTAAAAAATTACTTTATTTATTAAAAATAATTAATGATCAATTTCATTGCAAAACGATTCTTCTAAAACCTTTGATTTAATACACCATTGTTTGTTAGAAATTAAACAATGAAGATACAAATACATTGAGATTTATTTAAAAACTGTTTTAATATATATAATACTTTTTTTATATGCCAATGATTTATTTATAGATAAAAAAAATTTTTCTGATTTTTATTTATTTTTTACTCATAAGTTTGAGAATAATTTAAATATCAATGATAAATAATATTTATAATATTATTGATTGATTTAATGATATTTTTTAATGATAGATTTTTTACCGATAATATTTATTTAGAATCTTAAGAATCCCTTTAAAAATTTGATTCTCCTTTTTTTAGAAAGTAAAAAAGAGCCTCTTTTAAAAATAAGTAATATTGATAAAAATTTATTCGCTGGACATCAAAATTTGGACGACCCTAAGAATCATTTATGGCAACTGTAGTTTTTGGTGATATTTTTGGCGCTGATTACGAATATGAAATCAGAATTTTAGACAATGCCTCGATTTAGTTACAAAATTTAGATTTTTTAAATTTTTGGGGTTGGGCTTCTATATCAAAAAACTTATGGTTAGTAACAAAATTTTAATAATATATTTAGATAGCCAAAACATTCATTACAAACGTAAGGCATTTAATTTTTTTTTTATATTCAATTTTTTTTTTATTTTTCCATTTTTATAAAATGTTGTTTTCGTCATAAAATCCGTTTTTTGATCCTAAATAACTTTAAAGTACCAATAAGGTTATGACCTTTTTTAGATATGTTTTTTATAAGGAGTCTGAACATGCCAATAGATAGGAAAATTAATAGTCAAAGAAATTTTAAATTTTTTAATAAAAAAAACTTAATAATTACAAGGAATAATTTGCTAATGATTTTGTTAATTTTTTATATGATTACAAAGATGCATTTCCTAATTTATTTAACATTTTTTCTATAATTTTGTTATTTGGTTCCTCAACGTCGAGTTGTGAGGCCACATTTTGAATAAAAAAAAACTTGAACATGGATTCAATTGATGTACATGTATATTTTTTGCCGTGACCGAAAGTCACGGTTAGTTCTGACGCCGAAGGCGGCAAAAAATTTTTTTGCCCCTTTCCCACAATTATTTGCTCTTTTTCCCTATTACTAATAACACCCGGAGAAATATCAAAATCTAATACTGTTTAGTTATTACCTAGTGGAAGTTGAGCATATACAAGTAGGTTTCTTCTTATAAAGACGCACGCCAAGCATATGAATAATTGCTGAAACATTCTTAATTAAGGTGTATATTAAATAGTTAAAAAATTAGAAATTAATAAATAATTTGGCTAAAAAATTATTATAATTGTATATGAAAAAAGGTGATAAAAATGGTTAGAGAGCATTTATTTGCCTCTAAGCTATAATGTGTAATGTCCAAAATAATAGATACAAACGGTTATTTTTAAGCTTATTTCGTCATTGAGGAGATAGGTCTCTTTACCTATTATACCGCAAAAATATTTACGTCCAAATAAATTATAACATTAAACGAATAATCACGAGTTTGATTTATGTAAATTAAAATAATTGCTGGTTTTTTGCTTTATGAAAACATCTAAAAGTTACTGGAAATCCATTTTACAGTTTGTTGAAAATTTACTTGCGATGTTTACTTTTATATTTTCTTCTAATTTTTTTTTATAATAGTCCAAACTATTAAATTTTTTAAACAATAAATTTTCAAAAAATCAATAATGCTACAAAGCAAGGGCGTAGCAAGTTGTAAAGCTTGGGGGGGGGGGGGGGGGGGGGGGGTTAAAAAAAAAATTTTGCCGCCTTCGGCGGCATAGTGCTGGCACGACCAAAGGTCTTGCCATAGTCTTTTAGTTTGAAATCTACTGATTCTTATGATTGTTACTTAATTTTGCTTTTTAAAATTTGAGTAATCATTAAGGGCTTTTATAAATAATGTTTATATAAACAAACATATATGGTATTAAAAAAATTATATTATTGATATATTATATGCAATAAATTTTTATATTAATGATACAATTATGTAATGAATTTATATAATAAATGGTTGTATTCAAGTACACAACATATATTAATGGAATATGCTTATTATTAATGCTACAATTTGGTAATAAATGCTTTAAATGTAATTTAATTATATATCTTATTAGTATTTTTTTTTGGGGGGGGGGGGGGGGGGGCCCTCCCCCCCCTCTCCTACGCCAATACTACAAAGCTATTTCCTCAAGATTAATCGCAATTTAATATGGTGTTTTTAATTAATGAGTTCACAGGTCGACAAAAATAAACAGGTATAAAAATAAGGTTATGACACTGAGAAATAAAATTTTTATGAAGGCCCTATCTCATACACTTTTTCGAAGTTCCTTTTGTCTTCGGCTATCATCTTATACCGAAAAAGGCCAATTTTACCAAATTGACTAATTTTGCGACTTCCAGATTACATAAAAAAACTTTAGAAAAGGTTTTTGCACATTAGAATGACTTGTAACTGGGCGTTCCTTCGATGTTCTAAAATATCTTTGTAACTTGGTGTCCTTTGTGCCAAAGGTACGTTTCATACTAAATTTTTTAATAGGAATTTTTGGATTTTTGATGTTTTATAAGTGTTGCTCTTTGTATAACTTTCAAACAAAACATATGGTATATAATTTAACATTGAGAATTAAAAAAAATTAGCCTAATTTTTGGGTATTTTTTTGTCCACCCCCGCTCATTACATGGATGCACTTGATTGATAGGATCAGCAACGCCTTAAGTGCTCGTATTTATTATAGGCTAAATACGCATGAAATGGCATAACACAGGTCAACAAATATTAATGTCAAAACGAGAATTTTATAAAAACATAGAAGATTGCATCCTTATAATGGCCTAATCTCATATAAACTTTTGTTTTCTTAGTTTCTTCCGTCTTCGGCTCCTTAGATCCGTCTTGTCTATAACGAAAAATTGCCTGACCAAATTGACAGTAAATATACCCAAAAAAAAATTTTAAAAAATCTTTTTTGCATATAAAATTTCCTTGTAACTTATATTTATAATCAAAAAGAATGGAAAATAGATTTTATTAATATATCAAGCTTTTACATTGGAATTTAGATATTACAAAATTTTGCGTCCATACTTAAATACGAGCGATATATTATCGATTCCTAATGAAATTATTATTTGAATTTTGAAGTTAACAATTCTATTGTGATATGAAAAGATAAAATTTTAATTTATTTTTGTTTTCGATTCTTTTTGTTTTTTTTTTTACCTTTTTTTCTAAAATTTTCAATGTTTACTGACTAACTAACTTTGATTGAAAAGATAAAATTTTAATTTATCTTTGTTTTCAATTCTTTTTGTTTTTTTTGACCTTTTCTAAAATTTTATGTTTATACCTGACTAACTAATTTTGATTAGGAAATACGGTAAACGGATTTGATATTCTCTAAGATGGCAGAACTCTGTAGTTAACTCATAACTCTCAAAAAATTGTTGACTGTGTAATATCTCAAAAGAGAATGCGGTCACAATGCTTTAATTGTTTTAGTAGGTAGAAACACGTTGCTAGGATTACAAGTTTGAAGAATGATAAGCCAATGCAATAATTAAAGATAATAATTATTACTTTAAAAAAATGTTGACATATACATTTTTACAGAGTTGCCCCTAGTTATATGCATTAAAAGTACTTATTCTGAAAAAATTTAAATATATTTTGAAAAAAATAAAATAATAACATTTTTTAAATTTTTGAAAAATATTACAATTTAAATTTTTAAAAAATATCAAAATCTAAAATTTCTAAAGAAATGAGGGTTTATATAAAATAAGGCAATTTTTAAACATTTTATTTTATCTTAAATACAATAAACATTTTCTTCCTGAACAATAACAAAATTTAATTAAAAATGTGAACAGATTAATTGGACAGCATCTTTAAGTTGGTTTTATTCAAAACTTAAACCCCAAAAAGTGAGTTACAAATATATCAAACAATCATTGGTCGTGAGGTTTGATATGTTCATAGGTGAATGGCTCAAATTTATATCCAGTTCCTTTGTAAAATTTCCGCTGAAATTCAACCCTATGTGTAATATAAAACTTATCTTAGTCATTTCAATTATATTCAAAAAGAAAAGATAATTAAAACATTGTTTGAAAATCATTCAATTTGAATTTATTATAAGGCCATCCAATTCGGAAAGCCATTTAATTAGTCATATGTTTATAATTTTATTGAAAAAATTATGAGGTAAAAAACAGGTCCTTTATTAATAAAAATATTTCAGTTTTCCAATTGTTTTTTTAATTTTTTCTTTTTATTAACGGCATTATTGCAAAATATTGCATTAAAAATTTTTTTTTTCAAAATAACTATTTATAAAAAATAAAAAATATAAAATTTTTAGAATTTTTGGAAAAAAATATATATTAACTTTGAACACGCCCGAAAGAAAAATTAAAAATATATATTGAGAATACCAATGCAACCGCAGGGCATGAAGAAACGCCGATAGGCCTTCCATCATTATGAGAATTACGAAGGTTAGGAGGGCCCAAAATCCAAAAGCCGCAAAAGTGATTAATCCACAACTCATGAGATGGTGTTGGCAATGGAATCCCATCCGGAAAATCATGTTCCAAATGACTCGCGACAGTTCTAAGTTGAGCACGTAAAGTTTTTATTTAAAGGGGTGAGTCCATCCACTTTTATTTTTTACATCTCTTACTTAAAACCCATTTTATGTAAAAAAAACTCCAATCTTTTTAACATTTAAATAAATACTCTTACCGAAAAAGGTTTTTATAAAAATTTAAAAAACTTTGAGATATGTTTAGAACAGGCCCGATTCTAGCTTTTCCATTTTAGGGGGGCAAAAAAAACTCGTGGGGGGGCAGAAAAAAATATTTTGCCGCCTTCGGCGGCAAATTGGCTGTGACCTTCGGTCACGGCAAAAATTATACATGTACAACAATAGAATCCATGTTCAAAATTTTTTAACAAATTAATAGTAATTTATTATATTCTTAATTAAAAAAATGAGTTTATAAATTGAATATGTGAATTAAAATTAATTGTTTTCACTAAAATCAATTGCTTAAAAATATGAGATTTGAATTAATTGTAAGTATAATTTTATCATTTGGCATCATTGCGCATGAAAATTAAAAATATGATATACATGAATAATAAAAATGAATTATATTAAACTTTGGATTTTAGAAAATGAAAAGTGAAATAAGATTGATTATCATGAAAACAAAATGTATAAGTATGCTAATTTGGAAGAATACATATGAAAAAACACTGGTTATATATAACTAGTTATTAATATTAGGGTAAAAAATTAAATAAAACATGGACATAAACGTTAAATGCGCATAAAAAAAGTTTGCAACCATGTTAAAATAGTAAGCAATAATTAGCTGATTATGAGCAGTGTATTGTATTGATCAAACTATTTTTTCTTAGAGGATTTTAATTAAATTACAATATTCATAAAAATTAAACGCCCCTAGTTAATGGTTTTTCGTGTTCTAAAAGAACCAAATCACCTTTAAGCAGATCACTACTTGTCAGCTGTTATTATCCTTCTTAAAGAAGAAAATGTGGCCTCACGACTCGACGTTGAAGAGCCAATTAACAAACTTATAGGAAAAATGTTAAATAGATTAAAAAACGCATCATTGTAATCATATAAAAATTTAACAAAATCAATAGTAACACATTCTTTGTAATTATTAAGTTTCTTATTAAAAAAATTTTTGGCTACGTCATTTTCTTTAGATAATGAATTTTTATCAATATTACTTATTTTTAAAAGAGGCTCTAATTTATTTATATCTAAAATAAAGGTTAATCAAATTTATAAAGGGAATCTAAAGATTTTAAACAACTATTATCGGAAATCTATTATCAAAATATAAATGAATTAATAATATTAAAAGAAATACTTTTTACTTCATCATTAATATTTAAAATATAAATAAAAATCAGAAAAATCTTTAGGTTTAGTTTTTCTTTTATCCATAGATAATTTATTGTCATTTAAAAAAATATTAATATCAAAACAATTTTTGAATAAATCTTCAAATGTACTTTTATTTCTTAATTGTTTAATTTCTAACAAACAATGGTGTATTAAATCAGAAGTTTTAAAAACATAAATCGTTCTGCATTGAAATTGATCTATAATTATTTTTAATCAATAAAATAATCTTTCAATTAAATACAAAAAAATAAATAGATGATTTTAAATATGGTCAAAAAACCCCGATTCGGCCCTGTGACCTGAAGATATAAAAGTTTTTTATTTTTAAAAAAAGTATTAAATATTTGTGCAATTTTAAAAAAAAACAATGGGCAGGTAGTGACCACACCACCAATAAGGCAACAGCCGGTATGGTCCCGCATTCACTAACTACCTTGATTGCATCATGTTGAAAAAATTTATGAAGGGAAGAAAAATTATCAAAAAAATCTTTCCCTTCACTTAAAATAAGACAATCTTTTACAACAAGATGCAATCGGTGGTTAAAGCAGTGAATATACGGGACATGGTGTCCAGCTGTTTTGCTTAGAAATACTTGAACACCATTTTTTTCCCGGGCATTACGTTCGCCCCATCGTAGCATTGTGCGATCAGGTTCTTTGGTTTTAGATTATATTCTAACAAAAGATTGTTGTTAACTGAGAAAATTTCTTAGGCATCAGATTTATGAATTGGTTTCACAAATAAGCTTTCTGTAAAATCAAATTTTTCTATATATTTCTGTTAGTTTGATCTCTCTTGAGGATGAAGTATTAATGAATAAAAACAATTAAAAAAAGTAAATATTTTTTAGATATTTTTGACGGAGCAAATTTAATTATATTATGTGGAAGAAATAAAATTACTATGTATTTTTGGGGGGGGGCAAATTCAATTTTTTTGGGGGGGGGGGGCAAACATAAAATTACTATGTATTTTTGGGGGGGCAAATTCAATTTTTTTGGGGGGGGGCAATCAAAAACTTTTGGGGGGGCACTGCCCCCCCAAAAGGGGTCTAGAATCGTGCCTGGTTTAGAATTTTCCAAATTTTTACTTAAAAATAAATGAGGTCTAGCCCTTTAACAATACACTTATTGGAAGGACTTTAAATGCATCAATTGAGCAGCTGGACATTTCGTAATTGGCCTTGTTATTGGAGGAGGATGCGTTATAACTTGTAACGCCCTTAGTTTATTTATTTAAAAAATACTGACCGAAAATTTTTTATATCCAAATTTATATTCAACTAATCTAAGAAGTCATAAATTTATTTTACTGAATTTTTTGGCAACATGGAAAAAATAAAACGCTCTTGCTAGAAAATCAAAAAGCCATAATTAAAGTTTTATAGTGAATGATTAGTATTAAACCTGAATGGGCCAAACTCAGTGCCCATAATCTAAGATAAGATGCGGTGTGTGACAAGCATTCGAGGCAAAACTCGATGGTAGATATCGCATTTTGGATGAGTACGTCACCTAGATTTTCTTGCTAAATTTAAAAAATCAAAACATATTTTGTGAGTTTGCACATTTGTCAAAGTTTATTGAATTTCTTTCTTTTACCTAAATTTTTTGTATTTTTTTTTGAAAAATGAATTTTATCTTAGAACTTTTAATACAGTCTTAGGCTACATTGGCAAAATTGGCTTTCACTCGAGCGCTTTAACCAAAATATTTATATATAATTATTATTGAAAGCTACGACAATTTAAAAATCACCTAAGCTATAATTTAGCGAAATATTTTTACCTTGGTTCGTCTTTTGAATATTGGCTTGGTGAACAAGAGCCAGGGCACGCACAGCAATGCCACATATACTAGACAATTTTGAATTTGTCTCTAAATTTTATAAATTACAAATATACCTTTTAGTAGCAGGGCATGCTACAGACGGCAAAAATGAAATAGCTGGCTCTAATGATGCCGCGTTTATGCCGTGGAGCTATTGTTCTCTATAAGAACACAAATGGTATCAATTATATCTCCCCTTATTGGGGCAATGAACAACAACAACATATAATAGCTAAACATACCTAAATTTTTGAACATGTAAAAAGATTTAAATATGAGTTTTCTAAGTTAAGTAATTGGCGCAGCACAATTGTAAAAAAAACTTGGTTGTCCATTTTTCGTAAAATCAGCTGACATTGTAAAAATATATTAAAGAGATGTCATTCGAACATACATACACAAAGATGATGATTGGGGAAGGCCACGTTTAAAATCACCTAATTGGTCACAATTTTTCAAACTTTTTAACATTTAATTTTGTATTCGTTTAAGTTGTTTAATTAACATTAATGCAAAAAAAATTTTTTTTTATAATAAATTTTTTTTTAATTTCAGAATTTTTATAACCCTTTACGCGTGGCCTAACCCAGCTAAAACATTCATTACAAAAAACTAACCTTTAAAAATTTGCCCTTAATAGAGTAGAGGAAAAAACGAGGTAAGATTTTATAAAGCATTTATAGCCGTTGAGCGATTTTAAGTTTCTATAAAGACATCAGAGCATATACTTAATTTCTATTATCTATAACTTATTTGCATGTTTTTCTCAATTTTTAAGATGGGCTAAATTTTTTTTTTGGTAAGGGGGTTGAAAAATTTGCTCGTTTTATCCTCAAGGCTAGCTTATTAATAAACTGGGATTGGGATAGTAAACCAGTTATTTTTAAGAAGAACGGATGGATCATTGCGTAAATGAGGAAAAGGTATGTTGATATGGTAAATTAGATTGTTCGCACTTATGGAGGTGGGCTAAAAATCTTGCATTTTATAGAGACCTATCTTGGATCACACAATCAAGACCTTTTTGTCAAATATTAAAACCTGGCAAAAAAAATTTATTTTCTCTATTGTCACGCTCAATCCTGAATTACAAAGCATATAAAAATTTCTCCAAAATTCTAATAATAATTTAAAATAAGTTTGCAAATATAGTTTGCATCTAATTCGTTTGTATTTATGAATATTATACAAGGTAACGTTTTAGGAAAAATGTGCCTGTTATTAAAATTATATTTTACGCCGCATTCTAAATCATTTTTAGACTTTTTTTAACAAAAAATCACAATTCTAAGAGTAACTGTTTATTTTCAAATAACCCCTTTATAGGGGAGTTCTTCATTCGGTCTAACTCTTAAAAATATTTTCTTTACCAATATTTTTTTAGAATTTGGTTAAACTGAACGCGCCCATACCCACATTATGAATTTTTACCTGTCCTGGGTACATATAAATCCCGCAGGTGTCCTCTTCCTTGGGATACGAGAAAAGGTACATACGCACCAAATTGTGCAGCAAGCTTGGCGCACAAAATGAAGCCGTAGTCTTCACGATAATCCATTTTACGATGATCAGAACGGACAGGTAACCAAAGGTCACGCTGAGAAATATAATTTGAGGCAGGAGCTTGCAATAAATGTCAATGTGGTTTCCGAAATACCTGTGACATTCAAATAATACAAGGTTCTCTCAAACATAAAGTGTATTATATGTATTTTCTTATACAAGCCCATTCCCGTTTAACGAAAGATTGCTAAAGTTCTATAAATTATTAAACCTTATAAACAGTTTTATTTACATTAAATCACGTTCAAAGAAAGTTCTTTTTTTCGTAAAATTGGAATTCTAAAAATGTTCTATACAATATTTAATAATTTATAAATATTTTATTATATATAATTAAATAAGTTTTGGCAATTTTGATAAAATGAGTCTATTTTAAAAATTTTTAGTTTGAGCAAATATATTCATTTAAACGCCTTAGAAACTATAAAAAATTAAAATAATGCACATTATTAAGGATGGATTAACAAAAATAAAAAATAACCTGTAGCTCTAATTTAAAAAAAAAACAACATTAGAATGATAAAATATATATATGGTCAATTCCACCTCAATCCAACAAGTCCGGGAGGGGTACCCCTTTTGATTTGGCTAAAATTTTGCATGGAGGTAGTATCTAAAGGTATCTCATAATCTGGAAATTTTTTTTGACCGGAAGTGATTTTTGACGAAGATAGGGGCAAAAGAAAAAAAAATTGCAAGGTGAATTTTCACATTTGATGCAACTTTGCGAGGTTATAAGTCAAAAAGTATTATAGCTAAAGACTTAATTTTTTTTTTATTTTGAAGAGGACAATAAGGGCTATCTTGCATGTGGTTATTATTTTAAAATTATTTTTTTGAAATTTTACAATTTTGTAAAGAACATTCAATTTGATATAACTAAAAAAACGTATTTTTGAATTTCTTAAAAAATTGCTAAAATACAGTCCTTAGTATTCATTATTAATATATGAACTCAAAAGTATGGGACCGACTAGACTTTTTTAAAAATTCAAAAAAAAAAATTTTTTTTTTGATTTTTAGACAAAAATTTGCTCCCTGTACTATATTAAAATATTTAAAAGTGCCAAATTTGTTTATATATAAGAAGTTAGACATAGGGGCAAATATGTTAGGCTACAGTTTTATTAATTTGATTCAAACTATTGTCAATTTTGGAAAGAAAAGGGGAACTTTAGAACAAAAAAATTGGTAATTTTCAGTATTTTACTCCTATCTTCTAAGCCGACTTTCTGGGTCACTACCAAACCAATTTGAAAATTTAAAACTGCATTTTATACATAAAACATCACTATATAACATATATTTCCCCCAACATTTTTTAACGTACCCATAGCTTATTATGAAATGAAAACCAAAGTTTGCCAGGTTTTTTGAAATTTTAAGGTGTAAAAAATAAAAACTTAAAATTTTTATGCTAATATATGTTAACTTTTACTAGTCATTTTTAGTTTGATGAACAATATTAGAATATGTACATAATTCTCAATATATATCCTCGGCAAAATTCAAAAAATTTGTTAAATTTATTGGATAAAAAAAAATTTAAGAGGATTTTAGAAAAAATAATAAGGTTAAAAAATTTGTAAAAATTAATTTTTTTCTATTAATTAATAGTTTTTAAATAAAACAGCCTCAACAACGTTAAATCTGACAAAAATAAGTAAAATAGAATATATTTGGCCTATTTAGAATATTATGATTTAACAGATTTTCTTTTTTTATGATTATCAACAAACTTAAAATTAACGTAAAAAGTCAATTATTTTATGAAACATAGTGATATGGTTTTTTGATATTATAACTGCATAAAAGAAGTCAATTTTAGGGTTAAACAACCTTAAATGATTATAACGGGCAGAATTAGCTTCAATGATGAATTTTAAGACTAAATATTAGACCCAATTTAATATAAACAAAATATAGACATTCAGTCTTTTTTACTAATTTTTACAAATGCCAAATAAGTTTTTGAAAGGCTATTTAGAGGAAGGAACACCATATATATCTAACTGACCTTAATAAAGTTTAAAAACCAACAATTTAAGTTCCAATTACATTTTAGTTTTATAATATAGACGCACTAAACCTATTAAAGAAAGAGGAAATATTACTGTTACTTGATTCTATGGGCATATAGATTTGGGCATTGACCTAAAGTTTTTTATAACTTAATGTGTTCCTTACAAGTTTTAACACAAAAATGTGTTTTAATAAATACATTAAATTACTAATTTAATAAAAATAATGAAATGATTTAATAATCTCATTTTTTTATAATTTACCTATCTAGTTCTTTTAAGATTTTCTATACATAACATATATACTATTTTTTTAACACTTTAACAGGCAAAATATGACTGATTATATAGGTTCTAGATATTTTTAGATAATTTTGCCAAAATAATAAAAAAATAATCTTGCACAGACGAATACAATCTGCGTTAGTTTTTTGACACCTGAAAATTTGCTGTTTTTTGGCAAATTTAGGTATTTTTATTGTAGAAGCGTCAAAATCGAGTGAAAAAAGGTGGGGCTATTATATGTTATTAAGCAATATTTCATCTATAAAATAAATGTTAAATATTAAAAAAAGGTTGGCTGGTTTACCAGAAAGTCGATTTTGAAAACAGGCAAAATTTTAACTTTTTTCGGTTTTAAGGTTCACTTATTCATTGTAAATTTAATAATGGTAGTAATTAATTAAATCAAACTATTATAGTCTAACATAATTGCCCATATGTCCTGCTTTTTGAATACTGTCTAATTTGGCACATTGGCATATTCTAATATAGTGCAAAGGGCATAAATGTGACCCACAATTAGTGCAAAAAATTGATTTTTAAATTTTGTAAAAAGTCATACCTGTCCCAAACTTTTAAAATCATATATTTATTAACATTATTAAGGGCCATATTATATAAATTTTTCAGAAAATTCAAAGATACGTTTTTGAGCTATTTGTGTCTAAACTTGACTTTAATTTTTTGGTAACTTAAAAAAAAATTTTTTTAAATATATTTTGCGTCTAAGGTAGCCCTTGTTACGATCTTCAAAATAAAAAAAAAATTATGACTCTAGCTACAATACTTTTGATGATACATGCGCGCAAAGTTGCCTCAAATTTTTTTTTTGCAAAAAAATGAAAAATATTTTTGCTCATATCTCGGTCAAAAATCACTTCCGGTCAAAAAAAATTTAGGTTTTTATCAGCACCCAAGGACCCTACCAGTGTACCAATTTTCAGCCAAAACTGAGACTTCGAGGGAAAAAGTTTGTCGATTTGAGGTGGAATTGACCATATATATAAAATAAAAGAATTTTTTGTTGTCAACTTAATAAAACACTTTGAGCTATTTGAATAAATTTCGCAAAATTACAGAGAAACCAAAACAACTTACAAATCATTAAAGAGTTTGAGCGAAAGACCCAACATCATGTGACAAACGCCGAAAACGATGGAAAGCTTCATTTTGTAGGAGTTCGTAAATGCAATATTGTTTTTTGCCAGATTCCATACGGGGTCAACGCTACCCAGGTAAGGGGAACGCTTCTTGTATTCCGATGATTTTTCAGTGACTTTCAGCATCGTCTTTCTGGTATCATTACCCGTACCGATTGTTGTTAGGTTGATGAAAACGCCTTGGAAAGCCTTGTTGAAAGAAATAAGTGGGTCTAGGCTAATGAAAGCAAATTCGGCTGGGTTTGAGATAGTTCGATGTTTGTAGGTCGTGAAAATTGACGGATAAATATCTTTGAGTGATTTCCCACCCTTGCCTGACAAAAAATTTTTGCTGGTAGCAAAGCGGCCAACCTATCGTTTTGAGTGGCATTCCACCCGAAAGCCGCTAGTTCATTTTAGGTGACATTTCAAACTTACTCGCCTCGTAATCGACGTTGTAAATGTACCAACGGGACCGAAAAAGATTTAGGGATTTGGAAAAATAATCGTTGTATATGATACCCGTGTAGATTGAACATACACCAAGTACCAAAATGAGGTATCGTCCATCGTAGAACATACCAACGGTCTGTAAACATGCAATATAATATGCATCTTTTGTAAAAAATACTAGGTTAACAAAATATGGTAAAACATGATCTATCAGTAATATCTGTGGCTAGTGAATAAATAGGAAAAAAATAAACGCTATTGATTAACTTTAAATTGGCCAGTAAAAAAATATATCAAATTAAATATTTATTTGTTTGGCATATCCTAAAACGGCCAAATTACATAGATTCTCATTGTTTCTGTAGCTGTTTATTTTTTATCTAAACACTTTTTTCAATTTAAAAATAGTAATGCTGAGAATATAAGAATGAGCTTTTCAGGCCAAGGGGTAATAGATCAGTGGGTATAATATTTATTGAATAAGTTCATAAAAACTGAGGAAAAGTTCTTTCCTAAAACCCTTTTAAGTTTTTTTCTTCTTTATTTTGAAGTTGTAATGATATTTATTACTACTTTAAAAAGCCCAAAAGGCCTTTTATTTATGCCCCTACTAAGAAATAAATGAGGCTTTTTAAGGCCCTTTTTTTACAAACTTTTTTGCTCTGATCTACCCAGGCTTGCTAAACACAGCCATAAACAAAACAATTATCCGTATCCATTTAAATTTTCATACCGGATCTTGTTTCATCTTTTTTACGGCCGGCGCATTTTCGTAATGTATCACGAGTAATGCCAGAAGCGCGATGACAATTCCGTGCCCTGCATCGCCAAACATGATTGCAAAGAGGAAGGGGAAGGTGACTAGTAGAAATGGGGCTAAAAACATTTTTCATTGTCGTGAATTATATCATTAATTAAAGATTATAAAACTTATATATATGATATAACACATGGCAACAAATTTTTAACCTGCCATCATAGGGATTTTCAAATCCGTTTATATCAAACTTAGTTAGTCAGCTATAAAACATTAAAAATTTTATAAATAATAACAAAAAAGATTCAAAAATAAAAATAAATTGAAATTTTTTTTAGCATATTTACACCTACTAAACTGTTAAATTCAAACTTCAAATAAAACTTTAATTAAAAACTGATAATATACCGTGTCGTATTTAAGTTTGGACGCGAAATATTTTGTATTATCTAAATGCTGATGTAAGAGCTTGTACTAAAAAATTTTATATCTCATTATTTGATATGATTAATATAAGTTACAAAGGATTTTTATACAAAAAAAGATTCTTAAATTTTTTCTTTTTAGTCTCGTGCTGTCAATTTAGTCAAAAAAGGCCATTCGATATGGACGGATGTAAGGAGCTGAGGCCGGAAAAAACTAAGAAAAACGAAATATATATATGTGATAAGGCCATTATGGGGATATATTCTTTTATGTTTTCATAAAATTCACAGTTGTGCCATTGATATTTGTTAATCTGTGTGATGCGAGAGAAGACATGAATATTTTTAAATGTAATTACAATTTAATCAATATTATGAATTACAATAGTTTTTAATGATCAATATAAATAAATCTTTCGATAATTATAATTCATAAAACATTTGATAGCAAAAATATTTATACACCCTTGAGGTGTTTTAAGTTTATAGGCATGTCCGATTTGTGGCATATCGATGCCCCTAATCGATAATTAATCGCTCAAAACTAATAATTTTTAGTACAATTTATTTTGGACAACATATATATATAACTTTTGTCCAACTACTGTCGCAATCATTACTTGATTATGGGCAAACCCGCCTACCTGGATGCCTGGCGATTATGATAAACAGCGTTAAACCTGGTTAGTTAATTGCATAAATAGCCTTTCTTGATTTTTTATTTTGCTTGAGTCGCTTCAGGTTTAAATATTATAAACATAAAATAGTACATGAGGTTAAAAGAGGCAATTACTGAGGGCCATCTTTGGCTTGGTGGAAGTCATTAATATTACAATTTAAACATCTATCGACAAAATTTTAAGCAAAATAAATACTTAATCTTAGCTATAAGGTCAAAGTTGATTTATCAGCGGGGGAAAATAAAGGATGAATTTTTTATGTAAAGACTTAAAAAAGATTAAAATTTGATATGCAGATTCAACAAATTTAAATTATTTCAAGTTTATAGCAATTGCACCAAAGAATGCAATAAAGGCATTTATTTTGTTTTTTACTAAAATGGGTGTAATAACGCATGATCTACGGTAACACAAAGGCATTTGGCACCAATGTTTTGGCGTCTTAATTTTTGATTGATACCAATATTCACGAAAAACTACTGATTATTATGCAATAAAATCATTTAATTTTGGTTTTGCCTTATCAATTCCTTACTAATTTTTGATTATTTTTTTAAAGTAAATTTGTAAAAGTTTCTACCTTAAAATTTTTCTATATCTTTTGTATACAAAACTTGCACCCGCGAATAGCATTGCGGGTGGGATGGAGCCCAGCATATCTTAAATTATAAATATCTTCAAAAACATGATATAATGTTAATCTTGTTTCTGTAACTATTTTCTAAAATATATAAACTAGTAAATACAATTAGTGAGATAACAGTTTTGTTTGAAACAGAAACTTTATCTTGTTCATTATACACCCTACATAATTAATTTCATTGTTAAAATCCATAACAAGCCTAATGTAAATTTAACTGGATATATTGCAACCTTATTTTTTAGATGTTCTTTCATAACATATTTATTAAGCATACAAAAGGTTAGAATTGTATTTGTATTAAAAAAATTTTTTTTTAAAAAAACATTTAATTTTAAGGTGATTAATTAAAAAAAAATTATTTACACATATTTTTCACACTCCTAAAATCGCAATTTGTTTCAATATTTATACATTAAGTCTATTGAGAAGACATATTAGATATAGTACAGCAAGATATTAAATTTTTATTTTTTTAGATTTTTTTTTCTGTTTTTGTTAAATATACAATCAAAGGCGTTGATGATGGGCTTAGGATACAAGATGTTCTACAATGGAAAGGAAAACCATGCAACGGAGTTGGGATAATACTAGCGCAAGAACCATTTCCAACAGTCGTTAAAGTTAACTGAGCTTCCGAGCGAATCATAGCAATCAAACTGGTTATTGAAGGCAAAGTCACCAACGTTATCTCGGTGTATGCAACCCAAACAAATCTTACGAACCAAGAAAAAGAAGGGTTTCGTGAAATACTAGAAGCAGTGCTGATGGACATACCAAACGAGGAACTGACAATGATTGGAGGGGATTTTAATGTGCATGTAGGAAAAGAAAATGTGGGGTACGGAAGAGTTCACGGAGGCAAAGGTTATGGAGCGATCAATGATGACGGAGGGCACTTGCTAAGATTCGCCCAAGCTTTCGACATGGTCATTGCCAACACCTTCTTCAGCAAAAGAAGACCTATCTCATTACCTACCAAAGTGGTTCCAATCAATCTCAAATAAGACTTCTAGTTTCGAGACGACAGCTTAAACGAATCAAAGATTAAAAAATCATCCCAGGAAACCATATCTGCGCAGAATCAGCTCCCTGGTGATGGACTTCACGTTTCAGCGCCAGAAACATAGGCTCAGCAAAACAGAATTTCTTCCCCCAAATCAAATGCCGTCAAAGCTCAAGAGAAACGAAGCCTCTCGCAATCACCTGCAACCTTGACAGCGAATACAATTGCGAAAGCATACCAAGTCCTACGCAGTTCTGGTTGCGATTAGGTTCTTCACAAACTCAAAGCGACCGGGAAAAGAATACTTGGAACTACAAAGGATGGACGTGATAAGAGAAGAATTACATGGTGGTGGAATGAAAGAGTTGAAAGGGGAACAGAAAAGAAAAAGCTGCTCAAACGATGGAAAAAGAGTCAACTGACCAACGAACAAGCTTGATTACAAAGAACAATGCAAAGTTGTGAGAAATGTCGTACGAGAAGCGAAAAAGAAAGTATATGAACAAGCATACAAGGAGATGGCCACCAAAAGTGGGCAAAATTTGGTACTCAAGATGGCAAAGCAGCGTGAAAGACAGTCAAGAGATTGTGATGGAAACATAAAGTTCATCAAAAACAAAGAAGGCAAGCTTCTCATAGACCAAACAAAGGTACTAGAGCGTTGGAAAGAATACTTCAATGAATTACTGAACAGCGACACAAATAGAATTGAGCTCGAGGAGATACCCCCAAACTGTAACCTAATACCACCAATCTCAAAATCAGAAGTCAGCCTTCAGCTCAAAAAGTGTTCAAACGGGAAAGCGACAGGTCCCGACAACATACCCATTGAGTGCTGGAAATATTTAGGAGATGAGGGAATTTTGGCGTTAACGACTCTATTCAATTTGATATTAACATATCAGAAAATACCTCCGAATTGGCAAGAAAGCTACATTATTCCAATCTTCAAAAATAAGGCGACGCATTTGACTGTCACAATTACAGAGGTATCAAACTAATGTCACATACTTTCACACTTTTTGAAAAGGTCATAGAAGTTAGATTAAGAGACGTAATCGATATAGGTATTAAGCAATGTGGGGTTCATGAAAGGAAGTTCGACAATTGACGCGATTCATGCCGTGCGCAACATGGCAGAACGTTTCACGAGAAAGAATAAAAAGCTCTACTGCACATTGGTAGATTTGGAAAAAGCTTTCGACAAAATTCCAAGATCAGTAGTATGGTGGGCTTTGAGGAGAAAGAATGTTCCTGAGATGAAAGAAATTTGATGTATGTAAGGAGTTTGTCAGGAACATCAAAAGGATTTACAATTAATGAAGGTGTGCACCAAGGTTCGGCCCTAAGTCCCCTACTATTCATCGCGGTGATGGACGTGATCTCAAAGAGCGTTCCCACAAATCCACCGTGGCACATACTGTACGCTGACGACATTAATGGCTGAAAACCCGCAGGAGATGTGTGAAAGTCTGAATAATTGGATAAAAGCGATTGAAAAGCTAGGCCTAAAAATTAACAAAGACAAAACTGAATTGATAGTTTTCGGAGGCTCAGAAGGTAAACAACTGGTAATTAACGATGACTGGTCTCTCAAATCAAAGCCAACAGCAACCTACCTAGGTGTTTACCTACAATCCGATGAAAACGTCGAGCAAGAAGTTAGGAAAAAACTCAAAGTTGGGTGGCTAAAATGGAGATCGTTGAGAGGTGTCTTGTTCGACAAAAATATACCAATAAAAGTTAAGGGCAAGGCTTACTCAAGCATAGTACAACCGGCAATAACATACGGCTTAGAAACAACAGCGTTAAGGAAAAGCGATGAAAGAATACTACAAACGATGGAAATGCGCATGCTACGGATGTTTCACAGGGTGACTCGCAAAGACGAGATCCGTAACGATCATATACTTGGAAGTTTACACATAACACCCATACAAAATAAAGTCGAAATCAACAGACTCCGAGGGTTTGGACACGTTATGAGGCAAAAAGACGGGTATCTAAGCAATCTGGTAAATGCAATTGAAGTGCAAGGCAAGAATAAAAGGGGCAGACCTAAACTCACCTGGTCTCAAAGAGTAGACGCTAGCATGAGATGTTACAACCTAAATAGAAATGTATGCAGAGATAGAAACAAATGGAGACTTAAATTGAAAGAGCTCACTGCCTCAATGGCAAAAAGCTAACAATGAAAAAAAAAATGGACAACAAAATTTGGACGACTCTAATTAATATGGCAACTATGGTTTTTGGTCAAGATTTTGGCACTGATCACTATGAAATCAGAATTTAACCAAGGCCTCAGATTTTTAGTTATTCGGTGTCAAAGTTGAGATTTTTCAATTTTTGGGGAATTTTGGGCTTCTATATCATAAACCCTATGGGTAGTAATAAAAGTTTAATGATATATTTAGATAACGATAACATTCATTATTAACGTAAGAGGTTTGAATTTTTTTAAGTATTAATTTTTTTTTATTTTTTTATTTTTGTAAAATTAGTCGTTTTTTTCATAAACTCCGTTTTTTGATCCTAAATTACTTGAAAGTAAATTGCTATTGTAATAACCTTTTTTAGATTTTTTTTTATAAGGAATCTGAATATGCCAATAGATTTTTTGTAGAATTAATAGTAAAAAAAATTTTTTGAGATCTTTTTTTAACTTTGGACGCGGTTTAAAAAAATTTTGAGGCCTTAGAAAAAACTAAACTCGGGATCGTTATCGCAAGAAAATTCTCTATAAACCCTTAATAATCGTTTATGTTGTTTTTTTTTGTTGTCCAGTGTCTTATAAGTTTATAATAAAAAGGTCCTTTATCTTATTAAAATAAAAAAAAAATTAAGTCTAAATCCTAAAAGATTTTTCTTTTTTTTTTGAAAGGGGCACGTGTAAAGTTCATTCTTTTTTATAAAAAATATTAAAAATTTAAAAAATTTAATATTTTTAAAAATATGTTTTTTTATAATAATTTAAAAAACTTTTGTTTTAGAAAAAATAAATGGAACATAACAACGGCATAATGTATTGTGCAAAAATTTAAGGCTATTAAAATATTTTAAGCTTTATATGCCTAAAAGCAAATTTCAAATTTGTCGTTTAACGGTTTATAATTCATTTTTACAAATAATTTCAAACATTTAGAAATTATAAAAACTTTGAGATTTTTTTTAATCTACATTTCAGATAGCATATAAGTTTATAATAATTGGATTTGTGTTAAAATGCGTTTATTTCAAAAAGAAATAAACTTATAAAATTTTTTAAAAATTCTTGAACGCTAAAAAAAGAGATAGATTTTTTTATATATAGATTGAAGATTTTAAATATGTATTTAATTAACCTAAATTCTTCATCCAATTTTTGTCATCTTTTTAAATATCACCATTTTCTTTCTTTTTTTGCACCATTCTCTTTAGAAATATTTTGGCAAATTATAAATTTAATCGGATTAATGGATATTTGATTAAATCACGGTTTTTTTGATTAAAGAATAAAACAAAAAATTTAAATTAAGTAACAAATTTTTAGAAAACTCTTATTCCTCGTCAAATTACATTCCAATACTCCTTATTTATATTTTTAAACCTAACGAGGATTGAGTTTTCCAAAATTTATGGAATAACGCTAATTCAATAAAAATTTTCTCATTGCCTATGATTTATATCCCAATAAAAAGGCTAAAATTTTGCCAAAATTGTTTTGTTTAAAAATTATTTTGATGCTTATGTCATTTATTACTTACTACTGTAAATTGCATCTGATGGTATATAACACTGGCTTAAGGCCCCAACCGCGGGCCTTCTATCTTTCCTAAAGATCTTTGGATTAATCCATCCCTAGCTGCTCTCAAGCTCAATCTTACTACCAACTTCCAACGAATGGGTCAATAAACAATAACCACCTTACTGTATTTCGACACCTTTTTTTTGGTAAGGATGTGGAAAAATTTGCTCGTTTGATCCCAAAGCTAACCTTTAAATAAACTGGGATTGGGATCATCAAATACACCAGTAATTTTAAAGAATAACAGATTAATTAATGCAATGAGATTATGTTAATATGGTAAATTAAATTGTCCGCACTGATGTAAAAACTTTGTGCAGTAAAAAAGGATAGCAATTTTCGAAATTATTTCTTTTATTTTTTATTTATGTTCCGTCGCCTTCAAACTTATATATTCCTGTTTATCGCTATTTTTTGACATTTTTTTTGCTTTTGCTCTTTTTCGTTGGTCCTTGTATTTTTATTTTCGTATGTTTCCATTTTAAATAGGCAAATTTTATGTTTTTGGGCCGAGCCTTAAGGCAAGTATAATAAAAAAATTAAAATGATGTGTTTTTATCAAACTGTGAGGATTTAAGGTTACAAAAAGAGGTCAGAATCGTTAGGTGTTACACTGGATCACATCAGATATCCGTTTTTGATGAAATTTATTGCATTAGAAAAAGTGCCATAACTTCTTCAAGGTTGTTTTTTTACAGGGCAATCTGTTATGGCAAAAGATGTCAATCAAGAAACATTGTCGTAACCACGGTATAATAAATTATATTATTTTTTAGCGGTTTATTATTGAATTTTTAATTACGCCATCTATCAAGCATTTATGTGCCATATGACTAATAGAAATATAAAAAAAACCAAGCAAATTTTTTGATACAAAAATTTTCAAAAAATTTTAAACTAATTGTCATAATAATATTATAAACCATCTAAAAAATTTAATTAAAAAACTATTGCACCGTTGGTTTTGTTTTTCCCCCTAGCGGCCATAACCGGTTAAGGCTTTGACTTTTTAATTTGAGCAATATCATGTTTTCTTGTGCTGGTTTAAGTTGTGAGATTTGCTCACATGCCGAAGACCTAGGTTTTTGGCCTAGCTCGCGGTAGGCACATTATTTAGGATCTACTGTCGAAATATGCCATTCAGCAGCTTTACACTTGTACTATTTTCCGCAAAAATAAGCCGCCTATGCACAAACCTACAGGCCTACTTAGTCTAAACTAGTGAAATGTCTGAACAATTTAAGCCAATATATTTAAATTAAACTTTTGAATTTATAAAATTCAGCGTAAAAAATATTGTTGCACCAAAAGCTTCTGGGTAGTAAAGTTTATGATTAATTAAAAAGTGTATTTAAAAATGTATAAGGTCAAATTATTTATTAATAATATAGAAATTTTAGTCATATATCAAGGCAGCAAGATCATTTTTTAGATCTTAATCTATTTGAATCTAGATCGTAAAAACAGAGAAAGCTTTTTAAGTTTGAGCAGTCTGTATTGATTTTGATATTTTTAAAATTGGCTGACTCGCAATTTTTTTTACAGTATAAACTTTTTTTGAGTATTTTTTTGCAAGGCATATATTGTAAACGGGTAAACTATGCTAATGACACAGGTCAAAAAAATTTTGAGAGCTAATTAGAAAGATCAAACCTGCCAACTAGGGATTTTTTAATCCGTTTACCGGTTTTTCTAATCAAACTTAGTCTAGTCAGCTATGCATTAATAATTTTAGAAAAATGTTAAAAAAACAAAAAAGATTTAAAAACAAAAATAAATTGAAATGTTTTTTGCATGTTTTAAAACAAACTGTTAAATTCAAACTTCAAATAAAACTTAGATTAAAAACCGATAATATATGGTGTCGTTTTTAAGTGTGGACGCGATAGATTTTGTATTATCTAGATGCTGATGTAAGCTTGATATACTAACTTTCTTTCTTGTTTGATATGATAAATATAAGTTAGGATTTTGATATTGAAAAAAATCCATAAATTTTTTCTTTCTAGGGTACTAGATCTGTGAATTTGGTCAAAAAAGGCCATTTTTTTGATATGGGCGGATTTAAAGAGCCAAGGGCGACTATATGAAAAACGAAATATATTTATGTTAAGGCCATCATAGGGATAAATTTTTTTATGCATTAAAAAAATTCGCGATTGCGCCATTAAAATTTGCTGACCTGTTTAATTAAATATTTATAATTTAGACGAATATTAGAGATGATGTATGAGCTAAAATCATGCTTACTTCTATTTCTTGTTTTACCTTGTAAGCCAGCTGTAACCATTCAAAATTTATAAAAAAAGTGTTTAAAAAACAAATGCTATTTAAAAAAACAAAAAATAATTATTTTTATATATCTTTATTTTTTGGGAGGAGAGCATTAGTTGCTGTGTGACCTACGTATAGCCCCTGGGTTCATTAACTGAGTGCGTCTATCGGCCATACATTGAAATGACTCCATTATCCGAAATATTACATCATGCAGGCTCTTAATTGGCAGACAAAGGCCAGAACCATTTATCCGCTAAAACAATGCCCCCTTATCGGTTGAAAGAAACTTTTTATAACCATTCACCTTTAGGTTCTACAAAATATTTTGCACCCCGCCCATATGAACACTATTTCCGGTTTTGAATAAAAATTATTTTTGAAGTTTAAATTTAACAGTTCAGCTGTTTTGTAAAAGAAATGTTCTTTTACATTCATTTATTTTAAAAACTTAAATACTCGTCCAAAAATACTAAAATAAAAAAATTCATAGCTGTTTTAAACAAATCGCGGCCAAATGGAATCTAACCTGGATTGAGTTCTTTGTATTGTGGTGTCCCATAGGTATCAACTATGGTTTGAAAAACGGATGTATATTTTGAAGATTTAATGTAAGTCGGGGGTTGGTATCGCTTCTCGTGCTGAAGGCTCTCGCTTACTACAAGTTTATGGACAATGTTAAAGGTGTGTAGGTCTTCGTTCTAATATGACAAAGGATGACGGCAAATATAACTAAGTGAAATTAAATTTGTCAGATTTTAATAAAACAACCTTTTTAAGTGCATGTAAAGTAAATTTTATTTTCGTTTAAATTTTAAAAATTCTGAAGATTTACAAAATTTTATTTTTCAAATTTTTTTAAAAAATTATTTTTTTCTTAGGAAAAATAATTTATAAGCATAAACTTAATTTGGAAACTTTTGAAAAGATTGCGTTCATTTACAAATTAAATTTTTTTAAATTTTGAAAATTTTACAAATATAAAACTCATTTTGCACGTGGCCTAAAGCAAAAGATAATATTTATGGTGACATGTTAATTGATAAAAGGGCTACATTTATTAGCATTAAATATTTAGTGAGTGAAACGTAAAGTAAATTACAAAATCAGGAGCTTTACAAATTTGATTATTTTTAATTTTTAAATTTTTAACAATTTTTATATTATGCGCATAATTTGAAATATGGGTGCAAAAAATTTTTTAAAATTTTGTCATTTTGTTACGCAAGTTTTTATAACATTTTTACAATAATTAATGTTTGGCGAGATGTATTTTAAGCAGTGCTGGGAAAACAATGAGCCAAAAAACTTTCTCACATTTGCCTCCAAAACATAAAAAAGAAAGGGGGCTACAAATATAGGGCCAAAAAAGAAATTTAAAAAAAGCCCTTACTAAGAAAAGGGGCAGAAAAAACCCACAAATAATGGCTCCTAAATAAAGCCCTAAAAAGCCCATTTTATGTTTTTCTTTATGTTAATTTCAAAAAATTTTGATTTTATCTTTATAATAATGATGAGTGGGTTATTTATTTTTAAAGCTCTACGGAGTTTTTTGTAAAAGAAAAGGGTTTTTTTAAAATGTCTCTTTTCTTTAAGCAAGAAAAGGGGCTTTTCTTTTGCCATGACCACAAGTTTATGGGCATTTGGGGAAAAAAACTCAAAAATTTATAAAAAAACTCATTTAGTTTTTTTCCCAGCCCTGATTTTAAGAAACTAAGGGGGTACATCTACATGATTGTCGTACCTCTATTATTTTTTCCATTTTTTATATCAACTCAGGACCAATTAAATGGCGAAATTAAAATTAATTAAATTCGCGATCTCAAAAATATTTAAGAAAAAAAAATTTTCTAGATTGAAAATAACTGAAAGATTAATTTTTTTATCTGTAATGGCACATTCACATTTGTAAAAAAAAATATTTTGCTCACAATTTTTTATCGGTTTAAAATATTAATTCTTTAGGTTGAAAATTTTAAAGTTTAGCTGTTTAACTAATTTTTTTGTTTATAGCTAATACAAAGTTATAACAAAAAAGGGCAAACGGATCTAAAAACTTTTGTTAGATTTAATCTCAACAGCTTGGGTGAATAATTTTAGAGCGCCTAAGCTTAGACGGCCAAAATGATTTTTTTTAGATATTAATAAAAAATTTTATTTGTGTAAAAAAACACATTTTTTAAAAAAATTGTCAAATTTATTTAAAAACACAGATAGTACTCTGCTCATGTAGAAAAGGATCTCAAAATTTGAAAATAATGTGGTATTCAGAATCTTTATATATTTCGGAATATTAACCTACTTTGACCGTCGCGCCCTAATATCAAAATTTGTCGGGTTGTGTGTGGTAATAATAAAATGAAACTTCGCTCGCGATTTGAGTCGTGACCTTCTCGATATCATGGGTCGGGCACCATCCTTCGGCTATCATGTATTTGCTCATGCTTCCCTCGCCGCTAATGAAGTTGTTCATGATATGGAATATGAGTTTCGTCTTCTTCAGCCTAACCAAACTTGAAACTGTTTCCCTGGCCACTTCTTTCAACATTTGATTTTTTAGTTCGTTTACGCGTGCCAAAATCTAAATTTAATCAAATTTTAAATAATAAATTTTTTAGTTTATACCTGAAAAAATGTAGGACCACTAAATTCATATCAAGCTAACACCCTAAGTTGGTTTGTCCCCATTTGGACCACATAATGAAGCCCAATTTTTTAACCTGAACAGCGAGCCTGTCGTATTAAATGTTGAAATTAGGCACACCATCTTAGGATTTATAACTTATGCTTAAACCAGAGCTGGGAAAAACCCATTTTTCGACTAAAACTCAAATTTTTGTTTTTTACAAATTTTATGACAGATTAAAAAAATCAATTATTAATAAATACAGAATATAAGCAGAAAATCTTAAATTTTATAAATATTTTCTTGATTAAAGCTAAAACCCTTTATTTTTTCTAAATTTCGAAAAATAAAAAAATGAGCTTGACCCAAAAATGGGCAATTTCCCAGCTCTGGCTTAAACTCTTAGAAAATTATATGTGGTAGGGCATTAGCTATTCAGGGCAATAGCGTTTTGTCCTATGGAATTAAGCAATTTGGCCATGCTTAAATATTTGTATGTGCAAAGAAATTTTTCTAACTTCAGCGTCTATTACTCCCAAAATTCCAATGACGAGCTACCCCCCATGGGTAAAAAATATACACCGGGGTAACAACCCCCGCCCCCCCCCCATTGTTTTCTTAATTATAAACAAGGTGCTTTTTTTTTAACAATTGACGATAAATAAAGAAAATATTTTTTGTACGAAAACATATATATGGATAAAATGTAAAATTATTATGACTAAAATTAATTAAAATGATTGTTTAATGTGCTACCAAAATATTACACCGGGGTAACAACCCCCGCCCCCCCCCCCCCCATTGTTTTCTTAATTATAAACAAGGTGCTTTTTTTTTAACAATTGACGATAAATAAAGAAAATATTTTTTTAATAAAAAAATTATTAAAAATTGTACGAAAACATATATATGGATAAAATGTAAAATTATTATGACTAAAATTAATTAAAATTATTGTTTAATGTGCTACCAAAATATTTAAAAGTTAATAAAAATAAATGATTGCAACAATTAATCTTGATTTAGATTACAATAAGACTAGTTAAAGTAAATTATTAAAATTTGGATATAAATATTTAAAATTATCTATAATTAGCATTATATAATTCTAACAAAATATCCTCTTCGGACTTTAACAATATTAAATTTTAAAAAAACTTATCTCCCATTTTGTTGCGAAGATAAGTTTTAGTTAATTTAATCTTGCTCATGGAACGTTCAGCGCTGCAGCTCGTGATAGTTAATGAAAGCAAGATTTTATGAATTTTTTTTAAGTTATCAAAATTGTTAAGTATTTTATTGAGCGCTTTATAAGGTAGCAAGAAACTGTCCTCTGAGCTATTAAACACTGTTTCAAGATCATCCTCATCATCGTTTTGTCTTCATCGGAGGAGTTATCTATATGCTCAGTAATTTTTGAATAAATTAAAAAAAAACAATTTTTACCATATAGAGATTCTGTTGAAAGGCTACCATCTTTTAGAGCCTGGCGAAAGTGTAGAATTTACATTTTCATTTTTTGAGCAATTGCATATGGGTTGATATAATAAAAATTACATAGGTCCTTTATGTTTTGCATATGTATTTTCGTATATTTCTTTAATGAGGCTGTTGTAAAATACGACACACCCTTATAAAACTCAAGGGTATCATTATTGAACCTTTCTTCAAGCTGCACTAGAATTAGATCCAGACAGGCCCTCTAGCTTTTCCATTTTAGGGGGCAAAAAAAACTCGTGGGGGGGGGGGGAGGGGGGGGAGGGGGGGGGCAGAAAAAAATTTTATGTACAACAATAGAATCCATGTTCAAAATTTTTTAACAAATTAATAGTAATTTATTGTATTCTTAAATTTAAAAAAAATGAGTTTATAAAGTGAATATGTGAATTAAAATTAATTATCACTATTATTTGCTTAAAAAGATATGAGATTTGAATTAATTGTAAGTATAATTTTATCATTTGGTATTATTACGCATGAAAATTAAAAATATGATATATATAAATGAAAAAAATGAATTATAAAAACTTTGGATTTTAGAAAATAAAAAGTGAAGTAAGATTGATTATCATGAAAACAAAATGTATAAGTATGCTAATTTGGAAGAATATATATGAAAAACACTGGTTATATATAACTAGTTATTAATATTAGGGTAAAAAATTAAATAAAACATGAACATAAACGTTAAATGCGCATAAAAAAAGTTTGCAACCATGTTAAAATAGTAAGCAATAATTAGCTGTATGAGCAGTGTATTGTATTGATCAAACTATTTTATCTTAGAGGATTTTAATTAAATTACAATATTCATCAAAATTCAACGCCCCTAGTTACTGATTTTTCGTGTTCTAAAAGAATTAAATCACCTTTAAGCAGGTCACTACTTGTCAGCCGTTATTATCCTTCTTAAAAAAGAAAATGTGGCCTCACAACTCGACGTTAAAGAGCCAACTAACAAACTTATAGGAAAAATGTTAAATAGATTAGAAAACGCATCATTGTAATCATATAAAAATTTAACAAAATCAATAGTAACACATTCTTTGTAATTATTAAGTTTCTTATTAAAAATTTTTTGGCTACGTCATTTTCTTTAGATAATGAATTTTTATCAATATTACTTATTTTTAAAAGAGGCTCTAATTTATTTATATCTAAAATAAAGGTTAATCAAATTTATAAAGGGAATCTAAAGATTTTAAACAACTATTATAGGTAAAAAATCTATTATCAAAATATAAATAAATCAATAATATTAAAATAAACACTTTTTGCTTCATCATTAATATTTAAAATATTTTCAAACCTATGAGTAGAAAATAAATAAAAATCAGAAAAATCTTTAGGTTTAGTTTTTCTTTTATCCATAGATAATTTATTGTCATTTAAAAAAATATTAATATCAAAACAATTTTTGAATAAATCTACAAATGTATTTTTATTTCTTAATTGTTTAATTTCTAACAAACAATGGTGTATTAAATCAGAAGTTTTATAAATATAAATCGTTCTGCATTGAAATTGGTCTATAATTATTTTTAATAAATAAAATAATTTTTCAATTAAATACAAAAAAATAAATAGATGATTATAAATATGGTCAAAAAAACCCGATTTGGCCCTGTGACCTGAAGATATAAAAGTTTTTTTATTTTTAATTTTTAAAAGAGTATTAAATATTTCTGTGTAATTTTAAAAAAAAAACAATGGGCAGGTAGTGACCACACCACCAATGGGGCAACAGCCGGGGTATGGTCCCGCATTCACTAAATACCTTGATTGCATCATGTTGAAAAATATATGAAGGGAAGAAAAATTATCAAAAAAATCTTTGCCTTCACTTAAAATAAGACAATCTTTTACAACAAGATGCAATCGGTGGTTAATAGCAGTGAATATACGGGACATGGTGTCCAGCTATTTTGCTTAGAAATACTTAAACACCATTTTTTCCCCGGTCATTACGTTCGCCCCATCGTAGCATTGTGCGATCAGGTTTTTTGGTTCTAGATTATATTTTAACAAAAGATTGTTGTTAACTGAGAAAATTTCTTAGGCATCAAATTTATGAATTGGTTTCACAAATATAAAGCTTTCTGTAAAATCTTTTTCTATATATTTCTGTTAGTTTGATCTCTCTTGCGGATAAGAAGTATTAATAAAAACACTTTTAAAAAAAGCAAATATTTTTAGGATAATATTTTTTAAATATTTTTGACGGAGCAAATTTAATTATATTATGCGGAAGAAATAAAATTACTATGTATTTGGGGGGGGGGGGGGCAAATTAAATTTGGGGGAGGGGGGGGGCAAACATAAAATTACTATGTATTTGGGGGAGGGGGGGCAATCAAAAACTTTGCCCCCCCCCCAAAAGGGGTCTAGAATCGTGCCTGGATCCAGAGCTTCGAAAAATGTTTTTATACGGTAACTACAAATTATAACTATTTTTACTTTTTAGTTACATCTTATATTTCACCACGTTTACGTTTTAAGTTAAATTCAATATTATTTTATTCGCAAAAATTATTTGTTTCCCCTATAATTAATTCAAATTTGTCTTGATCTAAATTTTAATATAGATAACACCAACTTCTTAATTTGTGCAAATTGGACATGGTACATTTAATAAGAAAAGCTCCCATATCGAATAAGGGGCTTTGAAGTTGGAGGCATAGACTATGCGTTTCTTTTATAATTATATTTAGGCTTAATAAATTTAAAACAAAATTAGACGAATTTACTCTATTTAATATAAAGTCGGCGCGAAATGATGTTGCCGCATCCTTTTCTTTTATAATCAACGAGCTAATAACTATTGGAAACAATTTGAGCTTATTGTAAAGCATTGAGTTAATTATATATATGTTATATAAATTTTAAAAATAAAAACATATGTAAAATAAATAAGAAAAATAACAAAATATTTAAATTAATTGAAGTTTATTGGACTGCAATAGATCAATAAAACATATATTAAATAAATTTTAAAAATAACAAAAAAAATTTAAATATATATATTGCTGATCAAGGGGGTCTTTTTCCTCATTTAACCCCCCTATTGTTATACCTACCCCCCATGAACAACCAACCCCCCACGGCCAATTTTTATGAGCCACGCTCGTCATACCCACCCCGGAGTAGGAGACGCTGAATTAAATAAAGGTTTCTTTTTACTAGTATATTCCGATTTAGGTTTTAATCAAGTTGTTATTTTTGTCTATTAAGACTGCTAAATTTACCTTAAAGTAAAACTAAGTGTTTTTTTTTAAACATAATCCATTAAAAAATTTTAATTTGTCTCAACTTATTAACAAAATGCGACCTATTGTCTAATGCCCTAAAGCAATAAGCCATTGCCTTAAATGCTTAATGCCCTAAAACATATATTCATCCAACTGCTTTACATGCTGGACACTTTGATGAAAGCGAAAATATTCAGCGTCTAGTGCATTAGAGAAATCTGTAAGTGAAATGTACTTTAAAGAAGTCAAACTGGTTAAAATACTTCTGCTAGCTCACGGACTTGCGTGGTCAAGGCTTGATTTTCAATTCCTTGTCCAGTATTTTCCAGGGAATAAGGATACATCGTTGCTTTGTAACTATAAATTTGAGTGGAAGTATTTGCAAACAAATATGTGTTATGTTTTAGAAATTTTTAAAAAAATAAATTTAAATTATTACCCTTCACAAACTTTGATGATGCGTGATTTGAACTCCTTCCCTTGAAAAAAGATGACAAACACAGTTTTGTATACCAAATCGCCCTATAAATCAAAATATATATTAATTTTTTTAACAGTTTGCTGCAGTAACTCTGACTCTTAAAAATGTTTTATATATGACATAATAGCCTTAGATTTACGTGAGAGCGGAGTCAATAATTCTTTAATCATATTACACAGGAAAATTTAATTAATATTTAATTTCCTTTTTAGAATTTTTATTTTCGCTATTTATATTTATTTTGAAATCCAAGTAGATTAAAAACAAATAGCAAGCACACACCTTTATTTTATTTTTCATTATCTGCATAATTATGTTTAACCTCGGCTAAATATTCAATTATGTGTCCATAATAATGAGACATGATATAAAATAAAAAAATATTTTTTTGCGGTCTAGAAACTTATAAAGTAGGCCTAGAAAAAAATAGCCAGTCCTTGGAATTTTTAGGGGCTTTTCTATTTAAAAAAAAAGCTATAAAAAAGGGCTTTTAAATATGCCCAATTTTTTTTCTTAGTAATAAAAGGCTTGTCCAAAGGACTTTGGGGCAAATAGTAATGAATCCTTTCAACTTCAATAGAAGAAAAAACTAAAAAGGGCTTTTCCCCATTTTTTCAGGGCTTAGTTAAAATCTTAAATTACTACGAGCTAATTCCCCCTATTTTCGGGTTTGAAAAAATTAGCCCTTTTTCCCCCTAAGGCCCACAAATATTTCAGCAATACTTTAGAGAGTTTAAATACTAAAAAGGGTTTTTTGAATGAATTAGGTAGTGGGTTTTGTAAGAAAATTAAAAAAACCCATATTAAATTATGTGCTTTTTAGACGAAAAATGTATAATATAAAGTAATTGAAAAAGTCGTTTATGTAAAAAACAAATATTATTAGCAAAAACAGCTATAAGGACATGATAACATAGACATATATTACTGTGGTGAAGTCCTCAATCTTTTTTCCGTATTCGAATAACTTGATAAATACGTTCCCCCGACACAATCTCCAAATCATAACTTCAAATGTACCACACTTGTCAGATCTAATGATTCCGGCCATGTATCTTAAGTCATATACAATTAAAATCAAAATAAACTTTGACTTAATATGAGCATAAGGTGTTTATATAATACTTTGATAATATTTGAGAATCAAGCGGTCGACTAGCGTGGAAATGGTTAAATAGGTTAAAATTCGTTAAATAATCCTAAATGATTATAAAGTAAATTTTGCCTTCTCTTTGTATTTCTCTTCTTTTTTTTTTAATATCAGCTTATGATATTTTTTATATTTTAATGGTTACTTATATTTTTATTCTAAATTCCTTGATTTACTAATTTAAAAATAAAAATTAAAGAGTACCAAAAATAAGTCGCATGTCTCATAATATATGCATTTATCTAACCCTTATTTTTTTAGTTTTATTCTTTTACTTGTTTATTTTAAATTATTTATTACTGTGCGCCTTTTAATAAAAAGAAAGTTACAAGTTTTTAAGTTTTTTCATTGGCCCAAAAAAATTCATCACTTATTCTTCTCGCTACTTTTGACAAAGATACACATAGACGTTGGGTTTTACAATCAATAAAAAATTGTTTGAAAATAAGACAGGAAACACCCTTATAATATAATCTCATTCACTCCAGAACACAGTCCTCGATGAGTCTTTAGTTATTGTTTTTCCTAGCCTTAAATTGAGGTGAATTCTTACTCCTCATTTTTCAAACAAATTTTAAGCCAGTTGTTTTAAAAAGATTTGTTAATTTATTTAATTGAAAATTTGGTTTTGCACCAAAAAATCAGTAGACTTAATAAATGAGTTGCCTTTTGTTTTTATATAAATGAATGAGCTAAAGCATCCTGAGTTAAAAAATATGAATCTCCAAACACTAAAATATATAAATAGTAAAAAAATTTTATACTCGATACGAAGGATAGGCGACGTACTCATTCTCGAAGTCTTCAAAGAGATACCGGCAGAAGAAGCCGTTTGCTTTTCAGTGTCACTCAGAACAAGGTTTGCCATTAAGGGCACGTTAGACTTTGGGGTTTCAGAGCCCTTTCTCGGGGATATTGGACGAACGGACAGTATAGAGTTAGTTTCAGACGTTCTATCTTGTTTGGGTGAAGTTGATGTAGGAATATACTTCTATATGATATAAAAAGTGAATAATACCTGTAAACTTACTAAAATTCTTATGAATTTTTAGTAAGGGCACGTGAAAAGTGAGTTCTTATTTTCGTAAAATTTCGAAAATTCTAAAAATTTTAAAATTTTTATTTTTTTCAAAATTTTTCAAGAAATTTTTTAAGAAAAGGCATTTTATGTGCATATACTAAGTTTGGCAACTTAAAATTTGCGTGAATATTTCACGAAAATAAAAACTCACTTTGCACGTACCCTTAATGGAATTATAAAATCAATGAGTAATATCTAAAGTAGTTTGTCTATGAGAGTTTTACTGAAAAATGAAGAAAAAATTAACAACTTGATTCCAAATCTTTTCATTGATTTTGTTACGTATAATGTCGTGCTCGCACAATTCTAGATATTGCTTTCGTAAAACAGTGTAATGCTTTTTCGTCTCCATGAACTCTGTCAACGTTTTTTCTATATTTACCTGAAAAATAAAGGAAAGTATGCACAAAAAATGTCCAAAATTTTAATTCGCAACATTTTTTTTATACTGATCTTATTTTTTATTTATCTTATTTTTATTATCTTTTAAATTTTTTAGGTTTTTAATTTGCGCAAACAAATATAACCCCATTTTTTATAAAAATATAAGAGTTTGCAGGCGACCAAAGCACCTCATCAATTCCATTGTTTAAATTAAACAAAATCACGTGCCTAAACTTAATTACTATTAAATTAAGTAATAACGCAGGTCAACCAAAATTTATGAAGATGTAGTATATAAAAATGCAATATTACTCAGGTCAACAAATTTTAAGCTAACCACACATTAAACAGGCCATCTTAGGAATTTTAAAATCCGTTTACCGTTTTTACTCACAGCTATAAACTATGAAAATATCAAAAAAAAAAGTCAAAAAAACAAAAAAGAATCAAAATCAAAAATAAATCAAATTTTTTTTGCACATTCACAACAGCTAAACTATTAAATTCTCAAATAATATTTTTTTTTTAAAACGATAATATATTGTGTCGTATTTGAGTTTGGATGCGAAATATTCCGTATTGCTTAATTGCTACTGTAAGACTAAAAAAATTAATTTCTCATTATTTAAGTTGGTAAATAAAAGTTTCAAGGGATTTCTATAGGAAAAATAAATTCTTAAAATTTTATTTTTGTCAATTTAATCAAAAAAGGCCATTTTTCGTTATGAGCAGATCTAAGGAGCCGATGGCAGAAGAAACTAAGGAAAACGGAAAATATATATGAGATAAGGCCATCATGGGGATGTAAGCTTTTATGTTTTCATAAACTTATTTTCCTGACATTGATGTTTGTAAACCTATGTTATACAAAATGGCCTTCTCTTAAATATTATTTCGCTTTCATTGTTGGCGGGAGAGGACCTTCCTCTGTGGAAATCGAAAAGATAGCAAAATTCTGCAAAATTTAATATTTAGATCTCATGACTCATGCAAAAAATACTACAAAAGTTTATAGTTAATTTAAATCAACCATGACTTAAATTTTTCATTCAAATTATTGAAATTATTAATCTTATTGAGCTTCAAATATGACATTTACGTTTTCAAATTTAACTCAATTAGCTTATAGTGAGAACGTTCTTGTCTTACATTCGTTTGGTGTTTAGTGTATAGGTAGCTCTTTTCCTCGGAAATTAGCACACATGTAAAACCACTTTAAAGAACTGATTTTGAGCAAACTTAAGAATTTGACCCTAATCGGCCATACTTTAACTTAGAGCCTAGGCTTAAAACCTAGGCTGTGTGCCAGCAAATTTCATTATTCAACCCTACTGGAACATTTGCTTTGCTTGAATTAGGAAGTCCAACACCTGAATGGCGTTCCTTTTTGGGAAAAGGCATAAGACCCCAAGTAGGTTAAAATTCCTACCAACCTATAAAAGGCACAAACTTTTATCGAAATAAAAATTATTTATTAACTGGTAGAACATTATTTATTAATAACAATTTTTTTCAACTTTTTTTATTATAGCAGACTAACAAAGTTTTACCAAACGATAAACGGTCATAAAAATAAAATAGTAGTCTTGATCATATAATTTATATATGTAAAAAATTTGTTGATAATAAATAATTGTGTTAAACAAAGACTATACCTCTATTTTTAACAAATCCTTATTAGTAAACGGTGGAAATGGGACTATATCGGCATCCTCGTCTAGCCTAAACCCCTCGTGGAAGTAAGAGTCATTTACATTGATGATCTTGCTTTTCACACACTCATCATAAAGCGTTTGATACGATTTTTCCAATTTTTCGCATTTAACAATATCAGCTGTAAACTTTCTCGCAAAATAGTTGGCTTTTGGGTTTAACTGAATTAATTATGGAAACAATCTTCAGGTTGATAAAAAAACTAAACTAAATATGGGTAACTTATTTGTTATTAAATGACAAGCAAATTACTGTCCAAAATTTATAATATGGCTATTTGGATAAATTGTAATTTATATGAGGGCACGTGCAAAATGAATTTTTTTTCGTGATATTTTCAAAATTTTGAAAAATTTATTTTGTAAAAATGCAAATTTTTAATAAGTTGCCTTGTGCACATAAAAGGCTTGTGAAATAATTTAAAAAAAAAATTTTTTTTTAGGATATTTAAAATTTTACGAACATAAAAACTCTCCTTGCACGTGGCCCTATTAAAAAATTTTAAAAACTGCATTTTGGGTGGATGATAAAGTCGGGCATTTTTGTAATTTTAAAAAGGACAAATTTGGCACAAAAATTAATCGGTTGGACCCAAGTAAGCCCTACCCGAATTTGTTTTTTTGCTAAGCTTTTGACCACAATAAATAGTTTTTTTATATAGCTTAAGTTTATAAGATGTTAGAATGATTTTTACTTACATCAATGAAATGAATAAGTCCCAAATCTCCGAGTTTTGCAATGGTGCCAAATATGCATTCCGATTGTAAGAAGAATTGGTATAGGCCCATATCCTCGCTTCGTAGAGATAATCGTACTTCATCTAACATCTCAAAACAGAAATAGAACTACGTTCTAAATTATTAGAGAATATAATAGGTTAAATTAAACTTAGTTATTTAATTAACTAATTATATAAAAAATATCACATAGCTTGCCCGACAGCATTGTAAGGAAAGGGATGGGGGTGACGGTGAATGGGCCGGCTCATCCAGAAGCACAATTCAAGCAATGTCGTTGGACCCAGACAATTTTTAATAGATAATGGGGTAAGCTAAATTATTGGAAAAAAATTGGTATTTAAGGCGCCTGGAAACATTTTTTGCCGAAGAACGCTCATTACCTATAAATAACAACCCGCGATGAAGACAGTTATGATTCAGAATTATCTTACATTATGTTGTGGTCAAAGATTATTCGGTTAAATCCGCGGTTGCAAAGGATAAATGAAAGTTACACCTTGCAAGGTTGGTTAATATTCAAATAAATTTATGTATATAGTATTTATATTAAATAATAAAGAATTTTATGAACATGTTAAACTTGACCCAATAAATTCGCTTTTTATTAATTATACACAATATATTTAATTTTTGCTGTTAAAAACGAAAGTGAATTTTAAACTTCACATTTATTTTAGATAGCAAATATACACCATTATAAAAAAAAATACAATTTTATATATTAAGATAGCGTTTTTAATCTGAACTTTGGACGCAGTTTAAAAAAAATGAGAGGCGTTAGGAGATAACTGAACCCGTGTTATCGCAAAAAAATTCTCTAAAAACCTATTAAAAATCGTTTATGATGTTTTTGTTGTTGTCCAGTGTTATCCTTGTTTAATAAGGTATATATATCCAAATATTGAATAACATCCTTGATTGGCTTAATTTCATCAGAAGTTTTAAACAATTTTTTTGTAAGAGTGCTTTCAAAATCTAATATTTTTTTTTAAATTGAATTTTTAAATTTAAAAATCTAAGTTTTTTCATCGAAATTTATAACAATTGGTTTTTACATTGAATTCTTAGACCCAGTGCATTTGTTTTAAGCATATTTAGAAAGTTAATTAAATTTTTATCTAACTCTATATGAAAATAGGCCGTTTTGTTGAATTTGTTTATATTATTGCAAAAGAAGCCCCTTTTTATGCCTAAAGAAAAGGTATTCATAAAAAGCCCCTTTTCTTCGAAAGAACTTTATAAAAAAAAACTCAACCGGAATTTTTTCCCAATGAATTCTTTGTGTTCTAAATTGCTTTCATTTTAAGCGCTGTAGGTTATGTATTCTCAAGTTACTAAGGTTAAGGCTTTTAAATTTGCCTTACTATCTGTTTTGATTGAATAGATATTATTGGTTTTTATTATGCACAAATTTTTAAACTGATTTTCTTAATTGAATTTGGTTGAAAGTTACATAATTTCAACGATATCTAATGTTTGAATTACAAAACTTTCTCGTTTCCAAATTGAATATTGACACCTAAAACTTGTTACGAATTGAGGCCTTATCTATTTTTACCGAAATAAATTTGTTAATCTTATTAACACAAATGATTAACCGATCTATTCGGTCTGGTTAACAAACTATATTTGACAAAATTAAATAAATATTGAATCGTTAATTAAGAGGTTGGAAATAATTAAAAATTTAATAATTTTTAAAAAATATTCCCCGACAGGACTGATGGGGCTGTAAATCAGTCGAGACCCGAAAGCCCACCCAGTAGACAGCTCCCAAAACACGCCGGGATTGGCCTGGCCGGAATTACGGGTCGAGCGTATTTTTATAATGCCTTAATTTTTACCTATTTTTAACAAGAAAAAATGAAATACTCTGTATTTTATTGATAATATATAAGAAAAAAATTTACAGCCTGCAATATAAAATCATGTCGTAATTTTGGGGCCGGGCCTTATATGAAAAACCAGCTTAAGCTGAAAAATCGGGTGGGCCAAGCCGTAATATCACGGCCCGGTAAACTCTAGAAGGGGCTGAACTTTAAAGACAGAATTTAATTATGACCTGGGTGCTAAATAAAATCGAGCTTTGCGATATATCCTTTAGGCCTTGTCTATCAAACCTGTAAGCTAATTAAATTACAGCCTGACCCAATTTATTATAAATATGATCGGCTGTCCCCACGCTTATTTAAAAAATATCAAGGATTTAAAGCTCTAGAATATTTGTTGAATACTGAGCTTACGAATATAGAGTTAGCATATCTTTTATTGCGGTTGTCGAATATTGCGGTGGTCGAATAAATTTTCTTAGAATTTTAATATTTAAGATTTTTGAAAAATTATATAAAAAATTTTCGGGGCACTTTTTTAGAGCCACTTTCGAGTTTTGTTTGCCCCTTTGGCAGAAGCATTTAAATTCTTGTTTTAGCTTATTTGTAGCTCACTTTCTTTCCCTATGTTTGGGGGGGGGGGGGAGGGGGGAAGAGAATGAGCCAAAGTTTTATGGCTCACTGTTTTCCCAGCAATGACAACAAATAATTTTTTAAAATAAAGTATTACCTAAAGATAATAGTGTCTTTTATATATACTTTATTTATCTAGTTAAGGTGTATTTTGAGTTGAAGTTTTTTTTGTGGAAAAAATGCGCTTTTCGAGAGTTAATAAATTAACTCTAAATTTTAGTTGTTATAAAAAATGTGCAAAATGTTCCGAATTTTATGCAACTTGTATTTTTATTTGTACTCATTTTGTTTTGCCAAAAATTAGCAAAGACCTTAAAACATCCGAAAAACAAATAATTTTTATTAACTGTCTATTTTTGTAATTATTATTTTGAGCAGGGATTAAGACCGGAACCGAAAACCGCGATACTTGGAGGGTCGCTCGGAACCGGTACCGGGTTTTAAATTTAAAAAAACGGTTCCGCGGATATATTAATAGCTTAAAAATATTTAAATTATAACATAATGTCTGGAAATCTACACTAAGTAGTATGATAATTGCATCCCACACTAAATCACCTAATTGGCAATATAATCTTAAGCTTAAGCTCAGTAATCAAAATATTATTATAATATTGGTTTGAATATGTATATCTTATATATAATTTAAAAAATTTAATTTAATTATGAAATAAAATATTTAAGCTAAATTAATAAGTTATATATTTTAGTAATATATATAAATATTAAAATTTTATTAATTTTAGTTTAATTTTTTGTTGTTGGGATATATGCTGAGTTAGACAATTTGAAAACATGAAAGAGTTTCAAAAGATAGGTCATTTTTAAAATTTTGGAAAGAAAACTTTGTCTCATCCAGAGTTGTATATTTTATCCTTGTTTTAGCTGTCCCTGCTACTCAAGTAAATTAATTATATTATTTTTTAGGCAAGTGTTGAAAGAGCCTTCTCAACTTTGAAATATATTTTTTCAGATTTACGTAATTGAGCAGATTCTAATTTGTTATATTCAATTATTTTACTTCGTTTAAATAAAGAATTGAAATGATGCATTGTATACGTGTAAATATATACATTTGTCTAATTTACAAATAAATATAACCTAAATTTTATGTGCTATCATAATTGAATAATTGTTGTACCCCGTGGTACCGTAACCAGTACCAAGGACCGGTACTTGAGCTGAGCTGGTACCGGAACCGGTACCGGTACTAAAAATTTCGGCGTTTCCAAGGGCTGTTAATACGACCCGTGACCCATGGCGACCGTCGCACCCACCCTGCCGTCAAAATGAAATCAAAACCGTGTTTTTTTGATCATAATTAAAATACCTTAAGCTTTAAAAGCTAAAAAGGAGTCAAATATTGGGTCTTATATAAAGCCGGATCTAAACATAAAAATTAATTTTCACTTCCATTACTCTATCAGCTGTTATAGGCATTTATATGCATAATATACCATTTTAAACTTGTTTTTTCAGATATTAACTGAAAATATCTAATTATAGGAAGCTATTTTATATTATTCTAATTAGAATTTACATAAGTACAGTAAAAATTTAGCTCAACTCCCTCCCCCTTCCATTTTGAGAAGATCGATTTAACAACACTTTTCTTTTTAGAGATATAATTTAGAAATATTCAATTTTTTATATTAAAATTCTACAATGTGATTTGAAAAGTGACCCCTTGTCCACAACCTTGATACCTCCCTTTTTCGGATTTTAAAAAATACTGAACAAAAATTTATTATTCTTGTGCCACTTTATAATTTTGTTATTCATTTTTTGAAACAACAATATATTACACTGGACAACAAAAAAACAACATTAACGATTTTTGAGGGTTTTGTAGAGAATTTTCTTGCGATAACGATCCTGGGCTTAATTTTTTTCCAATGCCTCCAATTTTTTTAAACCGCGTCCAAAGTTCAAAAAAAATTCGCAAAATTTTTTATTATTAATTCTACAAAAAATCTATTGGCATATTCAGATTCCTTATAAAAAACATATTTAAAAAAGGTTATTACATAAAATTTTTAGCAATTTTCTTTCAAGTTATTTAGGATCAAAAAAAGGAGTTTATGACAAAAACCACTAATTTTATAAAAATGAAAAAAATAAAAAAAATTAAATATTACAGAAAATTTTAAACGCCTTATTATTAATGAATATTTCCATTATCTTAATATGTTTTTAAACTTTTGTTACAACCCATAGGTTCTATACTATAGAAGCCCAAAATACCCCAAAAATCGAAAAATCTCAACTTTGACACCGAATAACTAAAAATCTGAGGCATTGGCTAAAATCTGATTTCATATTTGTGATCAACGCCAAAAACTTGACCAAAAACCATAGTTGCCATAAATGATGATTAGGGTCGTCTAAATTTTGTTGTCCAGTGTTATATATGTATATTAATTTTATTGGTTTTACTTATAAAATACCATATACATTGAACATAAATAAATAATAATTAATAAATCCTTTCAAGCTCTACACTTCGTCAGTTCAGACACCGTGTCTACTCCGAGACTGTTTCGGTCTATTGTTATCAAAATCTTCCACTGCTACTAAAAACCCGCTTGCTTTCAGCTGAGGTGGCTTGAGGGTCAAAAATGATTTAGCAATCTTGAGATTTTAGGGTAAAGGTTTTTGTTCTGGGATCAGAGCAAAGGGTCTTCTCTTACTAATAGGGCATGTAGAAACTCCGGAATTCGGGAAGGACTCCGATTCACCGGGAGTTCCAGGGGAACTCCATTTAAAAAACACTCCCAAAAACTGCCCGGAATTTTTATGTTTTTAAACTCCGGGGTTTTTTCCCGGGAGTTTAAAAATTAACATTAGCCCATTGGAAATGTTGGAATTGTGTAATTTTTTTGTCCAAACTCATTTTTTATAAAAACAAAATTGTAAAAATGCAAAAACAGCTGATTATGCAAATGTCTCACATTTATAATGCTATTAATATTGTTTTTTTTAGTTTTTTTATGATACTTGATATGAACTAGCTAAATAATTAACTTAATGTCTACATAGAATTTTAGTCGATAATTTATGTATTTGGTGGTACTTTTTTTATTAGACCATTTGTACAACTTGTATTTATTAGTTTTAGGCAACTAGTGACATTTCCGAATTGTCGCAAATGCCATTATTTATATTTTGAAAAAACTTTTTCGAGTTTTTTTTTGTTTTTAACCTTATTTATTAAAAAAATTTGGCAAAATTGGTTAATATGAAGCCTGCTGAGCCAATGTCACCTGAATGTCGAAGTTTTTTTAAAATTTAAATAATGGCATTTGCGACAATTCGGAAATGTCACTAGTTGCCTAAAACTAAAAAATTTTCACAAAAATTACTCATATATGGCAGCCCGAACAAAAAAAATCGAATATATTTATTCAATGTTAAATTATAAAAATTTGACATTCAGGTGACATTAACTCAGCAGGCTTTATATTAACGAAATTCGCCAAAATTTATTAATAAATAAGTTTAAAAACAAAAAAAAACTCGAAAAAGTTTTTTCAAAATTTAAATAATGGCAGTTGCGACAATTCTGAAATGTCACTAGTTGCCTAAAACTAATAAATTTCCACAAAAATTACTCATATATGGCAGCCCGAACAAAAAAAATCGAATATATTTATTCACTGTTAAATTATAAAAATTTGCGACATTCAGGTGACATTAACTCAGCAGGCTTCATATTAACAAAATTTGCCAAAATTTATTAATAAATAAGGTTAAAAACAAAAAAAAACTTGAAAAATTTTATATAAGTCAAATTATAGACATTTGCGACAGATAGGTGACATCCAGCAGGTTAATAATGACGAAATCAAAATTTATTAATAAAGCCTAATTGAGAAACCTTATATAAGGATTACTAACACACGACCGCCCCAACCAAAAAAATAAAACAAATTCAATATTAAATTATTTGCATTTAGGAGAGTTTATTGACACAATTTCAGCAGACTTGACATTGAAAAATTTATTAATAAATAGTGCAAACAAAAATTTTACATGGCTTAATATTGACAAAGTTATATTTGATATTTAACAAAATACAAAATACTAATTTTCTCCCACAATTATTTTCTTTACCTAAAAAACTATCGTCTATCGTAGTAAAAACCTGAAAATTTTATATTGTTAAAAGGATTATTTTTAAATGTGTATCTGAAAAAAAAATCGGTATGTTCACTCACAACATAATAAATCCCTTTTTCTTTCCCCCTCTACACACATAAAAGGGTAAAAAAATTCCTTATTTTATTATTATTTTTCTACAAAACAACCCGGCGTTTGACCCGGTCGTTTTTGGGCGCTAACCCGGTTTTGGGTCGCCGGTGGGTTGCGGTCAACGACCCGCCCTGGGTCAGATTAACAGCCCTGTTTCCAATCCCTGATTTTGAGTAAACATGTAATTCACAATCCAATGCAAAAAGTAATCGCTTAATGAAAATTACCTTTTTATCAAACTTTGATTGAATGTTAAACCATAACTGTTATTTTTTGATTTTTTGACTTTATGTATTTTTTCAAAACCTACATTTTATATTTAAAATTATTTTGTTCATTTTTTAGCACAATACAAAAGTAATAGGGTCCTACGTATATAATTAGATTATAAACACGTGTTTCTTTCAATATTTATTTATATTCTAAAATAAATTTTATGTATATAAGGGTGCGTTCAGACTCATTTCAAATTTTTGAAAATTATAAATTTTGAAAATTTTAAATTTATTGAAATTTTATTTTTTTTTTCAAAATTTTTTAAAAACTTTTCTTTCAAAAAAACTCTTTAAAGGCTAATAACAAAAATTGGCAACTTTTTGTAAAAAAGCGTTTAATGTCAAAAGGTAAAAATTTTAGAATTTTTTAAAAAAAACGAACTGAGTCTGAACGCGCCCTAAGAAGTTTAAATTTGTTACCCTCCTTTTTGACAATGCACTTAAAGTAATTGTTACCTTTACAACCGGGTTAATTACTTGGCCTTTGGTTGAGTAATATATTTAAACAAACTATGGCCTAAATTAAGTATTTTTAAATTTCGACAGCCTTATGATTACGTGAAAATCAAACTAAAATTTAATATTTAAATAGGCAGTAAAACTCAAGAAATTTGTTTTAGTTAGTAAATTATAGTTTAAGAAATTTGTAACATACACCTCTATCTTTAAAAGTTTTATGGCAATGAACTTTGTTTTATTTTTATTTTGAAGGTGAACTATATAAACTTATATAAGTTTTAAAATATGCTGTAAATTCTATTTAACATACATTGTAACAAAATTTAGAAAATAGGAGTGTTTCTCTTTCCTAAATTTAATGTGTCTTCTCAATATAATTATATTAATATTGATTAAATTGTGTTTTAAGGTCCAATAAAGCATTTTAAAAAGATACTAGAAAATTTTATTAGAAAAAAATATTTTATTATTTGCCTCAAAAATTTAATATTTTATAGGGGAATACAGTAAATTTATAAACTTATTATACAATACGAGCCTTTCATATACTTATTAATTATAACTTAAAAAAATATCTAAAAAATAAGGTTTCATTTTATTTACACCTGGCTTTATTAAGTTACATAAATATTAACCATGTGGGGTAGGAACCCAATTAAAATTTTAATTTCTAATTTTATGGTATAAGGTTTTTAATTTTCGTTACTAATTTACTATATTAAAAATTAAAGTCATTTAATAGTACATTTAAAGATCTTTAAAATGCGTCAGGGCTTTTTGAACCCTCAAGTAGGCTTAAGCCATATAAGGCTGCGGCTAATACTTCTTTCTTGTAAAAAAAAAATATTTCAAAATAAATAAAGTTTAGCGGCTAATATTAAAAAATGAGAATTTAATGTTATTTAAATGCGTGCAATTTTTTTTATCAAAATATTTTTTTTCACTAGCCGCAGTCTAAGATACATCAAATAGGACTAATCCATAATTCATAGTGAAGGCATGGGGAAAAAGGTTAGAGTGAACAAAAATAAAAAAAAGTCGTGGAGAAAATATGGGGACACTTCGGATGTTGAAGCTTTTTTAGATCAAAAAAGATTGCAAGAGAGACATGGGTAAGATATATAAATTAATTATATATATGTTTTTTCTTTTTTATTTATTATTTTTTTTAGTGGGGTTGCCCATGATGTGGTCAACAAGAAATTGTTTACTATTGACAAAATTGGGGTTGAAGGTTTTAATTTTGTATAATAACTTTTAAGAAAATGAAAGACCTTTTAAATCTCAAAGGTATTTGCAACCATTAAATAATTTTCCACCAGTTACCAGGTACTTACCAAATTATATAATAAAATTATAATATATTGTGTCTTTATTTTGTTATTTTATTGCTATAGTTTATGTCAGAAATTTACTCCCAAATCTAAGAGAGCTCAAAGACATGCTCATAAAAGGGCAATTGTGAAAAAAAATAAAGATATAGTCCACAAGGAATATTCTAACTCACAATCTAGTGTAAATGAATTTAAGGATCTATGGGCTACAAAAGAACTAGAAGAAAGTACTTTTAACTTTTTGCTTTTTTTTTTGGAATGAGATAACTTACTAAATAAGATTAGCCAAAACTGTGGGTCAAAATAAATAAATGAAATATTTTACTAATATTTGAAAATGAAGGTGTTTATGCCTATAATATGATATTAGCTATTTGCTTGAATTTTGTTCAAAATCAGGTGATAAACAGGGCAAAAAAATTTACCATGTTGGGCCTCAAAAGTTGAGTTTTAGGAAACACTGCCTTATTTACATAATGTTATTACTGGACCTTATTTTAACTATTTTATTAATTTTTATTGTTTAGCAAAATCCATTGGAGAACTTGAATTTATTCCAAAAGTATTAGAAATTAAGGTTGTTATTTTTAATGACTTTTATCCTTAAAATGTTTCTTTTTTATCCATCAGTTCTTCTAACTTAATTATTCATATTGAATTATTATGTTAGGTTCCTGCTCATCATTTTTTGAGGCCATCAAAACTTGCGGCCATTCCTTTACCTCATCCTGGCACATCTTATAATCCAGTCTTTGAAGACCATCAGGCGTTGTTAAAGCAAATTCATGTTATGGATATAGAAGAACAAAAACAGGAAGAAAAAATTCTTAGGAAAGCTAAAAATGATCCTTTACCCCCTGAGATTCTTGAAGTTACTTTTTTGTTATGTTGATTAATATGAATTAATAAAATCATGATTGAAATTAAAATTTGTAAATCGTTAATATTAGGTACTAAGTTAATAATTATATATGTTTTAAAATAAGCAATTTAAAAAAATTGTTTTATCCTTAGGCATTAGTAAACTGGTCACATTTTAATATTTTGGAGAAAATTTTTTTTTAAATAACAAACAAATGTAAATGAAAAAATAATTTTTGATATTTTATGTGATTAAAGGAAAATTGTTTGATTAAAATGTAACAAAAGGTGTATTGCAAACTCAATAATATTTCAAAGTGGCAATAACTTTTAAAATTTTTATATTTTCATCGTTTTGAAATTTTATGCAACAAGTTAGAAAATTCAATTCACTTTATGTCCTTACAACATTCATCCACAAAAATTATAAATTAATTTAAATATTATGTGAAACAGTAATTATTTGGTAAATACTTTGCAAATTTGCAATGTTATCGTAATTTTTTTTATTTCTTTTTAATTAATTATTTTTTTACTTATTGATTTTAAGGATTTGAGATTCAAAGAGATGTGCGAAGGCTTGCCGCTTGATACTCAAGAAGCTGTGGTGCCTGATAATGGATTGAAAAATGTAACACTCAACACTGAAACCTCCAACGAAGTTTTTGAGTTTTTTGTACTTACAAATAACTTTTTTTGTATTAGAATTTAAATTGATAGGACGCAATTGTTTATTTTATTATAAGATTTATTGATTATAATTTTTGAAAACTTGATAAATATATATTAAATTAATTTTTTGGCTATAATTTATATTATATTTCAGTAATGCTAAGTATTTTTATTTTATATCTGTAAATAAGGATCTGCCGCCTGGAGAAGAAACTCGAACATTAGCTGTTTTAACGTTGCCCAAAATAAGTCGAGATAAGAAAAAAACGCGAGCCCAAAAACGAAAAAAGGGTCAAGTTAAATACAAAGTTTGTAATCTTGTAAAATATATATTAAAATTGATTTAAATCTAATTTAAAGTTAAATTATGTAATACTTTTAATTTTTTAACGTTTTATATGTTGTTGATCGTTTTTTATGATTTATCCCATTTCTCAAGCTCATCTATATAAATAACATTTTTTTTAATTTATATTAGTTGACCTCAATTACATTATCTGTTTTGATACTAGGAGAAAGATAGAATTGAACGCAAACTAAAGAAATCAAAATTAAATGACATTAACAAGTTGAATGTTATTGTCAAACAAATTGAACGCGATGAACGCAGAGCTAAAGACAAATTGGATAAGTTTGATTTTAAATATTTACCGCAAACATTAGTTTTTTACAAATGTTAATTTAGTTTTTATTGATATGTAGATTTCTGAAAAAAAATATAATTAGTATGTTTTGGGTATATTCTCATAATTGAATATAATTAATATGTAATAAAATATAAAAGTATGTTTAAGTATTAGCAGTAAAATGTATAATAATTATAATTGATGTATAATATTTAGAAATTATACTATTTTTATAAAATAAGCATATAGGTTTAAGTTTACGTTGTTCTCTCGAAAAATAATTATTTATCAAATTAAATGTCTATTGAAATTTTCAACGAAAATTCGGTGAAATATAATTATTTTTTGTATGATTTTACCAAATCGTTAAAAAATCTCAAGGCTTCAGGACCAAAAGATTCAGAAGTGGCAATTATTGTTCACATTTTAAGTCCTCCTTTTTTGTTTTTATCAATTTTTAGAAAGCATCAGAGAGAACGATTGGTTAGTGATGGCCTAGTAACCAAACGTCTCGGCAAATATAAATTCACTGAAGGGGAGCCTGTTTTTCAATTAGGTCACGAACTGGCTGATCGTTTTACCCATATAAACCCGCAAGGTTTCGTATAATTATAAGTGTTTTAAAACGTGAGAGTTTAAATAATTTTTTTTATTTTTCTTGTTTCGAAAAATTTAGAGAATTTTAAATAACAAAAAAATTGATTGGGGGGGGGGGGGGGTGGAAGGCTTGTTTAAAAAGCCAATAAAAAGGCATATGTACTTTAAGTTGATAAATTTTAATTAAAAGAATTAGATTTTGTTTTTTGTTTTTATCGTACTTAAAGTAACTTTTTCAAATAAACAAGCCATTAATTTTTAATTTTTCACCAAAATTGTACATATACATAAAGGCAATAAATTCTATAGATGAAAGAATTACTATAACAATATTTGTAGAAAACAATATTCTTCATTCATTATATACTGCAAAAATTGTCTGTAATAGAATATTTTTAAAAAAGCTTCCAGTTTATTTTATAAAATACTAACAAAGTTAAGTAAAATAATTTTTTTTTAAAAGTAAATATATTTTGGTAAAATGTTATAAAATACAGCAGGTCAATTTGGTGTAAGTAAAATGATCAATTCATTTTACACCGAATAGAGTTTTGCACGAGTTTTTTTACACCGATTAGTAAAAACGCTTTTCAATAAAAAATTTTTTAAATTAAAGTTTATAATGTAGCTTTTTGAGGAATTCGAATATACTATTGAAAATTTCATAAATTGTTAAGTTTTTTAATAAATACGATTTAAAAAGTTTTTATTAGTCCTAAACCAAAGTTAATGAATAATTACAAAGTTTTTCGTTGTATTATGCCAAAATTTTAAAATTTAATTATTTTATTTGAGAAATTCAATTTAAAGGGCATTTCTCCCATATTACTTTTATTTTGAAATATTACTATAAATTTTTAATGTCGGTTAAAATTTTGTTATAAATATAGTGAGTCAAAAATTAAAGCGAGCATATCCTGATGTGCATCATAGCAGGCTAAAAAGCGAGAGGTCCTATGTTTGAGTCCAAGCGAATACATTTTTTAAATTATGCCATGATATCTACATTAGGGCACGTACAAAGTGAGTTTTTATTTTCGTAAAATTTTGAAAATTCTAAAAATTTTATTTTTTTTTTAATTTTTTTAAAATATTTTTTGTTTCAGAAAAAGCATTTTATGCATAATCTAAATTTGGCAACTTTTAATAAATTTGCGTTTTATTTCATAATTTTTAAAAATTTTGGAAACTTTACTAAAGCAAAAACTCTTGCACGTGCCCTTAGTCAGCATAACATTTGTGTACTTCTATTTAGCCGATCTCTGTCGATTGTATGTAATAGGACACGTACAACAAAATAGGACAAAAAATATACAATCTATGGAGTAATCAGCTTTAAATAAGTACACAAATGTTATGCTTACTTATGTAGACATCTTGAAAAAAAAAAACAAATATGACTGCAGGGACTTGAACCCAAGACCTCTCGCTTATTAGCCTGTTACGCTACATATGGGGCAACGCTCGGTTTAATTTTTGTGCACAATTTATATATTTATATCAAATATTTAATAAGTTTGATAGTGATATTTTAATATAGATTAACAGAATATATGAATGCCCTCTTAATTAAATATTATGAGTATAATTAAATTCTTTTTAAAATTTTAGACTAGCAGAATATAACGAATAACTTTGTAATTTTTTAATCCCCTTCGTAGTAAGTTAAAAAAAATAAAAATCGCGTATCTTAAAAAACTAAAAAAGTTGGAAAAATTACAATAATTTATTTGAAATCTTCATAAAAAGTTACATTAGAAAGCTCTAATCTAAAAAAATTTTCCATATTGAAAAGCGTTTTTTACTATTCGGTGTAAAATGAACTCGTGTAACTTTTACACCAGTTCATTTTACACCGAATAGACCTGCTCTATAAAATATAGCTTATCATTTTGAATAAATAAAATTTTACGAAAATATTGGATAAAAAACTACATTTTAAGAGATCTTTGTTTTTCTATTAAAACTTGTATGTTTTATTTAGGGGAAAATGATTTTTAAAAAACTGTTAGTCAATTTACTATACTATAAATATTTAACCACTAATTTAAAATAAAAAAAAATTCATTCAAGGTATTTATCGATAAAAACTTCCTATCCCAAAACGTTTGATAAATGATTTTGTAATATCAAGAATTACTTTCAAAAATTCTATCAAGGTATATTAAAATGGTTTTAGTTTATCAATAAGCCCATTTATTCCAACTTAAATAAAAATGATAACATACCATTTAAAAAACTTTTTTAATAACAACACGCTGTTCCATTCCCGCGCCCAAAATATTCACAAAGCTTAATGTCTCCTGCCAACTTTGGCTATCCATTAAAAATTTTATTCAAATGATTTACTGTTTATTAAAATTACATCGTTAGCCTTGGCTTTGATACAAACGAACAATCTTAAAAAATCGTTTTGATTCATATATGGCGCATCTCTTTTGGCGACACTCATAATTTCATAAAATTAAGTAACTTAGTATACTTTATTTAGGGCGCGTTCAGACTTCATTCTGTTTTTTAGAAATTAAAAAATTTTTACTTATTGACCTTGACACATTTTAACAAAAAGTACGTCAATCTTTTATATTAGCATGTAAAATAATTTATCTAAATGTTTAAATTTAAAAAATTAATGAAGTCTATACGCGCCTTATGTAATAAGTTTTAATTTTGCTCTTTTTCGTTATACAGGTAGCATTATGCTGGATTTTTTCAAAGGTCTTCACCGGCGTAATATTTTGGAAGTGTCGCAGGGTCACGCTATTAGATCCCAGCATTTGAACAAGAACGTTAGGCTTAGGACAGATCGCAAAACGAAAAAGCAAAGCAATAAAAAACGGACTACAAAATTTGTCAGAAATGCGTTTAAAGAGCTAGATATTTAAAGTGTTTTCTTCACAATTCATTTGGATATAATAAATAACATATATTTTGAAATTCTTTTATAAAATCATTTTAACGATAATTTTAAGGATTTGCTCATCAAATTAAGAATTATTTAAAATTTTTTATCGTTTTAATCCGCAGCAGATATGTTAAGGTTCCTACAAATACTAGCATATCATACATTTTAAATATCTTTAAAAATCAATAAAATCTTTTAAAATTTTGTGACTTTTTCTTAAATATACAATAAATCTTCAATAAAATATATATGTATATTAAAAAAATTCAAGAGATTTATTGGGGTCCCCGGACACTACTTAGTCAATCTCAATGTTAAAAACGGTCTTAATATATAATTATATTGAAATATATTAGAATTAAGTTTCTTTCCTAATACTTTAACATAATTCGTTTAAAAAAGCTTTTCTACATTAACCCTAAGAATTTTTGTTTTTTAAAAAAATATTGCAAATCTTAAATTTTTTAGAATAAGAGCCAAAATAATGATGTCTTTATCATTAATCTTTCGTAATGTTCTACTAAACCTAGAAACTCAATTGATTAAACAATGATGACATATTTAGTATATTGAGATTTTTTTTAAATTAATAATGCCATGTGTCATTAAAAATTTGTTGCATTAATAACGTTACAATGAAAGTGCACGTTCTCCTTTAATGCTAAAAAAAATAAAGTTAGATTTAATAGTCATGTATTTGGTTGAAAAGGTCCCTACTAACCCCAACTTACCGTTATAAATATCCTATTAATTGTTGTAAAAACGATTATGTTTTTTTCGAAAATTAAAATAGAACAAGCAAGACACGTCCTTACAAAAATTATCCTAAAAATAAATATGTAAATTAAGTATCTAGATATGATTAATTATTTTCAAATTTTTCAACTTTAATATTAATGTGGATTCATTTTTTTATTTAACAAATACTGATTATTTCAATTCTTAAGTTCAAATGTAGGTCAAAGTTATTTTTAATTTTTCCATAGAAATTTCATAAAATGTTTAGCTTGACGTCTATATAACAAATCGCATCAATTAAGTTATGCGCAAAAAAATTCTGAATAACACTTCTATTTATCAGACACCAAAATTAATCACATCAAAGCTTTAATCATCTATTTTAAATACCATGTGCCGATTATTCAGTCATATTGGTGCGGCTAATACAAATTTAAAAATTGTGAAGGCTGCGGCAAATATTCTTTCAAAATTGTAAAAAAATCAGGGATTGGAAACGCCGAAATTTTTAGTACCGGTACCAGCTCAGCTTAAGTACCGGTACTTGGTACTGGTTCCGGTACCAAGGGGTACAACAATTATTCAATTATGAAAGCACATAAAATTTAGGTTAAATTTATTTGTAAATTAGACAAATATATATATTTAGACGTATACAATACATCATCTCAAATCTTTATTTAAACGAAGTAAAATAATTGAACTTAACAAATTAGACGATTACTTAAATCTGAAAGAATATATTTCAAAGTTGAGAAGGCTTTTTCAACACTTACCTAAAAATAATATAATTAAATTACTTGAGTAGCAGAGACAGCTAAAACAAGTCTAGATATAATGTACAACTCTGGATGAGACACAGAGTTTTCTTCCCAAAATTTTATATATTAATTTCGGTATGATTAAAATAGTTTTATAGCTGAATCTCTGATATAAAATTAAACTAAAATTAATAAAATTTTAATTATTATGTATATGTATTACTTAAATATATAACTTATTATTTTAGCTTAAATATTTTATTTCATAATTTAATTAAATTTTTTAAATTATATATAAGATATACATCTTCAAACCAATATTATAATAATGTTTTGATTACTGAGCTTAAGCTTAAGATTATATTGCTAATTAGGTGATTTAGTGTGGAATGCAATTATCAAACTACTTTGTGTAGATTTCCAGGCACTATGTTTTAATTTAAATTTTTTAAGCTATTAATATATTTTGATACCGCGGAACCGTTTTTTTAAATTTAAGAACCGGTTCCGATACCGAGCGACTCTCCAAGTACCGCGGTTTCCGGTACCGGTTCCAATCCCTGAAAAAAATATTTCTAAAATAAAAAAAATTAGCGGCTAATATCAAAAAATGCGAATTTAGGTTTTTTGGTCGTTTTAGGATATGCACAAAATATTTTTAAAAAATAATTTTTTTTTCAAACAATTTTAAAAATTTTTAATTTTTAAACATTTTTTCACACTAGCCACCTCAATGTTATTCAAATGCGTGCGATTTTTTTTCGTCACAACTTTTTTTTCCACTAGCCGCAGCCAAAATAACATTTTTTTAAAAAAAAATTAACGGCTATTATCAAAAAATGAGAATTAATGTTTAGAATATGTCTAACAAAAAATTATAAAAAATTTTTTTTTTACAATAGCCATTTTAATGTAAATCATATGCGCCTGATATTTTTTTTCACTAGCCGCAGCTATTCATAAGCTTGCTGTAAATAAAAATGATGGAAAAGCAAAAGAAAACTAAAAAATATTATTTTAACCAGGTAAAAAGTGTCTTTAACCCGCGATTGATATTGTGGGGTCCACACGGATCCCAGCACTTTTTATATTTTGAATATCTTCAAATATAATATATATTATTGGCCAAAATTTTGTGACAGAATATATAATAAACAAAACTAGTATTAAAAATTTGTTCTAAGCCTAATAACAAAATTTGTTTAGAATTTAATTGAATTGGGGTCTATATGGACCCCACATGGTAAATTTTAATGTTGATAACCATTATATTGCCTCAATATAAATTCAAACTTAAATATTCGCAACATATTTTAGTTATTTTTTATAAATATTTTTACATATTAAATATATAAAATGTTTGTATTGTAATAATGATAGAAATTATTATTTTCTTTATAAAGGTCTAGTTTTTAAGGTAAATAATATAAAATAATTTTTTATTTTAAAATATTTTATTTCCAAGAAATTTTCATAAAATGTTCTACCCGACCTAAAAACGATTTCATCAATAATATTAATTAATTTAATTTATTCATATGATTTATTATGGAAAAATAAAAACTTCAATTTTTTTGATTTTTTTTTTAATTTGTGTTAGGGCATGTGCAAAGTGAGTTTTTTCGTAAAATTTTGAAAATTCTAAAATTTTTAAAAATTTTATTTTTTTTTAAATTTTTTAAAAATTTTTTTTTATTTAAAAAGCATTTTATGTGCATAAAGTAACATATTTTAAATAATTTACGTGTTGTTTCAAAATAAAATTTCTCAAAATTTTAAAATTTTCAAAAAAATAAAAACTCACTTTGCACGTGTCCTTAAATAAAATCTGCACTATTCATTTGATAACTTAGCCATAAAGAGCACGTATTCTTTATAATAAAAAAAATAAAGATTATATTTTTAATCTTTTAAAGTTATTTATTTACTTAGTTAAACTATCGAAAAAATAGTTCTTTGCCCTTAAATAATTTCTCCTATTCTTTGCTTAGAGCCTGTATCTTTACACAGTAAATTTTATTTTATTTTTTAGTTATTCTTATCTCGTTGAATTGTGAACACTTAATTTTTGTTTGCTGCAGACTATAACTTAAAAAACTTCTATAAATTGTTATGGTTCAAAACAGGTGGACCCAAATTTGTACGAAATCAAAATCTATAAAGTAACGAAAATCTACAAAATATTCCAACATTGTCAGATAGTTGGGATTAGGTCAAAATTAAATTAAGGTTTGTTCAATGTTTGGTTGAGGTAAATTTTGGTTAAGATAAAATTACGGTTAGGTTTGCTTAGGATTTTAGAAAGGTTTGATTAGATTTAGGATAATGTTAACTCAAGATTAGGGTGCTAAGTGTTAGGGTGATTTTAGCTAAGTGTTAGGGTTAAGATAGCTTAATAAGATTGTGGTTTGGTTTGGGTAAGAGTGAGGTTAGCTTAACAACGTTAAGCTAGTTCTGGGTCAGGTTTAATTCATAATAGCAAAGCTAATTTTTGATTGGCTGACTAATCAAATTTCGTACTTATTTGGTGTCATCCCTAAACAAACTCGTTTTTCAATGACGTGGACATCAATTTAGAAAAATTAAAAATAACATATTGAGACCTTGATTTTGTGAAATAAAAATATTGTCAGAAATGTACAATTTAAATGACTAATCATTTTAAAAGTTAAAAATATTTTTATATCTTTAAACCAAGTTCTTACCTAAAATCATATTTTGAATAACTAGCCTTCTAATAATTCAAACTGTACATTTTAATAAATTTTTTTTACATTTGTTAATGCGCTTTTGCTTATCACAATATTATTAGGCTCTCGCTAATTGCATTATTTGCTTAAAAAAATTAATATAACATATAATTATAAATTGATGCAAATAATATTTTTTAATATTCAAAATTCCATGGACATTTTAACGCAATTGTCCATGTGTTTTTAATGCAGCTATTCTTTTAAGAGCGGTACTGAATGGGTAACGTTTGTTGTTTGTGCCTACATCATAATGAAAAACTTGATAAGATAAACAAAAATTCTTCTTCGAGACCTTTTGTCGAAAAACTTGAAGGCCCACTACCAAATTTACCCAACTTAGGCATTAATTTACGTCCTACTACAAATCATCAACAACAGCAGCATTCACCTGTGCAACTTTCGATAACATCTAATGTCACACCTTCTTATAGACAACACAATAACATACAAACCATCTCACAAGCCCAATCTCAACAAAATGATAGCCTTAATCATAGACTTGTTAATAACAATAATAGCATAAACCATGAAATAAAAGTTTTTATTGCTCTCTATGATTATGAGGCTAGGACAACAGAGGATTTAAGCTTCAAAAAAGGTGAACTTTTAGAAGTACTAAATGATACGCAAGGTGAGTGGTGGTATGCTAGATCCAAACAGACCAAAAAGGAAGGTTATATACCTTCCAATTATGTGGCCAAATTCAAAAGCATTGAAGCTGAACCGTAAGTTTTTACTACTATTAAATTTTTATTTTTTGGATAAATTTCAAGGAAATTTTTTGTAATCTAGATATGAACTTGTTACTCTATATTTATACCAACATATACTTTATTGTAAACTTCTTAAACTCATTTATTATTAACATTAAAAAGTTTTTTTGTTTAAGTGCCAATAACAATTTATATGTATTCCCATGGATTATTGTGGTGTGGCTAATTATTGACATAAGAACTTGGCATTATAATAAACCCAAAATGTTAATATAAAAATTTTTGATAGTGCCTCATAAAATTGCCCTCATTATCTCTTTAGGCTTTGAGCATGAATAACTCACATGTTTGTATGTTTATAAACCATTTAAAGTAAAGGTTTGGTTATGTGTGGTGCCATATTCTCTTAAAGAAAAATTTTTTTACGGGGTATATATTATTGATTTTTGTTTTGAAACCAACTTGCTAGCTGAAAATTCATGTTCCACTTTTTATGCTTTTTCCTGTGTCACCCTTGTTTTCACAAGAGAATTAATCACAATAAAATACTTGTTATTTCCTTTTATGGCTCCTGGCCCTATCTTTTACATTATTAATTTCTATAAAATGCTTTGAGTGGCTTAAAATAGTGTTTCAAAGCTTAACAATTTAATCTGTTATAATAAATTAAGGGTTTCTTTAATTCTTTGATATATTATTTTGTAATGTCTAAGCTCAGATATTTTTTGACCTGTATTTTATAAAACGTTTGTTTTTTAATGTAACATAGAAATTTGTTTTCTTTATTAGTTTTATACAATGGTGTTTTTGTACATAACTTAATATTAAGCATTTTATGAAAAGCCTTCATTTTTTAATATTAGGTTAATGATCATCATTACCCATCTTGTCACCGTTTTACTGTCACAATTTTTTTTCTTCATTTTCCTTCTTACCACAGCCGACTTTTATCTTACACGTTTTCACTGAAATTTTTCTTCCGTTATTCGTTATGCTTCTCACCACGTTTTTTATAGTAGGGAAATATCTGGTTGGGCTCCTTTCTCTTGCTCTGCTTCTTATCTATTGAAAATAATTTCATTGCATTTTTTCCCCACTTGTCGCATATCATCAATTTTATCGAATTTGAAGGTGTTTTTCATCTAATCAATCTAATTAATGTATCTTAAACACACACCTGTGTTTTGAAAGCCGTTTGAATAAAGACTAAGCTCTTTTGCAATATTTATAAAATTGGTTTTTGTAATGAGCTATATTTTTAACTATCCATTATGCCCTGCTGTTGGTATTTAAGGCCGTGTCTTGTAATTAGTTTTTTTTTGGTAAAATAAAAAAAATGGGATTTTAAATATATTAAAAAGCGTTAACGCTTTATCAATGTCGCCCAGACAATATCGCAAAATGCTTTTGTGAAATCATAATTCATGTATCTTTATACTCATTTTTCGGAAATCTGAAAATAGACAAGGCCTAAAGTCGAGGCGAGAGGACGTAACCACTTAACATTTTATTATTTCACATAACTATTGTACTATTTATGGGAGTCTTTTTGAAAACCTTTTAGAAGATCTAGATTACATATTACATTAGCCTTAATACTTGAGACATCCTCTGTTGTCATTTGGTCTAACCTCTAATTGTTTATATTTCGTAACGAATATTAACTTAAAAATATGTTTTTTGTGTTGTTTTGCATAATAACACAAATTTGTTTTCGGCTGAATTCACAATTTTTCGCAGTTTTTTTTTGAAACATTTTTTACCTTTCAGTAATTATGACACAAACACTTTCAAATTGTCATATTTTTTTGAAAATTGTATTTTTTTTCTAAACTATATAGTCTACCCACCCAGACCTGTTTACCTTTTTGATAATTATTTTTCCGCCACACTTGTTTGGGCAAGGTTACTAACAATCCTTATCTCACAGCCACAAATCTTATCTAATCCTGTCATTTGACCATATTTAAACATAAAATTGTTTAGGGTTTGTTTGGGTAGAATGTATCTATTGGGGTATATTAGGGTAAGCCAATTATGTTTTGCCCTAATTTTTTTCGAGTATTTAGCACAAATTCATGTGATTGAATTTGGTTTAATATGGGACTGACCTAAATATATTAATTTATTTATGTAATAATGGTGTTTATTCAAACAAATTATAAAAATTTAAGACATCTCGTGGCACCATAGAATTTTTTTGGTCATATATAATTGTAGTTTTAACTTTGATTAAGTTTTAAAATCTTCTAATGTAATACTCATTTAACATGTTTTTCATATAGATTGAACCAAATTATAGTATTTTAGGCCAATAACTAGGATGACTATTTGATAATCTAAAAATAAATTACCTCCCAGCTCTGTTCATTTTTTGACAATATCTAGCATATCCTCTTATAGGTTCACAATCAATTTCACATCTAAAAGTAATATTGGAAAGAGTCATGTACATATTAAAATCACGGCGACACGATATTAAGCACCCAAGTTTTTCTTGTCCTGATTTTTTGGCTATTCTCATGTACTTTCTTAATTTACCTATGTATTTACCTTATGAAAATTTAAATATATCTCTCTACACTTTGGAAATGTTTCTATCTTGAAAAAAATGTATATTTTTTCCATTTTAGCATCTATATACGCCTAAGTTTAAATTTAAAAGTAGTTTGTACTTACTTTAAAATACATTTGTTAACTAATTTAATGTCCTCTACACTAACTAATGCACCATTTCCTCTCCTACATTGCAATAATTGTCTTAAATGTCGTGATCTCCTCACCTCCATTTTCCCCCATTCACTTGCCTGATCTTGAGACCTCGATCCATCTTAGCCTATTTTCACAAAATAGGATCATATCATCATTGTTTATAATTAACTTTAGCTAATATTAAAAATTTTATAGGTTAAAGTTATAGTTATTGCAAACTCATAAAAAAATATTATAAATACGCAATGTATATAATGTTGGACTTACACATAGTAAAGTATTGTAAAGTGGAGTATAAATTGATAATAATTGCTCTCAAGTTAAAACTTTGTTTTACATTTACTTATGTAATGATATTCGAGTTTACCTGTGGAAAAAAAACAGACCATAGTAACTTGAACTTCCTTTAAATACTACATGTCTTTCAAGATTTTTTTTACCTGTTTGATTTTCACACCTGCTTTATCCCGGTTTCTATACTGACAAACACCTATATCACTTGACCTGTTGTTTGGTAGCACCTTTAAAAACCTCACCTAATCCTTTAATATTGCTGTATTAATACTAAAAAAATGCTTTTTTGTGTGAAATTTGAGGCCTTATATATCTGATTAAGCCTTTAAAGAGCGAGCTTTATCATTTGGTTGAAATTTACAGAATCTTTGGCAAATCTTGGGCTCCAAAGATTTTACTTTCAAAATTCATTCTCCGATCGACTCAATCTAGTTTGAAACTGGCTTAAGATTTTTTTAAAAGCTTTCATAACCCATTTCTCAGTGTATTTTTTTTTCGAGCCTCTCAAAATTACTAATGTAATAAATAATATTTTCACTTTCTGAATCCTTCATACATTTTTATCAATTTTCCAATTCTTTTAGTCTTGGCTAATTTATGAAATTTCCTAATTGCATATTTTTTTTCCTCTTCCTTTCTCAGCCAGAGAGCAATGCAAAAACCTTACGTTGTGTTTATTTAACCTGCTATCTAATCTATCCCATACCTATTTGTCTAACTTTTTTACCGTTATTCAGTTGTCTTTCAATAAAATTTTTTAATTTTTTTTATAATATTTTTTGTTTTTGATTTAGATTTGGAATTTGTAAAATCTTACGATTTATAAATTTTTAAAGCAATAAAAGCCTTGTATAGCCCCTTGAATTGTCGTTGGACATCTTTAAATTTTTCACTTAAAAATAAAATGTTTTTACCTGGCATACTTTCTAAACCTTTAGGATAGATATATTAGATTTTTATTTTTTAACTTTAAAAGTCCCTAACTAAAGCCATTTACAATTAATTACCCCCCCCCCCCCCCTTCCCCCCAAAATAAAAAAAGATGAGATAGTTAAACACACTTGCACTTACATATTTAAATCAATCAATTTTCAAGCTTTAGAATTATTTCAAACAATTCTTTACAAACAAATAAAAAACATATTCTTTACAGTTTAATTAAAATCACATTTTTCATATTACTAACATTGAAGTTTACTTATAAATAAATAAATGTTACAGATTTATGTTTTTTTCAATTGATACTCTTCTTTGAACATGTCGTCGCATACATATCAAATAACCTTTTTTTCCTATTCCTTAAAAATCTAAGTCTTCTGCAAAACACACCACTTTTTTTTGTTTCTTCACCGAGTATAACTACAATGTTTGAATCTTTGCATTATAATCCATACTGATGAAAGATCAAGTTTATTGCCGTATATTTCATAAAAAAAATTAAAAATCATTTTTTTTCTTATTATAAACCTCAACCTTCGTAGCAAAACCACGACAATAATTCTTTAATGCACTCTTTACTTACCTTTAGCATTTGAAAAGAAAAACGATCATAAAATCACATAACACAAACATACTTTTTCTTCTTTCTATATTTTTAATGTGACACAGCCCTGGGGACATATAATTTTATGTTAATACCATATTTTTTTAAGCTTTTTTTACCTACTTTATTAAATAGAGCATTTATATTCATCGACAAGGCATTTTATTTTAATTTCATGTAAAAATATATTAAAATAAAATGTTAGAAATTAAAAATAATAATATACATTGTCTTTACAAAAATAAAAATTCCTATTTTTAAGCTCCGAATGCTGTAATCATTTAATTTAACTTAAGGATCAAAACAATCGAATATTTGCCAGTTTGCAACTCATCGCAGTTTCAGTGGGTGACTCTTTAAAGCGCTTAGACCTACAAGCGCGCTTGAATTCTCATCGAATAATTATTCTTAATATGAGTTTTATAAAATTAAATTATACACTTTGTATTAAATTATAACAAAATTAACCTAAAAGACAATTTTTATAACTTGAGAATAATAAGCTGACCTCAACATATTAATGCTAAAATATGGTTATTGCACAATTCAATTATTGTGACCTCTGCTTAAAACAACAAAATCACATTATACACATTTTCATATATGAATTTGAATAATTTCATAATAAACACTGTTTTTTGAAGATTTCAATGTAAATTTACCGTAAATCGAATCACGACCTTATTTTTAATAGAGCCAGACAAATTTTTGGCCTAAAATGGTCATTTCTATTTCATTTTTTTTTAAATAAAACAGTGTTCTTTATGAGACACCTAAGTTTTAAGTTTCAGTTATTGGAACTTTTAGAGATTACTCATTCTCGAAAAACACCAAATATGCCATTTCGACTTATGTTTGAATAGTCATTCTATTTTTAGGGCGCGTTCAGACTCATTTCATTTTTATTTTGAAAAATTTCAAAATCTTTTGACATTTGCGTTATAACAACAAGTCGCCAATCTTTGTTATTAGCATTTAAATAGTTTTTCTGAAAGAAAAGTTTTTAAAAAAATAAAATGATTAAAAATTTAAAATTTTTTAAAAAATGAAAGAAATCTGAATGCGCCCCTATGTAAAATTGAAAGATTTTTATAATTTCTAAATCTAAATAATTGCCATCCACAATAATTAAAAAAAAATAACCTTTTTTTAACAAAGTGTCTAAACTTACCTTAAAAAAATTTTGACAATTCTGAAATTTGAATTCTTTGCAATTATTCAACAGTTGTAATTACAATGAAATTCTGGGATTTAATTTGTATGTATTAGATTAAAATTTCCTTACCTACAATCTATACAACCATAGCTGTAAATAAGGGTTTTAACATGACTCTTTTTGAGGCAAAATTATTCGCAAATTATTTTTTAACATTTTAATTTTTTGTTAAAATTTAATCAGTAATTGGAATACCGAACAGAAGGATATTTATATTTATTTTCCGTATTTAATTATTCTACTTTGATTTTTAAATATCTTTAGTATATTGGTCCAAATATCTCTGGCAAATTTAGTTTATCTTATATTTCATACCATATAACACCCAATGTTTATTAAGGGCGCTTGTTGACCATTTATGCGAAAGAGTTAAAAAATTTGGAAAAATTTTAATTTAATAGTCCTTCTTTGAAACATTTTTTAATAAAATATAATTTTAATTTTCAATTGTATAGCTAAGATTGGCATCTTGTAAATGCGTTTTGTTCCAAAAAAAATTGTTGAAAAATTTAATTAACTCTTAACGCGCCCTAAATTATAAAATTCAGATGAAAGTACATGGGGTTAGAAATTTCCGGCCGAGTCGGCCAATTTTTTTATTTAGCCCGGCCTCCTGTTATATTTTTCTTTAGGCCGAGGGCCGGGTTTTGGTCCCGACTTTGATCTCTTATACATATTTGAACGCTTTTATATGAATCGTCTTAAACCTAATGCCCTACCCTATAGAATTTATATTCAAAATATTTTTTACATACTTTTATAAACATTAATAATATATTTTATTTTTTAAATGTAATCGATTTACCATACATTTTTTTGCAATTATGGTTTCGCTCTTTGTTGCTGTGCAATAAACGAGGGGAAAAAATGGGGCAATGTGCCTTTTTTCCTCCTCTTATTCCCGCCATAATATCTCGATTCGCGCGTTTTTTTTGCTTGCCAACCCACCCACTCAGTTTTATTCCACCATACATTGTGCTTGTAGAAATTTCATAATTTTTTTTTGAATTTATTCGGTTTTTTATATTTCTTCTTATTACCATGTTATTAATTTCTCTATGTCAGCATATGAAAATGTCCATTTTGGCTCGTTATGTGTTCCTTTCATGTCTTAATAAATATTTAATGCCTTTAGTTGTTTGTCCAAACTTAGTAAAATATTGAAAAATTCGTAGGTTTCATGTTAATTTTGCAGCCAGTTTGGACGCCACCAAAATTTCATGTTTTCCTAATTTTTACTCGCCTTTAATATATTCATAAAAAGAATTTTTTTTTATTTTGGTGCAAATATTTATGAAATAATATTGCATTTTTTGGAGGTATTTGTCTCGTTGGGTCACCTGTTGTGGTCGCACTTCTTTCGTCCTCGTTGTTAAATATTCATGACACGCAATTGTATAATAGTTCTCATACTTTGTACTAACATAGAATGTTATTGTTTTGGCGAGTAAATTGACGTAATTAATTTATTGCTCAATATACATATATTTATGTCCCCATAGGAGGCCTTAAACATGCAGAAAAAATATTTTTGAAGTAAAGAATTAAAGAGGGTTTTTACATGTAAATAATAATAGTTCAAAGATGTTTTATTTTAACTAAACGTTCAAAGTTGATTCAGAATAAAATTTAAAATATCATAATTAATGAAAAACATATTTTTACAAAAGGTAAACCTATTAGCACTAGCAACATTTTTTTCTGAAATAATAAAAAAATTCATAAAAATGAATACTCGCTCTAATACGAATTTTGTATGTGAAAAATTCAAAAAGATTAGACAAAATAATTTTTTTTATTTCAAGTTTGAGGTTTTTTAAAATAAATTGAATTAAACAGGGAATTCATAATCATCTCAAGTTTTACTTCTTTTAAAGTCCCCCTTTAGATCGGATTTTGGTCAAAATTATGTCGCATTTTTTTAATTTTTTTAAATTTTGTTAGATTAAAAATTTTATAGCTAACTTAAAATAATTATAATTTTAGTGCTAAATTGTTATTCAATGTTTTAATATATTATAAATGTTGAGTTGTGAGACTCCAATAATCCATTATTGTCATACAAAATTATATTTAATTTTTACCAATATATATTTGTAAGTTGAAATGCAGTTCCTCTTGAAAATTTCTTTAAATAATAGAAATAATGCCAATTTTAGGGATTATTTCATAAAATCAATGTTTTTGTAATGTTAAGACACAACACTGATAGAAAGCTGGACATAGTTATTAAATTATTTTAGTTATTTTATAACTATTTTCAGGATGGGGCAATATCTACAACATATTTAATTTTATATTTTATTACAAAACATATTGCCATTTTAATCTATGTCAATACAAAAACGAACTTAAAGCTCAAAAATGGCCAAAGTTTAATAGTTTTACTATATATTTTAAATAGATACTTTTTTGATAAAAAATTACCAAAATAATGCTCCAATTGGAATGTCTCTTAAAGTATGTCACTTTTAAGCCTGTAATTTATTTTTTGTATCCTCTAATATTTCCTCTTGTAACAACAGTATTAAATTTTATTTTGTTCTTTGTGACTTTAAAATTTAATTTTTAGAAACTGTTTGTGAGAATAAAGATATTTAAAAAAGAAAAAAAATCTGTACCTTTTATATGCGCAATAGTTAAATCGATAAAAATTAACAGTTTGTTTAATTTTTAAGCTTGGTTTCCAATCTTTAAATGCTTTTAGAGTTTATTAAGTTAAACCGCCCTCAAGGGTTTACTTCTAAATTAGGCAAAAATTGTATTTTTAATGGATTTAATCTTCTGAGATGGGTATGTTATTTGTTAGCTAAAAAGGAGTAAAAATTTTTTTTTAATAAATTTTAAATTTTTTTGTTTTATTATATAAGTTTGCTAAATCTCTCAAATTGCAAAGTATTATTTTTTATAAAAAGTTTTATGAACGTATTGGCCAATTAAAATTAATAAAATATAGAAGACAACAAAATATAAATTTTATAAAAAAATTTATCAAAATGGTTGCAATTTTATATTATAATATTTTGACAAGATTTTCATTAGGGCTTGTTCAATATTAGAAAAATTAATTGAACAATGTTAAAATTAAATTATTTCATTAAAACGCTTTGTGACAAAAAATTGTCAATCTTAATTATGCACACTGTACTTTTTGTAAAAAAAAGGCTCTTAAAAAATGAAAACAAATTAACTCAAATATGAATGCGCCCTTAATTAATGGTTAAAAAATTCATATAGAGTAAACTAAAAATTTAAAACTTGTTAAAAAACCATATTATATTTAAAAAAAATTCACATTTTTTAATATGTAGATGTCTTTGAAAAAAATAATAATACCAAAACTATATGACACTTTTTCACACGTATCTATTCAAGTTCCAATGAGTTTTTTAAATATCTTAAAAAAAATATTTAATCACATCCGCCCAAATGACCTTATTATAAATCAATAATACTTATAAACACCTAACACCTTTGTTACAATTAACCTGTCCTATTATATAATTTTAATAATTTCCATAAATATTTAATTTACCCTTTTAATTTTAAACCTTTATATAATTTTTTTTATTTCAGGCATAATACCTTTTTTGTATTTAATATCACTAATCTGGTTTTTTACATTTTTGTTTGCAAAGGTTAATTATATTAAATTTTAGGATATCTCTTCATATTTTATTTGCTGATTAAGGTGATTTATAATAATAAAATTTATTTTAGACTAATTGTTTTTAAAATTTTTTAAAAAAAATCTAGTTTGAACGCGCTATTAAATTTTTATACGTTTCTTGATCTCGATCTAAAGAGAGTTGACCTTTCCTGCACTTCCATCCATGTGATGTTCGTTCGATTAATTACCATATGGCTCATAATCTGATTTAGATCAAATAGCATTTATAAGCTTATATTTGCGTTAGCAAATAATATTAATTTAATACTTCAATGAGTTAAGGGGCAAACAAATTGTAATTTATTAGTAGATTTAATTTTTAAAAATTTTGCCTTACCTTTACTTATATTTTAATCAAAATTAATATTGATAATTACTAATATATATTATATTTTGTAACACAAAACGTTTCAAATCCAATATTTATATTTGAAATTGTCCTTAATTTTTTAAATGATTTAGTGTTAATTCGGCGCGAAGTCATATTTATGGGTGATTTGACTATACGGAAATCACAAACCTAAACCTTTTTTTTTGAGAGTAAAATGTTATTCGTCGTTGGGCGTTGAATCTTTAACACATGCATAGCGATTATAATATTTTTGTTATATAAGAGCCAAAGCTTTGTCGTACTAGTAAAAAGGTTTATAGGACACTCCAGTATAACCTGATTAGATTTTTAATTACTAAGAATTGGTCAAATGATTGTTTTTCAACCAAATATTAAAGTTTTATATATACTCTACCTTAACATATAATAATTTTAAATTATTATTTTCTATTCAGATGGTATTTTGGTAAAATTCGGCGGATAGATGCGGAAAAAAAGCTTTTGCTACCTGAGAATGAGCACGGGGCCTTCCTAATACGCGACAGCGAGAGCCGAAGGAATGATTTTTCACTCTCAGGTAAAATAAATATTATATATACTTTTTTTTGTTTGTATTGAAATAACATTTTTAATCTAGGCTGTTTTATAAGCAATTTAGGCTATCTTTTTTATTCGTCAATAGATTGAACCGCCAATATCTTTATAAGTCAAATTTTTTGAAAAGACAAAAATTGTACTTTTTTTCAATTTTAACAATATAAACCTAAGTTAGTTTAAAAGATAAAGATAACTCAATTAAATTTTTTTTTAATTTCGTGAAATCTTAATAATTTATTTTAATGAATTGTAAGAGATAAAGCAAATTTTAAAAGAGGCAGAAAATTCAATTTTGTAAACATATAAATTTGCAAGATTGTTGCATAATTATGAGTAGTTATTATCACATAGGTCAACAAATATCAATGTCAGAAACATATATATGAAAACATAAAAGAATGCATCCCCAAGATGGCCTCTCATATATATTTTTTGTTTTTCTCAGTTTCTTCCGTCTTTGGCTCCTTAGATCCGTCTATAACGAAAAATGACATTTTTTGACCAAATTCACAGATCTAAATATACCCTAAAAAGAAAAAATAAATCTTTTTTGCATATAAAAATCCCTCGTAACTTCTATTTTTAATCACAAATAATAAAAAATTTATTTCATTAATATATTAAGCTCTTACATCGGCATTTAGATAATACAGAATATTTCGCGTCTAAACTTAAAAACGACACGATTTATTATCGGTTTTTAAATTATAATTATTTGAAGTTGGAATTTAACAGTTTAACTATTGTGAATGTGCAAAAATAAAATTTCAATTTATTTTTGTTTTTTAATCTTTATTGGTTTTTTTACATTTTTTTCTAAAATTTTCAATGTTTATAAATGACTAACGAAGTTTGATTAGGAAAAACGGTAAACGGATTTGATATTCCCTAAGATAGCAGGTTTGATCTCTGTTGTTAACTCATAATTCTCAAAAAATTGTTGACCTGTGTGTGTCATCTTTTATATGACAAAATTTTTTTCCACTCCCATGTCATAAGTGTTATTTTGAAGTAAAAAAAATACAAAACAAGCAATAAACATCATATTATCATTAAATATATAAATTTTTTATAGGCTCGTTCAGACTCACTCTTTTTGTTAAAAAAATTTATAAATTATGTTATTTATTTCAAATTTATTTACCTTTTTCAGAAAAAAATAATAAAGATTGGCGATTTTTTTTTAAAAATGCGTTTAATGTCAATTAAATTTTAAAATTTAAAAACTGAACAAACTCTGAACGTCTCCTAACATAGAATAACATTTTTTAAATTTCTCACCAAATTTTTAGTTTATTCTTTAGGTCATTAAAAATTATATATTATTTTAATATATGTTTGTAAAATTATAAATTACACGCACTACGTATGTAAATACAATAATGATTAACGACAGAAATATTTTGTCATTCTTTGATATCAAAATTTTTTGAGTACGCCATAATATTCAAATGTAATTAGGTCAAAGGTCAAAACAATAAAAATATTGATATTATATTTTTTTAAGGTTCCATTCTTGATGCATTTTTGCGACTGTCAATTAAGTATTATTTTTTGAGTCTGGTTTTTTATTTAAAAAAAAAGGGCGCCATAAAATTTTTTCTAGGTAAATGAGGGCATATCTTGCGATATTTTCGTAATTTCACCTCAATCAAAGCACTTTTAATCTGGCCCAGAAACGGTGATGTATAATACATCCAGGTACAATGCTGAAATAAGTGTGGGTTAAAGGGGGAAAAATGCTTTTTTTTCTGGCCAATAAAAAGGAGGAGAAAAGCTTATAATAATTTTAAATTTTAACAAAAAAGCCCCGAAAAAAAACGGAGAAAAGCCTTATTTATTTATTTATTTATTTATTTTTATTTTGGCTAAAATAGATTCATTTTATTAAAAAGCGCGATAAAAGCCCATTAATAAAATGGGGCCTCTTAAAAAGGCCTTTTTTTACGAGCTTTTTTAATAAAAAAGCCCTTAAAAAATCTCCTTTATGGGCTGGCTTTATTTCCCCAAGTCTGTCTAGGTAACCGTAAACCATGTGTTTGTTTTTCTAAAAAATGAAAACTACCATAAAAAAATGAATTATTTATTTACAAAAATTACAATTTAGTCAGGGACGGTGATTCCGTGAAGCATTACAGGATTCGTCAACTCGATGAGGGTGGCTTCTTTATCGCTCGCCGGATAACTTTTCGAGACCTGCAATCCCTCGTGGCACATTATAGTCGCGACGCTGACGGACTTTGTATTACGCTACGTAAACCATGCATTGAAGTATATACCCACTATCCCTATTTTCTTAGGGCGCATTTGAGCTTGGAAAAAAATATTTGCCTTATCAATTCATTTTTTAAAAATTTAAACAGCTGAAATTACCAAAATTTAGTTTTTTAAAACATTTTTTAATTGTCGAGATTTTGGAAAAATATATTTAGTTGGGTTAGTTAGTTAAATTTCTTCCCACCAGATTATCCATCTTTTGAATTTATTTTTTTTTAGAAAATTTCTGTAATAATATTTTACAAACTTAATAATGCGTAAAAAATTGTTTGAGCAACTTTATTTTATTATAATTTTGTTTTTCTTGTTAAAATAGAAAATTTTTTTATGCGGAATACACTGGTTTAATTGCGTCCTTGACAGTTTTTTTGAGTCTACATAGTTTTTGTTATATCTTAACATTGCGATAAATTGAAAATTGATGGGACCTTTTTTTTACAATTATCTCTTATACATAATTTAGTTAATTGTACTTAAAATATTTTCCAATTAACGTTTCTACATTTTATTAATATTTATACAATATTTTTTACTTTTTCTTTATTATTTTTTTTTATTTTTTTATTATTTTTTATTTTTATTATAGCTCGATAAACCGGGCACAATCGGCCTGTCCCACAGTACCATAGATAAATGGGAAATTGATCGGGCATCACTCAAGTTTATACGGAAACGTGGTCAGGGCCAATTCGGGGAAGTGTGGGAAGGATTATGGAATAATACAACGCCTGTCGCCATTAAAACACTCAAGCCCGGTTTGTTTATTTAGATATATCTTGATAGGACTAGGTATTGTTTACACTGGACAACAAAAAAATAACAACATAAACGATTAACCATTTGCCATCAGATGGAATTCTAAGACCTCTTTTCATTTGTTTTTATATTTTTACGGAGTAATGGCAAAATATTTTTAATTATATGGTGATTTGCGTTATTATGGATATTTGGCTTAAAATGTGACTTTTTAAAGTTTGAGTATATATAAGTTTAATTTGTCATAGATCTGTGTTTATAAGTTTATGAATAAAAATATTTATTTTGTTTTAGTTAATGTTTATAACTAGGTATACAAAAAGTATCTTATAAATATTTATTTAAATTAACACATTCTTCAATTAGTTTTTTTTAACTTATTTTTTTATCAAACCTTTCTTCATTATCACAAAATTATTTTAATATGAGCTTTAACGCGAACGTTAGCACATTAAGTGAAGAATTGGGCTATATGCTAATTAATAAGTAAATTCTAATCAATCGTCCGATATCCGTTTTTATTTTTTGACTAAAGCCATCAGCATTAAATTACAATTGAAGTTTTTGTGCTTGTTTTTATTATGTTTTGTAAAATAAATTGAAACTCTGCCCAAACGGTATTTTGTTTAAACCACACATTTATAAATATTAATATGCCAGAAAATAACTTATGAGCTCAACAACGATTGTTTCATATCTTTTATCATTTTTGTTGTTGTTTGAATTTGCAGATTTCTTCAAAAAATAATGTTTATTAAAATTAAAGTTACGGGCATTATATTGCTTAATTTTTATAAGGAGCCATTGGCCTATAATTTTGACACATTTGACATTTTACGATTTTTGAAGTCTTGTTTAGTTCACAAAAAGATTTTCTTAGGGATTGTAAAGTAATGGTGTGATTTAATATATCTCTCAAAATGTGTGTTTTTTGTTAACCGTTTTTTTATTTATTGACAACATATTTGATTAAAACAGATAATTCATTTTTTTGTTGTTAAATTATTAGGTACCATGGATCCCAAAGATTTTTTGAGCGAAGCGGCCATCATGAAGCAACTCAAACATAAAAAACTTATACAGTTGTACGCTGTCTGTACCCTCGTTGAGCCGATTTACATAGTAACGGAACTCATGAAATTTGGGAGTCTTTCGGAATACCTTGTTACACGTAAAATAAAATAATTTTTTCTCAATGTTTTTTTGCATATTTCAATTTTTTAATTCTTATAAATCTTAAAGGTAGTTTAAAAACAAGGGTATTTTACCTCCTTTAGTTTTAAAATTTATTAACAAAAGAATATTAATTTTGTTTTTGCTTATTTTAATAATTTTTACGATATAATTATGACAGACAAATTTGTGTTTGTTTTTATATAAATACATAAAATTAGAAGTTATTTTTAATTCAAAATCAAGGTTTTAGAGTCCAGCATTAAATCTCATTTTTTTTGTTTAAATAATTGTTTTTGGATTGTTTTAGCGCGTGGTCAAAGTTTAAAGATGAATCAACTGATCGATATGTCAGCCCAAATAGCGTCGGGAATGGCCTATCTTGAAAGCGAAAATTACATTCATCGGGACCTTGCAGCCCGTAATATCCTAGTGGATGATAACAACCAAGTCAAGATCGCCGATTTTGGGCTCGCGCGTCTTATCAAAGTTTTTTGATTTAATATGTCAAATATATTTTTTTTATCTATGTTGTCATATTAAAATTACAAATTGCAATAAAATATTTGTTTTTTGATTTGCATTTTGTTAAATATGAAAATGAAATATTGCCTACTACAAGATGAATGTAGAAGAAATATAACTTCAAATAATGAATTACTGATAACAGTTTTTAGCCCATATTTTGTCCGATTAAGTTTGAAAATATGAAAAATACTTAAACGGGGTTTTCTCTCTGTTTGATAGACGTGCCAAATTTTCACCTTTTATTTTAAAATTATTTTTTTAGTATAGCTTTAAATTTTTTATATTTTGAAATTATGTAATCCATTAATTTTTTTATTTAATTTTAGAATTTTGTATTTTTTTAATCGTTTCACATTTAACCATTTCATATGAAAAAAATTTTTTAGACACTTTTATATTTTCTTCAATACGTAATAGGAAAACGAATACGAAGCTAGGGTAGGCGCACGTTTCCCCATAAAATGGACGGCCCCTGAGGCAGCGAATTACAACAGATTTACCATCAAATCTGATGTTTGGTCTTTCGGAATTTTGATCATGGAGCTCGTCACTTATGGAAAACTCCCATACTCCGGTATGAGAATTTACATTTATTACAAATCCCAGAACTCTTAATTCGTGACTGAGATTAATCATTGTTTAATATGTGACTTCGATGATTGAATTTTTATATTTGTTAAATAATTTTATTATATTAAATTATATATTTTTTGACAGATTACAAAGTTATGTAAGGTTTATAAATTTTGCTAAGTAACCCACGTTGTGTAATTATTTAAGTTTGTCGAACTGGATTCTTGTTTTTTATATTAGTTTTGATAACGCACTTAAAATCAATTAATGTTCGGCGAGGTTTGTGAATTGGCTAAAAAACACTCCGCGCGATAATCTTAATTTCTAATTTTTTTAATGATTTATATGACATAGAGAGACATATTCATGACAATCGAAAAACCGAGTGTGTTAAATTTTTTTATCTGTAATAATGAAATAATAAATTTTAAGATAAATCGAGCTCTAACATGTTTAGGTTATACAGGATATTTTTGTATAGGATACGATTTATAACCTGTTAAAAATAAAAATAATATTTTATATTTAACACTATAGCGGTTTTTATAAAAAAAAATTAATATTTTTTTTTGCATCTCTTTTTTTATTTTAGATGTTTATAGCTGCCTTACAAAGTCTATAAAAACGGTTATTGAAATTAAAAATGCCTTATATAATGTTGATCTAATAAATTAAAAATATAAATTGATTTATAGTTATTTCTTAATACATAAAATATATTAATTTCATATTTTTTAATTTGTGGACAGGTATGAGTAACGCCGAAGTCCTCCACCAAGTCGAACACGGCTATCGCATGCCCTGCCCGCCCAACTGTCCGGCCCAACTTTACGACATTATGATGGATTGCTGGAAGAAAAACGAACAAGACCGGCCCACTTTCGAAACTCTTCACTGGAAACTGGAAAACTTTTACAATTTAGACGACACCGAATACAAGGAAGCCTCTATTGCAACCTAAATCTTTTTTGTTATAACCCCCACCCCCATTTTCCCACCCCTAACTAGAGTCCAGTCTTCTTTTAATTTATTGTATATGATAAAATTTTAGCTTTTTCCTCTTTTTCATTTTTACACAAGTATAAAGTATTTAACAGTCAATGGTGTAACATGTTTTTTTTGGTTAGCTGATTCAATTCGATGCTTTACCCCACATCTTCTTTAATTTCTACAAATTGTCAATATTTCCACTCTTCTTCCATACGCCTCCGTACTTTTATGCCAACTTTGATAGAATGCCCATAACTAACTTTTAAACCGTTATGCCATATAATCACATGCATTTATATAGCCTAGTTTTTGATAACTTGAAGTGTTCGGGGGAAAATGTTTGAAGAATGGACTTGCAAATTGTGTGTTTGTTTGGTATGAGCCCTTAGATTTGTGATCATATCAATTTCTTCCTTTCAATTTGCCAGATTTAGCCCTTGCGAATGAATAATTATTATGATTTTTTATTTAAATGGCTTTTTTTTTTGAATGAATCTCCTATATATTTTATAAAATTTACAACGTTTTAATCAAACGAATTCGTTATTATTGCCTATCCATTTTAAAATGAATAATTTTTAATCCAACTAACTGTTTTAATTATTCAATTTAATTAAAAATTTCTACTTATATTTATATGTAACCATATATAATCCATATAAAGGCGCCGATAGATTTAAAATTAATCCAGCAAAGTTAAATAATTAAAACTAGAAAAGAAATTTATAATATTTTGCTTGATTAGCTTAAAGTATAAATATTTTTTCTTTTGACTTTTTGTAAGAAAGTTAAAAATTATTATTTTGAGTTTATCCGCGACTGCGTAGCTTTACTTGTTTCACTTTAGTTATGTATCCCCTTAATTGTCCGCTCATGCCTTAGATGTTTAATTTAATTATTTAATATGTTTGATTAAACAAATTATACATAATGCATTTATAAATTTTCCATTTGGAAAATTTAAAAAAAACCAATTGCTCTTACTCACTTCCCGTATATAGGTAATTTAGTTATAGGATGCACTTCAACAACCAAAGCTGAGAAAATACACATTTTTTCTTTAATTAAGTATTTTTTTCTGCTCTTGCATATAACGAAATTTATATGCTCATTGTAGACCTTAATTGCATCGAATAAATTTATAAAAATTAAATTCTTGCAAATTTTTTAACTAATTTTTACAGATTTTAGTTTCTTTAAAGATGAAAACTTTTGTTGCCTCTCTAAGATTCCCTAATTATGTAATTCGTCGTTTATCCTTAACTTTAACCCTAATCATTGTGAAACCCCCTTTTATATATCCTCAATTTAATATATTTTAATAATATTTTTTTATTGGCTTTTAATTTCGGAACTTATGTAATATTTTTATACCTTTTTATTAGCTAATTATAATTCTTTTAATAATCGTCAATTTTAAATATTTTCTCTATATTTATTATTACCTTATTTGCCAATCAATGAACACCACCTTTTGTACTATTAGATGTACTGAAAAGCTCTATCATTAACCATGTCTTATTATACTTAAAAAAAACAATTGCGATATTTGAATAATAATTAGATTTATAATTCAAAACAGTCCTAGCGCGAAATCTGAAAAATATCATTTGGAAATGGTCTTGTTTGTTTAATCCTAGAGATTTGAAATTAATGGTATAATTTTACCTATATTTGTTTTTAAAATAGTTTTTTTAATGGTGATAGGCATGGTGATAATGATAAAATTCTTTTCAAATTTTTAGTAATTGACCTAAAAATTATTATTAACACCTCTGACCTATTAGTTTTAATAATTTTATTGTATTACATTATATTTATAAATTGAATTTTATAATAAAATTTTATTAGAATTATTAGATTGCACCACAAAAAATTAAAGCATAAAGTTTTTTACATAAAGCTTTTGAGGTTTACCATATTCGTTTCCTGATGCCTTCAAAAAGTTTCAAAATCTGTAAAAACAAAAATAGTTGGCATTGGATAGAAAACATTCTTCGTTTATGTATTAAACCAATAAAACTTGTTTTATTAAATAAAAAAACATTTTCATTGTACATAAAACTTTAAATTCCCTTATATATAACTATTATGTCCTTCTTTTTCCTCGCTTTAAACTTCCACCCTAAATATTTTTTTAAATATTTTAACTTCGTTTTACTCCCTCGTTTCTTTGTATAGTGTGAATGGCCCAAGTGGTGTGCATTCTGTTTGTATCATAAAATTGATTTATAGTTTTTGATAATAATTTAAAAAAAGATCAAACCGTTATCTTTTATTAAAGGGCGTAATAATATACTTTTCTAGTCAATAACATTGTAGTCTTATGTGCGAACCGGGCCATGATATTTTTGCCCGCCCGAGATATTTTTCCACATCCGGACCACTCAGCCGGCCGAAAAATTGCGTTTTTTCCCCGGTTCGGCCCAAAATTACAAATAACGGCATCGTAATCTTATATATCACAGGGCCATAATTTTTTGAGAGTTATGAGTTAACTACAGAGATTTAACCTGCCATCTTAAGAAATATCAAATCCGTTTACCGTTTTTCCTAATCAAACTTAATTAGTCAATAAACATTGAAAACTTTAGGAAAAAAAGTCAAAAAACCAAAAAAGATTCAAAAAACCAAAAAAGATTCAAAAACAAAAATAAATTAAATTTTATTTTTGCATATTCAAAATAGTTAAACTGTTAAATTCAAAACTTCAAATAATATTTTCATTAAAAACCGATAATTTATCGTGTCGTATTTAAGTTTGGACGCATATTTTTTATTATCTAAATGATGTAAGAGCTTGAAATATTAATAAAATTTATTTTTCATTATTTGTGATTAAAAACATAAGTTACAAGGGATTTTTATATGCAAAAAAAATTTTTAAATTAGAGTATATTTAGATCTGTCAATTCGGTCAAAAAGGCCATTTTTCGTTATAGACGGATCTAAGGAGCCAAAGACGGAAGAAACTAAGAAAAGCGAAAATCATATATGAGATTAGGATATCATGGGGATGCATTCTTTAATGTTTTTATAAAATTCACGTTTCTAACATTGATATTTGTTGACCTGTGTCAGGCACGTAGGCAAAACTTTTTCTAAAGGGGGGCAAGAAATTTTAGGAGAAAAATTAATGAATTACATTGGTGCTTAATAAATGATCATATTATGACCAGCATAAAATATTTATTTATATTGCATCATAATTAAATTCATGTGTGACATAAATTCAAGAAAAATTTTATATAGAAAATAAAAATATTTAAGTAATTGATATTCTTCTAGGATCTATTGAAAACCACTCTAAGGTTCGATCTATAAATTCAGTGTTATCTATTATGTCCTTATGTATGGCTAGCAAGCACAAGGATGATAATCGATCATCGCTCATTTGAGAACTTAAATATGTTTATATGCGCTTGCCAAAGCTTCGTTCAATTGTACACGTGGTTACTGATAGTGAAAAAGCAATAAGCAGAGCCCTTTTAAGCCGTAAAATTGCCAAAAAATAATAAACATACCAGCATATATTCCGATTTCTGTTTAATAGATAAAAATTAGCGTTAAATTGCACAAAAAAATTAAAAAGCTATTTCTAAAGGGGGGCAACGGCCCCCCTTTGCCTCCCCCTCAATACGTCCCTGACCTGTGTATTAAGCTAATTTTTTTTAATTATCACTCAAGCACAAAGTGTCCAAGTATAAGACTTTGTTTTAATAAAAATGTGTATATTTTAGTTCTTATCAGGCCCGATTCTAGCTTTTCCACTTTGGGGGGGGGGGGGGGGGGGGGGCAAAAAAAACTCGGGGGGGGCAGAAAAAAATTTTTTGCCGCCTTCGGCGGCAAAATTAGCCGTGACCTTCGGTCACGGCAAAATATACATGTACAACAATTGAATCCATGTTCAAAATTTTTATTTTTAACAAATTAATAGTAATTTATTATATTCATAAAATAAAAAAAAATGATTGCGTTTTTAACTTGGATATGTGAATTAAAATTAATTGTTTTCACTAATATCAGTTGCTTATAAAGATATGAGACTTGGAAATTAATTGTAAGTATAATTTTATTATTTGGTATCAATGCGCATGAAAATTTAAAATACGATATATATGAATGATAAAAATGATATAAAACTTTGGATTTTAGAAAATGAATAGTAAAATAAGATTGATTATCGTGTAAACAAATTGTATAAGTATGCTAATTTGGAAGAATATATATGAAAAAACACTGGTTATATATAACTAGTTATTAATATTTGTGTAAAATAAATAAAACATGAACATAAACGTTAAATGCGCTAAAAAAAAATTTGCCACCATGTCTAAAAATAGTAAGCAATAATTAGCTGATTATGAGCACAGTATTGTATCAATCTAACAATTTTATGCTAGAGGTTGTTTTGATTAAATTATAAAATTCATCAAAATTCAACGCCCCAGTTAATGATTTTTCGTGTCCTAGAAAAACCAAATCCCCTTACTCAGGTCACTACTTGCCAGCCTACTAGAAGTTATTATCCATCTTTCTTTAAGAAGAAAATGTGACCTCACAACTCGACTGAAGAGCCAAATACAAACTTATAGAAAAAATGTTAAAGATATTAGAAAACGCATCTTTGTAATCATATAAAAATTTAACAAAATCAATAGTAACACATTCTATGCGATTATTAAGTTTTCTTATTTAAATTTTTATGGCTACGTCAATTTCTTTAGATGATGAATTTATCAATACTTATTATTAAAAGAGGCTCTAATTTACTTATATCTAAAAAAAGGGAAATTAAATTTATAAAGGGAATCTAAAGATTCTAAATAATTATTATCGGTAAAAAATCTATTATCAAAAGAATCAATAAATAAATCAATAATATTAAAATAAATACTTTTTAATTCATCATTAATATTTGAATTATTCTCAAACTTATGAGTAGAAAATAAATAAAAATTAGAAAAATTTTTAGGTTTAGTTTTTCTTTTATCCATAAAAAAATTATTGTCATTTAAAAAAGTATTATATATACCAGGGATGGGCAAGTAATGATTACTTGTAATTAAATTACAATTACTAATTACTCTCATAGTAATTAGTAATCAATTACATTTTTTATAAAGTAATTGTAATGGTAATTAATTACATTTTTTAGTAAAGTAGTTGTAATGATAATGATTACTTTTTCAAAGTAATCATCATATTGAAGTAATCATTCCATTTAAATTTATTAATATGCTTAAAGATTGTATATTGATATTAAGAGAAACCTGCTTTTGTTTTTTCTTGCATTAGTTTGTTTTAAAAGTTATATTTTTTAAATTGTATCGACACGTTTAACACTTCTTTGGGTTTATTTGACCCAAAGAAATTTTATATTTTTAATAACTTTTTAAAGAAGCAATATCCTAAACTGATATATATATTTATTAAATACATTCATCAAGTCAACAATTTGCATCTAAAAGTATTTTAAAATATGAGCTCAAATTAAAGATATTGACTTTTTGGGTCATATTGACCCAAACAGCTAAAATAAGCACACAAATTTTTCCTTAATAAAATTTATGTGATAAAAATTAAAATGCTTTTAAACATTCTTTTTCATCCAACCTATTAAAGAACAATTGAAAAGGTAAATTATTTATGCAATTTATACTGATATTTTGGCAAATCTAGAGAGATAGGAGCTCATTATGGAAAAAGTAGCAGTTTAAATTTTTTGAGAATATAATTTTTTAAATTGTTTATAAATGTGTATAATTATTTAAAAGCAGGTAATAATTAAATATTTTACCTTTTATAGTTAAAAACAATATTTACTCTAATGTTTATAAATCTTACCAAATTTAAGATTTTGCCAATTTTACTATCTTTTAAATTATATATCTCTTTTTTGAATGGGTCATATAGACCCAAAGAAGTCCCTAATCCTATTTTTTCTTAAGAAGTTTCCCAGGTGTTAAAATTTTGTTAAAATTTTTCTAATTTTTTAAGCTTTTTCACCCTTATATTTTTACATAAATTTTACAATCTCAAATTATATCAAGACGCTTTTAAAATTAGTTTTTCCGCGGCCTGGATTTAAATGACCTTAAACCTAATTTAAAATTTTGTAAAAATCTTGTCTCAAAAATGATTTCTAGTTTTGAAAATAGGTTTGAAGACCATCTTACTATGTCGGTAAATTCCAATTTTGCATTATTAGCATCAATGTCTCATCCATTTTTTAAATTAGACTGGGTAGAGGGCAGGGAGAACAAAGAAAATTTAAAATCGTTATTGATATCAGAAGCAAAAAAAATGAAAAAAATTGACATATCTTCAAGTCAAAATGTTTCTAAAAATCAAAGTTTATACAGGTTTAAAAATTTACCTAAATCAAAATTAACAAATGATCTCTACGATGAGGCAGAATTAGAGGTTCTAAAATATTTATATGATAATAGTGAAAAGCTACCAATGTTAGAAAATTACCCAACAATTAAAAAGATTTTTTTTAAGTATAACACGATATTAGGCTCATCAGCCTCAGTCGAAAGATTATTCAGTCTTGTCACTTTATTAAATAGATTTAATAGAAACAGATTGTCCAATGAGTTGTTTGAGATTGTTTTAAAAAGTAAATATAAATACGAAACGGCTATAAGGATTTAGTAACTAATCAAACTTTCTTCCACTAACTCAAATATATTTTTAATTATATAATTTAGCATTTATATCCAAAATAAATGAATCTTTTTACATATTGTCTATATAATAAGTGTTTTTATTTTTGTGTATTATTATTTTCGTGTTTTCTGATTATATATATAAAAATTTTTGAAAAAGTAATTGTAATTGTACTTGTAATTAGTAATTAATTACTTGAAAAAGTATGTAATTGTAATTGATTGTAATTAAGCACTTTTTTAAAAACAGTAATGGTAATTAGTAATTAATTACATTTTTTTCTAAAGTAGTTGTAATGATAATGATTACTTTTAAAAAGTAATTGTGCCCATCCCTGATATATACCATATAAGTTTATGAATAAATCTTCAAATAAATTAGTATTTCTTAATTGTTTAATTTCTAACAAACAATGGTGTAAAAAATAAAATCAAAAGTTTTAGAAACATAAATAGTTTTGCATTAAATGATCATTAATTATTTTTAATAAATAAAATAATTTTTCAAATGATAAATACAAAAAAATAAATTGATGATTATAAACATGGTCAAAAAACCTCGACGCTTCGGCCCTGTGACCTAAAGATATAAAAAAAAATTTATTTTTAATTTTTAAAAGAGTATATAATATTTTAATGTAATTTTAAAAAAAAACAAGGGCGTCGTAGTGACCACACCACCGATGGGGCAGCAGCCGTTGGTTCCGCATTCACTAACTTTCTTGATTGCATCATGTTGAAAAAATTTATGAAGGGAAGAAAAATATCAAAAATATCTTTCCCTTCACTTAAAATTCCAAGACAATCTTTTACAACAAGATGCAATCGGTGGTTAAAGCAGTGAATATACGGGACATGGTGTCCAGCTACTTTGCTTAGAAATACTTGAACACCACCTTTTTCCCCGGGCACGTTCGCCCCATCGTAGCATTGTGCGATCAGGTTTTTTGATTCTAGATTTCTAACAAAAGATTGTTGACAAGTGAGAAAATTTCTTAGGCATCAGATTTATGAATTGCTTTCACAAATATAAAGCTTTATGTAAAATCAAATTTTTCTATATATCTAATAACAACAGAAATGTGTTAGTTTGATCTCTCTAGCGGATGAGAAATGTTGATAAATGAAAACACTTTTTGAAAAAGTAAATATTTTTAAAATAATATTATTTAGATATTTTTGGCGGAGCAAATTTAACTATATTATGTGAAAGAAAAAATAAAATTTATACTTATTTTTTTTTGGGGGGGGGGGGGGGGGGGGGGGGGGGGCAAATTTAATTTGGGGGGGAGGGGGGCAAACATAAAATTACTATGTATTTGGGGGGGGGGGGGGCAAACATAAAATTACTATGTATTTGGGGGGGGGGGGCAAACATAAAATTACTATGTATTTGGGGGGGGGGGGGGCAAACATAAAATTACTATGTATTTTGGGGGGGGGGGCAAATTCAATTTGGGGGGGGGGGGTAGCTAAAAGTGATAAGACAATTATTAAATGGAAATAATTCGTTAGGCTCTCCGAAATTTTCTCTTAGTTAGGCCTGGCTAGTTTTTCGGGCGGGTCGATATCGGGCCCGGGCATTCGGATCCTACTCTATTTTGGGTCCGGTATTTTTGTTAAAAATGAAAACTTTTTGCCAAGATTCGGTCATTATTTATCTTAAAGAGTGCTGAAAGTTACAAAAAAATGGTTTAATTGGAATAAAAATTTATTTTCATAAATATGTCTTAAATAACTTTGACCACATGTAATGTACAGTCGGCTCACATAGCTCAATGGCAACCTTCTGTCTTAGACGCAGGAGGTTGCGAGTTCGAATCCGTGCACAGTAGCTTTTTCTTCGGAAAAATAGTATAAATGCGCAACCACTTTTAAGCTTCTGAGTGGCCTGCTTAGGCAGTAGGTCCTAAACGATACGTCTAAAAGTGAAGGCCTAGGCTACACTCCTAGGTCGCCGGCGTGCGAGTAAATACTATTTAACCCTTCGGCAATATTAATTGCTTTGCTCGAGTTAAAGGAGTCAAAGCCCTAACGGGTATGGCGCCCCTAAATGAGGAAAGGTATGGGGGAAACCTCAAACCTTGTTTTTTTTACATGTAATGTACAGACGAAGTTTCCCGAAAATTCGTAATTTAATTTAAATTTTCTTGTTTTTTACATTCAATCGGGGAGAACCGTGATTCAATTAAATATCCTTAATCCGATTTCAATAAGGTGTCTAGGGAACATAAATTGTTTCATGATTATCTCGTTTGTCTTACAATATGATGGAAGAGAAAATGAAGAAATTTAGAAAACAAAATAATTTTGTTTAATCGTTAATAAAATGGTTATCATTCTTAACAACTTTTTCCTTATTTTCAGGCTTTTTAATATTAAACGCACAAAAATTCACCAGTCCTTATTATTGGCATTTATAAATAATTTTATATAAAAAAAAAGTATTTAAAAAAATTTGAAAAAAAAATTTTTTTTTAGTTTTTAAATTTCTAAATTTTCCATAAAAATGAGGTCTGAACGCGCCTTAAAAAACATATCATTTACAAGACAAGGCCTAAGATTAAATACAATGCACCAGATTATTATAATGTGATTAATTTCTTTATAAATCTTTAAAATATGTTTCTATGAAAAAATAAAGCTAGTCTGGACAATTTTTTCTCAATTATTTAGTTTTTGTCCTAAAACTGGGTTGGAAAATTTTACTCAATTCAAAATATAGCTTGTCTTACCATTTACAAAACCCTGAGAAATGTAAACATTTAATGGTAAAATAGAACTCCTGTGTCATCATAATGTTTTTTTCGTATTCTTTTGCATTATAACTTGGTATATAAAATATTTCTTTCTCGTTGACATAATTAATTAGTTAGCATGACATTCGGGAAAAGCACTCCGCCGTGGGTTACCGACATTTTTCCAGCCCTGTCAGCTGATTCACACATGCTAACTGATTTTTCCCGATATGGCTTATTCTATTGGATCATTATAGGCTTGCTCGTTTTCATGGTCCTGATTCCACTTTACGCCGTTTTCCATTACATCCTAACTGTCAGGGGCAGACATAGACCATTCTTATTTAAAACGGGAACAAAAATCGAACTATATGGATTAATACTGATCAGTGTGATGCTTATGGTATGGCTCCCAACTAAAATGTTTCAAATCCTTCCCACCGCGCGGAACCTCAAATCCAGGCTGGAAAATGAGGTGATTCACGGAAAATTTGTCGAATTTAACTCTGAAATTCGGGGAAAGCTAGAATCTACCATTTTGAATACGTCGTATTTGTTGGTGGAAGAGTTGGAAAAATGGGCATGGAATATGCCTGTGCTTGCCGAGGATAATAGCATGAAGATTTTTAGATTAGGACCGAGAGACACCCTGCTTCTTGAAAATGTTACTCAGGTAGTTATGAGGCAATGTTTTTCTCGTAAGTTTGTTTAGTTATGTCTGGTATTTCACAGGTCAACAAATATCAATGTCAGAAAGGTGAATTTATTAAAAACATATAAGAATGCATTCCCAAAATGGCCTAATCTCATATATATATTTCGTTTTTTTTCCGGCTTCGGCTCCTTACATCTGTCCATATAGAAAAAATGGCCTTTTTTGACCAAATTGATAGATCAAGAATACCCTAAAAAGAATAAATTTAAGAATCTTATTTTCATATAAAAATTCCTTGTAGCTTATATTTATCATCTCAAATAATGAGAAATAAAATTTTTAAGTATATCAAGCTCTTACATCAGCATTTAGATAATACAAAATATTTCGCGTCCAAACTTTAATACGACACGATATTTTATCGGTTTTTAATAAAAGTTTTATTTGAAGTTTAAATTTAACATTTTAACTGTTGTTAATATGCAAAAAAAATCAATTTATTTTTGTTTTTGAATTTTTTTTTTAGCATTTTTTTTAAATTTACAATGTTTATAGCGGACTAGCTAAGTTTGATTAGAAAAAACGGTAAACGGATTTGAAAACTCATAAGATGACAGGTTTGATCTCCGTAGTTCGTTCATCTCAAAAATTTGTTGACCAGTGTAATATGCAACCTAAAAACATAGATCGCTGACGTGCGTATAAAAATGAATAATCTGGCCTTAATAAAGAAAGTTTTATTCAAATATTCGCTCGACTGGATATAAAGGTTTAGGAGAAAAAATACACAATCGTTTATTTTAAAATCACATTTTATTTTACAGTATTTTGCTGGCATGTACGTGATCCAAAAATACTCAATGAGTCAGCTGATAGCCAATCTAACGCAATTGGTAGAAAGTTTGGCTCAAGTAAAAAACGATTTCGCGATCTCGGTACAGTGCCCCAAAGGTTGCAATGAAGTTCTAAATGGGATGGATAAAATAATTAATGTTTGGACGGTCATGAAACCTAACCTAGCAGGTTTGACCGATTTTAAAAGCTTACAGGACAGTATTAAGGGATACAGCTTAGAGGACGTTGGCATGACTTGGTATGCCGATTCTAATATGCACAATTTTCGCGATTTTACCACACAATTTTCAAAGCTCCGCAATAAAATTGTAAGTTTTAAAATTTTTAATGATTCTTTTGACAATCGCTTACATATTAAGTTATTGCCCTAAAATTGCTAATACCCTGCACCTGCGCAGCATGTCTCCCTTCAATTTTTAGATTACAATGGACAACAAAATTTGGACGACCCTAAGCATCATTTATGGCAACTATGGTTTTTGGTCAAGTTTTTGGCGCTGATCACGAATATGAAATCAGAATTTTAGCCAATGCCTTAGATTTTTAGTTATTCGGTGTCAAAGTTGAGATTTTTAAATTTTTGGGGTATTTTGGGCTTCTATATCATAAACCTATGGCTAGTAACAAAAGTTTAAAAATATATTTAGATAACGGAAACATTCATTATTTACATAAGGGGCTTACATTTTAATATTTAATTTTTTTTTATTTTTATAAAATTAGTGGTTTTCGTCATAAAATCCGTTTTTTGATCCTAAATAACTTAAAATTAAATTGCTAATAATTTTAGGTAATAATCTTTTTTAGATATGTTTTTTATATGGAATCTGAATATGCTAATAGATTTTCTGGAAAATTGATAGTTAAAAAAATTTTGTGAATTTTTTTTTGAACTTTGGACGCGGTTTTAAAAAAATTGGAGGCATTGGTAAAATAACTAAACCCGGGATCGTTATCGCAAGAAAATTCTCTACAAAACCCTCAAAAAATCGTTGATGTTGTTTTTTTTTGTTGTCCAGTGTTATAATTAAAATATAAATGTGAATCAATTTAATGGATATTTTATTGATCAAATTTACTAATCCAATTGAAATTTAATAAAATATTTACATTTATGATATTTACAGGAAACTGCTTCCCTAATGACCTATTGTAATAAACTTTCAACAACTGTATCCGAAACAACGGCGAAGCTCTCCAAGTCACCTTTTGACTTGAAAAATTTTACAGTCGCGGACGCGTTACAAAATTTGATATGCTCATACCTTCGTGAAATTGACACTATTGAGAAATCCTTAAAGCCGATAAAAAGAATTTTGATTAAATTGTCCGCCCAACTTGGCACAGGAATCGTCTCCTCCGTGTCACTCGTTCATTTGCACCTTTACATCGTGTACCTGAGTTATCTGGTAGGATTTGGATTCCTAGCTTTGATCATGTATTTTGGCAGTCACGGGAAGATAAAGGCGACAATAAAACCTATAGTAACCTGGGCTCTCATGTAAACAATTTACTTACTTGCTATAGAGTTAAAAATGAAAAAAACCACAAATAAATGTATTCGTGAAATTAATCTATTTTGTTTGAAATAATAAAGTAATTTGTTTGCAATTTTATTCACCCTTCGCTAGAATATTATATTAGGACGGGTTATAATTTAAGTTATCACAGGTCAACAAATTTTCGAGAGTTATGAGCTAAATACGGAGATCAAACCTGCCATCTTAAGGATTTTAAAATCCGTTTACCGTTTTTTCCAATCAAACTTAGTTAGTTAGCTAACATTGAAAATTTTAGAAAAAATGCCAAATAAACAAAAAAAAATTATAAACAAAAATAAATTGAATTTTTTTTATGGATATTTACAACATAACTGTTAAATTCAAACTTTAAATAATACTTTTATTAAAAACCGATAATATATCGTGTCGTATTTAAGTTTGGACGCGAAATATCTTGTATAATCTAAATGCTGATGTAAGAGCTTGAACTAGAAAAAATTTATTTCTCATTATTTAATACACAGGTCAACAAATATCAATGTCTGAAACGTGAATTTTATGAAAACATAAAAGAATGCATCCCCATGATGGCCTAATCTCATATATATTTTTCGTTTTTCTTAGTTTCTTCCGTCCTTGGCTCCTTAGATCCGTCTATAACAAAAATGGCCTTTTTTGACCAAATTGACAAATCTAAATATACCTTAAAAAAAATTTAAAAATCTTTTTTGCATATAAAAATCTCTTGTAACTAATATTTTTAATCACAAATAATCAAAAATTAATTTTATTAATATATCAAGCTCTTACATCCGCATTAAGACAATAAAAAATATTTCGCGTCCAAACTTAAATACGACACGATAAATTATAGGTTTTTAATATAGGTTTTTAATAAAAATGTTATTTGAAATTTGAATTTAACAGTTTAAATATTGTGAATATGGAAAATTAAAATTTCAATTTATTTTTGTTTTTGAATCTTTTTTGGTTTTTTGACCTTTTTTCTCAAATTTTCAATGTTTAACTGACTAACTAAGTTTGATTAGGAAAAACGGTAAAAGGATTTGATAAACCCTAAGATGGCAGGTTTGATCTCTGTAGTCAACTCATAACTCTCAAAAAACTGTTGACCTGTGATATGATAAATATAAGTATGGGATTTTTATATGAAATTTAGGGGATTCTCGATCTGTCACATTGGTCAAAAAAGGCCATTTTTTCGATAAGGACGGATGTAAGGAGCCAAGGCAGGAAAAAACTAAGAAAAACGAAATATATATATGAGATAAGGCCATCATGGGGATATATTCTTTTATGTTTTTATAAAATTCACGGTTGTGTTATTGATATTTCTTGACTTGTGATTTAGCAGCTCTTTTGAGTAAAAACTTGATACTTCATATTCTTTTATTTATATTTAACTAAACTATTGCCGTTACACTAAAGTACTCTGCTCGAGGATGAAACAATTGTTTTAAATTTGTCTTGACAAAAAATGTCAATTTTAGCATTTTCGCGACTCACTGCTTATAGGTGGCTAAATTGGTAACGAAAAAAAATACATATCACAACTAATAGTAATTAAAATATGAGTTCCTATATTTGAAAATTTGTGCTATTATTTAACAGTTTTCTTTTTATTATTTAAATGTAAAATTAGACCAATCTAACTATTTTTTTTAATATCTTTATTCTAACATACCTTCTATATTTAATTTTAGTTTTAAAGACATAACTCTAGCCCTTTACTTCTATTTCTTATTTTTCGTGGCTCTCCTCATTACAGTCGTTTGTGTGCTAGAACGCTACCTGTGCGAACCTATATACAATCCCGCCATTTTACTTAACTTTGTAATTAACTTTGATAATCCTTAAAGCCTATTTTTAGAATAAGGAGCGAAGGTGGAGGGGGGGGGGGGGGGGGGGGGTGGGGTGAGGGTAAGGAAAATATAAAAAGTAGGACCTGGTTCCTCCTCATTAGGCAAGACCGGATTGAAGGCCCTAAGCAACCACACATTGTTTATATTTTACTTCAAGTACTATAAGTTACTAACAATACTCAGCGCCCCTCCAGCACTATTTAGATTGTCCTAGTAGACAGTGGACTGTAAATTCACTAGCGGGATATGCTTAAACAATGTAACTAATGTCCTAAAAAAGCCCATAATTTCGGTCAACTACACGAATATGTCCCTAATGTTGCACACTAAGATCTTTTTTTTTGAAACAATATTGAACTGAAACCAGGTGGCTCAGAACGCAAACTTACAATCATTTATTGACTCTATTTTTTGCATATGCTATCTAGTTAAATTCGATTGAATCGGTGGCACCTTGGGAGTTCGATGCAAATTTGGTTGGTTTTTTAATTTAAAATACCTTAATTATCGGAATTCGAACATTTTATATTAAATTAGTAGAAGGCACACTAAGTCATAGCTGAATTCTGCCAATATTTACTGAAAAATATACATGCACAAGCATTGTTTTTATTTTTGTTTAAATTAAATATAATACACATAATGTAATTGAAAAATAAAAACAATGCAATATATAAAAAATATGTAACATATGAAATGAAAAAAATATAAATAGAAAAATAAGACATTAATTTAATCAAGGCGAAATTAGAAATACAATATATATGTTGAAGTGTATAATTAAAAAAAAAAGAAAAAAAAAGTTCTTGGTTTGTTTTGTTCTTTCAGGATCGAGGCTAATTCCATGTAGGTATTGATTGGAAGTTAATAAAGTTTGTTAGATATTAACTATTGGTAACATTATTTATACGCCACAGAATGTAGTACGTTTGTACAGCATATAAACATTAAAAATATTGGCGGGAAAAGTTTCTTTCATTCAAATTATAAAAAAAAATTTAAAAATTTTAATTACAATTTCGATAAAAAAATTTAAACGGTTAGAAAAAATGATTTTCAGCTATGTTCATATAGATTTAAAATATATTTTTCAAGATTTCTAAATATATTTAGAGCAACTGCTCTAACAGATAAAAAATAAAACAATGGAAATTTAAACTCAAATGTAAATTTAAAATTTCAGAATTTTTATTTTTTTTTTGTAAAAACGAATGAAGTCTGAACGCGCCCTTATGAATAATAATATTCAAGAATCAATTTTAGTTAGCGACAGTGTGCCCTAAATTTATAAGGAAATCTTTGGAAAGTCGATTAAAAGCTTGCCAGAAGAATCTGGTCCTTAAATAATAATAGCAATTTTATTTATCCGCTTTATTGTTCGCTTTTTTAAATTTACAGAATGAAACGAACCCCAGCATTTCTAATGTGAATAGACTAAAGAAGTTTGTTGAAATGGGCATAAAATGTGAGATGGGTGACAATGTGTTGGATATCCAATATATCAATGACGATCGCCCGATAAAGGAATATGTTTTAGAATTGATTGAGGAATCATATACAGTAAAACTAGCAAAAACTCTATAATATTTTTTTTGTTGGAAAGCTTTCAAATATTTTATGAAACAAACTTGATTATTTTAGCAATGAAGACTAATAATAAAAATTCTTGTATAATAAACAAAGCGAACATAATTAAGTTGCACCTTTGAGTTATGAAGCGATTTAAAAATTTTAAGTAGCATAAGTTTAATAACTCAGGTAAACAAATTTTTGAGAGTTAAGGGCTAAATACAGAAATCAAACCTGCCATCTTAGGGAAATCCGTTTACCGTTTTTTTAATCAAACTTAGTAAGTCAGCTATGAACATTGAATTTAGAAACAAAGAAAGAAAAATATTGAAAAAAATTATTTTTATATTTAAAATAGTTAAACTATTAAATTCAAACTCCAAATAGTATTTTTATTCAAAACAGATATTAATTTATATTTAGGTTGGGGTGCCAAAGAATAAGAAAGGAAAAAGAAGAAGAAAATGAATGAACAAAAAAATGAAATAAAATTAATAATTCAAAAAAATTACTCCACGGGCCATTTGTAGGGTAAATTTTTGCCGGTCCCTTAAAGACAATAATTATGTTTTATAATTTACGCGGGTTTAGAATTTTGTTTGAATTCCTAAATATTATACCTGCTTTTGAGACAATTAATGAATTATATGTTTTTAGAACTACTTCAAGTTTCCTATTTCGCCAAATGAACTTAACAGGTGGCTCGAACAGCAAAAAATTTCTTTCGATAACATGGAAAAAAATCTTGATTTCATGAAACAAGGACCGAGCACAATTGGTAGGTTTAATAGACTTAATTCGAGATCGAAAAAGGCGTTTTGACCAGAATTTTGGTAAATGCAGGAAAAAATATTTTGCACTCTTTATATTTATGTTATGAAGTAAAAAAATATGCAAGTAATACAGATTGAATAAATTAGATATGCAGCTATACTTAGATTTGCAGAGGCATACTAGGAATTTTTTAAGGGAAGGGGGGGGTGAGTAGGCGTGCAAAATATATAAACAATGGAGTGAGGTGTGTTGTCATATAGGCCTAATTATTATTGCATTTTTTATCTTTTTACAAAAATGATTATTCAGCAGGGGGGGGGGGGGGGGGGTAGATCATGTTTACTCCCCCCCCCCCCCCTTACCAATTGGATTAGTCTAACTTTTGTAAGCACTCTAAAAGAAAACAAAATAATTTCTAAATTTGTTAATTTTTATAAATATAAAAATCTATAATTTAATTAAAATTATAAATTTTTGTAATGTTATAAATAATTTTAGTTGTATTCCAATATTTCATCGTGAAAATTTAAAAATTAGTTAGTTCGCCTTTATTTCTTATAATGGCTTAAATTTATTAAGATAACATGTTCTGGGAAATTAAAACACATTTCTTTAATTTCATTGCCTAAAGCTCAATTTTTGATCATGTATTCCAATAATAATCTATATCACTATTTTAGAGTTTAACCCGGCTATAATCCCGTTCAGTCTGCTCGATATATTTTGCTTTTTTTTCTAATTTTATGAAATTTTTGTATGGTGCCCTAAAACATTTTCATAAAAGTTTTAAATATATCGTAGAAAATGAGGCTCGAGCCGCTCTTCAAGGAGCACTTAAGATTATTGAACAAACCCAAGAATTACTTAGGCAAGTCTACCAAATGAGAGCCGGACAATCTGACGGAAACAATTTAAATTTCTTAAATAGATTTCTAGAACTTTTGATGGATATCCATAAGACGTCGAAAACATTGAAGAAAGGGTTAAAAATTTTATGTTCATATTTCTTTTATATGTTAGCTAAAATACCTTAGTTCACTTTTTTGTTTCATTCATTTTTTCAAAATATTTTAACAATTCTAAATATTTATAAATTTTATTTTTATTTCTTCCAAATTTTAAAAATCTTTTATTTCAGAAACAGTATATATAATACATAAAATTTAGATTGACAACTTTTTTTAAAAGGCTTTTTATGTCTAGAAAACAAATTTTTTAAACGAAAATTTGAATGAATTCACGTATTACCTTTAGCTGCTAGCTTTTAACAAATTTTTTGCCGAATATTATTTTGAATTATATAGTTAAAACAATAGTTCCACAGATCTGTTTTCAGTTGGTTATTTTAACAACAAATGCTCTCCTGTGGACGACTACCTTAAAAATGCAAGGGCAATTATTTTACCCAAAAACTAACCGAAAACAGATTTGACCGATGTATTTTAAACCAGGCCTGGGAAAAAAAAGAGCCAGCCCTTAAGGGGACTTTTTATTTGCTTTTAATAAAAAATCTCCTAAAAAAGGAACTTTATAGAATCCCTATTTTTTCTTTGTAAAAAGGGCCTTTTTATCTAAGAGCCTTTTCGGGCTTTTTAGCAATAGTAATAAATCACATTCCAACTTCCGAATAAAGAAGGAAAAACTAAATAGAGCTTTTAAAAAGGGTTTTCCCCATTTTTTTCAGGGCTTTTGTGTTGAAATTTTAAGTTACTATGAGCTTTTTTCCTCTTTATTTTGGTTCAAGAAAAAAAATCCCATTTTTCTCCCTTTGGCTCATTCTTATATGCATTGTTGTAAATATTAAGCACACTACCTCTTTTCAAAATTTTTCACAGACGATATGTTTGATATGGCGTTATTTTAATTTATATATTTAGATTATTGCCAATGACTACTTCGAAAACTAAATTCGAAGAAATGAGATTAAATATTAGGCGCAGCGACATTTTGGCACGTGTGAAAAATCAAATTAGATATCTTCACAGCAATTCTGCCATTGTTTTTGATCCAATTATGCCGGATATAGGGAATAATTTAAAGAACCGCTTACGGTAAACAGCCTTATTAGGTAAAGTATTGGAAAATGAAAATTAAATTTTAGGCCAGGTTCCAGGCCCGATTCTAGCTTTTCTAGTTGGGGGGAGGGGGCAAAAAAAACTTGTGGGGGGGGGGGGGCAAAAATTATTTTGCCGCCTTCGGCGGCAGAATTAGCCGTGACCTTCGGTCACGGCAAAAATATACATGTACACCATTTGAATCCATGTTCAAACTTATTATTAATAAAAATGTGGCCTCACAACTCGACGTTGAAGAGCCAAATAACAAATTTATAGAAAAAATGTTAAATAAATTAGGAAACACATCTTGGTTATTATCAAAAAATTTAACAAAATCATTACTAACATTTTTGTAATTATTAAGTTTTTTTATTAAAATATTTTTTGCTACGTTAATTTTTTTTAGATAATGAATTTTTATAAATATTACTTATTTTTAAAAGAGGCTCTAATTTATTTATATATATAAAAAGGATAATCAAATTTATAAAGGAAAATTAAAGATTCTAAATAAATATTATCGGTATATCTATTATTAAAAGAATCAATAAATAAATCAATAATATTAAAATAAGTACTTTTTAATTAATCATTAATGTTTAAATTATTCTCAAACATATGAGTAGAAAATAAATAAAATTAGAAAAATCTTTAGGTTTAGTTTTTTTTATCTATAAATAACTTATTGTCATTTAAAAAAGTATTATATATATCAAAACAGTTTTTAAATAAATCTGTAAATGTATTTGTATTTCTTAATTGTTTAATTTCTAACAAACAATGGTGTATTAAACAGGCCCGATTCTAGCTTTCTTTTGGGGTGGCAAAAAAAACGCTTGGGGTGGCAGTAAATTAATTGTAATTATAGAGAATTGCCTTTTATTAAATTATTATTTGCACACTAATATCATTTGCGTATAAAAAAGATATACGATACAGAAATTAATTGTGTTATTTAATGCACTATTATATATGCACTTGACTATGATATATAAAAATATGATATATATATGGTCAATTCCACCTCAATCCAACAAATCCGGGAAGGGAACCCCTTTTGATTTGGCTGAAATTTTGCATGGAGGTAGTATCTAAGGGTATCTCATAATCTGGAAATTTTTTTTGACCGAAAGTGATTTTTGACGGAGATAGGGGCAAAAGAAAAAAAAATTGCAAGGTGAATTTTCACATTTGATGCAACTTTGGGAGGTTATAAGTCAAAAAGTATTATAGCTAGAGACTTAATTTTTTTTTTTATTTTGAAGAAGACAATAAGGGCTATCTTTCATGTGTTTATTATTTTAAAATTATTTTTTTAAAATTTTACAATTTTGTAAAGAACATTTAGTTTGATATAACAAAAAAAACGTATTTTTGAATTTCTTAAAAAATTGCTGAAATACAGTCCTTAGTATTCATTATTAATATGTGAACTCAAAAGTATGGGACCGACTAGACTTTTTGAAAAATCAAAAAAAAAATTTTTTTTTTTGATTTTTAGACAAAAATTTGCTCCCTGTACTATATTAAAATATTTAAAAGTGCCAAATTTGTTTATATATAAGAAGTTAGACATAGGGGCAAGTATGTTAGGCTATAACAGTTTTATTAATTTGATTCAAACTATTGTCAATTTTGGAAAGAAAAGGGGAACTTCAGAACAAAAAAATTGGTAATTTTAAGTATTTTATTCCTATCTTCTAAGCCGACTTTCTGGGTCACTACAAAATCAATTTGAAAATTTAAAATTGCATTTTATACATAAAACATCACTATATAACATAAATTTCCCCCAACATTTTTTAACGTACCCATAGCTTTTTATAAAATAAAAACCAAAGTTTGCCAGGTTTTTTGAAATTTTAAGGTGTAAAAAATAAAAACTTAAAATTTTTATGCTTATATATGTTAACTTTTACTAGTCATTTTTAGTTTGATGAACAATATTAGAATATGTACATAATTCTCAATATTTATCCTCGGCAAAATTCAAAAAATTTGTTAAATTTATTGTATAAAAAAAAATTTAAGAGGATTTTAGGAAAAATAATAAGGTTAAAAAATTTGTAAAAATTTATTTTTTTCTATTATTTAATAGTTTTTAAATAAAACAGCCTCAACAACGTTAAATCTGACAAAAATAAATAAAATAGAATATATATGGCTTATTTAGAATATTATGATTCAACAGATTTTCTTTTTTTATGATTATCAACAAACTTAAAATAAACGTAAAAAGTCAATTATTTTATGAAAGATAGTGATATGGTTTTTTGATATTATAATTACATAAAAGAAGTTAATTTTAGGGTTAAACAACCTTAAATGATTATAACGGGCAGAATTAGCTTCAATGATGAATTTTAAGACTAAATATTAGACCCAATTTAATATAAACAAAATATAGACATTCAGTCTTTTTTACTAATTTTTACAAATGCCAAATATGTTTTTGAAAGGCTATTTAGAGCAAGGCACACCATATATATCTAACTGACCTTAATAAAGTTTAAAAACCAACAATTTAAGTTCCAATTACATTTTAGTTTTATAATATAGACTTACTAAACCTATTAAAGAAAGAGGAAATATTACTGTTACTTGATTCTATGGGCATATGGATTTGGGCATTGACCTAAAGTTTTTTATAACTAAATGCGTTCCTTACGAGTTCTAACACAAAAATTTGTTTTAATAAATACATTAAATTACAAATTTAATAAAAATAATGGAATGATTTAATAATCTCATTTTTTTATAATTTACCTATCTAGTTTTTTAAGATTTTCTATACATAACATATATACTATTTTTTTAACACTTTAACAGGCAAAATATGAATGATTATATAGGTTCTATATATTTTTAGATAATTATGCAAAAATAATAAAAAAATAAGCTTGCACAGACGAATACAATCTGCGTTAGTTTTTTGACACCTGAAAATTTGCTGTTTTTTGGCAAATTTAGGTATTTTTATTGTAGAAGCGTCAAAATCGAGTGAAAAAAGGTGGGGCTATTATATGTTATTAAGCGATATTTTATCTATAAAATAAATGTTAAATTTAAAAAAAGGTTGGCTGGTTAACCAGAAAGTCGATTTTGAAAACAGGCAAAATTTTCACTTTTTTCGATTTTAAGGTTCACTTTTTCATTGTAAATTTATTAATAGTAGTAATCAATTAAATCAAACTATTATGGTCTAACATAATTGCCCATATGTCCTGCTTTTTGAATACTGTCAAATTTGGCACATTGGCATATTCTAATATAGTGCAAAGGGCATAAATATGTCCCAAAATTAGGGCAAAAAATTGATTTTTTTAAATTTCGTAAAAAGTCATGCCGGTCCCAAACTTTTTAAATCATAAATTTATTAACAATATTAAGGGCCATATTTTATAAATTTTTCAGAAAATTCAAAGATACGTTTTTTGAGCTATTTGTGTCTAAACTTGATTTAAATTTTTTGGTAACTTAAAAAAAATTTTTTTTTAATATTTTTTGCGTCTAAGGTAGCCCTTATTACGATCTTCAAACTAAAAAAAAAATTATGACTCTAGCTACAATACTTTTGAGAACACATGCGCGCAAAGTAGCCTCAAATTTTTTTTTTGCAAAAAAATAAAAAATATTTTTGCTCATATCTCAATCAAAAATCACTTCCGGTCAAAAAAATTTAGGTTTTTATCAGCACCCAAGAACCCTACCAGTGTACCAATTTTCAGCCAAAACTGAGACTTCAAGGGAAAAAGTTTGTCGATTTGAGGTGGAATTGACCATATGATTGTTAGAATTAATGGATTATATAAAAAGATAGTTTTTAAAAAATGTATGATTTAGATTGAAAATTTTTGTGTAAAAAATATATGAATAATCACGGGTTATATATGACTAGTAATTATTATGTTTAAAAAAACAATATATAAGACAAAAATAAATTAAAAAAAACAACATCTAAGATATTACTACCATATCTAAATGAAGCAAGTAATAATTTGCTGATTAGTCAATAGGATGATTATTTTAATCAAGCAATTAGAAACTGCCGGTTTTTTTGAGTAAATTAAAAAATTCATCAAATTTTAAACTCCCAGTTAAATGTTTTTCGTGACCTCACCTTTTCGCATGTCACTACTTGCCAGCCTATTAAAAATTATATTTTTTTTTAGGGAAGAAAACATTGCCTCGCAACTTGATGTCAACCAAAAAGTAGACTTATAGAAAAAACATTAAATAAATTAGGGAATGCATCTTTATAATCATACAAAAACTTAACAAAATCATTAGTAATGCATTCTTTATAATTATGAAGATTTTTAATTAAAAATTTTTTAGCGACCTCAATTTCTTGTGATAATGACTTTTTTCGATATCACTTATTTTTAAAAGAGGTTCAAGTTTATCTATATCTAAAAAATAAGGATGATCAAATTTATAAAGAGAATCTAGAGATTCTAAACAAATATTATCAATAAAAAAACTATTATTAAAACCTTCAATAAACAAATCAATAATATTGAAATAAATACTTTTAAAATTGTCATTAATATTTAAATTTTTTTCAAATTGATAATTCAAAAATATACAATAATCAGAATAATTTGTTGGTTTGCTTATTCTTTTATCAATTAATAAATTATTTTCTATTGTAAAACTTCTATAAATATCTAAACAATTATTAAATAATACCGAAAAAGTGTTTTCATTTCTTAACTTTTATTTCAGAGAGGCAATGCTTAATTAAACTAAAGGTTTTGGCTACATAAATTGTTTTAGATTAAAACTGATCATTAATGGGGTGGCAAAAAAATATATTTAATTTATTTTTGGGGTGGCAAATCAAATTTTTTGGGGTGGCAATCAATATCATCTGGGGTGGCAATGCCACCCCAAAAGGGGTCTAGCGTCGTGCCTGGTATTAAATCAAAAGTTTTAGAAACATAAATCGTTTTGCATTAAAATTAATTTTTTAAATGATAAATACCAAAAAATAAATTGATGATTATAAATAAAAACCCCGATGCTTTGGCCATGTGACCTAAAGATATAAAACTTTTTAATTTTTAAAAGTGTATTTAATATTTTTATGAAATTTTTTTTAAAAAAACAATGGCGTTCTAGTGACCACACCACCGATGGGGCAACAGTCGGGGCATGGTCCCGCATTCACTTACTTCCTTGATTGCATTATGTTGAAAAAGTTTATGAAGGGAAGAAAAAATATCAAAAAAATCTTTCCCTTCATTTAAAATTTCAAGACAATCTTTTACAACAAGATGCAATAGGTGGTTAAAGCAGTGAATTTACAGGACATAGTGTCTAGCCATTTTGCTTAGAAATACTTGGAAACCACCTTCTTCCCCGGACATTACCTTCGCCCCATCGTAGCATTGTGCGATCAGGTTCTTTGGTTCTATATTATATTCTAACAAAAGATTATTCACAGAGTAAATTTCTTTGGCATCAGATTTATGAATTGCTTTCACAAATTTACAGCTTTCTGTAATATCATATTTTTCTATATATCTTATAACAACAGAAATAATTTCTGTGTTAGTTAGATCTCTTTAGCGGATAAGAAGTGTTGATATGAATGAAAACACTTTTTAAAAAAAGTAAATATTTTTAAAATAATAATTTTAGATATTTTTGGGGAGCAAATTTAATTTTATGGGGGTGGAAGGGCAAAAATAAAATTTATACGTATTTGGGGGGGGGGGGGGGGGGCAAAAAAAAAATTACTATGTAATTGGGGGGGGGGGAATCAAAATCTTTGGCCCCCCAAGAGGTCTAGAATCGTGCCTGCCACTTTCAAATTGTGTTTTTAATTAAGTTATACATCTTTTAAAATTTTTGAAGAAGTTTTTTCAGAAAAAAATATGAACATAAAATTAAATATGGCAATTTTCCAAAAAAAATATGTTTTTAAATATAGAATTTTTTGAATTTGAAAGTCAAACAAAAAATAGTTAATTTTAAACGTGGCCAATATGCGTTAATACAATTTAATCGGCCGTGTCTAACTTTAACAAGAAAAAAAATATAAGTTTCGGAGCTGTATATTCGTGTTTTTGGGGTATTTTTCCACTGTCCTATAATACGTTTTCAAATAAAAAAAAATATATCAGTTTATTTCTGGTCTTAAGTATTTTATTATTTCTCTCACAATATATTTGATGCCATCGGGTTTCTTGGGGTTATTTAACTGATCACATACCACTAATTAGGAAAATTTTTAAATTTATTTTAATTTTTTAATTAGGCATGTTAAAAATCAGTGTTTTCAAAAAATAACAAAAGTTCATTTCGGACGTGCTTTAAAGGACAAATTGGGCGCGGTGTGATTAGCTTCTATGTTTTTTTTGTAAATTTTTAATTAAGGAGTTTAAAATTTCACATTCATACTTTTTTCATTTATTCTTTACAATTTAAATTTAAGCCATTTTAAAGCATAAGTTTATTTTACTAGTTTTAAAAATTATAAAAATAAACTTAATTAGCTGAAATATGATTTATTCATCTATAAATTTAAACGGATGATATATAAATAAGCTCAATACTTATTTGTTAACGGCATTTTTTCGATATAGGTTATAAAACGACTTTAAACGTATTTTTTAATTGCATTGGAATTATATAGGAAACCTTTTTTGCGAAAGATTTTATTTTAACTGTGCCCTTTGCATTAAAAGTTTTTTTTGCTATGAAAAAAAAAATTTATTTTGTTTTCATTTAACAATTTGATGATAATTAAAGATCAAGCCAGGGGGCATATTATAAAAAATAAGCAAATGCGCCGGACGGGATGAATGCAATTAAATAAGCTGATGAGCCAGGTTAAGTCGGACCAAAAAAATTTGACTGTTGCAAATCCAATAACACAGGTAAACAATTTTTTGAAAGTTATGAGTTAACTACAGAGATCAAACCTGCCATCTTTAAGAATATCAAATCCGTTTACCGTTTTTTTTAATCAAATTTAGTTAATTAGAAACAAACATTAAATATTAAAAAAAAAAGGTAAAAAAAAACAAAAAAAAATTCAAAAACAAAAATAAATTGAAATTTTGTTTTTACATATTCACAATAGTTAAACTGTTAAATTCTAACTTCAAATAATATTTTTATTAAAAACCGATAATATATCGTGTCGTATTTAAGTTTGGAAGCAAAATATTTTGTATTCTCTAAATGCCGATGTAAAAGCTTGATATATTAATAAAATTTATTTCTCATTATTTGTGATTATAAATATAAGTTACAAGAAATTTTTATACGCAAAAAATTTTTAGGGTATATTAAGGCCATTTTTTGTTATAGACGGATTTAAGGAGCCAAAGACTGAAGAAACTAGGAAAAACGAAAAATATTTATGAGATTAGGCCATCATGGGGATGCATTCTTTTAAGTGTTCATTCACGTTTCAGACATTGATGTTTGTTGACCTGTGTAATATGACATAATATATCATCAAAAATAAAGGACATTGTTTGAAGATTCCTCCACTGTCCGATGTTACGATCTATGGCAAACGCTATTCGTCCTATCCAATGTTTATTGCTTCGAAGTTTCTCTCGGATTCCAGGCCATGTTAAGCGACTTAATTTACACGGTTGTGCTATTGATCCCGTTAGGGATCGTAGGGTACCGTGTGCCTCGAAATATATTGGCCCTAATGACTGGAAGTTATGCTTACGTCGATAGTCGAGAAGTTATCTTCTTAAAAATTATAAATATGTTATAATAACAAATATAACGTGTTTGTTAAAACTCTGCCTATATATAAATTAAATTTATAGGGAGAATGTTAAATTCACCAAGTTTGGATTTGTTCATGTAAATTTAAACTATACTTGGTAAGCGCTTCTTAAGAAAACTAGGATTATCTGATTGGTGTCTCCCTGTTAGATTATGGAACACTGCAATCATTAAAAATTTTTAACTTATGCACGTCTATTCTCGCTCTAGCATATAATTGGCCATTTTCATTTATCTAGAAATTTAAGTGGAAGCTTCGAATGTTATTTCGGCGTCCCCAGACTCCCCAAGATTCAAAACTCAGTGTCATCGGCGAAGGTCAAATCAAATCCATAACGCCATTCAAGTCAAAGCACCCAACTCCGATTTCGCAGTTAACGATCGAAAAAGAAGAAACACTTCATTTGCCGAGCACAACTCCTGGGTCACAACCCATGTATTAATCTAAATTTTTACAGGGCTTTTAAAGACCTGTCACAGTGGTCGGAGGCATAATACTCAAATTAAGACGGCAGCGTGCCGAATGTGTTTATCTTTTTCTTCATTGTATACACTATGTATTTTGGTTAAAAAATCAAAATATCTTTGTTTGGGGGTAACTTTTTCCAATTAGGGGAGACCGGGGCAATTGTGACACATAAAAGTCAAGCCCAGATTGCAAAAAAACTACAGGGTTTTTTGAAAAAAAAAATTTAGTTTTCGATAGCTTTAACTTAGTTCTTTAATATATATAATGTTTATTTTTCTAGGTTTATCTAAAAAAAAATTATTTAAAAAAACATAATTACCCCACGCTGGGGTAATTATGATTAGCGTAGGGTAATTCTGAACATGTCGAAAAATCCATTAGCACTTAAAAACATTTTAATAACCTAATATATTACTTAATTTTATATAAGATTTCAATAAAAGACGAAAGATTTGTATAAAAAACGATAATTTTTAAGGATTTAAGGTTTTTTTTGGATTGTAAGCTAAAATGGTTTTAATCGTTATTGCGCAAAAATATCGGAAATTTCCTATCTAAAATGATAAATTATTAAGTAATATTAATATTTTATTATAAAATAAATGAATTAGATCATAACCATAAATTTTTTCTTATTAAAATTGAGTCAAAACTACCCCACAATTTTTGACTCATTTTTGCCCCAAGGTTAGTCACCAACTTTGAGGGGTTAAAGAATATAATTAAACACGTGATATAATAATTATTTTTACATAATTCAATGACTTAATACTTCATTAGATAATTCCGTAAATCTTATGTAAAATGATCAAGTTTAAAAAATTTTATCCAAAAAAATCAAGAATTTTTTTTGTAACTTTTGGGCATCAAATATACGTTTTACTATATAACTCAAAAAGTTTTGATCATTGGGATATAAAAATTTGCTGATAAGGGTTTTAAAACATATATTTTATTTATAATATATCACTATTATCATACCAATTACCAAACTTTTTAAAACATCAAAAGTTATAATTGCCCCAATAGCATAATTGCCCCGGTCTCCCCTACTAAATATTATTAAATTTTTTTAATTATTTCAAACATCTAATTTTATGGAAATTTAACTTAGACTGATATGCGAAATTTATTTGTTTAATTAGCTGATGGCCATGCCTAGCTAAAATTTATTAGTCAGTTGACAGGTGGGGCTGAGGCCAATATATTCTACGAATGGGTTCCTAGACATTCTGGCTCTTAATTACCACTGCTCTATATAAGCTTAGTTAAAAAAACAGTCTATTTTTTGTATAACATTAAATTAAAATAATTATATGTGCCAGAATTTGACGTTAAATTATAATTTTTAATGATTTTACGAAAAATTGTAGCCCACAGCTACTCTCAATAACAACAGGATACAGATTTAAGTATTAATATAAAGCCATTACTTAACGCAAACTAGAGATAGAAATTAAATTTTTGACATATATTAATTTTATTTTTTATTTATTAATTTTACTTGCTACCTTAACCTTTGTTTGCTTTACCTGTATTTTCTGATTTCATAAAAAATCCATTTTATATGGAATTTAAGATCGCTTATTGGCGTAGGACAGTAGCTATTATACCAAAGTTTTTCAAAAAAAAAATAATTTTTTCTTCTCCCATAAGCTATCTAGCTCAAAAACGGATTGAGAAAAAAAGGGTAAATTTTAGATGGTTTTGCGAAAAATAATTCATTTGTTTCATTTACCAAGCCTTTATAACGTTTAGGTCGGGCACCACTAACCCTTTAAAATCGTCAACACCCATGAAAAATCTTCCCCAATCACAAATTAATGAAGAAAATCCTACCCAATCCATAGTTGAAAGCACGACCATTGCGACTGCTAAAGTAATAAATGGAGATGTGATAAAAGTTATAACGAAGAAGCCCAAAAACAGTCAAAACCCTACATCGGTACAAAATGAACCTCAAGGCATGGGAGCCTGGCTTAAGGATGCTTGGAACACGATAAAAGCACATTTTGAAGGATTAATCGGGTATAACACATATTAATAAAATTTAATTTTTGGGTGGGGATTATAATTACCTATACGATTTCGAAATGAAGACATATGATCTCCTTCAAAATCTGCTTCCACTTTTCTTCAAACTAGTCCATATTTCATTAATTTTGCAATTTATAGTTATTAAATTAAAATTTGAAGTTCTTAGCCTACAAAGTTTTAAAATGCGCATTTTTTATTGTATCTAATTAAAATTAATTTAACGAGATTTGGGGAAACGGTGGGCATACGTGTAAGTAATACACAAGGTGTATAATTATACTTCAATTTGTGAAATTTTTTATCGATATGTGTAATCATTTACTTTGGAAAGCGCCTATTTATATGCTTATAAAGAAAATTAAAATTTTTTAGAGTTACATCCATGGGCAACGTAATACCATATTTTTATAGGCCACACTGGACAACAAAAAAAAACAACTTAAACGATTTTTTAAGGGTTTTGTAGAGAATTTTCATGCGATAACGATCCCGGGTTCAGTTTTTTTTCTAAGGCCTCCAATTTTTTTTAAACCGCGTCCAAAGTTTAGAAAAAAATTTAAAAAATTTTTTTTACTATTAATTTTACAAAAAATCTATTGGCATATTCAGATTCCTTATAAAAAAACATATCTAAAAAAGGTTATTACATAAATTTTTAGCAATTTACTTTCAAGTTATTTAAGATCAAAAAACGGAGTTTATGACAAAAACCACTAATTTTACAAAAATTAAAAAATAAAAAAAATTAAATATTTATAAAAAATTTAAACCCCTTACGTTAATAATGAATGTTTTTGTTATCTAAATGTATTTTTAAACTTTTGTTACTACCCATAGGTTTTATGATATAGAAGCCCAAAATACCCCAAAAATTGAAAAATCTCAACTTTGACACCGAGAAACTAAAAATCTGAGGCCTTGGCTAAAATTCTGATTTCATATTCGTGATCAGCGCTAAAAACTTGACCAAAAACCATATTTGCCATAAATGTTGCTTAGGGTCGTCCAAAATTTGTTATTCAAAGTCATTTGCAATAATATTAACATTGTTTTCGTTTTTTTAATTTCCTCGAATTTTATAAAGAAAAATTAGCGAAAATTAATGTGATATTTCACATCTATAGATGAAATAAAAAATTAATTTTGTTCTACACCTTATAATTATAAATAATTTCTTCTTCACATTTAATTATGGTTGTGCTATATTGGATAGGCTGATTCTTAAAAATGAAAACAAATGAATTTATAATCAATCAAAAAGCGTTTTCGACGCAATCTTTCAATGGGGCAAAACGTGCGATTTAATATAACTATCCATAGGTGTTAAAATAATGCAAATAATTATGGCTTAATATAAGAAAAAAAAATTAATTCTACTTTTGCAAAAAAGACAAAATATTTTTTACGTGCTCATATATAGCATACAAAAAGGGCCCTCAAAATTGTGTAAGGATGGTTTTTTGGCGGCCGGTAGCAAAGTTATTGAAGGCTAGCTGAGGCAAAAAATTATGTTTATAATTGGCCAATCAACGACTTAATATGTTTTGGTTTACAACATTGATATAATTTAAATTGTTTATAAAGTTTTTTTTCTTGACCGTTTGTCCATTTGGGCATTTTAAATAAATACAGAGTTCGGTTCAGTTTAATTTTTTGGGATAAAAAATCTCCTATCTAAGCTTGTATACGAAGCTGAGTAATAGCATATTTGGGCGCTATATTTGATTAAGAAAGGGTAAAGGGTTTTAGTTTTAAATAATATATTTCCAAAAGTCACAGATTTCTTGTCGCAAGCGCATTTCTGCACAACCGTTACTCAGCCATCAAACCTTTGTTTTTAACCATTAATTCAAATTTTTAACCTACCAGTGCCTTTCAGCCTGACCCAGGCTCTATTTTTTTCTTAAACTCATAGAAATTCTCATTGCCATTCTTTTTCCCTCGACTAATTTCCGAACCCGCTTTGAAAATCCTGGATATGCTTTTGTCCAGGCAATGTTTACTAGTGGACCGCTTTGAGGTAACTAGGGCAGTCTGGTGCAAAGTTGATCTAGATGGCGTCCGTTTAACAACTTGTTGCTAAAAAGCCAAATATGACAAAAAATAAACATTCGGCAGATTTAAATCAGTTGGAAATATGTGCACATATGCACTGACTTATAAGGGTATTTTAACAAAATAAAATAAAAAAGAAATAACGACGTTATAGGAATTTGCCTCTAGGCCAAGCACGCTACCCATCGCAAGATACTTGACTTTTACTTTTTATTACCACGAATTCTCTATTCATATTAGAATTTTTAAACATGCATTTAAACATTATAGGATTATTTCAACATAAATTGCAGGTATAAATGCCCTTTAAATTTAATTTTACGAACAACATAGATAAATAACTTTTAAAATTTTATATTACTAGAATTTAACCAATAATTTTGAGATTTTTTATACTCTTTTTAATTTCCAAAGAGAGGTTGCAAGTCCGAATCCATGCATAGTAGCTTTTTTCTTCGGAAAAATAGCACACGTGTGCAACCACTTTAAAGCTTCTGAGTGGCCTGCTTTGGCGGTAGGTCTTAAACGATATGTCTAAAAGTAAGAGCTTAGGCTAAAAACCTAGGTCGCCGGCGTGCGTGCAAATCTTATTAAAGGTATGGGGGAAACCTTAAACCAATTGTTTGTTTTTGTTTAAGGGGCGGGCTCTTAAGCCGGATCGGGCCGGACCAATTGAATAACTAAATTCCCGAACCAAAATTGAAATATATGGCGAGCAAGCCAGGCCACTGCACTGTTTGAACTCTAATGTAAATTTGAAAAGATGGCGAAAGAAAGCTAAGAAAACATGTAACATTAAAAAAAAGATCGACAAAAATCAATAGAAATTTATGACACTAGGGAAATTATTCACATGGATGGCCTCATCTCATTTCCATTTTCTAAATTTTTCAACGGCTCATTTTTTAAATAAAAATTAAAAACTCATTAACAAATTTTGCGACCTCGAGAATACCTGAAGAGAAAAAATTTTGAAATGCCTTGTAACTTATATTTTTTATTTCAAATAGTGAGGAATAAAAATTTTAAGTATATCAAACTCTTAAATCAGTATTTAGGTTATACAAAGTATTTGGCACCCCAGCCTAAATCAAGATATTGTGTAAAACACTTACCCTATTCATATACAAAATCAATATTATTTCAATAGGTCCAAACGGTCACCAGTAACCAAATACCCAAATCTATATGGCCGCAAAAGTAATATGGGACCAGGCGCATATCCATCCCCATCACAACAAATGCCCTCTCGCACGAGTTTTTGGCAACGTATTAAAACAATTTTCAGTATGAAGTGATGCTACCAAAAACACCTTCGATTCAACACTTGTCAATTTAATCAACAAAACAATAAAACCGGTCAAGGATGGCTGCTAATTAGAGGGTGCTAAAAAGCAACTTTTTTATCAGCTAACTGATTCCCAGCTGAGTGATATGTCAAATCAGCACTGTTACATGCGCAGGGATGACGACTCAAATTGATAAAAACATTTTTTTCAAATCTTTATATCAATGATATATAATAAAATTTAAATAAATGATTCCTCATAAATTTAACTCATGGTCAGAGCATCTATTTTTAAGTCGCTTAACGAAAAAAAAGGCAAAAAAAAATGGAATGGGGTTTTTGGGAAGTGCCTGGGATGTCGCTGTAACCCTTTGCCTTAAATTACCGGTCTGACAAGGCCGAATATTTCGGTGCACTTAGAAAAAATGATGCCAAATACCTATATATCCTTATATTATCAGTTTAAAAATCCTATCATTTATTTAGAATGGTTGACGCCCAAGCGCCTCATCGATACTCCTTATGGAGAGACCGGTTCAGCGGTTCGCACATAAACAGTGTTAATTACATTGTTACAAATTACAATATACATCACAGGCTTAAATGAAAAAATAAGATCACTCTTTTATACAAAAATATTATGTTTTATTCGTGTAAAGGGCGGCTTTTCTATTTTGCTTATATTTTAAAAAATTCTTAAAATAATATCATTTTTTTTTTTAAATTATTCTCAAAACTTTTTTAATTAAAAAATCGTATTTTATTTGCTTAAACTTAGTTAAAAGAATTTTTTGGAATGCTTTCATTTACAAAATGTAAATATAAAAAATTTGAAAAACTCACTTTTTAGCCTGACTACGCAAATATATGGACACAACTTGTTATTTATTTATTTGTAAAAAACCAGGGCCAATAAAGGTATCACGAGATTTATTTAGACGACCTATTCAATGTATCAATTTTCAAATCTTTAGGCACCCCCAAAAATATGACTTGAAATATAGGCGTCTCTAGGCACCGCCTAGGTTGCTTTTATAGGCTTGATGGCCCTAAAAAACACCGTATGCCGCTTGTCCGGCTTAACAGGACTTCAAAATTGTATACACATTTTTCAACAAAGTCAAGCTGGCTGTGCGCCCCAAAATTCAAAAGAGTTGGGGGTTAAGAGGATTAATTTTAGGTGCTTAGAAGAAGTTGCGTGAATAATTAGAATTTATATAATTTAATTAATTCTTATGTGAGTATCAAAGCAGCCGTCGTTAAATTAGAGGTACTTTAAAAAAGGGTCTGAAAAATTGTTTACCAAAATTTTTTAAAAACCAATTTAAAATTTTTCAAACCTTTTAACCATTCCTAACGGAAATTGTTTGCAGATTTATCGATTTAAAAGAAAAACGTCAATTTACAAAAACTGTAAAGCATTTGTGAGTGGCATGTGCCAATCTTTGCCAAAAGCTACGCCTCTGGGAGTTTCTTTTAAGAAGAATTTAATTTATTTTTTAAAGTGGCTTCATAATGATTCTCTTAAAAGAAAACATAAGTTTTAATTAATTAGTATAATTATTAGTTTAATAGGCAATCATCAAACGCTGCTATATTGCAAAGCCGAGTGAGATTTCTTTTAAACTAGATTTCCATACAGAAAAATAACTTCTTTTTTTTACCGCGTAACTATACCGCCAAATCAATTTCCAGTTGGTGATGAGAAAATAATTCAGAACATTTTCCATGTTAATGACATAATGAGGATTATAAATATTAAGGATTAAGCCTTTTTTCTTTGATTATAGAGTTAAAATTAATTATCAATTTATCACAAATTTTTAATTGAGATTCTTTTAGAGCACCGCGAAAAAACTCCGCATTTTGTAAATAAACAACATGAAAAATAAAGAGGAAAAAACACAGTTGGAAAAACAAAATGATAATTGCAGATTTTCGACAATAAACAGATCTGCAACCAAAATTTCAGGTTATAAACTTTTGTTATAAAACATATTGCCCCACTTTCATTACAGTGAGACTTATTCCATTCCGAAAAATCATTAGTATCATCTTCCAATAAAGTGACCCTCACTTGCTATTAACGTTGTAAAACTATGTATCCAAAAGCAAAGGTAAAAATGTTTTTTTAAATGCGTTTGACTCTAACAAACTTTCTTTAAAAATTCAGGCACTAAAAGCGATTTTACAGGTAGACAATTAGAAAACCATCAGCAAAGTGAAAATCAAATTTACACTAGCCAAAAATTATGTCACCAAACTCTCTCAACATCGATCCTTGCCTGCTTACATATAAAATTCAATATTGAAACATTTTTTTAGTCTTCAATGCAAATTTAAAATAAAAAGTACAAAATAAGCTTCTTTTTCTAAAAGTAAGTCCTCAAATTTTAAATTTAAAAAATTGTAAAGTTTAAGTTAAAAGGTTTTAATCGCCATCCATAACCGACGCTTTAAGGCGTCTCTGGTGACCTTGTGCCGTTCACCCATAAGTTTTATTTAATTCTTAGAATTTACAAATAAAATTTGTAAAACACGGCAAATTTAATAAGGCATTTGTAAGCTCATCTTTTTATAAATTATACTCATAACTCTCGCATGTCATTTACGGGGGTATAGTGCCCCGTCATTCATGGTTTATAACAAAAAATTAAAAACAACTCCAAAACTTAACGACCCAACAATTTAATTACTACAACACGCAGCACACAACATTGTTCCTGTTTAATTTCCATTCCCCATTTTCCACAGCCATACACAATGCCATCATTTGGTCAACTCGGTGGATCAACTATAGACGATTGACATAACCCAGTCGTATCACGCAAGGATCCTCAAAATTTAATGAACCACCAACAGCAAGCATCGACGACAGAACTTCCCTTTTATAAGGACCATAAAAGTTGTCAAAATATACCAGGCACGTCAACATTGTCATCATATTTCAACTACGGGACACAGGAGGAGGTATTAGGGGCAGCCCAGGATTTTAATAGGCACGAGATCACGCCTCCTACAAGTCAATACGATTATTACCAACGGCCCTCTTATTTTAACGATGATATTTGCTGCTACGATAATAATAATCATGAAAATAATTATGGCTTAATCAATAATAGTAACAATAATGCATCTACTTCTTGTGACGAATACCAAACGCACAACCCATCGTTTGGTCAATATCATCATTACGGCTTTGATGACAAAACTTACGTAGGTACATCTTCAAGCTCCACGGTGTCATTTTTAAATAATGTTTATGATCAACCCCGGGTCACTTCCAACCATACACAACCAGAAGTCCCCAATTATTACTACTTGAATAACACGTATCAAAAGGATATTTGTGGGCAAACCAACACCAATTGTGAACCTCCATACGACATAACCAATTCAAAGTGCCCAAAAATTAGTGTGGGAATATTACCGCAACTTTCATACGACAACGCCTATCAAACGGAAAATGCCACTATAGAATATAATTCAAATTTACCCAAACAGTCTCAAGTTGTTTTGAAATTTAAAGACCAGCAAATTTCGGCATCTCAAGAGCTTACAAATAGTTACACCTCTTTAGACTACTGTGATACGACTCTCCTCCTCTCCGGTAAGGAGGATAAACTATCCTCTACCGAAGGCACTAACTTGGACGCACTCTTCAGGCAGGCCGAGAAGTTAGACAATTTTTCCACGCACTTGTATTCTAGTAGTAGTATTGACTATCGAAGTAGCTATACAAGCATTTTTAATACCACAACAACCGATCCATCTTCCGTCATATATCAACAACATTCATCCTGTGGTCGAATGATATTGTACACGATCGAAACTACGGGGCCGGACGGCGTTCAGCGCGTCGTAGTTAAGCGCCGGGTCAATGCCAACAAGAAGGAGAGGCGGCGAACGCAGAGCATTAACGGCGCTTTTACGGACCTCCGGGATCATATCCCAAACGTTCCCGCGGATACTAAGCTATCCAAGATTAAAACGTTACGGCTGGCTACGAGTTACATAGCTTACCTCATGAACATCCTAGCCCTACCAGAAGGCGATTTGTATGAATCGAGAGTGGATAATAGTGATAATAATGGAAGGACAGTTAATGGCAAGGCTAGAGATTTCATGAATCATGATGCCCAAAGTGGTGTAGAGAATCATCAACGTTACGATGGCAAGAGATATGGCAGAGATGCGCACTCGAATACTTCGAGAGCAAATGACAGGCCTGCTCAATTGGATAAACATTTGACAACAATAACAGATGACGATGACGCCTTCCGCAAATTCTTTAAAGCTGACCTCTCGAACCGACGACTTAACAAGGAACAACGGAGGAGAAAGGATGCCGAACTTGTATACTATTTTTTTAATTTTTATTTTTTATTTGTGGCCCGTTTAAGTGTTTTTAAAAAGTTGCGTATGCCCGCCGGTGGAGTTTGTTGAGAGAGTCAAGACTGAAAATCGCTAGGCCCCCCAAAAAAAGATTAACGTATTGGGTGTAATACTAACGAATTTTATATACATATCATTTATATTTACGACATTTGTCTTAGAGGTTATATGTTGGGTCAAAAATATGTGTTTTCATTAAACAAATTTATCTTATTTAAAGAATAAATAAATCTATAAACAAATTTAAGGCTTAAAGAGCTTAATTTTGCATAAAGAGCTAGAATAAGGGCATTTAATTTTGGGAACTAAACTTACTTTGTTGGAAATAAAATAGAATGTACATTAATATGATTACAGAAAAAAATAGTGGATTCTGAGCTGCAAAACAAACAGCCACCACTACCGTTACCAAAGGAACATGGTGCACCTTCAAAAACTAGGAGTGGCAAGAAGTCGACCAAAATAAAAACTCGAACAGGTTGGCCCCAGCAAGTTTGGACTTCAGAACTCAAGAAAATGAATGGCGATTTTTAGAATTACATTTCCAAGATCCTTATTGTATCATTTAATTAACTTTTCTAGCTTTCGAGGTTTAATTATCGGAAATTAAGATTTCATACCTAACATTATTATAATCTAATTCGTCTCGAAAAAATTCATCTATAACTATTTATCGATGCTTATACAGCTTATTTTTTAATAGTGCAATATTTGAATTTCGTCATCTTGCCTTAATAAAAAATTGTATATTTTAAAATATAAATCATAGAAAATAAATTCTAAGCTGAGACATGCCGATCTTTCTCCGTTTTGAAATCATTTCCCCGGTATGGGAGACCGGAAAGGTTATGTGGGGCTTTTAAGAACCTGTTTCAGAAACTATTGGCTAATGAATTATAATAGCTACGAAATAAATTTGGCAGATTTAAATTACTTTCTATGCAGGTATTTTGTCAAAAAATACTTTATAAGAGTTATTTTAAAGAAATTAAAACGTATAGTAAAAAGTATATTTGATATATTTTCGTTAATTATGTTCGATTAAAAAAATTAATGAGAAAAAAATACAAAATTAATATTGAATATATATAATATTAACATAAAAATAAAAAGTCCTTTGGCCTTATAATTAACTATTTTCCCTCTTTGAGGCCTAAATAAACCTTGAATTGAGGCTTTTCTGACATCGTATTTTATATTAAACAAACAGCTGCTCTGAACATGAACCTCTTAAATAGGAACATTTATTCAGGTGAGCCCTATCAATAATCCGACATGCCCAAAAAATGCACCAACCTTTTGGTTAAAACCTTTTAATATTAATAAAATAAAAAAGTTGGTCCCTTGGGCCGCACTTTAGAATAGAAATATATTTGTATCTTATAAAAAACATTTAAATTATTGCTTACAATGGCATTTTTATTTATCATAGGTTCCATAACCAGCCATAAATTATAATTGCCTACGCGTTTTTATTAAAGCCCCACCTTCCAAAAATTACATTTTTTTATAAAAAATTTATTTGAAGCAATGGGCAAATAATTTTTAGATATATTATAATTCTTTACTCGATCTTGCCCTAATATGAAAATTAAGTACCAATGACTTACCATATCTTATAGCTGTTTGACTCTAAAGTCGTGAGCCCATGTCTACCTTATACCAAGCTAATTTGCCAAATTTTAAATTCCCTCATTAGCTAATTTCTTTAGCGTGCTATTTATTAAATAGCATATTTCGATAGACATGTCGAATTCTCTTTCATACCCATTGAGAGCTGACGGTAAAAGGCAACACACGTTTCGTTTTGTCCTTTCTAATCTAAAGCAGCTAACACCCTTTTAATGATTCAAAGTCAACACGCCGTATTTATAGACCTCAAACTACCTTCGACCGCTATCTCTACAAGGCATTTATATATTAAACCCTTAAAAACAAACTTATATTTTAAAATTTTAAATTATCATTCAAATAGTTTGCTAAAGTCGATAAATACCCATAATTACATTAGTGTATACTAAACTAGGCGCCCTAAAATTTAATGGGCATTGTGACCACTTGCATATGATAATGGGACTCTCCTTGCTAAAAGAAGTTGTTGTGAAATCCTTCTTTCCATCTTTGTTTCTGTTTTCACAAGCTAAACGAAAAAAAATGGGCACTTACCTTTACTCTGACCCACCACACCTCTAATTTGCATAATTTTGCATGTTTTAACATAAATATTTGGCTGTGCGCTCAAAAACTTGGGTAGGGTTAAACAAAGGTTAATGGTTTCTCAGGTCGTGGGTCTTTTTATGCGCAAGAGTTACCTGTCGCTAGGTCAGGGAAATAAATTTTTAGCCAGCTTTAAAGAGACAGATATTTATATTAAAATATTTGCGGGTTCCGGGGATGAAATTCAGAAACTATTGACGTTCATGGTGATATTATTGCGAGAGAAGCATAATAAATCTTAACTTTGTTCGCTAGGCAACCTGCCCTCTATTTCCTGTGTTTATTTTTGCCTATATTTGCATAAAAAGGTGAAAAGCCCCTCAATATATATCTTTTTTTGGGAACATCCCTGTAAAGTTACATTGAATCAGTTACATTAATAAATGCCACATGTCCAATAAGGGTTCACTAAACCCAAAATATGTCGTAGGTAAGTTTAAAAAATAATTTAAGCCCATAACAATTCATGGTCGATTCTGCGCAGTTGATACATTTATGCTCATTTATTTGAGCGCTGATAGATATTTTTATACTTGAACCTGGCCTATTATTTTTGAATTGCATATGTTAGTCTCAAAGTGCCGGCAGAATATAACATAATCCATAACATCAAAATTAGCGGGTTCCGCCAAATTTGTCTCGAGTCAAATAAATGCCTGACAGAAATGTTGTTCAATTATTTGATGTCCATTTTCTTGACAAAGGTTATCGGAAGGTACGTGGACGTTTAATTAAGTTAATATATTCCGCCGATTGAAATCCATCACGATAATTTATACATATCACAGGTCAACAAATTTTTGAAATTAACTACAGAGACCTGGCATGTTAGAAATTTTTAAACCTGTTTACCGTAATCAAATTTAGTAAGTCAGCTATAAACATTAAAAATTATAGAAAATTATGTCCGAAAAAAGATATAAGAACAAAAATAAATTGAATTTTGCATTTTTACACCAGCTAGACTGTAAAATTTAAACTTCAGATATTATTTTAATTACAAACCGTTAATATATCGTGTCGTATTTAAGATTGGAAGCAAAATATTCTGTATTATCTAAATATTTATGTAAAAGCTTGATATACTAAAATTTTACTCATTATTTGAGGATAAATATAAGGTGAAAGGAATTTTTATATGAAAATTTAATTTTTGATTTTTTGCTTTTCAGGATATTCTCGAGGTCGCAAAATCTGTCATTGTCAAAAAAGACCATTTTTTCGATATGGACGTATGTAAGGAGCCGAAAAAGAAACTACGAAAAACAGAAACTATACATGAGATAAGGCCATCATGTGAATGTATTATGTTTAAATAAGCTTATTTATTCTAACATTGACTTGTTTAATTGTTTATAAAAGCGCTTATACGGGAAAAAACTGTATCCTCTTAACTGTTAATCGGAACTCATGAGCCTGCCCAACCCAGTGTTGGCCCACCCAATAAACAGGCAGGGCTCAAAATTGAATATGACTTATTGGGCCAACCCTATATTAATAATTTAGAATTTTGGGTCGAGCCGGGGTTCGACGTCTTCTTAAGCAAAGAATTACCATTATCAATTGGAAGATTGCATGAATACAACACAAACCAATGTTTCTCTTAAAAATTTGCATATTCAAATAAATGCATGAGTCTTTAACCATAATACCAGCCCAAAAAATAATATTTTTGAGGGCTTTTATTAACTTTTTACACGTTATGTTTCACGTTAACTGTTTCTCCCTTCCCCAAGTCCATTAAATATTTATATGAACAATCTCCGCTCTACTTATTAGAAGAGGAGATGGTAAAATGGTTAAAAGGTGTTATATTGTCACAAAAAGCCATGATTTATCAAGAAAAAAAATCATTATTTAAATTGGCTATTAGCCTCTAAAATATTTGATGACCTTTTTTTCACATGGATGGGCATAATTTGGTTTTACTTAATAAAAAACTGCATTAGGCCCGCCGACCTCTGTGATTTATTTATCGTTTTCCCCTTTATAATAAAAATTTTATGTGTTCGTTTTGGTGAATGTGGTGAAAAATGTTTTGGTCTACCCACACTTTCATAAAAGGTGTTGGAAAGATTCTCCACTTATCTTATTTTATTTCTCACCCAGGTAATTTTGAATAATTTACGCTAATTGCATCGATGAGCTATCATTATTGGGCTAGCCAGGCATACTTTTCTTACGGTTAAATAGTCGTGAAATTGCCGGACATATAAAGGTCCAAATCTTTTCATGCATGGGCAGATATAATCTATTTATCGTAAATTGTGATTTATAGGGCTGACGAGAGGTCATATCTATTGAGTAAAATGATAATAATGATAATGGAAATAATTTGTTTTTTTCTAGCATCGTTAGTCGCCCAAATTATGCACGGCATTGAAGGTAATTTAATGTAACCGAGGTTATTTACCTTAGCCACAATGACAGCAAATTTTTTCATTTTTAGGTAGTTAAAATTAGACCAAAAAATTTTGTTCATTATTTCCAGCCCGGCACTAAAAATTTCATATAATATAATTTAGTTCATATGATTAAGAGCTAATAGCAATAAGGATATGTGGAGATCGAAAAAATTGGCCCGGCCCGAAATTTTTTAATTTAGGCCGAGCCTGTCAAATTGTGTGGTCGGGCCCCAAATTTTAGGTTCTACCTGAATTTGAAAACAGGACCCGAAACTTTTTTATTACAAAGTTTTTTGTTCTTAAATTATCAATAAAATACTACGTGTTAAAACAATACCCTTTAGCGTGTGATAATAATTTTATTCTTTTTAGTTCTAGTTGAAACACAGTTCAACATTGAGAGTTTGGAACTTGCTTCAAAGACCAGACCTGTTATTTGAAATTTTTTAAACCCGTTCACCTAATCAAACTTTGTAAGCCAGCCCTAAATGAAAAATGTTGAAAAAAAAAATCCAATAAGGAAAAAGATCCAGCAACAAAAAAATATCTGATACTAATTAAAATTATTAATGACTGATATCTCGTGTCCTAACTAAGTTGGGGTGCCAAATATTCTAACCTAAATGTTGACGTAAGAGCTTGTTGAGACAAGAATAAATATAAGTTACAAGGGATCTAAATATAAAAAATTACATTTTTTTTCTCAATATCGCAAAATCAAAGTTTTGATAATATTTTCAATATCTTAAAAGAGTCGAAGTCCAAGGAAACTTAGGAAAACGGTAAATGTTAAATAAGAGCATCATGAAAATTATATATCCACTTCCCCCCTTAATGTCATATTTTTCTTTTCACTCATTGATTTTGGTCTAAATTAAAAAAATCAGGCATTTAAAACTTCAGACTAGACCTGAATTTCTTTATTAGCCTGGAACGTTATAAATTTCGGCCCGACGTTCGGGTCGCGACTTGATCTCTATTGTACTCTTAGTCAAGAAAGCAAGCAACTCCACAGACGAAATTTTACAATCGCCGTGTTTTATTTTGGGCAAATATCATAACCGGAAGAAACATAAACTTTTAGGTATGTCAGATCTCCGCCCTTTAATAGGCAAGGCCAAAAAAATATTTGGACTAATTGTGAGATATCCAATGCTTTAAGATTTTTATGGTCCTTTTGATAATTACAAACGTGTTACCATGCAGGAATTTGAATTTTATTACATACGGGAAGACAATTTTTCGGACACAAAAACTATAAGTAAATTTTTTAAAATCAATTTTGCACCTCCGATAAACTAGGGTAATTAAATTGATAACAACACATTTCTTTGTTAATGGATTATTTTACCGGGCTAAAAAGAGAATCTTCAAATTATGTCATTAATTTGTAATGCTTTTAGAGTGGCAATAAAATATATAATCACAATAACTGTTGTCCGTTTGGATAATTATTATACATTTTTTTAAGTGACGATATACGTATCAATCGTGTTAACTTGTCTCAAGATTAAATTTTTCAAACAAATCTAAAATTGTAACTCTTTAGACAAATACTAGTTACTACAGCGTCTTTCTTTCCATATTTTAAGGCAAGCACCACAGTAAATGTCCAAACTCGCGAAAATATTTCATAAGTAGCTTGATCCCTGAAAGGCTCGGCACAACAAATTTTTTTGTTTAACAGGTGACAAAAACCAAAACGCAAGGTCAAAAACTAAACAAAGACAAAATATTTAGTCTTAAAAATCTCCATTATTAAATATTTAAGTTATTAAGTAATAAAAACTTGAACTAAATACTTAATTGTATGATTGCTTTTAAATTTATATATTTGATGCACAATAATTACACAGGTCAACAATTTATGAGTTATGAGCTAACTACACTGGACAACAAAATTTGGACGACCCTAAGCATCATTTATGGCAACTATTGGTCAAGTTTTTGGAGCTGATCACGAGTATAAAATCAGAATTTTAGCCAATGCCTCAGATTTTATGTAATTCGGTGTCAAAATCGAGATTTTTCCATATTTGGGGTATTTTGGGCTTCTATATCATAAAACCTATGGGTAGTAACAAAAAATAATAAAATATATTTAGATAACGCAAACATATAATATTAACGTGAGGCGTTTAAATTTTTTTTATAATATTTATTTTTTTTATTTCATTTTTATAAAATTAGGTTTTTGTCATAAAATCCATTTTTTGATCCTTAATAACTTGAAAGTAAATTGCCTATAATTTTAGGTAATAACCTTTTTTAGATGTGTTTTTTATAGGGAATCTGAATATGCCAATGAATTTTTGGAAAATAAATAGTTAAAGAAATTTTGTTAATTTTTTTTTGAACTTTGGACGAGGTTTAAAAAAAATTGGAGGCATTGATAAAAAACTAAGCCCGGTCTCGTTATCGCAAGAAAATTATCTACAAAAGCCTCATAAAATCGTTTATGTTTTTTTTGTTGTCCAGTGCTACAAACATACCATCTTACGGATTCGTCTACCGTTTAATCAAACTTAGTTCAGCTATAAACATTGAAATTTTAGAAAAAATGCCAAAAAACAAAAAGATTCAAAAACAAATATAAATTGAATTTTTTTTGCATGTTTACAACAGCTAAACTATTAAATTCAAACTTCAAAATAAAACTTTGATTAAAACCCAATAATATGTTATGTATTGTATTTAATGAACGCAAAATATTTTGTATTATCTAAATGCTAATGTAAGAGATTGATTTACTAAAAATTTTATCTCATTATTTGAGCTGATAAATATAAGTTACAAGGGATTTTTATATAAAAAAAAATCTTGAATTTTTTTTTAATATTTCGGTCAAAAAAGGCCATTTTTTCGATATGGGCGGATGTAAGGAGCCGAAACCGGAAGAAACTAAGAAAAACGAAATATATATATGAGATGAGGCATCATGGGGAATTCTTTTATGCATAAATTCACTTTTATATCATTGATATTTGTTGACGTGTGTTATTCGCATACATTAAACTATTGTAGTTTTTAACATTTTTAATCCACAAAGAAATGACTGAGAAAAAATAACCAGAAGCCTTATAATTTCAATGTTTCCCCTATAACATTTATAAATACCTAAATATTTACAAAAATAAACAAGTTTAAAAAAGGCAATAATTTTTAGAATACCAAGACCTACCTAATATGTATTAAATTTCTAATTAATAAAATTTATTTTGCAAATAATACTTTTCAAACTTAAGTTTAGATACTTGGCAAAATTGGTTTTACTGTGGTATATAAATGAAACAAAAAATACGGTTAAAGTCGTTTAAAATCGACAAAAGGCCGTTTATAAAACTAAAAAATATACAACAGAATTGTTATAAAGAAATTATTTAAATTAAGATTATAGAAGTAAAGGATTATTTTCATATTTATACTTAATATTAAGTAATTTTACAAAATTGAAAATTTTTTAAATATGATTTTAAAAAACGTTCCTGATCGTACCAAAAAGATTGCATATCACACGGCACATCCTACTAATTTATTTTAAGTTTTCTATAATAGACAATTAATATGTTTGGATATTTTATTAATTCAATAATAAATGTTTAAACTAAAATGTGAAGCCAAAAATAGTAAATACAAATGTAAATGATAAAGAACAGCTATGAGTTGTGTTATAATTTTATTTGCTTTTTGATATATCTTATATACATAACAATAATAATAATAAAATGTGATGTCATATATAAAAAATCGAATTATATAAATATAACTATATGTGATTATGAAAGGTGATTAATTAGGTTGATTAACTCAATGTTATATAAATTCTACCATTTCAAAGTTATAATAAAACTGGTTAACTTTAAATAGATGTGAAGTGAACTTTTATAACCTGTTGCAAAAAAGAATCCAATGCGTTCTTGAAATTTCGTTCGCAAAGAAAAAACATTGAAACAAATCTTTTAGTATCACACAAGGCAATCATAGGCAAAAATCGGTGGGTTTCCTTTCCTAAAGATTGTGAGTTGAGACATCATAACTGTACTTCTGATCCATTCACAAAATTGTTTATTTGGCAATTGAGTCATCAAAGTGTTCCAAAATAAAGTTTCGACACGAATTTCAGCACATAAACAATACAGTGGCCCATAAGGCAAAGTGCGTAATCTAAAACAATCTCCTTCGAAAAAGTATTATTATGTATGAATGTAAACGGGTCTTTGGGAAGGGTTAGTTTATGAAAAGTGGCCAAACGTAGTTTTAGGCTTTTTAAAAAATAAATATATGGTGAATATTGAAGTTTTGTTCATCCCATACACACACACACTACCATTAAAGAGCAAATCATTGGAAAGAAGAAAATTAGATCAACCAAAATCCAATATTTAAAATTTAGTTGCACCAAGTATTTGTATCGATTAGATTGAAGCCAAAATAATTTGGCGCCAATCTTCAAGTTAGATGATGATATAGAGAGCGATGATTGTTAAATTTTAAAAATCCCAAAAAGTAAGTTGGTTAACTCAAATTATGATGGTATGAAGTTTGATAAGTAGGCGTGTAAATCAATTTTTGAAAAAAAGTTTTTTAAGGGATTATTTAACCAGGGTACAATTTAGTTTGCAATCAAACTGACCATCCATCTCGTCTTGTGGCGTGAAACTCAAGTGAAGTGACCTTATAAATTCTTTACAAGCTTCTTCGTCAGAGAAAGCTAGCTCATTTACCAAAAATGTCAGGGGTAATTTGGCTTGTTTATACCTAAACGATTAGCAATAATATTCATCAAATATATATATATCAAGTAAAAAATGGAAGGGGAGGGGGGGGGTAAATATGATTAATTAAATAAATGAAATTTCGCATTTAGAACAAAACATTGGCAAAGGAGATATACTGAATAGCAGAAATCAAAAAACTTAGCCTTTCATAACGTTTAATTAATTACGAAATATATGAAATAAATAAAAATAAATAACACTTTACCTGTAATAATTTATTTTACAATCCTAAAAAATTAGTTAATTAGATATTTACACACTTACCTGTGAAATCGCTTATATACCTGTCTTTACGACACATATTACTTTTTTTAATTGCAAAAATAATATCAAAACAATAAAAAACCTTCCCCAAACTCTTATTTTTAAAGAAAAAACTAATATAGAATACAGAAAAATATAAAAAAAGGTCAAACATATAATAAAAAAAAGTTTACGCTCTAATAATTTTTTCGATTGCGAGTTTACGCTCGCGTACTATGAACCAGTCTATTAAATAAGCCGACATCCTAAGCGCCTTTTTGGAGTAAAGCTTAAAAAACTTATGGTAATTCCCAAGGCTCCAGGCCGAATGCAAATGTGTTACGAATTGGATCATTGGATTATGCGCAATATCGGGCGATATATTACCAAGTGTGATGTTTAGATCTAACAAATAATACATATTTTGATATTAGTAAATTTCGATTATGAAAAGCATAAAATATAAAAAAACGAGCAAAATATAGATATTAAATAAAAGATTTTGGCGTTAATTGTAAAAACTTATAAAATATTACATGAATCAAAGATAAATCTATTTATCAACATAAAATAATATAAAAAAGGATGGGCAAGTGAACTAAATTGTTTTATCTAGTGTATAGCAAAATTTTTAATTGTAACTATATATTTTATAATTGATGTAGATAAGAATTTTTGTTTCTTTTTGATTTTATCGGATAATTGAATTTAGTTAAATGTGATTTTAAACTGCACAAATCACTTAATTGATCTAAATGATGTTTTGATAGGGACGCGTTTAAAAGTTGTTTTGTAGCAGGAAAACAAAACAACCATTGACATGAGGTAGCCAATGTGAATTAATGACAAAAATCTAACTACATTAATTCCTAGTTAGATGAAAAATATTTATCGAATGTATATTTGTTAGTTAACACACAAAAATTTTTAACTGTAACCGAGTTAAGTTATCAATAGTTTGAGCCCATCAAACCTGAAAAGAAACATAGGGCTTAAAAATAAGATGAATTAAGGTTAGAATTACCAATAGAACTGTTGGTGAACATATGGTATATTATTTGATATGCAATGAACTCTTCTTTAAACTTGGAGGTTTGACCTTCTTCGTAGAGCGCTTGTAATTGAGTTTGGCATTGGTTAAACTCTTCTCGGTCGGCCTGTGAATTTAAAAACAAAATTAAAATTATTATTTTATGAGCTATAAAAGCTAGATTATATAAATTAAGTGATTATTTGAAACATTTAACATCTATACTTTTGGAAATTGCGCTAAACCATTATTCGTTAATACTAAGATACAAATTTATGCATCTAAAAAAATTAAGAACTGATAAGTAACTAAAAAGGGTAGGTAACCTACCAAACATTTCAATTTTCAATAATTTTGCTAGCACAACGGATTAAATTTTTAAATTATACAAAAAGATTAAATTATTAGGTTAATCATTTTCACAAAAGGGTTTATCATGTTACAAAACATTACCATTTCCAATGCAATTCTACAATGGGTTTCGTAGACGGCTACAGTTAAAGAGTCGCGGATATTTTGAACCTATAATTTTATAAAATCATCATAAATTTTGAACCAACAGTTGTTTATATAAAATATGAAAATAAGTCTGGGCAAATGAAATTATTTTTACAATCAGATCTTGGCGAATTGATTTGAGTTGCTCGCAGGCGTAATGATAATTATGCTCGGAGCACCATTTACTCTGAACCAGCAGGAGCGATTTATAAAGAATGGGAGCAGGTCTAATAATTTCGGGATCTGGAGCCTAAAGTCACATGGAAAAATAGTGAGTATTTCAGGGGTTATATAAATTAATTTGACAAAGTTACAACTCATTATAATGTAATTTCAGTTAACTCTATTTATTCCTCAATATAAAAAATTGTCATATTCAAAATGTTTGCCCGCTATAAGTCATAATTTGGTGATAAATAATTGTGTTAAATTATTGCAAAAGAAAATATTTTACAAAAATAATAATAAACTAAGTTAACAGATTTGATCATTGCGCACACTAATAGAAGAAAATGCTAATGAAAATTTATGCATCCAAAATGGTATACTGTATTAATATAAAAATTGTCGATAAAAATTTTACATGGTGAATGTCATAAAAAAATATGTTATAACATTATTAAGATGAGGCATATAAAACTTAATGTAACCTAGATTAGTAATTTTAAGGCTAAGCCTATTTAATTATTTTGCGTAAACATCTATTTAATATTATTATTTGGTAGTCTAATATTGTGCAGATATTTCACTTTAGCAAATGCTTTAATTAAAATAACAACACTATTCTGCTACTACTTGTTACATTATACAATATCAATGTAATAACCCCAGATTTAAATTATGTACTAATTAAGTTGTTACCGAAGTGAGCCTAAGGTAGGGTCTTTCCAAGTTGGTCGAAGTACCCACGACGTGTATCTTAGTCCAATCAATATTCGCGCCGGCGTCTACACTATCATCCAAATTCTCGTTGCCTTGTATCTTTTTCAAAAAAAAATAATTATAAATTCGAATGAGACACAACACAAAACGACATTTTTTTAGAAATCCAAAAAAATCTATATTTAATTTCTATACATTTGTGCTGGAAAAAATACTAAAAGCTTAACAATCATTTAGATATAACTAAGAATTACAGCGTTAAAAAATGGAAAAATATATTATAAACTAACCCCCATTATGTTGAACCGGTTAACAAAGTTGTTAGGGCCTCCCCTGACATTTCCCAAGGCATCAGCTTTATTCAATCGACGGCCTAAAAGTTCTTGCTCCTCGTTGAGTTTAAAGCGATTTGTTCGACGTTCAAGAACTTCTTTATTAGCTTCTACCTCGCCTTGATTTAGCTTACTAAACAAATTTTATTACAAAAAAATACAAATTAAATACTTAAATTCGTATCAATCTTTAGATATCTGATTAAGAATGATTGTTTAATAAATATATTGTATGTTTAATACAACGTAAGCAATCCAACAATATAAGATAAGCTTTTCAAAACGTTAAATCATTTTCCTCGAACTAAAGAAGTTGCAATTAAAGCATAGTATAAAGTAATAAAAATGTAAATTTACAATGCTTCTTGTTGGGTCAAACCAGCACCGGCTTTGTTACCGTTTTTGTTGAATTTGGGCCTGTTTTTCTTGGTGTAAAGTCCACCGCCCGGGGTATTAGGATTTCCGCCAAGATTATTTGGATGGGGGTTGCCAAATGAATTCTCACCTCCAGGGTACTGATGAGCGGCGAATATGCGATCTGTGCTATCTATAAATTAAATTAACATTTTGAGTACTTTTCCAACACACACTTATATGTTTGAAATACACCCCTTAAATAATTTAAAATGGAAGATCAACAAACAATTTTTACTTTCATTATCCCCAGTAGCCCGAAACTTGACATTAGGATTTTTGCCACGACCTTTGCTGCCTTTGACAAGGGTATCAGCGTTTAAACCATCATTGTAAAATGATTCGCCATTAGAGCGCTTACCATATCCTAAAACATAAAAACAAATTGCAGAATAATCCATATAAGGAAATGTGAATTTTTAGTACATAGTTTAGAAAACGGTCAGATAAGTATTGATAAATTAACAACAAGTAACCTGGAAATTAGAATACAAAATATTGAAAGATATAAAATGAAACAAACCGCGTTGCCAGTTTTGTTTTTGATACGTATCACGCTGTCTTTTGTGCTTGCGTTTTTTATGTGCCGAATCATTACTTCCATTCTCGTCTTGAGATAGTTTTGAATCCGCCGAACCCGAAATTTGGGAAGACCCTACAAATAAATCAGGCTATTATGACCTTTAAACTATTAATAAACGTCAAACTTCAGGCTCTCCTGTTCCATAGCTAGTAGGGCTATTATTAAACGCTTATACATTCAAAAGTGCAAATTTATTTAAAGACAGGCCGCATTGAGAAAACATATCCCATACCATTAAACCCACACTTGTTAGTCTCAGATCAGGAGAAAAAAGGTAAGTATCATTTAAAAAAGGTGGTATATTATATTGCAAGCCATAATTTCACAAAATCGCCATAGATCCATAACCATAAAACTATTCAGTCTAAAAGTCTTTTTTATATTACACCGCATTGATCTTGATCTATAATATTTTTAAATTTACTATAACTAACTGTAGGCAGAGATTAATACAAAAAAAACTCAAAAAGATCATTTATACGAAGGTATCAAAACTCGTACAATAAATGCATTTTTAATACCATGAGTTTGATTAGATAGGTAGTTTTTATTACTTAAATAATATTTATGTCCTCTATTAATACTAGAGCGGGATGACCTTAATACCTTAAAAGGTTGTGTTATGAAATTTAATCATGTTAAGCAGAGCTACGCCTGATTAATGACGCGTAACAAATAACATGTAAGCCGTCTGTATTTTCTGAGAGCTTAGGTCGCCCCGTACATCAAATCTTATTCCAAGCAAGGCCATATCAAAAGTCCCGAGCAAAAGTTAAGAGGCAGAACCTTTAATGGCGGAAATAAGATTTTAGGGAACTCTAACTGAAGGCTTTTTTATTAATTACAATTTAGGAAAGAATGAAATAAATAATCACATCATCTAACCAACATATATATATGTTAAACTTGTGAATTAAAAATCATAAAAATAAAATTAAACGAAATATTCCATATATATCCCTTCAAGGGGAGGCAAACTTTTGGTAACATGTAATTTTAATTGTTAAACTTTGGTTTAATATCGTGATAAACTTGAACTCAACCAATAAAAACTACAAGTTACTAAAAGTTTACCCTTCATGAAGTATAAATAGAATATTTAATTTATTTCATCAAATCAATAAACAACCATTATTTGAAATTACCTCGTTTAGGCCTCCTCCTACGCTTAGCCGAGCCGTTGTTGGAAGGTGTCCCACTTACCTGAGTACTACCAGTTGAAGAGCTGCCACTGTAAGATGAGCGACTGCCTCGTTTGGCGACGCCGTCTTCATCATAGCTCGTGCTGCTAGATGATTCACTAGCGCTAACGTATTCATTCACCAGGGTGCCATCTTCGTGCCTCTTTTCGGGTGCCTTAAACACGGGCGTAGTTCCCAGGAAGGATTTGTATTTGTTGGCAGGACCGCCTAGGAGGAATAAAAAACGTAGACGTGAGTTGGTAGATGATATTAGCACCCGAATATTTCGCCGTACCACAATAGTTTTTACAACGTATTTTGAAAACATTTATATTTTTACGATCAAATTTTGTGATTCGTAATCAAAAATAATACGAGAAAGCGTGATGTAGTTGCGACAATCAATTTTTTTTAAAATTATATGGCATTTACTAAATAATTTAACAATCAAATTTATATTTGCTTAATTAATATAATGTATAATGCCTTCAATCTACCAACAATCAAAAACACAAAAAAATACTAAAATTATGTTAGCATCTTTATTAAACAAATTAAAGAAGCATCAAACCTTTCACACCTCTCCCGCCCTCTTTCTTGCGCCTGCGGTCACCGTAAAAGTAATAATCCTTTCGCTTCCTTTCCCTGTACCGTCGGCTGGGCAGAGGCTCGCCCTTGGGTGGGAGGTAAAGAGATTTTTTGTTTACCATGAGGCCGGCTGCACCACTTTCATCCGCATCTTCTTGATCTTTGTCATAGTTTTTGTCCTCTTCATTTTCGCTCGATTCGTTGGAAGCGTATATCTTGGGTGGTCGGAAGGGCTTTCGTTGTTGCTGTTGTCTGGAACGTCTATTGTTATTATACTGGCCCGATTGGTTATGGTTGTTGTATCGATTGTTATTGTTAATATTGCGCATAGGGGAAAGAGTTCTGTGATGCAAAAATGAATTAAATTTTCAAATGTAAGGAGAAAAGTTTAGACAACGAAATAAAGGATTATAGAAGAAAATTATTACTTTCATATGACTCGATCAAATATAAAGATATTAAATCATATTTATTAATTTTAAGCTAGCTAGATTATTCTTAAAGAGAATCGACAAAAATGAAAAGAGATTAAAAAGCGTGCAACGAGATATTTAACAACTTTTTATCCGTTGTTTTGGTGCTCTAATAACTTTAATGTAGACTATTGAACTAAATTAAAAAAAAATACTAAATTAATAAACTCTCTATTGTTTGATTCAAAACTAATTTCAATGAAAAAAAAATAATTCCTAATAGCAAAATTCATCTGTTAAAAATTGTTGAGTATGCAAATGGCCGATTAAAAAAAAACAAGTTTAAAATCCTTGTGATCCTAAATCACTTAAAACTACTGCAAATTAGGATTACAATTTTCATAATTTTGCCATAAAACCTGCATTGCATGAAAAACGATATATTCATAAAGCTATATAAACAATAATACGGTTTAAAGAGCGAAGGCATAGGTTCTTTGCTCCAATCCTTTGTCCAAACCGTTCCGTCTTGAAACGCTTTTGCGATGATATCTTTCACCTTGTTCAAAGCCTTTTCATCCTTTAAAGTTGTCAAGCATTTATTAACGTAATCCCTGAGGGCCGGGGGGTAATTGGATGGGTTATTTTTGTCTTTTCTATAAATCAAAAAAAAAATGAAAAGGCTATAAGGAAATAATAAGCAAGATAAAAGATTATTATTCGCGTATATAAAAAGGCAGTTTTAAAAATGCTAAATCAGCTGATGGGTTGTTTTTCAATGACCACATTGAAAAAAAAATCCAATTGTTGAAAATAATAAAATATCTACGTAGGGCGATTCTTGGGCCAGCCCGAATTGGCCAAGCCAAAAATAAAAAACAATGTTTCGGGCCAGATTTACTTACTGGTTCAGGCAGGTCTTAGCAGAAAAATATGTTGGGAGGCCTAAATCACAGCTTAATTTCAACTACACTATAAGATAGGCACATAGTAATTACTCTAAAGCTGTCATAAGGTAAATGAATATATATATGTTAGAATATGGTATAATTAATGGATAAAAAAAAATAGAATGTGTTTTATAATATAATAAAAATTATAATGAAAATAGAACCCTGTATTCTTTTTGACTGACAATAAAGGGCGTTTTATAATTTTATCGTCCGTTTTAGACTTGAGAGCTGCTTTTAACATGTTAACGTTAAATTTCGATAGATTAGAGGTAGGCTCACTGAAAGGCAAGGGCTCCTTTGCAGCTAAAAAGTATTAATGTTTATTATACCAAAGATATTTATATATAAAAGGGTTTGCAATGAAAGAAATAATAACACAAATATAAAAAGAGAACAAATTAAAGTTGATTCAAAAGAACTTTCTTTTATAAAAACCAATTTTATATATTAATAAATAAAACTATTTTTTATTCATATTTGTGTATTACTAACAACACAATGTAAAATTAGGATAAAAACAATTTTCTAAATAGTGAAATCACAAAATTTTGAGCTAAAAAAATGCTAATTTTCAAACCAAATTAATTTTTTGCTCTTTAAAATTAAAAAAAGAAGTCTTGGGGCAAAACATAATTTAAACAAAACTGAGATATATGTAAATGCTAAATCTTTATTTTTCATCATTCTGATAAAAACAAAAAATGAGTTTTCTAAATCTTTGGATCATTGTTTAATTCAATTTTTTAGCAATCTCTTCAATATTTTATATAATAGTCAAAAAAATATTTTATGATAATTTAATCTGAAAGAATTATATAAACAATGAAATTTTGCAACCTTGCAAAATATATAATTTTAAACTTTGTCACCTATAACCATTGATAGGCAATTAATGTCAAAAAAGCTATCACATTGAGATATAAGGTGTAATCTCATTTTAGCTTTTAATAGGTACATAACCAATGAAATCAGATGTTCATATTTTTGGGCTAAGGTGAGGACTCATTTTTTTAAAAATCAATATTGTGAGTTAAAACTCATTGTACTTTGAAGGGTACTCTTGATTTTTTTTAATAGTATATTGTGACACTTTTCAAAATAAGCTAATAATACAAATTATTATAGCACTAATTATATAATTCACTAATAAAATTGGCAAACAATTTATTCCCTGCCACAGATAAATTCTGAGTTTGAACTCTTCAATATAACCTCTAAATTAAATTATTTTTTTTGTGATTGCTAGTACAAGGGTTGAGTGGACCATAAAGAATATGCATAAGCATTTCCATTGAGGAGTAAATGATCAATATAAATCAATTTACTTTTCCATAAAGGTGTCCAAAGCAAAAAAAAAACCATCTTATTTAAAATTTATTTTGTATATTCAAACAGCTAAACTTTTCAAACTTCAAATAATATTTCCATTAAATAATAATATATTGTGTGGTTTTTTGGCTTGAATGCCAAATATTGTCTATTATCTAAGTAAGAGCTTGAAATACTTAAAAATTTATTTTCTTATTATTTGAAATAAAAAATATATGTTACAAGTGATTTTAATAAAAAAAACTTTAATTTTTGGGGTATTCTTGAGGTCACAAAATATGTTTGGTAAAGGTATATTTTCAATAGGACGTAGCAAAATAGCCAAAGGTAAAAGAACGTAAAATGTATGAGATAAGGCCATCATGGGAATAATTTATTTTAAATGTCAAAAACTTTTTGGCATTGTTGACATGGGTAATTAAACACATAACCTTTAATACAATAGTTTAAATATATGAAAGGTGCCCAGACTAGAACCAAATTTAGGTATTTCCTAAATAAATGCCCTCTCTGATATTGTGCATAAACAATAATAATTTGTAAAAATGACTGGTTAATATTAAGCAAATAATTATAAAATCTAATAATTGGAATACAAAATTGCTATATAGAGTGGGATAAATAAACTTAATGCCCATATTAAAATATAAAAAATCACTTAATAGTAAATACAAAAATGATGATTGCCTTAAATAGGCAATGTACGTTGCAACAAATAATTATTTAACAATATTTCAATTTTTAAACATTTTTGATCTCTAGTTGTTACATGTAAACAAATTTATATTAACAATGTATTAGTAATTTAAAATACCTTTTTGCAATTTAAAAATTATTTGTGCAGTTATTTATAATATCAGTGGTTCAATATAATTAATTATAATAATTAATTTAATAACCAATCAATTCTACATTGAATGATATATATATATATATAAAGTATTAGAAACACAAAACTTAACAAAATTTTATTATGATGAGCTAAATAATTATTAACTAACCCCACTTACCTTATTTTATTAAACCAAAAAATTATATAGAGAAAAATATGTAAACTAACAGAACATATAATAAAATACACCCTTTTTTAATTGTACAATTTGGCATTTTAGAGGTACAGCCATTTAATATTGCTACTCTTTGTCAAACGTTTTAGACATATATACCAAGGCACACAACCAAATTATTTGTTTGAAAAATATAAAAACAATGTATAAAATTACTATCGACTATGATTGGATTTGATGGAAATTGTTCAAATTTGGTCTTATCATTATATAAAGAGGGTGGCTTAACATCAACAGGCTTAGGAATTTGATATGGGTTATACATAGCAGTACCATAAGGAAAATATGGATTCTAAAAATTAATATCTAAGTAATCTTACATATGCGCCAGGCATAGCTCCCATCCTATAACAAAAAAAGATCAATATATTCTTTATATAAAAAAAATCTTTATATCATTCTTACATCATACTAGGCATAACATAAGGCATCATCAAGGGAGTATATGCATTGGTAGCAACTCCTTCAGTATAATTAAAATTTTGAGTGGCCGGTTTAGCTTTGGTTGTTTTGATAGCCTCCAAAGCTTTTTTTGCAGCTTCCCATTCTGCAGGTGGATTTTCCATTTTTGACACAAATAATCGTAATACAAATTATACGTTACAACAAATTTTAAGAAAATAAATTAAATTAAAAAAATGGCATAACCGTGACTCGTCAAAATTTACAATAAATCAAATAAAAAATATATCTAAGCAATTTTTAAAGTAGCTTAATGTTTAAATAATTTATTTAAACAAAAATTGTGTTATAAATTTGCAAATTTAGTTAGAATCTTAAATATCATACCTTACTTATTTATATATAAATTTATGTATAAGAAAATAAATAATTTAAAATAAAAAATAAAAATAAAACGTTAAAAGGGCCTAAAATTAATTAGGCTTATTATTTTAATGGTTTAATAGTTGTACTAATCACAACTTTTCAAAAATTATGCATTTTTTGATGATTATATCAAATAAAACTATATTGTTAGATAAAAATTATTTATTTAGTAAAATTATATTGTAAAAATATTGTCTTTGAATTATATAAAAAAGTTATGCATAACATTTATTGTTAATAATATTTTAAAACAAGATAAACGCCTAATTTTCAAATTAATATTTTAGCTGCGGGTAAATACAATTTTTGAAGAAAAAAAAATTAACACATTTGATTTAAATAAGATGACTAGTGTAAAAAAATTTTGGAAAAAAATCAATTTTTAGTCATATTTTAAAACAGCAAATTAAATTAATTTAATTTTCATATTAACGCTTAAATTTTATATTTTCAATTTATAAATTGGTATTAGCCACAGCTATTTTAATTAGTACAAAACTACAAGAGTATACTTAATTACCCTACATTAATTATGTGTTAATAAAAATTGATTGTCAGCGTAAAACTAATTATGCCTGAATGTTAACAAGCAGACGATCATATTGTCAGTTTTACTCCTGCCCCTCTTTTATTTGATAATTCTAAATAAATGAATGGCCCATCTTTCACGGGTTATAACATTACAAAAATTAAAAAATTAGCTGAATTTAGTGATATTGATTTAGGTAAAATAATTCATTCTAAATTTATAAGATATAAATGGTAACTCAAAAAGTTTAATTAGCCTTAAAAGACAATTAGAAAGCCTGCTTCTAGAAGTCACAAAATTTAAAGATAGTTATATTTCTGAATACACCAAAATTGCACACAAGGTTATTTATTTGTATTTTTATTAAATTTTTCTTAAACAAGAGTTAATTTTAAATATATTAAATTGGTTATATGTAGATGGGAAAATTTAAAACTGATAAAGTTCCTGTAAAAGCTGCAAAAAGAAAGGAGGTAAATTTTGCTTATATTGCACAAATTTTTTAAATTATTGGGACATATTTATTTTGTATAGCTTTTATTAAAGCCATCTTCTTTCTATGATGAAGACTCAATTAGCAGTTTGACTTCAGCAAAATTATCTACCTCACAGGAAATTAAAAAGGGACAGGCATCTAAGAACAAAAGAACTAATTCTAAGAGCAAGACAGGCAAAAATAAAAAAGCTAAAAATATTAAAAAAATGGATGTCCCTAATGTGACTGAGCATTTCGATGTACCTACTGAATTTTGGAATTATGTTAATGGCTATTTTGAACCCATCAAAGATGTTCAAATTATAAATCTTCAAAATTTTGTATGTGTTGATGAATATTCTTTATTTAACACAGCACTTATACAAAACTTAACTCACAAACAAGGTATTATTATTTGTATTTTTATGTATTTTTCAGACCCAGTGTGGCATGGTAGACAAGTATCAAAGCCTATATTGTATAATTATCTGGATAATGATAACATTAAGGCAAAACAATCATTGATGGATCTTGACAAGTATAAGATGCCTGATATTATTGATTTTAGTTTACACTTGTAAATTTTATAAAACTTATTTTGAATAATGGTTAAATATATTTTGCAAATTTAAATTTTTCATACACATATCAACAAAAAATTTCACAATTTTGGGGAATACTATATAATAGTGTTTTTTTTATTTTTCAAATTTGTTACTTAATTTTGCTCTATGGCCACTATTCCATTAAATCTTTTTTTTTAAATTAAAAATGTAGTTTTTGCAAGTCAATGATCTTAATTTAAACAAATTTCAATATTTTATTCCAAAAATACTAAACCCCATTTTATATAAAGAATTTGAATTTTTTTTTGGCAATTAATTTTGTAAATAAAAAAAAACTTATTTTGTCAGAAAATTGTCAAATGAGCTAACTAAAATATAATCATTATTAGTTTAAACAATTAAAAAATTGATTGTACAATTAAAGAATAGAATTTTAAAATTAACATGAGTGTAAAAATTTTGGCTTAAATAAAGAATTCTAGAGAAGATTGGTGTATATGATTAAATACATTTGAAAAGAATGCACATACATATACATTGTTCCAACCAAAATGTGAAATAGGTCAATATGTGTTAATATTTTTTGTTTACCCTATAAATACATATTTTTATGATTGATTTCTTATGCATTCTTATTTATAAATACAAATTTTTAGTAATGACTTCCCTCCTAATTCATTGTACGGCCTTATGCTTCAAGGTTTTATGGATAACCTGAAAAAACATGCTATATTGGATGAAGCAAAATTTTGTATAATTTCTCAACAATTTATTACCTTTGTATATAATATTAAAAATAGAGGTTGTTTTTTTATTTTAATTATAAATTCAAGGCCTGTTTTATTACAAATGTATATCTTAAAAATTGCAATGAATACTTTTTTACTTTTAATGGTTTAATGCTTGACTCGTTTATTAATATGTAATATTTCTGCATTTATGGGTTTTTAAGCATTTATATAAGAAAGTAATTTTATATTTTTTGGTCATTAAGATATTTCCCTACTTGAAAATGGAAAAATATATTTGCATTTTTTTAAACGTTAATCTAAAAGATTATAAGTAGTATTTTTGCAATTTGGCAGTACTTTTTTGTCAGCTTTCAAATATTAATTTCATTTTTAAATGCTTAAAATATAATATAAGAGTTATATCATGATTTTTAAACCAAAACAATTTTAAAATTCTTAAGCAAGCATACGATATCTCAATATCAGATGGCGTTTCTAAGGACGTGATAATTGAAAAATTATGCCTAATTAATAAAAGCTCATTTTTACTATATATAAAACACTACATAATTTTTATAATTTAAAATAATAATATTGATAAATGATTCTCTAATTTTTTAAGCTATTTAAATTAACATATAAAAATACACTTCATTGAGAGTTGTGTTAAATTTATTCTGATTCATGCATATGAAATAGAATCTATTTTTTCCTCATTTTTATGGCAAATAATTAGATTTAAGGATATGCAAGAAATATATTAACGCCACATACAAAGTGCATGAAAGATTGTTAAAAGTTTTTTTGCTAATTCGATTTATACTAATTAAAATTGCTGAATTTAGCAAGCGCTTTTTATATAGTTCTTAACTTTATATTTAAACATAAGGTGTTTAAAAATCCTATAAACGGGCCATCCTAAAATTTTTGTGCTAAAAATTTTGCCAGTGCGGAAAAAAGCGCAAAACGTAGAAAATTTTATCATATGCAGGCAATTTGCCTGTCTCAAATTTTTTTAGACAATTTAATTCTATATATGTGATTGCTTTATATCTACAATGTATTGGCCCAATGTGATATTGGACTTGTTTGATTATTTTAAATAACTCGGACATATTTCTTAAATATTTTATACTGTATGTTTTATTCATTAAATTTTTTAAAAAAGGGGCCAGCAAAAATTATTTTGAAACTGTTAATGGCATAATAAAAGATTTGATACGGGGCTAGCTAGGTTTAAAAGTTTTGGCCAGTCAGAACTTATTAGTCATTGAGTTATTTGTTATAGGTTTGACTTTGAATACTTATATAATTTTGATTCATTGTTTTTAATAATTTTATTATAAATGTTTTTATTTTCACGATACAGCCTATGAAAAAATCATAAAACCCGATTTTTCAGGCCTTAAAAAAGTTTTGACAGCATCAACAACTGCTTTGCCACAAAATTCAGCAAGGGATGACCAAATTTTGGATCCATTTACTATTTTCGAGATAAGTTTGGATCATCAATATACTAATCCAGCCAACTCTTCCAGTATTTAACTCTATTAATAAATATGCATATTTTGTATTTAGAAATAAATTTTTTCATTGTATTTCTTACGGTCCTTTTGCTTACATACAACTTGTTCCAATATATTTAATTAGATAATGTTCTCGCTTTGCATTTTATATTTTATTTTATTTTTAACTTTCCAGCCTGTCTATCTATATTGTAAGTATAAACAAATGTTTTATTTAAAAATCTTCTTCCGTAGATGCTTACCATCTCAATTCACCTTCCCAATCAAGTTTCAGTAGGACCATATCGTCGAAAAACTATGAGGGTTCACAAAAATGTCAGTCACATCTAAATATCGACAAATCAATCGATAGTTCTACCAACAGTATTAACCACAACCCGCCCAAACTATTATCACCCATGAAATCTCACAAATCTCATAATGCTGTTCCACGTATGAACAGTTTACCTATCTACTCATACTTTGAACGTGGCGCACCAAATCCCCGTATTAGCAATACCAACCCTAAAACTACTAATTACTCTAATATTAGTAATAATAACGTCAATCATAAACCTATTATTAATAATTTAAATATCTCAACCAAACCAAAAAGGGGCTCTTCATCTCTCCCTAGCCCAAAAGTAAGCCCAAACAATGAAATAAGTGAAGAGATTGCCCGGCTATACGGACGCCTAAACTCAATTTTGTTGCGAAATGATGAAAACAACTCTCAAAAATCCAATTACAATGCCGATTCTCCGTACACCAAAAAACAATCGCTTACTTCACCATCCTTATTATCAATTCATAATTTAAAATCGACCCAATCTGTGTTAACCCGTGGATGTTCGCCCTATAATACGGACGCCTCGAGTGATAATTACTTAGCGGATATTCGTACGTTAATGTTTGTACCGGCCCCAGAAATAGTTAAATCATGCCTTTGCATCGATGATCAACAAGCTGCAAAAGGTAGCAATAATAAGAATAATAAAATGGTCCGTAAACAAGGTACATCTTCCACCTTTAATAATGCCACCAAAACCAACCATACCGTACAGACGCCCTCAAATAAAGTGCAAAAATTAGAAAAATTTTGTACAACTCCTTCCAAAAATTCTCTCGGGTTTTCAGGTTATTTTGGCAAAGATTGCGATACAAACTCCGTCACATCGCAAAAATTGAATAATGATGCGGGAGTAATGATTCACGAAAAACAAATAGCTCTTGTGATAAGACATGCCCTGCAATTTGTAATTTGGGATCGGAAGGAACAACATTGTTTGAAAGAGTTGGTTGAAATTGATAACCAAGTTTTTACCATTTTTACAAATTATTGGTTACTTTTTATTTGATTTTTTACCTTTTTGTTTTTCATTTTTACATTCCTAAATTATTTTTTGTTTGAAATAATAAAAAACAAAAGTTATTTTTTTTCCACCATAATTTTTAGGATATCTTTCATAATACATATCAACTTTCAGGTTTTGATATATACCACTCGATATTAATTGGTTTCACTTACGCTACAATTAATTTAAAAAAATACTGTTGAGGTAGTTTAAATTGAAAACTCCTTTATAGTTGTTGAAAAATTTCATTTCACATTTAGAGTTTTAATTTTAAGCAAAATACATTAAACGAAATAGAAAATTATTACAATTGTTTTAAAATAAAGTTTTTGCGCATTTTTAACTAAAAATAATCTAAAGAATCACAAATTTTTAATTGATTTGCTAAAGGTACCATTTTTTGCCCTTTACAATATTAATTTAGTTGGGGCAGTTTTCTCTGATGGAAATCGGTAAAAGGATTTAAAAATATATCATATATTGCTATATAAACAAGGTAATAGTTTCTTTTGCAAATTTTTTTGTCGCAATTATGAATTCAAATTTTTTTGTTGTGTATTTTTGTTTTTCCCAATTTGACACAACGCTCGAAAAATATTAATCTATCAAATTGAATATGGCTATAAATGGGTTGAATTCTTTATTATTATGCTTTTTCCAACGAATTTACCATACGTTTTATTTTTTTTTATAAAATCTAAATTTATATATATATCTGAATTTTATTCTGTCTATAGTTGAAAGACTTGTTTAAAAAATATCGTCGAATCCGAATTAAATTCCGTGAAGTACCGGACGAAGATGTAGACCCCATCCTTGACTTCATTGCTCGTCGCAAAGCTATTTGTGATTCCATAAGCCACGATGCCAAAATCCTCTTCAACGAATGAATGCTAATCTTGACCCACATGTGGGGGTCCTCACAAATGTTTATTAATACATCCCTATCATATTAAAAAAAATTGATAGGCTAGGCTTTGCTTGTAATCGCTTTATTTTACACTATAAAATTTACCAAATTTATAAGGGATTTTTAATAACAAAAAATCGACCCTTTTTTATTAGGTGACCTACCGATCTCACTTTTCTAATTTGTAAGCTTTTTTTCGCATAATCATAAGTTATATGAATATTTGGCATAAAAATTAATTCAATTGGTCAAGGTGCGGGCGGGCCTAATTACCTTTTATTATACTAAATCAGAGATTTTACAGATAATTTGTATTCTAAGAAACTCACAACATTTAATCATGGTTACTCTAAAAATGCAAGCATTTATAAAACCTTTTTTGTAACCATTAGGCATATTTTATATTTTAAAATTCTTAAATAGCGTATTAAATAGGGGCCGTCCCTTATGTAAGTTTTAACATTTTACTTATGGCATTAATAAACAACAAAGATTTAATATTTTTTTAAATGAAATATTTCAATATCTATGCCTATATATATCAATAATTTTGAATATAATATATATATTTATGTTATCTTACACTATATGTATATAATATTTATATATTTTTAATATTCACCCCATGTTTATAGATAACTTAGTAAATAACTCTTTCCCCTGTTTCAAAATAAACGATATAATTTGATTCTGACAATTTGATATATATGGTCAAACAACGATTTGTTAATGGTTAAAATTTATGGATTCTGTGAATTGTTTTGTATAGTATTAGATATTATGGCTGAAAATTTCGGCAGAAAATTTTTAGTCTAAATATGCGGTTCTTAAACTATTATCTGCCTTAAACATCTTTCAGGCAGGAATTATATTCGAAAAAAAATTTGACCTTTAAACCACAAAAAAATTACAAATTTTTTTCATTTTTTGTATAGATCGGATAATTAGTTTATTGTGATCCCTGATTTGTAATAATAAACATAGTTAAAAAATTGAGGCCAAAATAATTGTGATATTTTTTTTTTCCAAAAAAAATTTATTTTTATTATGAAAACTACTTTTTTGATATCCATTATCTTGCATATTTAAAATGTATAAAAAGAAGAACTTTGTGGATTATCATAATTTTAAATTTTTTTTTCGCATAAAATATTATTAAATTTCCAATATTACGGGCTTCATTAATATGATGGCCAAAAAGAAAAGTGGTATTATAGAATGTTTTATGTGTGGGCTTTGATCTTCTAACTCTCTGTATAAATGAATATTAGATTCGGTGTAATGGGATCTATATTAAATATTTATTTGATGCAAGAGTCAAAGGATTTCTGTTTGACCATTTAAATTACTTCATTTCTCTTTCCTTTTGTTTACCATCCCGACATTTAATAAAGGAAGGGGCCTGATTCGCTTATGAATATATTAGTTTTATGCAAACTTTAAATACCTATCTAAACTTAATCCAAAAACTAATTTTTGAGTAGTTTGACGATTAACGATTTATTAATCTTATTTTGGCCTCAAAATTGTTTTCACACCCCCCCCCCCCCCCTATAAATCTATCTGATCGATCTTTTTTAACTTTTTTTTGAGGCAGTTCGGTTGGTACATAATAGATTTCAAAATTTTCGGTATACGCACAATCTAAATTTACCAAATCAGAATTTTATATTTAAAATAAGGTTGGTTTAAACAGCGTCTCCTACTCCCCAAATTTCATGGAAAAGCTACCCCCCTCGGCAACTCGGGGGAAACTTTATCCCCCTCCCCCACCTTTTTTTGTCTCAGCCACTTCAAATCAATTCTATTTTATTTACTATAATGAATTATTATAGCTCAACAATTTTTTGAGAGTTATGAGTTAACTACAGAGATCAAACCTGTCATATTAGTGAATATCAAATCCGTTTACCATTTTTCCTAATCAAACTTAGTTAGTCAGTTATAAACATTGAATATTTAAAAAAAAAAAAGTTAAAAAACCAAAAAGATTCATAAACAAAAATAAATTGAAATTTTATTTTTGCATATTTAAAATAGTTAAACTATTAAATTTACGCTTCAAATAATATTTTCATTAAAAACCGATAATATATCGTGTCGTATTTAAGTTTGGACGCGAAATATTTTGTAATATCTAAATGCCGTAAGAGCTTGATATATTAATAAAAAAAATTTTCCAATATTTGTGATTAAAAATATAAGTTACAAGGGATTTTTTTTTGCAAAAAAAGATTTTTAAATTTTTTATAGGGTATATTTAGATCTGTCAATATGGTCAAAAAAGGCCATTTTTTGTTATAGACAGATCTAAGGAGCCAAAGACGGAAGAAACTAAGAAAAACGAAAAAAATATATGAGATTAGGTCATCATGGGGATGAATTCTTTCATGTTTTCATAATAATCTCGTTTCTGACGTAAATATGTTTAAATTATTGATAATTAAGTCATTATCTAGTTGCAATAAAATGTCCTCTTCAGATTTTAACAAAAGGAGATTTTGTAATATATCTTCCTGTTACAAAGAAAAGTTTTAATTAATTTTATCTTGCTCATTGATCTCTCAGCGCCAGCTGGAGATCGTTATTGTGAGCAAGATTTTATATATTTTTTTAAGATTTTCAAAACTGTTGTATGTTTAGTTTAAAGCCCTATAAGGTAGTAAAAAATTGTCTTCTGAACTAAACAAGGTTTCATCATCTACATCACTTTTTTCAACGTCGTCCTCCGGATAGTTACAGAAACTCTCTGGAGTATTTTTTGAATCTAGAATTTAAAAAAAATATAAACCATACAAATATTGGGTAGAAATGATTCCATCTATTAAAGCTTGGCAGAAAAACGGGATAAACATTTTCACTTCTTCAGAAATCAAATAGGGGTCAAGATTGTAAAAAGCACATATCTCGTTAAATTTTCCACATTTACTTCATTGTATTTTTTTAATGAAGCTGTGGTAAAATACGAGACTCCTTTATAAAATTGTAAAGTATCGTCATTAAATCTTTCGTGAAATTGCATCAAGATAAGATCCAAAGCTTTAAAATATGTTTAATACGGTAGCTATGAATTATATACTATTTTTACCTTTGATTACGTCCACCTCGCCGCGTTTTTAAACTAAAATCAACATTGTTTTCTTTAAAACAGAGGTATCCTTAATGATTATTTCAAATTTTTCTTGATCTGCATTTTAATATAATAAAACAAACTTCGTAATTTATTCATATTCCCCCAATAACTATACCTACCCCCCTCGAATACGTACCCCCCCCGGCCGATTTTTTGGAACCGCTTGGTTCCTACCCCCCCCCCCCCGGAGTAGGAGACACTGGGTTTAGATCATAATATCCTGAGCTACGCGTAATCGTCTATTCTTTTGTTAAACCTCTCAGTTGTTTTAAATTTTTCAGCCCGGACTTGACTAATTCTTTTTAATAAATAAATATGTCACCGAAAAGTTTTTTATAATCCATCAGCTCAAACCTTCCAATTTATATTGTTTCACATATGTCATTAATAACTATTGGTATTTAAGTGATTTTGTTACTGGGTCATTGACCTATTAACCCAATGCCAATCTGAATTAAAACCAATTATAGCCTTCAAAAAATTCCTGCATAATCATATATCTCAGGATATTACCACTGAAGCAAATCATTACCGACGTGTTCACACTCATAACAATTTTTTTTAATTTTAAAATTAATGTGACAAACCTGCGAAGCCTTTTGGACAAAACAATTTTTACTAAAGCTATAATCCGAAAAATTTCAACTATGTTTTTAAGAGGAAAGTTGTTAGCCAAAATATCATAAAACTTAAATCTGACTGTGGCCTTATTAAATATAGGCCTACTTGTCAAACATATTACACTCCTTCAATTTGCCAAAAGTTGACATATTAGCTTAATTATATAATTCCTAAGTATGGCCACTAGAAATTCTTTATTCTGGTGCCCTTTTTATTTCTGAGATTTAAACATATGATATGCGGCGTTTAAACTTACAAAATATATGAATTCCTTTGATTAAAATTAAATATAAAATAAATGTTTGTACTTTTAAATTAGCATGTCTAATTATTTAGCCAATTTGACCCCCATTTGAAAAGAAAAGGTCGGTGACAAATCCAATCCATATTTAATTGCATTTACTTTTACCGGCCATATCGCGAATTTAATAAGCTCCCTAGCTCTCACTTCTGCTGGCTTTCTAAATTAGCTTTTAGTGGTTATATATACGAAGGCTGACAAGAGATTTTAGCGCAGTTTTAGCTGTATGCATGCATGCATTATGGGAGAGAAAGAAAGACCTTATAAAACATTAGTGAAGCGTGAATTATAAATGGCCAAACTTAGTTATAAAAACTTCTAACTTTTGTAAATTATTTGATTGAAATATATTTTAAATAAAAATGAATTTCCTAGAATGGAATGAAATAGAAAGTTAGTTTTATATTAAATAAAAGCACCTTTACTTTTAGAATCACTCTCTAAAAATGGTCTCAAAATATTGGCCCTCCTAGGAAAATTTGACTTCAAGGACTTTCTATACCCTAGCTTAGCGTTGTGATTAAAGTTAAGCGCGTTTTTTAGCGTTATAACCGTAAATTTTTTTTATACGTCTATTTTTAATATTAAAAATCAGGGATTTTGCCGATTGTCATTGTGCAGCTTACATAGCATTGCGGTCACTAAGTTATATGTTAGATTCATATGTGAATTGCGACATAATGTTTAATAATGCGGAAATATCCTAAACGAGATAAACAATTTATATTATTAACAATAATAATGAAATAGTTTAGATAAAGACAGTTAAAATAGTTTTTACAGCTCTTTGTATTAACATTTTTTATATTTTAATAAAATATATATTAAGGCCTAGATAGCGGACCCTTAGGGCAACACTGAAGCTGCAAAGAATATTATTAAAAGTTTGAGGAAAATTAATATAAAAAAAATAATAAATATGTTGAATACCTTGATGATCCAAATTAAACTAGGTTATTCTAAAGGAATAATAAAATAGTTTCTATAAAAATGTAGGACAAAAACCTTTGTAAGGGGACAGTTTTAATGCCGCGTTATTACACTGGAATACTTTTATCGTTCCTAATAAATTTTGATATTCACATTAAATTTGTCTAAAAGGCGGAAGCCCAGGGCCTTTGGGATGGCGACGCTTACTGGGGCCCAGCGGGACTAATCCGTCCACTAAGGCATTCCAAACAATGCTTGAAGATTTAAAAAAGTTATAAAGCTAAAAGTAAAAGTTAGCTTTAAGCGCCTCTCTAATTTTATAGCAGAGAAAATGTTTTAACACCCCCCCCCCCCCCAAAAAAAAACCTAATTAAAACTTGTAAGTAAAGGTTTAGGAGACAGTGCAGAATAAAGTAGGTAAATATAGATTTTCAGCTAATTATCGAAACTTTAAGCCCTTTTCCCTGTATATTTTGTTACGGCATACCAAACGTGGTTCCTGCTACTCAGATCATTTTGGGCGCGGCTTTTTTGCATTTATTTTTTAAAGGATTAAATTAGCCGACTGTCAGGTTTTAAAAGTTGCAATTAAAATTCAATTAATTTGTCATAGCAATACCCAAATTAATTAAATTTCTATTTGAGACATGCACTCTAAAAATTGTCTTTACAGGAAAATTATTTCTCTCAAATCCTTTCAACCCCCTTTTTACAGGATGTACTGCATGGATTTTCACACTTAATTTAAAAATTGTCAAATTTTTGCAGCGATGACCTTCGTTGAAATATAGAGGGGGGGGGGAGGATTAAAATTAAATGTTTCGGTTAAATGTTTGTTGAAACGAAAACCAAAAAATATGATTGATTAAAAATATACAAAGTTCAGACTCAGAATTTCTTTTTAATTATAATTAATACGGCAATTGTCAGCTAAATACACGTGAATCTCAAACATATTTAGGTAATTTGTAAGTACTATAAACCTAAAATTATTTTTCTATCATAAAATAATTTTCTTTGAAGCCCAAAAAATTGCGCCCCTCTTGTCTTCACGGACCATCTATTTGTCTTAATCAAAAACACGATAAACTTGGTGACTATAAACCCTAAGGCCTTAAAGGTGAAAATGGTGTATATTAAATTAAATAATAAAGATTTGACAGTCATTTTTTTCAGTGCCGTGTGTACCACAAACCATTTTTTTCTTTAATTTCTCTCTCTTTTTTCTTTATTAAAAAACCCTGTTTTTTTTAATTTAATCAACATCCCAAACATATTATTTTTAAGAGACCTGGGCTGCTCTTCGAACAGTACAATGTATGAAAGAAAAACAGGACAATTTAGGTTAATAAGCCAAATTGCCTCACCAAAAAAAAGATATTATCAAATGTCGGCTTTAGATTTAGGCACGCCCCAGTTTCCTATATAATTTCGTGCTATATATCTTGTTTTTATTTTTGGGTGCATTGTACCAATTTTATCAAATTTTTAAATCACAATCAAAAAAATTAATAAATGTTTGAACAATTCACTATAACAAACTATATATCATTAAACCATGTTTTCTACAAATTAAAAATCATTGAATTTTCCTGATTTTTTTTTTGGTGAAAACGACCTAAATAAAATATAGCTGTTTTGTATTATGTTTGGTGAACTGATATACTTTTCTCTAGATAAGCAACAATTTTTTTTACAATATCTAGTGATCTATTGCAAAAAGATTACGAAAAACGAAAAATTAATTTAACCCCCTTTTTTTAAAAGAAATAAAAGGGAAAATAAGCTGGGTAGACACAATGGGACCTGGAAAGACCAAAGCAGAGGTTTCATAAAATTTTTGCTATTACTATATAAAAAAAAACACATTGTAGTCCGCTCCCGACTGAAAAAAATAAGGATTAAAATGTCATAAAAAATATGTCCCTGGAAAAGACAAATTTTTATTTTTTTCTCCAATTTTAAGAGTAAATCCTGTCAGGGGTAAGAATTGAATTTAATTTTGAAAAAAAAATAGAAACAATTGAAAAAAGGAGCACAAATTGTCCCAAAAAATAATTTAAGGGGCAAAGGAAAGATATAAATTTTAGGGGTTCAACTGGTAAGATTTTTTGAGATTTTGATTTTAGTAGCATTTTACACGAAAAATCTTGGGTGGCATGCTTTGTCCTTTCCATGTTTTCTAATTTAAAAACCAATATTTCTTTTTGAGTGAGAAAAAAAAGTTTTTTCTAAATTGGTGCGACATACCCATCTTATAACGTATAGGCCATTTTATTTAACGCCTCATTAAATTTTAATTGAGGTTCTTGACATTTCAAGCTAGGGGCCGGTAACCGAACATTGTTGAAAAACACTTTTTTAGTAATTACTTAGTAATTTGAGGATAGATGTGGTTAACGATAGTTAAGGTATATAAATAGGTCAAATCTTATAAATGTTAAATTGTTTGTGATGTGTTCAAAACTTTTTAATTATTTTCACGCATCTTGCTAAATCTTTGTCAATCACTTAAGATCAAAATAAAATTTATTTTACAAAAATAACTTAAAATTTTTCGTAATTCTTGTTTACCTACATAAATGCCGTTTTACCTAAGTCTGAATATTTAAAAACACATATCAACTAATATTTTGTTGTCGTGCTGATTAGTGAGATTTGCTCGCCAAACTTTTTAGGCTTCGTTTCGGGCTAACTTCGTAAAAAGGCCAGCTTTAGGCTTGAATGTGAAGATTTTGTTTTTTTTTCTACAAAAATTTCGCACGCAAAATTCTTTAAACTTATGCATGGAATTGCTTAACCATCAGATAAAAATTCGGCGTTATTTTAATAATTTTTTACTTTTTTAATTTTGAAATTTGACACTGCTTTATTTTTGAACCAAATTACGGCTGTAACTTTATATATTACGTAGTAATATGAAACTTCAACCTTAAAATACATAAGATAAACTTTTAATATCGGTTTTTTTATTTGTTTTTTTCTGTTATAACAGATATTTTCTTATTTGTTAAAATTACCTAATAAATTTTGCTTTTGACTTTTTTCAAATAGCTATATTTGCTCGATTTTATATTTGACAAATGATCAATTTATTTTAATCTAGTTTATTGATAAACTTATATTTTATTTATTTAAATGCTTTTGTTGGCTTTAACTTTAAATTTTTTTAATATTCATCAGAAATTTGTAAATTATAAAACTTGTATCTTCGTTAGACATTTATTTGCAATTCGCACCTTATTTTACAAATATAAAATGTTGGAATAAAAATTAAGGTTTATAGTAAGGCAAAACTTTTTACGATGTTCTTAACAAAAAATTTTAAAATTTTAAATTTGACTAAAAACTGTGTCGATTTTTGCCATTTCTGTTACTCCAGTGTGGTTATTGCATATTTTTCCTTTTCGCGTTCCGTTTGTAATGGAAATATAATGAAAAAAAAATAGGTAAAATTAAATTAAATCATGGGAAAAAGAAGATCTACATGTAAAACGATATATAAAAAACGGCTTGAAAAATTAATGTTATGTTTATGTTCGTAATATTTTTTAATGTAACAACAAGAATTTACTGTAATTTTTTATGCCATTCAGACTTCTTGTTAACAAAACACGTTACATGCTTTTATTTTAATACAAAAAAGGTAATTTCTGTGTTAATATGATTGAAAAATTTTAGATACATACGTTCTATTTACTCTATAAAAATCATTGAATGTTCGGCAAATTTTATATTACTGCAACACATCGAATGAGCCTGAAATCACTTTGACTGCTTTTGCATCGAGATTTCCTAATTAAAATTTAAATTTTTTTTTAAAAGTTATTTTAACGTTTTTTTTATCTACGGGATATAATATATCAATAAATTAGTTTTCAATCAACATTTAGGTTACACACAATATTTCCAACTTAAATATGACAAATTTATTGGTTTGCAAAAATTAATTAAAATTCTAATTTTATAATTTTGAAGTTTTAATTATATAAAAATTATTTCTTTATATGTTTTTCTGTTTTATGTCTTTTTTGTTTTTTTAGCTTATTTTAATTATCAATGTTCGTAGCTGCCCTACTAAGTTTGATTAAAAAAAAGGTGATCGGAGAAAATTCTTAAAATGGCAAGCCTGGTCTATAAAATTAGCTAATTATCTCAAATATTTTAAACTGTGTTACAAAATGTTAAGTGTGAGTTATTTTTTTTAAAAATTGAATCAATTTTGGATGTGCCCCCCCCCCCTTTCAAAGGAAAAAATTGAGTATGCGTAAAAGGAAAAACATTTATGATGATAACAGTTTTCGTTTGCTTGGTGAATAACATTCTCTAATCCCAAAATTTATTTAATTAGTCGCGCTAGTCAGGGGGAAAAAGCATATTTGCCGTTCAACCAACCAGAAATGGTGTTTTTGTTGTCACATAAAAAACGGAAAGAGCTTCTTGCGATAAGGAGTGCTTCAATCTTTTTAATTAAAATGCAAATTTGTGCGTTTATTTTATTAAAAAACACTAATGTGCTAAACCCTTTTAGTAAATTTTGTGGTACTAATTATGTTTCTAGATTGGCCCCAAAACAGAGCGCTACTAAGCTTAATATCAGGGCTTTAAGAATCCAACGAAAATTACGAAATAATGAAAATATAAAGCTTACGATGGTAAAATGTCACAACTGATCGTTAAATCCTTGTAGGGAAAAAAAATTTAATTTAGGAACTAATTCGACCCTAAAAAATCTAATGATGGCATGTTTTAAGGCAGGAAAGTGCGTTAAAAAATTATTCCTTAAATTTATGTTAAGTTGTTAAACATTGACAAATTTAAATTTTTGACACTACATCGTAAATTGTTAAAATACTGGAAAGTGATGTATTGAATTTTCAGTGAAATATCGTTTTTTAAGGACCAATAGCTAAAGGTTTTTAATAACTTCGCCCTCAACCTAGGGTTAGGTCAAATTTTTAACCTCTTTTTCCTGTATAATTTTGCCGAAAAAGACAATTCAATCTTTTTTGAATATTTTTATTTCAACTTTAACTTTAATTTTCGGCTTTTGTTACATTTTTACAGCCATAAACTTGACAAGAACGCCTGAAGACCTTTGCTAAATTGAATTGGTTTCAATCGTGACTCTGTAAATTTGATTTGAGATAATGAATATTTAATGAATGAATCCTATAATCACATAGGTTTTTATGTGTAAGACCTTGATTTTCTTTTCAAGTGGAAACGGGCATTAAATTATAGCATAAATAAGAACGTCAAGTGTTTTGCTGTTATATCCGGTCCTAATCTGCTAAGGGAAGTGTTTAAAAATAAATTATTGCCTGTTGGCCATTTTATTAGGGTCTTTCAGATATAAGGACTTTTAGAAAAAAATTTTATCATGGTTTTTCTTTAAGATCCTATGGAGTGCCTAAATGGATTCTTATAATAAGAGTTGATTTAGGTATTGTATTAAATTAGCAAAAACAGAGCAGGGAAGCATATTCATTTCGTAGAAAATATGTTTTTATTCTGAAACAATACAAATTTTTTTTTAGATCGCAGAGTTTTGTGTATCATATTTTAGGGAAAAAATATTTTTTCTGCTTTAATTATCCTTTTTATACGATTTAACTAACCACATTTAGGGTCCAATTGCACTAGTTATTATGTAATTAATGTATTGGCTCTTATTTTGACCTTTATATGGTTTAGGGTGATTTTAAGCACTTAGTCAAAAACACTTTAATACCAAACACCTTATTCAATTGGCCCCAAATCGGTATTGCCAAATTTCTTTAAATAACCATAAATCGTAGTAAACGCAATAATGCAATAGGACACTTATACATTCTAAGTCTATATGACAAGCGATGAAATTTTTTTCAATTTTTTTAGGCCACGTGCAAAATGAAGTTTTGTTTTTTCGTGAAAAAAAATAAAATTTTGTTTTCCTATATTATTCAAATGAGAGAAGAAAAATCGTCCAAACTCATTTTAAATTTTCGACAAAACGCCGTTTTTAAAATAAGTATACAAGAAAATTAGTATTAATAAATAATTCAAAGTCTATTGAAGCCAAAAATTATATCAACTTTAATACGTAATTCTTTCTTATGTAATTTGACAAATAGGAAATAAATATGTAAAAAAAAATTTGGTTTTCATCAATATATGTTATTACTAAAGCTAAGTGCATAAACTCACGCAATATATACAATGTTGTTTATTTAATATAATAAAATATTATTTCAGAAATGTCATTAACCTAGAACTTGCTGTAGTTTAATTCTTACTCATTGATTTCATTGGTCGATCAATCAAATAGATGTAATGATTCATGCAAATGTTATTTATCTGGGGTTTTTGTGTGGAAAGGAACAAAAATAAGGTTGCGCAAAAAAGACGCCATTAGGATATTTAAAGGACACATTGAATGATTTATACCATATTAATATATGAAAAAAAGAAATATTTTAATCTAAATATGCTACATAAAAAACATGTGATGACAAACCCCACATATATAAAATGTTAATGTTATTATGTCTGCCCTTTAAATTTATTCAAATAAGATTAAAAAAAAGGATAGGGGATCCTCAGCTCAATGTTGTGGTCACCGTCGTGTTATTTTCCTTTGATGAATTATTTATTTCAATTGTAAAACATCCTTTTCCACTGATAAAATTTTTATTGGGCCATGTTACGGGTTAGGGTAGATATAGGACTTAGAAAACATTCATCCATAAATTACGGAATTTATTTCCTCTGGACGCTGGGAATTGTCAAAATGCCCATAAATGTTTGTTTTTATCTATACCTACTAAAATTTTGATTAGCATATTTTTCCACACATGTATTTACCAATAATATAAATATCAATAAATAATAAGATTTAGGTAACTTTATTTTATCATACCTTAATTTTGGCCCAACTTGTTTGAAAGGCTACTAGGTCCCGATTTTAATGTAAACACGCCCTAAGTTAAATTTTTAGCAAACTCAATTGACAAAAACTATGTATAAACCATAGTGATAAATTTCAAAAGGGGAAAGATGCGGGATTTAACTAAATCAATGTCGAAAATTTTTTCATTAGTAAGTTTATGAAAATGGCGGTTTTTAAAATTAAAAAAACCTACCCCTGCCCAGATTTCTACAATTTTCAATTTTGCAAATACTGGGGCTTTAAAATAGAATAAATATAATTTACATTAAATTAAAGTTCTGGAGACAAGGATAATTTAAACAAATTTAAATTAACTTCGTAGCTCATAAATAGCCCAATTTATATTTAAAAATAATAAATTCGGTATATATAAAATAGTTTTTCTTTCGTTAAATAGGTTTCATCTTTCCCAGCCAAAAAAAAACTTTGGCTTATTTTAAAAGACTTTAAAAAATTCCCTAATTCTAAAATTATTTATGAACTGTATCTATTACTATTTTTCTCTTTTAACTAAGCCGCCCACGAATATAAATTATAAATTAAGTGCTATAAACGTGGAGCGGTATGTGTGTTTTAAAAATGAGAAATTTCCTATTTTTTTGGAAAATGAATTATTTTAAACCTGGCGTACAATTTCAAACTGATGTTGTTTGTTTTGTGAAGTTCATCAGTGCGATTTATAAAAAGATATACCGCCATCATTAATGTGTAAGAACGTTAAGTTTTGACCTGTCGCGACATAAAAGGCCCAAACTGCTTTTCAATTTTTCCCCCAAAACAGGATTTTAGTTTAAAAGACTAGGCTTTTTAGGATCAAATTTCCTTTTATTGGGCGCGGTCAAAGATAATTGCTTTTTTAGAAAAATAAAATATTTTATTTTATTAGTAACTGCCAGTCTTACATTGTAAAAAAAAATGATATAAAAATTTATATATTCATAAAAGGAAAAAAAAATACTTTCTACGATTTTTTTCTTCTAAAAATAAAACAAATATGAACGCAGTGTCACAAATGAATATTTTAGCTGTTTTTAGCAAAGTTATTAGAGTACTAAGCCCGCCGGCATATGGATATTTAGATGTGTTGCCGCTTGCCCTTGTCTGACATATTTCTAAAAAAATTGATAATTGTTTTAACGCTATATTTGAGGTCTCTTCCTGACCCACCAAGCTATTTTTAACTTTTGGCGTCGGGTGACCCATGAGGATCCGGCCAGGTAATGGTGCATTACCCAAAACAACTTTGATGTTGGTGCTAATAAGCTTTTTTTGTGTCCCCGATAATATCTAGTTGTGTTCAAACAAATTCCAACTATCGTAAAAAAAAAGTTGAAAGGTCGGTAATGGTGTGTCGCACATAGGGGGGACCATAGGTTATCACAAAGTCATTTGCTGGCATAAATAAAATGAGAATTGCCTAAGGTCTAAAAAAGTATACATATATAATTGCCATGCACCGGGGACCGTCAATATGCCCGGACAATTTTTTTCGTTTTATCTCATCTCGCTGTATGGGTCGCGACGTCAAAGGGATAATATAACGGAAAAAATTAATAACTTGATAGAGGTATGCCGGGAGACAGTTTATGATACCCCTAACAACAGTTATCATAATTTTTAGGATGCCATCAACATTAGCCTATCACATTGGCAAAATATGGCCTAAAAAGTTTGGGGATTTGTCATTTTTCTAATTCAAATATTTGCACATTCGAAAAAAAATGATACGCATATAAATAATAATAGCATGGGAGAAGAATTCAGGCGAAACTGATTAGATATCGTCGTGATGTATGTCCGGCCATAAACTTGTCATATGCAATAAATTGGGGATCAGAGATTGTAAACAAAACTTTGACATTCGACACCCAGTCATGATTTTTGGCTCCTATACTATTAACAATATATATTGTTTTACATTTGTATTTACAGTAACCATTTTTCATATAACTTTCAGTTTGACCCTAGAACTTTACCAAGTCTCTCGGAGGATTGACTAAAATTTAAAATTCGGGCACGTAGTTAGATGCAGCTTAAAAAACTGTTCAAAATTAGAAAATTTTAGAACAAACCTATTTCAAATTTATTGCATGGTTACATTCATAAAAGCAGAAAATCAGAATTATCAGTGGATAAGTAATTATTAGATACATAAAAATTTAACTTTGTACGTGCCTTTTATTACAATTCAAACTTATTAAGTCATCTATAAACATTAAAAATTTTAGAAAATATGTGAATAAAACAAAAAAGATTCAAAAACAAAAATAATTGAATTTTTTTACATCACAACAGCTAAAGTGTTAAATTCAAACTTTGAATAATATTTTTATTAAAAACCGATAATATATCGTGTCTTATTTAAGTTTGGATGCGAAATATTCTGTATTAATAAATGCTGATAAAAGCTTAATATATTAAATAATTTTATTTTTCATTATTTGATGATAAATATTTACGAGGGATTTTTATATGCAAAAAAGATTCTTGAATTGTTTCTTTCTAGGACATTCTTGAGGTCGAAAAATTGTCATTTTGGTCAAAGTTTTTTTGTTATGGACGGATCTAAGGAGCCGAAGGGTGAAGAAACGACGAACAGAAAAATGAAATAAGGCCATCATGGGGATGTGTTCTTTTATGTTTTTATAAACTAATTTTTTCTGATATTGATATTTGTTGACCTGTGTTATAATCATATAATTTATTACCTTTTTTAAAAATTGAAGGTCTCTGACCGCATTTTCATTAATTAATTAGTTTTTGTAAAGAAAGAGAGCTCTGGCAGGACCACTTATTTTAACAAAATTTGGGCCGGGCTAATAAAATTTATTACATAGCTTTATTTATGATAAAATAAATTATCCACATTTTGGAAATTCTCTTAATCTTTCCTTCAAATCGCAAGGACTGTTTGTTATTTTAAACCCAAGCCAGACGACCAGAAAATGTAAATGAACTGACGGGTTTGAGCCAAGCATTTTAAATCAGCTGACCAGCCGGTGCCATTCCAAGATTCCAGCTCATGTACAAATCACTAAAGGATATTAAGCGTCCTATTAGATTAAATTGCGTGATCCGTTTATTGATTTAACTTAATTATATCATAAATGTTGACAAAATTTGTAATTTACGCCTGTACTTACGACAACATTTATGCAAAATAGCGTTAATGAACTGCGCGCAATATTTACAACAATGTTTGTTTTCATTCGGTGGTGACATTGCCCTTTCGTTTATCTAAATGCGTTTTTACGTGGACATTTTTTGTAATAATTTTTAATTCTACAATTTTGTAATTGGATAGCGTCATTTTTTTTCAATGCTAACTCTAAATTGTTTCCATGTAAATTAAAAACTAATATTATATGTTAGTTTTGTTGTCATGGCTTGTGTATTGCCTATAAATTTTTATATTTAGAGCAACATGTCAGAGCCGTAACCGGGATCCTAAAAGGAAGGCGTAGTGATTTTAAAAGATATACTTGCCATCTCGAGTGGCCAGATTAAACTGATTGGGCGGATAAGATTATAAAAATGCCATTATAGAAGATGCCGTTAATTTTCTACGGAACTTCTCCCCTCTTCTGTCTTACGGCTTAATAAGTTATACACTTTGTTAGCTAACAATGTTTATTTAATGCTGAATTATTGTTCGTTTGAACTTATATTTTGTATATCAAGGCTACGTCAAATTCCATATTTGATCCCCCCGACAATATCATAAGCTTTCAATTTCAAAAAAAAATGAACATGCAACTTTAGTAAGGTGAAACGCATGACCAACCTTTGAAAGAAGGTCTAAATAGTGTTAGGTCTGGGCTAAACATTTAGAGTTATAAAGTGTTTAAGCAATGGACATAATACCAGAGACCTTGTTTGAGCCCGTCAAACTATTTAAACTATGTTTGTAAGCACGTATAAAACATTATTTTTTTCAGTAAAATCTCTTTTTTGTGTTTTATTAAATTAATTATAACAATGTTTAAAGGCTGAGGTAGCTTCATCTCAAGTAATTTTAAATGCTGTCTAATTAATTAAAATTTTTGTCACCTTTAAGCTCCAAAATTTATATGCACAGTTTCAAGAGTAGACCACAATATTGATGAATTTGCCGAAATCAATAGAGGTTTAAATCTCTTAGGAGTTGAGGTACATTTTGACATTTCATTTCGGAAGGATTATCGAAATCATAAGGGATCGAATGTGACCTTTTGCACTCTTTAAATTTTCTCCCTTTTTTCCACAATATCTTTGTAAAGCTTATAAAATTTAATTAAAATTTTGAAGAAGAAAAAAAAAATTGGATTAAGGGACACCTTTATTAGTTTTTTAACCATTCTTTAATATTTCTTAAATAAAAATAAAAAAGTTGTTTTTCAACTAATTTACAGATCTACTTATTACGCACGACGTGTTTGTACATTGTGGATTGCTTAGTTTGGAATTAGAGCTCTTAGCAATAAGGCCCTAAAGGAGTTTTTGGAGGAGCTTTGGTCCAAAAATTAAATTTTCAGGAAAAGGGAACGGAAACCGGTAATTGTGTTATGGTAAAACATTATTGAATTGGTTCTCGAAAGGCACATGAAGCGGCAAAGACCTACGCTTTTGAGAGTGGATTCTAATTAAAAAATCAATTTTGGCCAATTATTAATTTGTGCTGTCCGATTCTTGTAATTTCATCCAAAAATTTGTCATATTTCCTACTGTTCCTCCTTACGAGAGCAAATTTCGAACAGCATTTGGTGCGAGAACGATTAAAAATCCAATTTATTAATAATATGATGATTTAAAGTGTTAAAATTTTTAGCATATTCTTATTTTTAGTTATAGTACAAAATTATTTTAAATTTTTTAAAATTAAATCCTTAAATTTGGTAGTTAAAAATCTGTTGTCATTTATTCAACTTTTAAATTTACTTCTTTAGAGTTTAGACCACTTACACGACGCTTTGTAAGGCAAAAAGATAAACCTTTATTTTTACCAAAATTAAAAAAAGTTGCGATATAAACCAATCCGATAATTGCAATCTAAAAGTATTAAAGTCAATTTAAGACATCATCTTTCACTGTAATAATCTCTTCAAGAAAAATGATAGTTTTTGTTACAAAAAGTCACTGTAATTAAAAATCAATTTTGTCGTTTTTTTTTCAAAATATAAAAAAAAAGTAAAGTTTAAAAATTTTTAAGTGCTAATAAAATTGTAAAAGAAGTCTTATTGGCCAAATTGACTTTAATTGCTTTTAAGTGGCTAATAACGGGTGTTCTTTTTATTGTTTCTAGCCAAATACAATTTTAAATTGGTGACCTAATAGCGAACATGGCGAATTGACCGTCTTGAAAAATACATTTTACAAAATGAACTTTGCGTTATATTTTTTGCTTTTTCTTACTTCTTGTCCAATTGATCCAATTACGTTTTTCCAAGTCTGTAATTTTAAAAATTTTATTGCAACTTAAAAGTATTCTCATTTATCCAAATATTTAAAAATTAAAACAATGGCAAATAAAGAGAAGAACTAATAAAAAAAATAAAAATACAAGTAATTAAAAATCTTACATTCTTAAAACAACCCAAAATAGCGAATAGATAAAAATTTTGTATTTTTTTAAAAATAATTTTTTTTTTGCTAAATCACCTAACTTCTCTCCTAATTTGGCGTCTTATGACTTATTAAAAATTTCAACTCTATTCAACTTTCTGTCATATTAGCTCATCTTCGACATGGTGACAAATGAAATTTGTCTTGTCCGTAGTTTCATTATAATTACATACGTGCCTAACTTCTTTCTTTCAAAACGCCAAAAAATAAAAATCTAGTAACTCCTGTTTAAGCCTTCCGTGAGATTCATAATAATTAAATTACAAGTTCTCAATATGAAATGTCAATTCTATTAACGTACAAAATGTTTTTAAAGTAAATTTATAAGAAAAAAAAAGCTTCTTAATGAAGGTGTGATTATTAGATGTAGGGAAAGTTTTCACAAATTGGTTATGAGAATTAACAATTTGTGGCGCATTATAAAAATGGAATTCTTATCTTTAATGTAAGTAGTTCATTGAATACTTAGTTTGCTTTTTATACACCTAAAACCTGCTACAAAAATCCTTTAAAATGAGTCATGCAGTGTTGGAATGATAAATAAATGCCAACAGAAAATGAGTAACTTATTATTAAAACGGTGTTAAAAAGTGAAACTTTTATTTGGCAGAGATATATAAAATCGAATTAGCTAATGTACATAAAATTAAAAGTGTTTAAAAAACATTTTCAAAATTCGGTCATGGTAACTCTAGGCTGCCCCGCATTCACGGGTTTGATTTAAATTTAGAAGCTTTAAATTGTAAAAAATTTATTAGGCATGCAATTTTATAACTTATGATTACTAAAAATTTGATGTGAGGAAAAGTATTTAATCTCAGGTAAAGTAAGAAAGTTTTAACACGAAGGATACTAACCTTTTAATAACTTCACGAGTTATAAAGCTATGGGCTTTGTTTTAGGCAGGTAGACAAATATTAATATTTTAAAAAAAGTTGTGACGTTAAAATGGAATGATCTTTATGATAGCCTCATCTTATATATATTTTCCCCTTTCCAGTTTCTTTAACCTTCGGCTAATTTCCTATTACAAAAAATGGCCATTTTTGACCAAAGTGACAGATTCGACCATGAGAATACCTTAAATAGAAAAAATTTAAGAATATTTTTATATAATCACATATAACTTAATTTTTTATGTGAAATAATGATAAGTATATGAAGCTTTTACATCAACATTTAACCACCCCCCCCCCAACTTAAATAGGACACGATATATTAGAAGTCATGATAAAAATATTGTTTAACAGGTACGTTTTGGTTAATGTTAAACTTTAAAGACTGAGTCTTGTTTTAGATAATAATTTCTGTCCTATACAAAGTTGTTTAACTTACATTTTTTTTACATAAACCTTTAAAATATTTGAAATAAATCAGTTTGCACTCACAGCACCCATGTTACATATTTTATCACGTAATTGAGAAGACCTCAGCTTCATTTCTATTTATTACTATCTATATAAAATTTTAAATGACCTTTTGCAGTGTATCTTAAATTATTATAAGAAAATAAAAAAAAACTTTTGAAAGTATTTCCTATTTCTTATTCTCAAGGACAAAAAAAACTATTTTCTTCCATGTTCTCGGCATAAATCAAAAATAATAAAAGTTTAAATACGAGCCGATAAAACACCAGAAAAGCCCGTTTTCTATATTGTTTTCACGCCTCTTTTAGACCGTTTAATATTTCCGTGATGTAATTTACTACCCGCAACGACAATTTAAAAAAAAATGTTATTTCTCCTAAGTCGTCTAAATATTTTCTGTTTTAGAAAATTATTATCTCATTAACCGTTGTATCTAAATTTCTAACCTATTTTCAAGACAATTTAGGGTAACGGCTATTATAAAATAAGTTAACCATTATAATTTACCCTACAAAGGCTGAATAATTAAGTTTAGGTCTACCTTTTGAGAAATTTTGGAGCAAAGTAGTTATTAAAAAAATATAACTCTTTGGCATTATTAAGGAAGTGCATGGGAAAAATTGCAGCTGTTTCCAGCTACAAGTCATTTCGGCGACAGCGGGACAAGAAAAAGATTTGTTTGGATAAACGTATTTTAAAAAGTAATTGACCTGTAATTAAATTATGAGAGATCCGTATTTTAATAAGCAATTAGCGTAAAATTAAATTTTTAGACCGGTCATATTCCTTTAAATAAATGATTAAGGAAAACACTTAAATCTCTCTATGCTTAAGTAAAAACAATTAAAGAAAGGATTTTCTAATAATCAAAAAAAAACTTAAATATTTAATATTATATTGTGTCCTTTTCCAGATTAAAAAATTTTTAACACTAAATTTGATATAGGCATTGCTCAGTCTAACCCTTTTGATCTTTAGGACAGGCCCGGGAAACGGTTTAGTTAGTGAAAAACATTACTAAAAATCCATAAAACAACAAAAAAAAACTTTCCGAAGCGGGAAAGGGGCACGCTTCAAGTTTGTTAACACCTAATCAAAATTCTAAAAAAAAACCAGGTATCATCGTAATATTCTGGTCATCTTACAGGTACTGTATACATATATGATGCAAAATACGACAGAATATAATTAGCTTAATTAAACATAGGTAATAATAGCCATTTCCCAACATGTCCTCTTGTTGTACCACTAGACTTGTTTAAAAATTTTGAACATCGTTCTGAATATTGAATGGTCAACTCCCTTTACCTGAAACCAATGTTTGCATAAAGCAACGAAAGTTATACATTTTAATATTTTGTTAATATGGACCTTTTGATAAAATGTAATATACATTATATTATTTACTTAAGGACCAACGATTCACGGGACTGCTCTGGCTCTTCCAATATAAACAATATATATCTTCCTGTCATAGACGATACGAGAGATAGATCAATATACACAAACAAATGAACTTTTTTTTTTGATAATTTCCACCTGTGCCTCCTCGCCTTTACAGGTAGATGCTTCTGTGTCTATATAATATCAATATAATGAATCTGATTTGTAGTGAAACTAATTACAATAGCAAAAAAAAAGCTTTTTAGAAGTCTGAATTAACTAATTAAGGGATTTTACATTTTTTCGTTGTAGACCATTTGTGGTGTTACAGTGTAGATTTGTGTTTGCAGTTCGCAAATAGAGATCAATGTCCGATTTATATAGGCTTATAGGTTACATAATAATAATAATAAATTGGTCCAACGTTTGCTGCAAATTTCTGACAACGACACCTATGTATAATATGATTACAGGTAAAATGGCATCCGGTAAAACTTCAAAACCCGGGAGAAAATTTATTTAAAATTAAAAACCCGAAATGTCCCTACAATAAAAAACTGTCCTTTTAGTTAAATTGTATCAAATTATCTTAAAATTGATATCATAAATGGACTATTTTAGAAATTTTTTAATTAAAGATATATGACCAATTAACTAATTTATTTAAAGAAACGTTTTTAATTTAAATACATGTATATATGAAGATACGCATATTACCACCCTTAATTTTCAATCAAACATTTATTTTCTAATCTAAGCACTGTTAATAATATAAATGCGGTTAAGTCGAATTTAGTAGACTGAGATTAAATTACCGTTTGAAGTGGTTTTAAATTTACCATATAAATGTTTCTACCATAAAAATTTTACAAAAGTTTTCTGGCTAAGCCGAAAATAACTTTCAATACCCGACCTTACCTGTCTAATCTCTCAAAAAATATATACATAATAATATTTTTAAGAGTTTACAATAACAAAAGGATTATATTATTTATAAAAAGAATAAACTTAAAACTTTGGTCTTACAAGTGCTCATACTGAAACATAATCCGTTTAGCAAAATTTGATAGTTTAGTTGCGATTTTTAAACATTTTTTAATTTATGCAAAATCTAAACCTAAGTAATTGTCAACAGGGTCGGCCCATCCATTAGGGTATAAGCAAGGGTAGAGGGGCAACAATTATATATTTATTAATATATTGGGGGCTGTTACCTATCTTTTTGAGTATTTTGGCTAATCATTTTATATATTATAAATTTTTTGAAGGCTTTAAATTATACTTGGATCAGGTATGTTATAATATTCTTTTTAAAATATAATATGTCTAGTTATATTAAACAGGTTAAAATATATTAATCAGTTATGAATGAAACAAGGAAATGACATAGCGGGCCAATGTTTATAGAGAACCACAGGTGAACTAATCTACTTTCCAATGATATTGCATTATGTTTTTATTATCATTTGTTTTTATAAACGGCCTTGATTATTTAATCTAATAGTAATGAAAAATTTAGACCTAAAGACATAATGGTTAAAGCGATTACTTTGTTGAAATAAACAATGTTAATAATAGAGCAAAAGTTTTCATTATTACAAATATTATAATTTAAGAAATTGAGTAAAAATCGGACAGGTAAAACGTGGCCAACATCTGTCATCAATACTAAGTAGAATATTTCACTCGAAAATACAGGTAAGCGACTCAAACAAAGGTATGGCGCATTGTCATAACTGAGTATAAGGCGATTAACATATCATATATGTATATGGGGTTCATTCATATGTTTGACATATCTTTCAAATGGTGTGTTCTAACTACACAAAAAAAAATTAATTCAAAAAGCCTACCTACAAATAGGATTAAATTTCAAAAAAAACACCAATCTCTTATACCATATTTCATCAAGGTATCGCGCGCCAAAGATTTTAAGATAAAAAATTAAAAAATGTTTTGTTATACTACAGGTATAAAGTTTTTTTTAAGGTAAATTTAGGCTCGTCAATATTTTCTAATAGTTTGAGAGTCTATATCTATTGACAAAACCCATTAAGGCTAGATAAAATTTGTTTCGAATATAAACTTATCTATAAATATGAATAACTTTAGACCTAGAATCTTGATTAAGTTTGTCATGCACCCAGTCCATCAATTCGTCTTTTAATTAATTATGTTGTAAAATCTAAAATAAGTGATCAATGCATGTCGCTCACACCAGGTAGGGCAATCATTATATCGAATGTGCTGACCACAAAAGTTTTGTGCCCGCCCCAAAGTTAAAATTTTACGATATTTCATATATACTAGTTAAATTAAGTTCAGTATACTTAATAATTTAATTGGTTATTAGGTATTGCTAGCAAATGGAGATGGGTGTTTTTCATCTTAATACCAAAAAAATTATGGGCTTTGGATTTTCACCTTACTCTTTATCCTATTCGGAGTGAAGTTTATGTGATCTAGGAATTTTGGCCATTTAAATACTAGATTGATACATGTGTGCACTCACCTTGAAGGTGCTGTGACTTAATTAAGCAAGGAATAAAAGCCTTAGTCAAAAATTAAAGGGTCACCGGTGGGGATTAAATCTCAATGTCTTATTTTCGTTTATCATATTTAAAATTGTTGTAAAAACTAAATCGACCTCGGACGCGCCATTGCAAAGTAAAACCTTAGTTGCCGACATTTAGTTATTTTTAACGCAAGTGCAAATTTATTCGGGGGATTTTCAAAGCCAATTTGAATCACAGTTGATTCAAATTTCTTCTGAGCTGATGAGTGTGCAACACAGCCTACCTGTGAAAGCTGGTTGCCTAAGCTAACTTAAAAGTGGCATCATCAAAATTATCATACCTGCCAAATAACTTGGGAAAAGTTTTCTCACCTGTAAAAATCGATTATCCTTGACAAAAATCTGGACACGTATATATAAATTTTAGTTTAATGAGCAAAACTCTTCGAAAGTTTATCTTAAGGAGACTAGTAGAGAGGTAAATTACTTCTTACATCTCATAAAAATGAGCATGACAATCTTTATTCAAAGAGAGGGTTGAATGACTTTCTGATCCGAGCACTTCCAGTTCGCCATTGAGTCTAAACAATATTCAATCTTCATAAATACAATATTCATATCACCCTAGATACTAAAATTTGCAATCTTATAATTCATGAATATTCGATTAATATGCCACGAATATCATTGTTTCTTATATTACATGACCTGATTTTGGTTTCCATTTTGATTTGTCCAAAAGATAACTAAGTCATTTCCAAAAATATAACATTTTTAATATACTAAAAGGTTTAATTACATATTACTGTATTAACATTTAAAATATTTTTTATATTTATTTTTCCTTTAAATTTGGTGAGTTTAGACAGAGTCTTACTGGCTGCCTGTTTAAGTGAGACTCCTATTTCCTTATTAATTTATTTATTAATTTCCGCTTTTCTTTCCTCTTACCATTCTTAGCGAAAATGTGCAAATTGTCCGCTAGTTTGGCCCATAACTAAAATGACAAATTGTCTCTCTTCGACCACTTCGTGTGAATAACTTTATTTATTATTTTATTAATTTAAACATTGTTAACAATCTCATAAGATTTTTTGTGCATGTGTCTTATCAATGCCTATTTTACATGCGTTTACATTCAAAATAATAATATGTTTAAATTTTATTTCAATTTTGGGTATTGCAAATTTAAGTGAGATTTTACGATCTTTGTTCTTGAAAGGGCTAATTCGTTTTCTAAATAAATTATAACAAAGATTTATTTTAATGTCATGAAATAAAACAAAAAATTAGTTGTCTTTATATTTTTCCCAAAAAAACTTATTAAAAATGGGTAATGTAAAATTCACGGCTTATCAAAATTAAATACATTAATTTTGAGCTAAATTAGTGAATTCTTAGGATAATTCAATAAGATGCAAAATAAAAATGGCCATCAAACAGTTTTTTTTCTTGCCATCTCGTTAATCAGGTTTAAATGCGCTCTAAGCCAATGCCGGTCCGTCCATAAAAGAAATACAAACACTGCTTGAGGGTGCTGGGCATTTATGAATGAAATTTCTTGGTGACAGCTTGCTTAGGGGCAATTTGTTACCGACTGGCCCTGGCCCTAACACTCTATTTTTTGCATAATTTTAAAGGCTTGTTTTATATAAAGCCAGCGCATATATCCAAGCATTAAGTTGCCTTGTCCACTTCATTAAAACGACGTGTCAAACAATTTCCCATTCACCATTTGTATGGGCTTCTTAACCTAGATAAGCTTTTCTTTTCCTTAACACCCCAATTCCATATTCTAAATTAAAATGAGCCTTGTTACACGCTATAGATAGACAATGAGCACATCACGCGACATCCAGAAAAAAAGAAGGGGATCGATATAATTTATAGGGTTAATATTGCTGCGCCCTTTTTACCATGGACTTGGACTTGGAATAAGATTGACCCAGCGTTCTTTCCCAAAATTTTTCGTCCTCACGAATTTTTATATAATTTGCATAAACGTGTCTAATGAATGCTTGAATCATAATTTAATAAAAAATCGCAAAATTTAAAATAAAAACAGTTAAGATTCTAGTTTACTTTGACTGTGTTATAATTTTATAATTTAAAATATTTTTGTTTTTAACGGGCAGTTTAGGATACTATGCCTAAATTTTTTAAAAAAATCTTTAATATTTTTTTTAATCACTGCTATAGGCTTTATTATCTGAACTGATCGGTCAACTGAGGACGCCATTTAAAATCTGTTATTTTACACAAATTTTTGTTGAGAAAAAAATATATAAATTTTTAGCTGCGCATCAATTTATGGCGCTGAGTTTTTATTTTTACAGAAAATCTTTACAATTATAGAAAAATTTCAATTTAGCTTATAAAAACCTTTAATAACAGGCGTCCATAATATTACATCTCTATCACCTGAAAACACCAATTTTATTTAATCTAGTACGGCAACTATTGAAAAGTTATTTATAGTTTATTTCATTTACATAACATAATGTGCACTAATTCAATTCAATCCTTTAATTCAGAAACAAATATAACTATATAAACTCTTCAAACTCGATACACCGGGCAATAATTTTACATTAATTTTGAAAGCATTTATGGCAACCATTGTTCATGGTCAAGTTTTTTGCTGATTATATGAAATCAGAATATTTGCTAATGCCTCAGGTTGTTAATTCGTGTCAAAAACACGATTTTTCTGTTTTCTGTTGTGCTGTTATAGAAAAAAAAATAAGTGAAATATTCATTAAACGTAAATTTTATATGTTTGAATTTTTTCTTATTTTTTTGCCCTAAAAAATAAGTGTTTTTTGTCATAAAAGTTTTTTCGCCTAACACAACTCAAAAGCATTAATAATTTTTATTAATAACTTTTCGACCAGTTTTTCACAAAAAATCCAAATACCAAAAAAGGTTTGTTTAAAAATAGAATTTATAAATTTTTTGTATTTGTTGCTTCAATGTGCCCAATTAAATATGGTATATGGAAAAAAATAACCAGGATTGTAGTTGCAAACAAAAAAACTTTATGCACCTTGTAAATAACTGGGTTGCTCCAAAAATTTGTTGTCCAAGACTATTCCACAATTTGTGTTGTTAAATAACGACTGGCAAATTGTATTTTAAATAATTTTTTTGGTATATTATTAACATGTACGTCTGAACCAGCCTGTACTAAAATCGAGCTCCAAAACAAATCATTTTGAACAAACGTTTTATCTCTTATAATAATCTATATTTTCCTAATACTACAATGTATTTTATTGCACTAATAACTTGAAGACCTTTTTCTCTCAATGATCATAAACGACATTATGGGGGACGTAATAATTTAAGTGTGGGTTTGCCCATAAACCGCGAATATAATTTATTGCTATACGGGTTATTTTTGGATATATGAATTATATTGGGACATTGGGTCATAGATACCCTATTTAATATTCTAATTTTACGTCCATATCGGTCTTTTATCGTCCATTTATACGATATATTATTGGGCATAATTTTTAGAAATTGGGTTTTTTGGGTGTTGAATGTTGTGATAAACAAAATCATCAAAAATAAAAATTAGTTGAATATATGCTCGAGAAATTCTTTTGTCCCAAAACGAGTTAATTTTTTAATGGGCGCGTTCATAGTACATTTGTTTTATTAAAAAATTTTTTAATTTAGTTTTTAAAATTTGGGTTATTAAAATAAGAACCATTGTTTTTTCATAACATTTTCTTATAATTGAACAATTGCAAGTTTTAAAAACTTTATTAAATTTATATTGAATCCCATATTAACATAGCTAATAATATTTTAAAATTTCAAAGCTAAAATAATTCCCAATATTAAACCAATATTTTTTTCTTAAAAAAATTTTTAAAATTTTTTCAAAAACAAATAAACCCTGAAAGCGCTGCGCCCTAGAGTAAAAATAAAAATAATTATCATTATTGTCAATGTTACGTCTTTATTTATTAATTTTTAAATAAATACGATTTGCATGCAAATCCCCAAGAAATCGTTCTGCCAACTGTTATAAAAAAAAGACTTTAAAACACCTTTTAGAAAAGTGACGAGAGTCTAGGGCAAAACTAAAATTTTTACAAAAAAATTTTTGCAAAAAAAAACTTTTTAGAGGACATTTGGCACGAAATACACAAGATTTATGGCCAGCTATAAATAAAAAATTTATAAGAAACGTTTTTTTTACTTTTCTCTGATCTTAAAAAAACAAATGAAACTCCCTTAAACTTGCATAAATATTTTTGCTGAAAGCTCTTCTTCTATTTATTTTTTCCTATAACTTTTTTAGTTTTCACGGAGATAAACATAGTTGTTAAAACTTGTTAAAATAAGTTTTTTTTCTCATCCCAAGTGTCCTTTTAATGCCACAGCTACAGAAAACATTGTTAGTTGACAGATCCTTAAAGATCCTCACAACAACATATGGTATTAATAATTTATGGCAATCTGCATTGCGACATATGGACGAGTCTTTCCCAAAAAAATTTCTTGAAAATATTCGAGTTTTTGTCACGATATTTGAAACTAAAAATGGTCTTTAATACGTAAATTATGGCTAGGGCTTAACAACCCACTTGTCAAAACACCTTATGTCACGCCAAAAAACAACAATTTTAAGCGTTATATAAATGATTCCTTTTTGAGTAAATTACGTTTACTTTGGTGATAAATATAAAAAATTTTAAAATATACTGGCGACTTTAAATTATAGGGCAAACTAAATAACATTTGGTTTTTTTATCTAAAAATTCAAATAAAGGTTAAAGGCCCGGCTTGAATTAAAAAATACAGCCAGAAAGTATTTTAATACAAGCTAAAAATTGTTCGTTTCAAAATTATTAATAAATACAGAGTTTAGACGTGATAGCCTTTAGCGTATGCTTCAATTTGTTAGGCCCGGATTTTTCGGGGCGAGGTAACCGTCCCGGCGGGCTCTTGGGCCTCGACTTTGATCTCTAATTAAGATCCCACCATCAATTATTATTGGTTTAGTTGTATTCAGCTCATAAAAATCTACCAAATCTAATTGATTTGCCACTTAGAAACCTAAGCCGCTTTATTGCGTGTATGTCGTGATTTAAAATTAATTTTTCAGGTGGCTTTGAAAAGATTGCTTGACTAGCATTTTAAATAATTAAATAAATATGAAATGGAAAAGGTTAATTAACGGTCACCTTACTATGATTGAAATAGTTCCGAATTTTATAGCAATTTATGTAAATGAGAAGGATCACCGATTAACATTAATTGGTGTCCTTTTTGACGTTTATGACCGCTCTCTTTTATATTTAATATTATTTATAGTGTTATGGACATAAATACTCAAAAGCCCCGGATTAGGCAAATTAGTCGTTTTTTTCCATAGGATCGTGAAAGTTATTTAAGTGGACCATTTTTATAGTGGCGTAAATTAGATAGTATATATTAATGTCACCTGGAGCCATAAAAATTGAGTAACGTGGTATAGTTCCCCCCGGCCCCTAACATTTTTCCCGTATATGCGGCAGGTTACCTATCAAGACTTTGTCTCTTTCAATTTTTACCAGTGGCCTTATAGGGTTAAATAAGATTTAAAACATGCCAATGATTTGGATTAGGCCAAGGTTCTTAGAAAAATGGTTAACTTTAGTTTCGCCGGCGATCACCCATATAACTAATAAACAGACTAAGCGCTGCTTAACTTGAATGTAAAACACAATAAAACATAAGTTAACAAGCAAGCGTTTTAGGTCATTTGACCTATAAAATAGAGTGACTGGTTATTTATTCAAGAAAGGTTAATATTATTTTATTTTTTTTTTGGGACACCGGATAGGATAATTAAAACGAAATCTTAATCAAAACGCATCATTTTGGTTACAGACACAGCTTTTAGTAAATCTTGAAAATCGATTTAGAAGTCTAATATGCCTGTATATAAAAGTCCAAAAAGTGTCATATTCATTATAAAGATGAATAAATAAATGATAGTTGTATAACTTAAAAACGTACATAGATAAGAACGGTTTGTGCAGCCCAAAATTGCTGGGGAAACTATACGGTATAGCCAAGAGCAGCCAGTTGCTAATTGGTTCATTAAGATACAAGTCACAACTTAACTCATATCTTATTATGACCCTTAGGGGAGTAGATCTATAATAATCTGAATTTTAAACCAAAAAATTATCACTTCCCTTAACTAGTCTGGTTAGAATAATATCAAAACGTTACTTAGAGTTGCGTTAACTTATCAAAAAACAAATTTAAACTAAAAATGAAAATTTCAATTCAACGAAGCCTCAAGTTATGTCGAAACAAATTCATCGAGATAAAGGAAAGAAACCTTTTATCTAAATTGTCAATTTCAGTGGTTATGTAGCTTAGTGTGATATGTCAGACCAAATCCAAAATGTTCGCTATGATATTTTTGAAAAAAGAAATAACAAAACACTTATCTATTCCTAATTTAAAAAACCACACACACGAAAAACTGTAATGACAAATCTCTTTCAACATGGTCCCGGCGGGGACCCGGCACTTTGAATTGCAATTTCGTATTTTGATAAAACTTTAGAGCTCTATACGGGGAAGTTTGTTTGTAGACTCAAAGGGATGTCATACTCTATTTTCCAATCGTTTTCCTACTGTCCTGACTCAGTCCAAATTTGACTATAGTAGCGTCGCTACCAAAATAACAATCATTTATGTAAGATTTGAAGAAAAAAGGTATGGTTGCCACAAATATTACCTAGTGGCAGGGATGATGGACAGGTTAGCTAAAAAAATTAATTTAGTTAGGTTATAAGTCAAACGAAAAAATTTTATTTAACGTATACTCAATTAATTTTAATTCATAGTTGGTAGTTTAAATTTTTAATTGCAACTATGGATTTAATAGTTCTAATAAGGTTTAGAATTATTTAAGATTTGCTTATTTAATGTTTTTGAACAAGCACACATCATTTGATATAAATGATTTTCAAATAGGCTCAGAGTTGAAAAGTTGTAGCCGGAAACACTATTAAACCATTGGCATAAGTTGTTGTTAAAAACAAAAAGTCAATAATGAATTCTTATAAATTATAAAAATTTAGCGAACACCTAGTTTAAAGTTAACACCTAATAGAATTTAGCTAAATTAGAGTTAACAGATTAAAAAATGAATATAAATATTTTGTTTAGTAAATGTTAATCAAAAATAAAAATAAGTGGTATGAAAAATTTATTTCTAAAAAAAATATTTTATAGGGCTGCATTCGTTTACAAAAACAAAAATTTACCCTTTACTATATTTTTTATTGTTTTTTGCAACATTTTTGTTTTTGACCATAAATTAAATTATAATAATTATTGTGTAAAATGAATATAATTTCTTAATTTGAAAATAAATTATTCACAACATTCCAGTATAGTTTGCTTTCCCGTTTTCTAACATAATAAATACGATAAATTGTGAGTCAACTTTTAAAGTTTTAAGCTCCACCCTCCCAATCCCTAAAGATTAACCACGTGATTTATGACGATTTATAGGGTCCATTTTTAGGGGAAAAAAGTGGATAAGAATAATTTGATTTATTTGGTCAATGTTTTCTCTTTCGATGCTTTCATTGTTTTGTCTAAAGATAAACATTCCCGACCCATGCCTAAATTTGTATTTTATATTAAGGTTAAAAAATTTAAGATCTTTCTCATTTATCCAACTAGGAGTGGTCCAAATAATTGTTTTCCATTTTATTGTCATCGAATAAAATTTATTGTATTGATGTGGGCACAATCAAAACCATTCTGCCATTAATTCACAATGCATAGTATTAATTAATAGATATTTAACCTATTGCTGTATGGTAAATATTATAGGTCTAAATAACACAGGTAGCATCCTTAATCAATAATGTTATACTCTAATTTTCCGTTCTATTTAAATACGTTTTAATTAATGACCCATATTAATGTAACACGGTACCACATATTTCAGAGATATATAAGGTAAAATTATAAGGAAATTTAGGAGATCAAAACTACTATTTTAGTAATATTCTTGTAAAACCTTATAGGCCAGCTACAAACATTAAAATTTTTGAAAAATGTAAAAAAAATTGAGAAAAAATATTTTATATATGTACAATAAACTGTTGAATTAAAACTTAAATTAATATTTTTGTTACAAACCTAAGAAATTGTGTCTTGTAGGTTGAGGCGCAAAATATTCTGTATTATTTAAAGGTGCTGGGGCTCGAATCGAAACACTTATAATTTATTACATTAAAAAATTGCAGTTACAGTCGATTTCACTATTTTCTCGAGGTAATTATTTGAATTCTTATTTGCCCATTTTTTTAATACTCGTCAGTTAAAAAAGCCCGTTCTCAATGTTGATTCAAAAAACGGTAAACATATGAGATAAAGCCATCAATTTAATTATTTTGCATTTTCATACATACTTGGCGGAACATTTTAAAATTTGGGTTGATCGTAAACCTATAAGTAGATAATTGCAAACTATTATGTTACGTTGTCTTTGATAAATTAGCTGTTCAAGTATGAAAGGACCACAACCACATTGAGTTTCATCGGTTCTTATTACATTTAGAAATAGTTAAACGTAACAAAACCAAAACCTGGCTCATATGACCTAGATCTAATATTAATTTTAGGCTAAATTATCATTTCCATTTTGATCTTTCCTCCTCCTGCAAAACTCTCGAAAGAAAAACTAGTACCTCCAGATTTTAATTAGTGAAAAAGGCTTTAAGATCTGACTGACGGTTGACACCTTTTGTCCCAAAAATTACACAGTAAAAGAAGCATTAAACTGATTGAGACCAATATGTCTCTTCTATATATGCTAAAATTACATTGCTTTTAATTTTTACCTTTTTTTCAACCCGTAAATGCGATTTTGGGGGTATTCCAACACCTCAATCAAACCTTAAAATTATGTAGGGGTGATTTAATAGCCTATTTTTTGAAAGTTATGTCGAATAAAAATTTACTAAAAGCTACTGAACGAATGGTAAAAATTGGTAATTTTTTTCATAAAAAACACTTTTTCCTTACGGCCTTGAGCCAGTACTCCTTAATATGTTTTCTTCACACAGGTAGTGAGTAAAAACTGGCATGCTTTTACAATAAGATAATTTAAAGTTTAGAATTTTAATATTTTTTCTGTTTTTTTAAAGTTATCATTGCAAATAAAAATGTAATAAGTTATTTATGGCTTGTTCACCTGTAAGCCGGGTCGCGGGCTTCTCTTCGAAAATATGATTCCACAAAAATGGTAGTCGTTTCTTAATTTAAACAATTTACCCCACGCTTACAAAGATGTTACATTTTTTACGTATTCGCGGCGGGTTAAACACCAATTTTTATAAAGTTTACAATTCCTATTTAGATAAAATTGCTCGTGTTTAATTCTAGATTATGTAACTTGCTGATGCATAGCTGTATTTACATATGTTCCCACGATCATTTTTTTATCATTTTCAAAAACAACTTCAGGAATCACGGCATAGATAAACGAGAAACGGAAGAATACCTTTACTACAAATAAATGTTTTGTTTGCGACAAATGATTCATAATCATGTCATACTACATATGTACAAACTTTCTTAATCTATTATAATCTAATATTAGAATTATCCATATTATCCATTACCGAATTCCAATACCTCTTGAAAAAACTTAACCTTTTATAGGCATTTTTTCTAAAAACTTTGAGCAATGAGCTCTTTAAACATTATATTGATACTAATACTAAGTTACAAAGTTGCTAATGTTATGAGAAAAATTTGCTGAAAAAAACTTAAAAGTGTTTTGTCATCATTATCACGTATTAAGTTTCTCTTACAAATTTACCTTTACTACATTTATGTAGGTAGTATTACAAAATGTGGCACAAGAGATAAGATTTTACCTAAAAAATGTTAAAATACTGCTTAATGACTTTTTGATTTTAAAACATTTTTGTACTCCATGGACCAATAGATGTAAATCTCAGGTAAAATAACTTATACAATGATTTAAAAGGACAGCAGGGGAATCTATTGATGTGCATTGAAATCCAGCATGCTACTATAAGCCGGCAGATAAGTATTGAAATGTAGATTCTATGTGGGAATACGATATGTATAATAAATGTATTTGTTACACGATAATGATTGATAAAAACATATATGAATAATAATAACATTAAAATAGACAATTTGGTTATTTGAGCCGTAACCTTATTAGGCAAAGGTAACAGAATGGCCTATTTGTACTTGATAAGGTTTATCTAAAATAGAGTAGTATAGAAATTCAATGTCAAACAACCAATGGCATATAGGTTAGACTTCGCTCCCATAACCTTAATCATATAAAGAATGATAATTGTAAAAAAAAGTTATGGAAGGCTTTGAGGTTGACAATAAATTATAAGGGATCTACCAAAATAATTAAAAATTAAATAAACGCTGAAAATTGCTTCTTTTGGTATATTGGGGGTTGACATAATTTTCTACCAGTGTGCCTAGAGTTTAAGAACATAGTCATTTATAAGTATTTCACCTTTTTTTATATTTTAAAAGAGAAGATTGGGTATCGATATACAATTTTTTTTAAAAAATTACACCCTTTTTTATTAACTTTTAAAATTAAAAAAATGAAAATTAACTAAAAAGAATATCCTATTTGGAATTCAGAGTGGTGAGCCAAATCACAGATGGGTAGAAACTTTAATGATATTTTTGTACAAAGAACAAATCTCCAAATGAGTCTAATTAAACTCCCACAATTATTTATCATCAACTTATACAAAAATTTTGACGAGTTTTTGAGGTGTAAAAAAAAAGTTTTTGTTGAAATCCCTTAAAGAGTTACCGCGCCTATCAGGTAGTGTTGTTTAATAAAAGTTTAAAATCTAACCTCTATCCCATTGACGGATTAAAAGATTCTATATTTTTTTATCCTTAAAAGCCCTTTAGGATTCTTTGTTTGTGCTAAAATCTTGCGCACTCGTAACATTTTGAAATGAAAAACATAAATTTTATTTTAAAATTGAAAAGTTAAAAAATATTAAAAGAGGTTTTTAAATTTTTTTATATATGGCAAGCTTAAATATACATGGTATCGATGTATTGGAAAAAAAAATGTTAAAATTGTTGTTTAATCTTAAATGAAAGGCATATTGGCACTGGATAATGGAAAATATCCCATGGACTGATGTCAAAGGATATTAAAAAAATACATTTTTTTTAATATCAAAAAAGAGGCCTTACAAAGAGTCAAAATGTCTGTACTATTTTGAAACTCCAAGGCTGATCGGGGAAAAAAGGGGGTTAAAAAGTATTTAAAAAAAAATATATTGGTTTCATAACGATATTATATTCTCAATTTAGAAAATAAAACAGGGGCATGTAATCGGTGAATTAAGTCAAACTAAATATATTTTGCTTTTTTGACATTTTTTTATTGGTTTTATTTTCTCTTGTTACAAATACCGCCTAATATTTCCATTTGGGAAATATTAATGTTAAAAATGCTGATTAAATTTTTTCTACCCTTGTTTTTTTCGTTTCGGAAGAGATAATTTTACACTTTTTATAGGAATTAAACATTTTTAAATTGTTATTATCGTAAATATATCTTTTTTAATTAATTAAAAACATTAGAGCAGGACAATGCACACATGTTGTAAAATTTTAAAAAATTATGTGTTTTTTTAAACTATTTTTATCCTTTTTATTTAGTAAATTCTTATAAAGTTAATACAAAAGAGTTTTCAAAAAAATAATACTAATTTAGGAATTTAAATTATTAATTTAATCAAAAAAATATGCAGTCTGATCCGAATTAATTATGACAATTCCTAAATTTATTTATGAGTTTATTTAAAAACATTTTGTTCACTTTAATAAACAAGCTAAATTATAAAAATTGCTAAGTGCTGTTTATAAATAAAAGCTATAAAAAATTGTCCCTTATCCTAGGAAATTTTAACGGCAAGCCTAAATAAATGTAAAATTTTTTTTCACAAAAAAATACATTAAGTTATTTGAATGCTCTATATTAACAAAAAATAAAATGTTTGAAAAAAATTTACTCGAGTATGTCCAATTTTGCCTGCAACATCTAAAATGGAAAAGATTGTTTCACAATTGTTTTTCAAATAATTAAGGCAGGGGTGTGAACGCACCTTGAATAAAAAGTTTTTTAATCTTTTGGTCAAATTATGTGTTTAAGGACTTAATTAATTTTTCTTTTTGATTTAAAAACTTATTAGATTTTTGTGCAATTATTTTTTCATTTTTTAATAAATCAAATAGGCAAATGTAAGAAAAATTTCATGAAAAAAAATGTTTTAAAATTTTGATTTTTAAGAGAGAGAATTATTAATCTATATTAATCAGCGGTAAAAAAATGCAATAAATATGCAAATTATGCGCAATAAAATTCATTTTTTTTTTTCGAGGCCGCAAAAAAACTTTTTTTAACTTAGAAATATACTTTATACGATTCGCGACAAATTTGCAATATTTATAAACGCTAAATTTTTTATTAGGCAGCTTTCAAATTTCATTCAATTTTTGGAAATTTTTAAAAAATTTAGAATTAAAAATAAAAATATTGGTTCAATTAAAACGTTAGGGATAGATTTGTAAAGGAGTCATGGTGAAACGATCAGCTATTTTTATATACATTAGGTCCATAATATCCGTCAAATAACAAACTTTTAGAACATTAAAACTTCGTTTTTATTTAAAGAGACCAGGCCTTGACAGGTATGATAATCCTGAAAGTGTAAAGGTATAGGGGAAACCCGTTTAATAAAGTGTTTTCAAATTTTTTTGTAAAGGCCACGTTAGTTTATTTTTTTACAATCTAAAAATTAAAAAAGAAATTTTTATTTTTTTTCAAAATTTTATTTCAGGAATCGTATTTTTAGTGTTAATAACTAGAATTGGAATCATTCTTGTAAAAATGCTTTTTATTATATTTTTATACATAATAACAAATTTAAAAAAAAAGAAATTAACTTTAAACGCGCCCATAATACAATTTGTTTGAAGGCTGCCTAGCAGTAAATTATAGAGAAATATAAAGGTAGGAAGTGGCGGCATAAAAACAAAGGTACCATTTAACTATCATTATTATCTAAGGTGTTTTGTGTTTTCCACATACTACACCTTTTTCTATTTACACCTCAATAAATGATCCTACACAAAGAGAATAAAAAAAAATCAAACGGTTTTGTAGTATACTACATCTAAATGATGATTTTTGTGCAATTCAATTGAAGTTTTTACAAAAAATGCTAACTAAATCAAAGGTAAAATACCTGTATTTTAAATGAGTTTTGGTACAAAGAAGCGTACCCCTTTACTGTGTTATATTCCTGGAGTAGGAACAAAGTAAAGGTGCGCCAAGTGTTTTGCTTCCATTTAGCATTTACTAAAAGGTAAGAAACCGTTAATTTTTTAGAAAGATATGTTAATCGTTTAAAATGTGGTTCCGACATTTCAAATTTACATTGCAATTTATTACAAAGTAATTTACCAGGCTTTAAATCTGTGTTCTAGAAATAGTAATGAAACACTAAATTATTAAAGCTTCCTAAGCTCGTTCTCTCGAAATCCTACCAATTATAATTTTTCTGTTATAGAGCAGCATTTAGGACGACAATCTTTTAAGTCAATAATAACATCATTGTTTCAAAAAGTTTCATCTACTTTTATTTAAATTTGAAAACCAGTCTAAGCTCTTTAATATTTTACATGTCCCCCCTTATGTTCACTCTCGTAAAGATTTTAAGCATATATTTACAACAAACGAAATAGTAATATTTAAGGTATATATACTTAGAATTAAGGACCTTTTGAAAAATCTACAATTTTTCAGTTTTTAAGCTCCTTAGTCCAGTTTTTTCTAAAAAGGTATAAGTGGTTAAGTAGGGGACACGGTATATTAAAAAAAAGGTTCTGAAATCAATATTATGTATGGTCTTAGTTAAATGTCGAAGCGCTGGTCAGATTACATATTATTTTTTATTTGGTTGCTAACCTACTAAAACTATTCTATTTTTTTACTTAATATTTATGAGTGTAATTTTTTATTTTCAACTATGTATTTTAACTCTCGTTAATATATATTTTTGTATAAATATCGAAAAAATAAGATAAGAAAATAAGAGTTCCATTTTTTTATTTTTCTATTTTTGACGACATATATAAATTTCCAATTTTTTTTAGTAATATATTTAAAGTAAGCTAGACGCAATTTCACTTATATCTTGTTTGGATTTGTTTCCTCCTTGCCTTTTCCGCTTCATAGAAATCTTCAATAAATAATATATTTTATTTTGCTTCCGAAAAATTAACTTTCTATTACGGCCATTTTCTCGACTTTATACATCGAAAGTTATAAGATCGACACATGTATCATTCGCCAAATCCCTGGAAAAATCTTGCGTTTTCTGATAATGCCAGGTAATTTATAGCCGATGGTTATAACCTGATTTTTAATAAATTTATAACAATAAGACATTCTGGATTTACAAAATAATTTATTTTAAAACGGCGCCTCACGGAAGACATTAGGATTTTTTTTTTAACTTAAATTTTCATTTAGTTTCTTACCTTTAATATACATTTTCTTGGACATTTTTGTTATCTGGTAAGATTTTTTTTTATGAAACTTATTTAGACATATTCTGTCTTATGAAAACTATTTATTGCTTAAGCGTTATGTTTAGGACCTGTCCGTGGGCAATAGGTGATTCTTAGGGGCACAAATCTTTGTGGATGTTAAGCGTTTCTAGCAAAAGTCTGCTTAGGGGCGCCAATATGCTGCGGACCTGCCCCGGCTATATTTGTATATTATAGTTTTTTCTATTAATTAAAATATATTTTATATATTTAAATTATTCAAGTAGAATGTTAGTCCAATCACTTTAGGACATTTGATGAAGGCGTCGAATATTCCATATTTTTTTGTTTATAAAGCCGGCAGTGTTACCACTATCCATATCACAATACGGCACTTTAAAATGCCTACTTTAATAACTAAAGACTCTGCTAAATTGATTCACTCTAACGAGCATCAACACAAATACAAGTTTTAGAAAACTTTAAAAGATTTGATTTTTTGCAAAAGCTAAAAACTTTTCCCATGGTCAATTGCACACAATGTATTATTTTGTATTGCGTAAAATAGGCGGGAAAACAAAAAAAACTAATATTACAACACAAGACTCCTCTCATTTATCATCGCAATATCACGACAATTTCAACGTTTTGTCGTGAAGGCACAAAAGTGTCCCCAAAGCTTACTTTTTCACTCACTGTCCAGTCCTGAATATACCAATCCCCATATATGAGTGGTTGTCCTAAAATCGAAAAATAACCGCGCACGATTATACCACAGTGAAGGTGGAAAAAAGTTGTTCAAGTCCTTGGTGATATTTTGCAATCCATCGATTCTTCATATATATCTATAAATAATGGTCAATTTATTGGTTGTTATAGCAACCTATCATTTTTTGATATATTTGCCCCTCTAAACGTTTATTGGCAGATTAAAAAGTTTGTTAAAATGATTTGAAAAAATTATTTTTTTCTCAATTGCCAAGCTTTAATCACCTTCAAAACTAAATTGCAACTTTGACATTAAATATTTACTGTCAAGCAAACAAGTATATTTCATAAAATAGTTTAGGGAAATGGGCACATTTTCAATTATCACGATCCTTGTTGGCGTTTTAACCGTGGCAAGTTCAGACACTGTTATCAATTCGAATTTAACGTACTCTACATTCTCCTTCGTAGAGCTGGCAAATTTTACAGACCTTGTTCACATGGGCGACGACAAAAGGGTGAATCATAATGTGTTTACCCGAGCCGTTATAAACTTTTATGACGCTATCGGATCAGACCCGGTTATTTATATAACGGGCCCCGACCGATTATACGCCCTTAATGGAAGTAACCTGGAACTGTTGGCTCACATCGATTTGAGCTATGATTCATTGTGCAAGCAACGCTTTTACTCAAAGGTGTGTCAAAAAATGGCAGGTAATGTCGGAACTACGAGAAATGATAAGCAAGCCCATACACAAAAGAAGTTAAACATTAACAAATTACTGCTTATCGATCCTGCTAAGCGAAGGATCATTACTTGCGGAACATTTGGTGGATTTTGTCAAACCCTGAGCTTGTCGATCACGCCTTCAATCGGTCATTTGAAGGCTAACTTGACGATTGATGAGCTATCGACTGTGCCGGTAGTTTCAGAATACATGCCATCTTCGAGTACCGGCCTCTTAGTCACAAAATCTCTACAGTCAGCTGGTTCTAGCAGGTACTCGTACAACACCGCTACTCGGGTTGCGCTGCCTTATTCTTCGTACCGTAGTCAGACCCTTATGTACGCCGGAGAAACCTATCTCGGTGACCGACATAAGATATGGTCCGAATTCCAGTCATCTTCGTTAAGTTTGCGTCAGATTATTGATAGTACTCCTAATAGTCGAATGATTAATTACGACGCGGCCCGCAAAGCCGAGCTTTATTCCCCCGAAGGTAACAATATTGCCAAATCCTTCGCCCTGCTAAATGACGGTATCAAAGGCGGTCAAAGTCGCATACAAGTCCTCAAAGATTTTAACCACGAGTACCGTATCCTCTTCAAGTATTCCTTTACAGCCTACAATTTCGCGTATTTTATCAATCTTCAACCAGGCCAAGAAATGGCTTCGTCCATTTTTAACCCGTCCAGCTATAACGGGGGACGCCAGGGGCAGCGTGTTGAAGGGGAGGCGGCAAATACGTTTAGCTCGGAAGGACTAATCACCAAAATATCTCGGGTCTGTCTACAAGATGATTCCTTTCACACGTATGTCGAGCTCCCTATACGGTGCACGGGAACGGCTAATACAAATTACGCCATCTTGCAACAAGCTTACTTCGGTCAAATCGGAGAAAACTTGAACGTGGCATTAAAAACGCTGCGAAACCGTAAAGATAGCAAATTTTCAAGCTATAACTATAACTTGCAAAGTAATATGGCCTGGCAACCTAACACGGTTCGACGAGTAGCGAACGAAGAAGATCGCGCTCTTATTGGCGTATTTGTCCAAAAATCGAATCCTAAGATCAAAAAACAGTCGTCGCTAAAAAGTAGAATCCTCACGTCAAACGTCTTAAACGATATTGATGATCAATCTTCTACCATGATAGAGCCACAGGATTTTGCGATATGTGCGTTCCCACTACGACATATTCAACGGCAATTCGCCCAAAACATTCAAATGTGCTATAACGGATCGCTTGAAACACGTGGACTTAACCATATTAACCCAGGGAATCCTAAATGCATTAAATCGGTAAAAAATTTATTATTTCATATGTAATTATTCCAAAATTTACCATTTGTAGCATTATCCTTAGAACAAATTTTAGTCATTCATTTAACATTAAAAATGTTTTTAATTTCTATCATTGCACTATAATTATGCTTGTTATACGTCCTTATTCTTGAACATGCCGGCCTTGTCAAATTTATCTTTAAGCTGTTTTTCTTAGCAAGTATCAACCAAAATTAATTTCACCGATAGAAATGTTTAAAATATGCTCTCTAAGCTTAAATTAATTAAATTTTCGATTTGGTCATTGAATATGCAATATCAAATTAGGGGTGCATATTAAGGCCTGGCCGTATATTCCTGCCCGCTCTACATGGACTGGCTTGAATTTGTTCTAACCGTTTGGTCCCGACCTTGGCGCAAATAATTGAAAACATGATAGATTTGGTTTGTTTTGTTCTTTATTTTATTAGGGTAAACTCGACCGAAAGTTTGCGCCGTTAGGAATCTGATTAAGGCTAAAAAAATTCTGGTGGTAAATGGCAAAAGTTCTAAATCTAAATTTAATTTTGAAAGCAAAAAATTTTTTAATGCACGCAATATCACTCAACCAAACATTTAGTTGTCATTATTGTTCTATCTTTTAAATGCATCGGCGTATGTCCATTGAGAGTAACAAAGGTACGTAAAAAATTTTTGCTTTGAAGTAAAGTAATACCTGAGATAGAACGTCCGGCGTCACTTTTATATATTTTATGGCACAGCTATAAAAACTAATTTACCTTTTAATGGCAGCAATATAAAAGTTTGGGTTTTATTCATTTTATCCCATAAGCCCTTTCAATGAAAATTGGGCATCAACAGTGTCGAAGCCCACTCATAGCAGTCGGCCACCCTTAAAAGTACAATATTGTTGATAATTAATTCTAACATTTCAAATTCATAAGATTCGCAAATCTATCATGAATATCTTATTAAAATTTTTCCAGACCCTTTTTCTTATTAGAGAACGGCTTACACATCAGGGCTTTGCCACTTTTAACTCTACAGCAGGCCTCGCAGAGTTAAATGAGATTTAACACAACGCCGGTGACCTAAGTTTTTAGACTTAGGCTCTTAAATGGACGGCTTTGGGATTCGTTGGCGGTCGCCCATCAAACTACTTGACCAGGCTCAACGCAGCTTAACTTAAGTGTAGAACACAACTAAGTTTACATAAGCTCAAGGTCGCCCCACCATAAGAATTTTTTAATAATTGATTGCAGACATGATTAAGGTCTATTTCTCGTACAAACCGAAAAGGAAAAACTCCTGTATTTAAATTAAAATATTAAATACTTGTTTCTGAAATCTGAAAATCTATATAGTTATTATTTCTTTGTATCCGTTGACTCAAAACAGTTAGGAATATAAAAAATTACATATACTAAAGAATTTTTTTTAAAAAATCGAAGGCTTATAATTTTTTATTACGTTAAATTGTGGCTTTATCAGTGATTTATAAGTTAAAATGTTTCTGCTAATAAAACTAAAAAAGCATGAAATAAAAGTTATAATCACCACCCTTATTCCAGAATGTCATAAAACCTAGTAGAGAAGAGACCTAATGTATGTTTTGGATATTGCTAGACCATAAATTACACCTTTTAAGCGGGGAAAAATATTAATTACCAGTCTACATGAAGGGACGCATCTTCCTAAAAAGGAAGGTGACATTTATGTTACAATGTAATGATGCCATTTTCACGACCTACTTAACAACCATTTTTGCGGGTAGGAATTTTTAAAACCGGTCACTGAATTAAATAGCGTAACTAGGGGTAACTGTTTCTAAGTGCTTAGAACACGTAATTTTTCAATGTTTTAGCCTAAAAACCCTAAATTAAAAATTGATCGGCGCCTAAAAGTATCGTTTTTGTCCTTATGAACGGACCAGCACTGTTTATGAAAAAACCTTTTAACAAATTTTCATGTTTAGCTATTTAACCCGACGGCAATATAAATTTTTTTGCCCGGGTTAATACAGTCTAGGTCCTAAACGAGTATGGCAATTTTTTGGTGTAATATGGGGGGAAACTTCAAATTTAATTAGATATAAATAAATTAAATATAACAAAAATATAGGCTACCTTATTTTTAATTATTACTAACATTTGAAATTGCAAAATATATAAGCGTAAGATTTGGTTCGAGGGAAGGACAAACACTGTTTAAGGCTTAAAAAATATATAGATGACCCGTAAGTACCGGTATCTGGCCAGCCCCAAACTTAAAATTTTTAAAATGAAAATAACTTATTTTTCAGAAATATTTGTATAAGTTTTAGGTTTCTTATAAATGCTTGGCCTAGGAGGAGCCGTGTCAGTTGAATTTACAAAGCCTGTATAGACATACTAAAAATTTAATGATGTAGATTAAAGAACAAAGTCGAAACCCGAAAGCTAGTTCGGACCCAGTTTAAAAATTTGAAAAGGGCCGGGCGGGCTACATAAACTAGAAAAAAATATATCGGGTCGGGTCGAATATCGCTATTTTATAACTCCCTTATTGTTTTTAAAATTGATAAATTTTATAACACACGATAGTATTGAATTGATACATTGTTTTAAATTTTAGCAAAAATTTTTTGGCTTGCGGTATAAAGTTTCTGGGCAGTGTTTGTATGTTTAGACAGGGCCACATGGTGCCAGCGGAAAATATAAAACAAAGGTTTAGTCGTCTCAATGCCACAATCATAATTAAGACAGGAAAATAGTGGAAAATTGTTGATGATGATCACCCCAATCTTGTATATCAATTCCCAGTACAAGTCGTTAAAATTATTTTTTTTTGCTTGTCCATTTGGCAGTAATGACTTAATGTAAAAAGCAAAGAAAAACCCGGGAAAAAAGTCAAATATAGTAGTAGTTTGTGTTTATCAAAAAAATGTTAAAAGATAGACCTAAAAATCCAATCTAAAAGCGATCAATAATTGTCTTTACTAGGGAGCACAACGTCTCCTCCAAATGTCGGGAAAATTTTGTATATTTTTTGTGCAAACGAAAAGTAAAACTCCAAAATTTTTAGTTTATATTTTTCCCCCCAAATATCAGGGTTAATCTTCTAAAAAAATATACAAATTTCTAGCTTGTTCCACAAATGAATAAGAAAAAATCTTTCCTATTTACAATGCCATGACGACTACTTATTTAAACCAAAAAAAAAGAAAGAAAAATTAACGAAAACACAGGTTGAATAAATTAAATTGATGCTCGGATTATGGGAAATACAGTTGTGGTGGTCGTATCACCATAAAATGTGATTTTTATTTAGGCACACTTAGTTTTTGGACAGTTAATTTGCTAAAAATGTCATTGCATTTTAGCCATTTTCCCACCTATTTGTGGTATGATTCGAATCGCGTCAATATTGTTTTTGTTATCCGCTGACCGTTTCTCATTATTTTTCCATCATGTTCGAATGATTTCCTACTAATGGAACTTGCGGTGACCTGTTTTAACGTGGAAAAAAACGGGATATCAAAAAGTCGAAATATTGTGTGATAGGACCTTCTTTCTCTTAACCAATTTTGAAACATTGACACACTCGCTTATCAGATATGGAAGGTGTCAGACCATGCATGCTTAGGGAGTTATTGTCGCTAGAATTGGTTAGGAGTTAGACCTTAGGGATCAAATTAATTTTGTAATACAATTTATGCTTCACTTAAAATGGCAGAACCACAATGAAATATTGTTCAAAATCCGGTTTATTAACCTAAAAAACGTTAAATCGGCGTAACCAACAATATTTTATTGTACGAACTCTTAGGGTAACGGGATCATTACGAAACCGTAAAAAAATATGCGCATTTAAATATGCGGCCGCCGGCCTTTAAAAATCTAATAGTTTTTAAGCCTTGGGACGGTACCACAAAATAAGCTTTCCCCCCAAAAAGGGGTAAATGTCCGGAAAATTAGTATTCATTACGTTTAACCGCATACCAAAATATTTGTTCTTCGTCCCCCACTGTAAAAACAACGAAAATCTTTCGATTCTGACCCTATTAGCGACATTATATAGTATGTACATATACATACATGTAATCGTTTAATCTCGTATATATGAATTATGTGTCTTGGTGTACGAATTCTCCCAAAAGCTGGGAAAGAGATAAATCACAACAGTTGGTGAATATGAGATGTGAATGCTTTGGGCCAGATTTATGTATTGCCCACAATTTGTTAGGTCGTCCGATTTTGTGCTATAAATTGTCTCCTAATTATTCAAATCTTTCCAGTATGGAAATGATGTTAATGATATTTAATTAAAACTTTTCCAACAACTCAGTCGGGGAAGTTTTTATTAGAAGTATAAGTCCAACGTAGAGAACTAACTTATGGGGCCTGGTTGTCTCTTAAAAATAAATCAAAAAAAATCCAAACATAGTATGTATATCGATAAATTAGTTGCAGGGAATAACCCAAAAATAAGAAATAGGTTAATGACCATTAATCCCAAAAGGTCGTTTTGTTGCAAATCATTGTGGCCCCTTTAGGCTTAAGTGGTCATTTAACCACTTATAGCGCGCGCTTTAAGGACAAAATAGAACTATACCTTCTTACCTATAAAAATTAATGGCCTCACTCTCCAGATCTCACGTAAATTGATAAGGAAATTCACCTTTAAGACCTTTTATAGACCTAGAAGGCCTATTAACTATTTAATACAAAAAAATAGAATTGATTGATTCCTTATAGACCGTGGTGATTAAGAAATTGACCATTTCCATTGGCATTTTATCGATAAATAAGGTAGCATACCAATAAATCAACAGCCATGTAAAATACATTTTAACGTTTTAAGATTCAGACCTCTATATAACGATGTATGATTGACTTTAATTTTAACTAAATGAACCGTTAATCATAAAATATATTTTTTGCATTGCCTCAATAATTTTTTTTTTTCAAATTTTCAATACCACACCTAATCATTATATTTATAAGAATTTTTGTTTTGCAGCCTTTTTTATAAATATTCTCGAATTAGATGTTAGCCATTAAACTTGATTTTTATTTTGATAAACTTTTATCTTCACTGAAATTTAAACTGTGCCAGTTGGTCTTTCACGAAATACGAGATTGTTGAAAATTTGTAGGCTTCTCTTACATTTCTAGAAACTAATTTTAAATTAACATTATATAAAAGTTTGATTTTAATTGAAAAAAAAAATTAACACCTATAAAATTTAGTTAACACATTCATTACATTTGTAAAAAGTTATAGAAAATTTTATTTGGTCGTTAATTAATTTTTCCTAAATCGCGTCATAAGGTTAGAAATAAATTAATTGAGGTGTGTTTCCGATATTACATGATTTTAAATGACGCATTTAACGGTTAACTAAAAAAATGTAGAATTTTTATTATTATTTTTTACATTTAAAAGAGGAAGTCATTTGAATTAAAATTAGCGGAAGCTAGTTTAACATAAATGTGTGTTTACAAAAATTACAAATATAGCTTGCTATTTGTGAATAGAAATACATATAATATATTCTTTTTTGTAAATTCCTCACCTCGTTTTAAAATTTTTAATAAAAAATATAACCCTGATACAGAGCCGTAACCTAGATTTGTATAAAAAGATGGCACAAATTTTGCCATAAAGTTTGTTATTTTTTGCCGTTTTCAGTGTGAAGTGCTATGCCAGACATATCACGGCCCCTAATATAAAGTTTATTTCCTGTTTAGAATTATATGAAAATGCCGTTTGGATTTCATAATGGTTTAGCAATTAATTGCCGTATTTTATCATCCACTTATTAGATGAAAACCAAAACATTTAAATACTTCTTTTTTAGAATATCGAAATCGGGTATGATTTCTGTGACACTACCAAACCCAACCCGAGACTCGAGGGGAGAGTACCGCTCCAAAGTTACGCCTTGTTTGAATCATCCAAAACAGCTGATGATATTATTAATAATAAGAAAGCTAATACTGAAGCTGTCAATTCGGTAATCACGGCTCTTACGATCGGTATGTCGGGAAAGCACACGATTGCCTTTCTGGGAACCAGTGATGGACATTTGAACAAAGTTTATAACTATACCGTCTCTTAATCTATTTTTCATAACTTTGATAAGAGGAATATGATTTTGGAAATTTTTTGTTAGGGCACGTGCAAAGTGAGTTTTTATTATTGTAAAATTTTGAGAATTCTGAAAATTTTCGAAATTTTATTTTTTCAAAATTTTTTAAAAATTTTTTATTTCATAAATAGCATTTTAAGTGCATAAACTAAGTTTGGCAACTTTTTAAAAATTTGCGCTTTATTACAAAATAAATTTTTTTAAAATTTTGAAAATTATGCGAAAATAAGAACTCACTTTGCCGTGCCCTTAACGACATAAAAATACGTTTTTGAAAATTCACACAAATTTCTCTTGAAAATCAAAATTTGCAAAAGAACAGTATGTATACCTACTTTACCTGAAGACCTTTCATATCAACATGAACCAATTCATTTTAACGCCACTATAAGATTAATTTAGCAAGGCTGGTTCGTTGGTCGGACCCCGCTAAGAATGCTCAGGCAGATAAATGATGTTATTTCAAATTCTAGCTTATTTATTATCGTATCTTGGGTCACCCTTATAGGGTCGTTTTATGTGGTGAAACATTTTTCAATAGATGAAATATTATATTGCATATTGTAGCTTTTTTTAATTAATTTGTGCTCCCGGTAGTCTGTCAAGTTATTCAGTCAAATTAAAGTACTTTTTTCAAACAACTTTTGTGGATGTATATTAGAATAGTTTTTCTGGGTTGTATTTTTTTTTAAAATATATTTTATAAGTATAACCAAGTTGAAAATATTATCAAAAGGCATTTTTAATTATTTTTTTGACCTTAAACTTACAAAATATCGATTACTATTTATAATTTTTACGAATTTTAACATTGTTTTAATATTAATAGATTTTGCTAAATGAACGTTCCAAGAAATATTCAAGCACAAAGGTTGCCGATCGACCCATAAAACGCGATCTTTTTCTCGATATGCGGAGTCAGAATATATATGCCTTAACGTCAAATAAAGTATGCCAATATAAATGATTTTCAAAGCAGCTTTATTAGCACAATTTTTTGATAAACCCTTATTTTGCATTTTCAAATTTTTGTTTTCTACATATTATATTTTTCTGTTTCAAGGTTATGAAAATTAAGGTAGCTTCTTGCAAAAGATTCAACGATTGCCTAAGTTGCATGCAGTCCCAAGATCCTTTTTGTGGTTGGTGCACGCACGACAGCAAGTTTGTATTACCAATTCATATATATACATCGATAAGGCGACATTAGTTTTTAAAAATACAAAAATTCTGGAATTTTGAAATTTGAAATTTGAGTTAATATATCAAAAATTAATAACCATTTATTTCTTACACTCGGATTGCTCTAAGTATATTTAAAAATCACGATAAATTTCTCTAGATGCAATATAAAACTAAAGGTTATATATGCCCTAAATTAATAAATGTTTTTCATGTTACCTGTGTATCAAGGTGTACCCTTCAATCCGAATGCAAGTCAAATTCGGTATTTAGTAAATGGTTGCCTTACGGCTCCAAGCAATGCGTCTATTTCAATAGCATTAATCCCGACAAGGCTGAGCTCACGCAATTGATTAAAGTAACTTAAAAGCAAATAAATGACCAATTATTATTTTATAAAACTTTACCCCAAACATTTATATATTTAATCATAATGGCTAATATAGAATTATTATATTATTCTAAAAAAGCCTCCTGAAATGTTTTAAAGTTAAAAAAAAAGTTTTGTTATAAATCATTTTAAATACTAAATATTTCCAAAAAATGGCTTAATATGTTTTAAAATTAATGTATATTTTCTTTGCCTACTAACTATTATTATTTTTAATGTCCTAAAATTTAAGATTATTATAAGTAGATATATATTTTTCCCATTGTCACAATGTAATCATATTTTTATTTCATTCCTTAAAAAAGATCCGAAAAGGTCAGTTATTGGTTTTAATACCTAAGTATTTTTTTTAAATAATAATAAATTAAGCCTATACATTTATCGATTACTTATAGATTTACCTAAACATATCTCATTTACCCCTACTGGTAACCTCCAAATCCAAATACTATTGCGCTTTTGGTGCATCTCAATGGATTCGAGCTAGCGTTCAAAACTGGGGACTCATTTGCGACTTGCCTCCCTTTGACCAAAGACCCGTTATCGATACCAATAAAGGTTTGTATTTTCATGGTTTGTAAAGTAATTTATTAGTCATCTACGCGCCTTTATTAAACAATTTTTAAACTATAAATTTTTAATTTTAGGTTATGCAACGGTCCCACTCAAAATATATTCGGAATATTTTGGCAAAAAAATCTTGGCCTCACAAGATTTCACGTTTTACGACTGTAGTCACCTAAGTTCTTGCAAAGAGTGTACTTCTACCCTTTGGAACTGCAATTGGTGCCTATACGATAACGCTTGCATTTATGGGCGCCAGACTTGTAAAATCCAGGTAAATTAGCCAGGCCTATTTTTATTAATTTTCAAATATTTTTTTTAAATAAAATAAAAATCACATTGGTTTGCACAATAGTTTTTACATCTTTATTTTAATTCCGTAGAAAAGTAACTTACGACTGGCTGATCAATGTCCCAAATTCGATTACGATTTTCGACCTAATATCCTCATACCGCACGACGTTCCCACCGAAATTTCCATACGGGGAAAACATTTGCCATTCATACATGTAAGAAAACCTTATTTTTGTTTTTGATTCAATTCGAAGACTTATTTCTTGAAAGTTTGGCTAGTTTGAAAACTATAGGACATATATTTTTAATGGATTTTAGCACAGACAAATACGGCTAGTTATGCTTTGTAACCTTTGAAGACCTTAGACACGGCGCTGTGTGCTTTTATGGTTGACTCATATTTTTAAGTATATGATTACTAAAGTATTGAATTTATTTTAACAGAATACGCAAATCAAATATCACTGCCTTGTAGAGTACGACAACGTATCAAACACGATTCAAGCCACCGTAGATGCCAGTAGCAACATTTATTGCCAAGTTAATCGGGTAGAAAATCAATTACAAAAACCATTTAAATATTGAGATTAATTGCTTCATATTAAAATAGGCCATGTATCAATGAAGAGTTCGTGCAAGGAAAATCAAAATATCTTTCATTATGGACTATTTATTTTATATGCCGATAAGTCTGGTGTGTTTATAATATTTGGGGGGGGGGCGCCAATTATTAAAAATCGAGGATATTTTGTGGTTAAGTCGGTTATAAACTGCTAATTGGTTTTGTACCGGCTTCTAGGATAAATACCATTCCCATGACTTAAAACTTAAAATCAAAACTTTTAATGTTAATGTGTCATATTACAATTAATTACTTTAAAATAACTTTTACAGTATCGCTACAGCCTTAACGACTCCCAAATCATGGGACGACTATCGGTGTATTGGAATAAGCGACATTTGGTTGACACGATCGGAGTTACGTTGTACAAGTGCTCGAGCCTGGCCCAGGATTGCACGCTTTGCTACAATCTCGATCCGATCTACAAATGTACATGGTGTCCCTTGTCCTCCAATTTAAATCCACAAGGGATCAGCACCTGTTCCCATATGCATCAATGTAAAACGCCAGTTGTAAGCGGCAGTAGAAATGACATAAATAGCCAAGGGAAGGGACTCCTAGCCTTGTCTCCCGGCAAACCGTTTGATAGTTGCCCTGCACCCACAATTATGACGGTAAGAAAATTCTAAATACAATTGACCGAAAAAATTGCAATCAATTTTGTCTAATTTTCAAGACATTTAATATAACACTTACAGCAATTTTTTTTGGACATGTAAAATAAATGAAAATTTAGGTTTATATATACGTTTAGCGTTTCAGGTCAAATTTTGTAAGCCTGTTATAAATATTTATAAAAAACTAATGTAATATTATGTTAACATTAAAATAATACCAAAATAGGCGGATCCTTTGAATGGTCCAATTGAAGGGGGCACCCTAATAACGATATTTGGTCACGATTTGATGCGGAGCTACGATGACGAAGTATTTGTCAGCATCGGTGATAGTCCATGTCTTATCGAAAATTTTGAAATCTCACGAAAGTAAAATACCAATTTGTTTTGATGAATTTTACATGATGGTCAATTAATTTAATAAAAATTCTATAATTATTTTTATAATAATCCACATTAATATATAAAATATTTTGAAGATTGACCTGTCGTACTACATTCAGTCGAAAAGTTGGTGTATATCCCATTCAAATTCGGACAAAAAATCACTTGAATTCTCTTCACAGCAAATTATTTTACTTTGAATACCTGGTAAATTTTTTTTGATTAAGTATTAATTAAATGTTATTTCAACTCTTTACTCGGGTTTCTGAGTATAAACAATTTATGTTCCATTTACATTTTTACAAGGCTATTGACGTCGTTACCATTTCACCGAACAAAGGTCCCATATCTGGAGGCACTATCATTAAAATTACCGGCAAAAATTTGAACGTTGGATGGCACAAAAAGCTTTACCTGGACTACATCCCCTGCATGATACCAGGGTAAATATATATTTTTATTTTTAAAAAATTTATATAAGGGCACGTGCAAAGTGAGTTTTTATTTTCGTAAAATTTTGAAAATTATAAAAATTTATTTTTTTTTTAAAAAAATTTGTCAAAAATTTTTTTTTTCAGAAAAAGCATTTTATGCGCATATATTAAATTTGGCAACTTTTTGAAATTTCGCGTTTTATTACAAATTAAAATTTTTCAAAGTTTTGAAAATTTTACTAAAATAAAAACTCACTTTGCACGTGCCCTAAAAACAATTATAAATGTGCATTTCTACAAAATTAACAAGGCCGCATTTTTAAAATTTTGATGTTACTTAAAATTTTAAGAGTTTTATTATTTTGTTTTGTCAAAATTTTAAACTTTTCTCAAAAAAGGTATTTCTAGTGCTAATAATTAAGATTGGCGACTTTTTGTGAAAATGCGTGTTATTGAAAGAAAATAATAAAAATTTTTTGACATTTTATGAAAAACTAAATATACTCTGAACGCGCCCTAAATTTGACTTAAAAGCTTTTTTGAGGTAAACCGTTTGTTAATAGGGGTTATTTTTATTAGTTTTTAGCTACATTTTCCTATTTAGTGGCTTTTATTTTAAAATAAAATCTAATAAACATATAAATTTTTATATTTTTTTATCCCTCCACAAGGAATGTCGATTTGATTGAAGCAAATCCCACGACATCTACATCATCGCTTGTCCTATTGTCTCAGCAAAAAGATTTTGTTAAGAACAATGGTCATATGACTCTTGCGTTCGATAAATCAAATATTGAACGAGATTCAGCTGATGTACTGTATTGCGTTACGCAGCCCGTTTCTTCGGCGCCCCTCAAAATTACGTCGCTTAAAGTTGAGATTGACAGATTCGAAAAATCGATTCCGATAAATTTTGTTTACATGCCCGACCCAGTCATAACAGCCATTTACCCATTAGATAGCTTTATCAGGTAATGAAATATTTTAGCTCCAAACTATCTCAATTTATGTTATAACCAAGCTGGGTAGAAAAATTAATGTTTTCTTGTGAATTAATTCATTCTTAAAAAAAACATATACCGAGTTTAAAATTTTTACAAATAAGATAAGCCAATGATTTATTATTGTCTAAGAATTTTTTACCTTATGTCACATTTTTTGCATCTTCTAGCGGTGGTCGAAGAATATACATAGGCGGAACATCTCTTGACCTAATATCGAAAGCCATACTTTTTCTCGATTTATCTCAATTCGGTATCGAATATGTCCCAAAAAGGGTAATCAATTTGGAAAAAATTCTTTATCAGATTTTCGCTTACGATAGTACTATGCATATCTCTTTTGTAGAGTTTTCTTATTCAAATATAATATATAATGTTTTCTATATATACCAACTTGGGTTTAGAACTTTTTGTAATAAAATGTATTTTTACCACTACTTTTAAAAAATTTATTTGATACTATAGATATATATTTAATATTAAATGTGCGCTATCTACATTTTGTTTATTTGATACTCTGAATATATTTAAAGTCTGATGTGCCATCTATATTTTGTTCCTTTATAGGAATGCAACATAGTAAATTCGACGCTTGTCGTTTGTCCTTCTCCCTCATTACCCGACTATTTTAGCCTAAACAACACCTCTATCACAATCCCGTTTGGCTTTATCATGGACAATGTTTCTTCTTTGAAGGTTAGTTAATTTGGTGCTTATATGCCTCAATTCTTTTTAAGTGCGTTTAATTCTTCCTTAAAAAAGTTGAGTATATTTTTATTGCCAATGAACACAAGTCTGAAAAGGCAAAAAATCATATTACTAACTGCTTTTTATCAAGTTATTTTATAGTTTTTAAATCATTAAGTCAGCTTACTAAAAACACCCAAAAATAAAAAATACGATAATGGGTTATGTAAGATCTAAAAACTATATTTTAATTCCGATAAAGATAAATACAATGTTTTTTAGTTTTGAGTCATTTGATCCCACATCACTTTGGTCATTTTTTCTAAAAGCATATAAGTGGTAGCTATCACGCACTTAATAAACGAAAGAAATATTGCATTCGCATTGAACTAATCGGCAACTCCTGTTCTAATTGTGGTCTAACGGTGTTTCATTTTTTTCAAATATTGATAGAATATCTCGTCATTTTATCCGCATCTGCCGGCAGCTTTAAACTACTACCCAGATCCCGTTTTCTACCCCTTTTCCGAAAATGAGGACCATGTCAAGACCTTTCGTGGGGAACCAATACTCATCGAGGTTTGTTTTAATTTTGAACAATTTGACTCAGTTTAAGTTTGTTATATGCCCCCCAACTTAATTGTTGACTGGCAATATTTTTTCGTGTTAGACATTTGTCGAAGATGCGGCAAAAAAAATATTTATTTCCAAAGTCTCAATCTTTTAAGTTGTAGCTAAGGGCGAGCCTAAACTTTTATCCACCTAAAAAGCATGAAGTTTTTGCTGACACACCAAAGTAAAAACCAAATTCTTTATATCCCGGAAACTAAAAATCGTGTAATTACACTTATCATTAAAAATTGTCTCTGCAACCCGTTAGTTTTGGTATTGCAATAGTCGCAATATTTAATTAATTTATTTGTTAGGGCGTTAATATGAACATTATCGACGACATCAAAGTCATGATAGCGTATTCCCCTTGCCTCATTAATGTCATCTCCGATTCACACATTGTCTGTTTGCCCCCGACGAAACACATGATCTTAGAGGACCTTAAAGCACACCTTGACCCAAGTGTTGATAATAATACTACATCGGTAGAAAAGTCAACCGATTTTCATTTGTTTGATGAATCAGGAGCTGTCCCTAAAGCCAACCATTACTCTGAAACGTCAGGTTTAAGCAAATTTGTCGAATCAAGGGGCAGCAAAATAAATAAAGAAGCCAATGGCATCAATGAAATTGAGCCTCTCCTGTTAACCAATAAAATAATGGATAAACGGACCGTCGAAGAAGATTTATTCCCTGTTTGGGTAAAAAATCTATAAAATATTTTTCTATTCTTTTTAAGTTCGGCTGAATACTATATATTGAAAAAAGGATATAAGATTAGTAATCGTGGATTTATGCTATTTAAACTATAAAATCATAATAGGATTTGATTTTCGTTGCTCAGGGAAATATTAACATGTAACTAACCTTTTGTCTTTCCATATAATTCCAATTTTAGATATGGTATGGGGGTTCCGTACACCAAGACGTAGGCTTCTTGCATTATGCGCCCAATTCATCTCCCAGCGTAGCTAAGGTTCCTCTCAAACCGACCGGTCCAATGTTAACTTTCCTTATACTGGGATCAGGGTTTACCCTGTTAACCGTCAGTCTCGTCATATTTTTCATTTTCAATCGCCGGAGTCGGCTGGCTGAAAAGGAATTCAAGAGGATTCAAATCCAAATGGAAACGCTTGAGAGCAACGTGCGTTCGGAATGCAAACAAGGTTAGCTTAAAGTGTTCATGTCAAAGAACATACAACATTTTTATATAAGTTTAGACTGCAAGTTAGTGTTAAAATTTTGGGTGTAATATAAGTTAATGAGAATTAGATTAGTCTTGAGTAAAATAATATCTAGATATTTGAAAATTTCTATATTTATCGGCATACAAAATTTTTTCCGTTTTATTAAAATTTTCAAACAAAATATAACCTGTTTTACGTGATATCAATACAATTATTCAATAATTTAAAACAAATCTATTGGTGAGTGTGACAAACAAATTATTTTTAAAACCCTTTTTAAGTTTTTTTTTAATTTCGTACATTTTTGGGGTTTAAACTATACATAGATTTCAGAATGTAACTAACTGATTTATGTGAATAATTTTATTACAGCTTTTGCCGAGCTCCAAACAGACATGGGTGACATTAGCAATGATATCTTTAACTCCGGCATTCCCTTTCTGGATCGGAAGGATTATATCGCAAACATTTTCTTTCCCGAATTGCCCGAGCATGAACGCCTAGCATTATTTGGAGGTCGATCAATTAGTGGAAATGTAAATTATTTTTACATCCTTGATCAATATTGTTAGATAAAATGTGATAAACCTAACGTAACAAAATTAATTCTATAAACATTTACAAAATCAATAAATTTTAATACACTTTTTAGAGATCAATATAAGGACCCAAGCCCACCCACCCGGGATTTTTGGCACGGAAGCTCAACTGGCCCACCCGAACGAAATTAAAAGCGGGCGGGGTGGGCAGGGCCAAAATCAAAAAAAAAATAATCACGGGCGGGGGCCGATATTCTGTATTTCGTTTTGCCCGACTTTTTTTAAACTTTTGTTAACAGAAATTTGCCTCGCGTTAAGGGTATTAAGGGCTTGTATTAAATTCGGGCTAAACCGAGCTTAACCGCAGGTACGGGGCGACCCGGTTTGAACTTTAATACTCACCATCATAAAATTTATCTTTTTTTAGGATAATCCATACGAAATGTGCGCCACTTTGCTTAAGAATCATGCCAGTTCGGTTCAGGGGCCGCCGTTAATTGGTAGTAGATTAGACGACGAATGTAGTTACTACGGTCAAAAATTTTCAAACTTTCCAAGCAATATCCCGAACCAGCACCACCTCCTTAATAACGCGAATACATTGGCAATGATGACAAGTCAGCACTTTTACCAAACTCAACGAGACGCCATTCAAGACGACAAGATGGCGTTAGTGGGCAAAAAGTCGACTCCGCTGCTCATTGATCTCAGTAGCTCTTCTTCTTCTTCCTCTTCAGCTGCATCAGCGACCGAGGCCCAATCATCCAAAGATGCTTCGATTTCGTCCGATCTGATGACGGGCGGTGAACAACAGTACCCCGTAAGTACCACGACAGTCGAACAAATTTACCTCGACGAAGAAAATAGCAATCAGCTCGGCATTATTCAAAAAAGTAACATTGAAGATGATCCACTTTCTGTTAGTCGCGGCGCATTGATATCTAAAAACGATTATTCTTGCAATGGTAAAATAGCGATTCCACCTAATTACTCCAGGAACACAGATTACCATACGGCAGCACAAAATCCCTTGAGGTCCTCCTCTTCCGAATATCCCGTGACCGTTCAATCTCTGATACCTAGTTTCGACCTAAAGGTATTCGCGAACGGGAACGTACCAGCACATGTGATTCACAATGTTAACCCAAATTTTCCCCTGGCTTATTTGCCATCTTTTAAGCCTTTAGGGAACTCTAAGGGTCCCCAAAGCATGTATAACTCATACTATCAGCACCAAAATGCCCCTAATAATTATGACAGCTCTAATCAAAACTATTGCAGCACAAATCCACAATTAAGTGGCACGCATAACGAAACGCTAGCCCTCTTTACAAACCTCATTTTCAATAAGCCCTTCCTAATCACGTTTATAAGCACGCTCGAAGCACAGCCCACTTTCACGGTCAAGGATAAAACTCGGTTGGCCTCATTTTTGAGTGCTTTGCTCCTCAAAGATATTGAGTACAACGTCGAGATACTCATGTCGTTGCTAGACAAACTCATCCAAACGAGTATGCGAACGAGTTACACCAGCAACCCGCCTCATTTATTCCTGCGTCGGACTGAGTCGGTTGCCGAAAAATTGCTAACAAACTGCATATCCATTTTCATGTACGATTATCTCAAGGTAATTTTTGTGACACCTGTGTCACTCGTAACATTATTTTACCAAATGGGCTATCTATAAAAATGTTTATAACAAATATCGACTAAATTTTAAAAATCGTTTTCGCAATAGGGTCAATCATTACTTTAAAGGACCAAATGTTTTTTGCGAATGCTCAATAAATTTGCTGAAAATCAAAAAATAGAAAAATTGTTAATTTGTCAAAAAAAACTTGTTATTTGACTATGTCATATAATTTGTATTTTTAACTTTGTAAAAGAGAATGTGAAAAAAAAAACAACAATTTACAAAAATTATTTTAAGCAAACAATGTTTTATCACAGGATTATGTTGGAATTCCATTCTTTTACCTCTACAAAGCCCTGCAATATCAAATACACAAAGGTCCGGTAGACGCTGTCACCTTCGATGCGAGGTATTCCCTATCCGAAGATCGGCTGTTAGTTGATAAAGTCGATTTTAAAGCATTAGTAAGCTTCTTTTTGGCCTCTGTTATATTTTAATTTTGATTGGTTCAAGTATTGGCGTACCGAGAGGAGGGGGTAAACTTAGTGTCCCCCTCCCCCCCCCGCCCCAGCTAATTAAATTATTTTTGTAAAACGTTTAAAGATGCAATAAAAATTAGGTCTTATATGACAAGATGCGCCAGTTTCCCCAAAATAGTTCCCACGTCTACTTATTGCTTACCCCCTTTAAAAAAAATGGTACGACTCTGTGCACAGGATAATAAATATTATAATGAAATTGGAATTGAATCATTTTTTTATCAAATATTTTTTACAGAATATATGGATAATTTACGGTACCGATGAAGGGGCTCAACCAACGCCATGCAAGGTAAATGACTGCGACACTATATCGCAAGTCAAAACCAAAGTCATTGAAATTCTTTACAAAAATACTCCCTTTTCTGCGAGACCAAACATTGACGATCTGGATCTAAGTAACAATTTATATCAAGTGATTTCAGCAAAAATTTCTTTGACACATATAGTTTAGCATTTTAATCGAATTGTACTAAAAAAGGGATTTATTGATTTAAGATACTAAGTTGTCGTACTATGTAATTACACGAGGCAACTGCTTTAGTTCTACCAGCCCTTGTGTAACTACCTATAATTTGTATATATAAACGTGATTATCAAATTACTCTAGCAAAAAAAATTGAAATAATATGCATTTAATTAGTCATACATGTCTAACGTGAAAATTGGACAAGCATTGTAATTAATGGAGGGTTTTACTCACTTTAGTTAGCTCTGATTTTAGAAGTTCTTACAATTTCAATAGATAAATAACAGGCTAAAATAGTGGGTTTTAATTCTTATAAGTGCCAAATTTGGGCTAGAATATCACAATCAATGGTTATATTTATGATTCATCCATAGTTTGGAAGCACGGTAAATACGGCCCGTTGCTGCTAAAAGACGAGGACTCGACTTCGTACGTCCATCCACAGGCTAGGAATAGGGTTCGACTTAATACCCTACAGCATTACCGCGTTAACGAAGGTACCATACTGATACTCGTGCCGGTCCATTCAAACCCTTACGAGACTATAACGTCCAAGATGTCCCCTAATTCAGACACATCCATTTTACAGCAGCTGATCGAGAATAATAGTAGCGTTCACGCACATCTGCCACGGCAATACTCACTCGAACCGCCTACCCATCCCGTCACGGGTGATTGCGATGCCAGCAGTTGGCTGTACAACAACCAACACCATGGTCCGAAAGACAGCCACACAGCAGATTTTGTTTACGATAGCCGAAGACTACTGAATTCGACATATAGTTATGGAGGTGTACCTATCACGTGCCATTACAATACCACCAACGGCAGGCTTCAAAGTAAAATTTACTATATTAAAATTGATAATTTTTTAATCTAGCCTATATACTCTTTTCAATTTCCACTAAAACCATAAAAATGATTCTCACACTCAAAAATTGGTTTATTGAACTGGACAATCCTTTATTTTTATAGATGGCATAAATGCGCTCGAGCCAAATGCGTCTTTGATTCGACGATACGCACCATTTGTTAGCAAAGCCTGTAAAAAAGACCGGAAAAACAACGGAGAAATCAATGTCAAACCAGTCGTTTATTGGCATTTGGTATAAATTTTCAAAAATGTTACGTATTTAGGGTAAAATTGTAGCACCTTTAATATACCAACTTAAACACGCGGTTATGTATTATACTCATATAAACACAGGTTGACAAATTTCCGGATCCGGTACACAAAAATGGTGATCAACGGAGTAATGAAGGATCTTCGCCCAAACACATAATATCAGAGATATTTCTTACGAGACTCTTGTCAACTAAAGTAAAACTTTGATTATTTTTTGAAATAAAGTCAATTTTTCACATTTTAAGTGCCGGCAAAAACACTATCGAAGTTTAAAACATATTTCATTATTTAAGGGTTTCTTTTTTTTTTAAATGCATTAGGCTTTATAATCTTGACTTATATATATTTAAGAGCTATCACCTATTAAGTCAAATTGATTTAAACATTGTTTAATTTCTTTTTTTAGGGTACCATTCAAAAATTCGTAGATGATTTTTTCACATCCGTTCTTTCATCCAAATCCCCGCACCCCCTCCCATGCTTCATAAAATACTTGTTTGATTACCTGGAATATCAAGCTGATCGGTACAAAATCAATGATCCAACCGTTGTCCATTCCTGGAAAAATAATTGGTAAGTTTTGATCTGAAACGTTTAATGTGTTTAATCGTTAAAAATAAATTTTCTTCCTGTAAAATTTTTAATTTACCAAAATTTAATTAAAATACTTAAATGTTCTTCCTCAAAACTTTTTGTTAGGGCACGTGCAAAGTAAGTTTTTATTTTCATAAATTTTTAAAAATTGAAAATTTTTTAAAAATTTTATTTTTTTTTTCAAAATTTTTAAATTTTTTATTTCAAAAAAAGCATTTTAGGAGCGGAGCATAAACTAAATTTGGCAATTTTTCAAAATTTGCGTTTTATTACAAAATAAAATTTCTCAAATTTTTGAAAATTTAACGAAAATAAAAACTCACTTTGCACGTGCCCTTATTTAAAATATTTAAAATTTACAATATTTATACAAAATGATGGTAATAAAGATTTTTTATTTCAACTTAAATAATGTTTTTTCTACCATTTTTATGAAGTTTTTTAAAATAAATATGGTTTGTTAATAAATGTATTCTAATTTGTCCGTTCAGTAATTTTATAAAAAATTTACAGTTTTTAGAGACTTATTAAAATTTAAATGATCGCTTATTAATATTGTTTAAAAACTATAGCGATTTTTAATATTTTGCAATATTCTCAGATACTTTTTTGTATAGTTCAAAAAATTTTCAAATTTTTTATCTTAATGTTGTATAGTTTGCCTCTCCGGTTTTGGATCAATATAATCAAAAACCCACAATTCATTTTTGACGTGAAGAAGACGCATACCATTGATTCTAGTCTCACGGTATTGGCTCAAACCTTTATGGATTCTTGTTCAACTAGTGAACACCGATTGGGAAAGGTAAATAACTGATCTAAATTTACAAAATTAATCATACAACCTCCAAATTTGTTAATTCTTTAGACTAATAATTGATATTTGAAAACCAAATACTATATAAAATCATCCATAAACCATCGTTAATATTAGGATTCACCTTCCAACAAATTGCTTTATGCCAAAGAAATACCCATTTATCGGAATCATTTACAAAAATTTTACGGTGATATCAAAAATATGGAGCCAGTCAAAGAAACCGTTTTGCAACAAAAGATGCACGAATTGTCGCAGGTCAGAAACACAAACTATTTAGAAATTGAAATTTCTTTTCAAACATAATTGCAATTTTTTAATCTATTTTTTTATTCTTACTTTATGCAGAAACATAATTGGAATATGGATTACTTGGCCATCACGAATCAAATATTCATATACGCGCTGAAATACAAAACTGAGGTATAAATACCAATTTTTAACATATAAATTGCCTACTAATGTAAAATTATTTTAAAAAAATAGTTGTCGGCTACTATTTTTAAATACAATTAATTCATTGATTTATACAATAATTGATAAAATAATAAAATTTTACCATTGTGACATTATACCTAGTTAATGGAAAATTTGGCGTCAGATCCCACGTGCCAACGATTCAACCTTCCCGCCGTAATGGAGAATCTGATCCGGGCTTACTACAGTTCAAATTACCCGCCCTCTAACCCTCCGGCTGCAAAACCATCTCACCATAATTATATCTCGAATGACTCTCACGCAAGGAATAATGAAACGCTTCTTCCCCAATTCGCAGCTACGACCTTACGTATGAATGATGAGAGGATGGTATATGGGAACCATAAGCCAAATGATCATACGACAACAGCATACGAAGGCATAGTTGAAAAAAGACTTGACTCCGTTGCTAATAACTTCGGGTTACCTAACCAATATGGCCAGGTTGCGCCACCTTGCCTGCTGATTCCAGCTTCCAATTCTTGTGAATCTAATACTAACCTTGGGATTAACAATCTGATTGGATTATACGACACGATAGATAATACCCGTAATGATAAGATCGTCAACGTGATGAAGAAACACAAGAACGGGTATAGGTTACTGCCGTCAGCGACGACTCTCGAAAGAAGACCACACGTATTTACGCCATCTTGCACCGGTACTGAGAAACTTTTGCCACATTTGTAAATCCACAAAACACACCATCTAGATTTGTTTAAAGGCGCGCGTCTTCATGTCCTATTTTAAAAAGAAATTTTGTACGTCTTATCTGCGAAATATACATATTATAACTTTTCGTTAAAATGACGATCTAATTAAGATAAAATTTTTAACACTTAAAAAAAAAATAACTATACATTAAACGCGACCAAAAAATTTAAGCGCTCTTTGGCTCCCTTGGCTAAACAAAGCGGTTATTGGTATATTTAATTGAAGTCCTATGGCAAACAACATTTAAAATTATTATTACTGCCACAATGTCTAACCAAGAATTATTATTATCTGTATTCAAAATACTCCAAATATTTTACTTTTTTATTTGTGCAATATTTAAACCAATGTTTAAAAGTATACAATTGTGTTGATTGATTTATAGTTTTTTTTAATTTTTTTTATTTAAAATTTAAATTTAAATATTATAATGAAAGTCATTAAACTTTATTAATTTTACATATCATTGATATATTTATATAAATAATGTGATATGATTTAATCCATAAATGTTAATAAATATTTGGAATATGTATATTTTATATTTATAATATTTATGCGTACGTTACCAAAGATTTCTCAACCCATAAATCTTTAGCGATTTAACCGACTTAAAAAACAAAATTTATTTAAAAATTCTAGGTAGCTATATTAAAAAAAATATTTTTTGTTTTAAACTTTTAGCCTCCATAAGATTTGGTTGTTCAGAATTTCAAGTCTTAATGCACCTGCCTAATATGGGCAAGCGGTAACCTAGATTTTCAGGTTCAAGGCTTCCGTAGGCCCACCTGCCACAAATAAGTCGCTGGCTTGCCTTGGTAACCATAAACGGTTGTCAAAATAACTTATTTTTATTAGCGATCAATGAGCCTCATTATTTAAGTTTTCTTAAATGACATTTATATGTGGACCTTCAAAAATTTCCGGGCTGCCATATAAAATTGGGTTTAAGATTTGGGATACCCGTTTAGGGCTTTGACTCTTCGAACCCTTGCCGGTTATATATTTAGATATCCTCGCACGCCGACGACCTTGAATTTTTAGACCAAGCTCTTATTTAGGCATATCGTTTAGGACCTACAGCCTAAGCAATCCAACTCAGCAGTTGAATTGCACATGTATACTCAATTATGGCAACTTACAGGCGATAGTAGCAGTGGCAAGCATCTCTTAAACGCAGGATTTTGGGGTTCGAGCACCGATGTTAAAAGTCCCCTTTACACAAACCCCAACATCCTGCGTTTAATACAGGGATGCTTGCCACTTCGCCTGTAAGTTTCCATAAAACCAACATTGGTAATTTAGTCATCTTTATAAGGGCTCGTTGACAAATAATTATTATATCAGTATAAACTGAATAAATTCATTAATGTTTTTTTTTGCAGTTTAGGGCGCCACGTTCAGTATTCATTCGTTGTTACAAAAAAATTTTAAAAATAAAAAACATTTAAAAATTAAGTTTTAACATCGAAAACTATGGACCATTGTTTTTATAGTAATTTCTAACACTCGGAGCATGCTCTAAGTATATTTAGAATATATCTAAATATATATAAACTTAGCTGATAGATTATTTCAACTAGACTATTTAAAAAAAATTCTAACCCCCAATATTTTTTACAAAAATTTTAAAATTTTTATAAATTATTAAAATTTTAAATGGAGTCTAAACGCATCCTTTTAGAGCCCAATAGGAGGTAATCACCCTTATCTGAGTTGGCCTCATTTGAATCGAGCAAACCTTAAACAAACATGTTGTATTATTAAATTGAATGTGGTAAAATTTGTTAACAAGTTTGTTCAAGCAAATTTATTTTTTATGTTAAAAACAATTTTATAAAGTAATTCAAGTGATATCGTAAATTGGAATACTAGGTCAGGTCATGACAGCTTTACCTCCCAAATAATACGTTGCATGGGAAAATTTTTGTTAAATTGAAGATGACATTAAAGCGTAAAAGGGTTATGAGCATTTATTGAGAGGTTTTTGGAATTCTTTGTTACCTTTAAGGTCTCCAAACAATAAAGGATGACTCACCAAGCCCGTATTTTTCCTGTCCGGTCCTACGAAGGTGTAAAAAGAGTCGGTCAGTGGCCTATTGGCGCCGCCAACCACCTATTTTTTAGGTTTTTTAGTTTTAAAAACTCTAATAACATTGAAAATCGCCTAGGTTCCCAAGAATTTTGGGTTGACATTATGAACGGAACGCTCCGGGTATAAAACTTAAGTATATTTTTAGGCATCTATTCTCTAGCTATATCCCTTAGGTCCACCGGTAAGTTTTATTTGCCCCTTGCAATTTTTTTTAAGAAAAAAAGGATAAATGTAAACATTTTTTACATTTCTTATCGATGTCTCAATTGATAATGTTAATAATAAAAGCTATTGATCGCCTCGAAGGAAAAATTCACGTAGTAGTGCCTCTGATTTATAAATTACAAAAATGCCCAGTTTCGTTTTAAAATTATAATTTCAATGTTTTTATTGAAAGATATTACAAATTAACATTATATTGAAAAAACTGGATCGAGAAACAGGATACAAATCAATGTTAAACTTTGAAGTTTCAAGATTATAATGCACATGTGAAATATTTAAATTCAATATTAATGTCGCATGCCAAAGCCTCCAACAAAATACGCACACAATTGTCACTGTCAAAGTATAAACACTGTTGCCGATGGGGCTCGTAAGTGATGTGGCTGGTAGCGGGTGTGTCATTCTCTACCCACAAAAAAAGAATAAAATTTCAGCTTTCCCGTTTGTTTATTTAGCGCAGCGCAAAAAAAAGAAAATAACAACATATCGATAAACACAAACGTATATTATATACGTTAAGTAGGCGGCCTTGAAATTTTCTCTTTTTATTTTTCGCTTTTACTTACCGTAACGCATAATCACATTTTTTTTCCTTCCAAATTTTATATTTTTCACAAATAATAATAACTTTATAAACATCTCTTGAAAAAAAGCTTATATTTGAAGTTGTCAATTCTTAAATTCGAACATTTAGATATCTCACAAATTGTTACCTAACGCTATTTCTATATTCCTTTTCACAAACCTAAACGTTTACTTTTAAAAGTTATTTTTCAAAAAAACGTTGTAATGTCTTATCGCGGCGGTGATATTTCAATTCCGGTCCGTTCGGAACCCCGTCATTTTTGGCAATCCTCCTCGGATGGTCATCACGGAGGCTCGTTACGCGAAAAGTTTGCCGAAGAAAGGAGACGTATGGAGGCTGAGATGGAACATCTTAAACAAAAATTCCGGCGGGATGTTAGCGGAGGGGCGCCCCGTGAATACGGCTACCAGCAGCAGCAGCCCGCGGCAACTTATTACCGCCAACCGGCTATCGATGATTATTACGGTAGCAATAGGAATTACAACACTAACCAACAATCCACCTCTTCTTCCTATCACGACACTCAGCGCGAATATTCCAGCCAAGGCGGCACTGGATTTGGAGCGCCGACCGGTGGTTTTGGGTCGGGTTATAGCACATACCCACCCCCGGCTAGGTAAAATTATTGATAAATTATATTTTAGAAAACATTCGAGGATTACTTATTCTAACATAGTGAAATTAAAATTTTTTTTTCTAATCATTATGTTCTATACCTCAAAAAACGGCATTTTGTCAAATAAGCACTACCTATATTTTCTTTCGCATTTAGATAACACAAAAACAAATATAGAAATATTGGTCCTATTAAGTAAATATGTATAGAACGCCTAAAGCACTTACAATGAAAGCTCCATCATTAACTATGATTTATCAGCCCCATGCATTGCTTGGTATGATATTAAAATAGACCAATCTTGATGGTTGATATTCTTGATAGTTGTAAATAGTAGAAAATATTTGTAAGAATAACTCTTTACATAGTCTATTAGGCAATAATATATATGATAATGTGATGATGAACATGGTTTTGTTAAATCCACTTTTTGAGCACTTTAGCTTTAGTATATAATATAGGAGTGGGTAGGTGAGTAAAGGTGAAAAAATATTAATTAACATTGAAAATGTTGTTTTGGCATTGTCTGCTTGTTTATTTAAGATTCAACATCTAAGATTGATACGGAAATAGTTAAACGGAAAAATTTATTTATCTAATACTAGAATATGTGACCCGGCTTCGCCCGGGATATCCCTTTATTATTGCATGCTTATTAACGCATTACCCTAACTCAAATGCTTTGCCCATTACTCGTCCAATATAAACTCAATGAGGCTAAAAATTTTATGGAAAATAAAGGTGAGTATATTTAATATTTATCAATAAAAAATTAGGTAATTTACTAAATAAAAAATTCGAAACCGCACCTTAAAGAACAAATATTATGGATATTTGGAGTTTTGGCATGGAGATTATAAATTTATATTATCAAAGTGTCGCTCAACTTTAAGGAATTTGAGGTTTGAAAATTTGAATACGCTCTATTTTTGATAAATTTTGGCTGAATTGAGCGAAGTTTTAAGCAAGCCTACACTAAATTTTACAAACTTTCATTTAAAAAGCTGATGTTTCTCATTAAAAAATGGTCATTTCTGGACCTTCAAACGTTAATATCTTGAAAACTATAAGCGAGCGACAATTTTTAACAAAAATTTCGGGATTTTCGGGGCAATATTGACCAAAAATTTTCAATAATATTTTTTGACAAAGTAAAACAAAGATAATTGCAAATTAGTTAATTTAATGAGATAAGAAAGATGATATACATGAAATTATAGCAAGCAATTTAAGAATACAGTTGAAAAATAATTTGTCAAAGGAAAAAAATGTTATTATTTGGGTATAAATATCAAAAATATTTTTAAAATGAATAGGATTATATCTAATATTCAAAATTTTAAATAAAATATCTTGAAAACACTCCTGTTTTTATCTTTTTTTAAATTTCTAGTTACATCTTAAAATGAAAATCATACCTATAATATTCAGTAAATGGGCCAAATTTACAATAAAAAGTTTATACTAAAAAACATCAATATCAAACTGAAAAAAATTTTATGAATAATTAAATATAATTTTATTAATATTTATTATATAAAAAAGATAATGTGTAAAATTTTAGTTATTTCCAGTACTTTTGCTTTAATGAAGATGAAAGATGGAAATAAAAATTACAATAATTTATATTTTCTGACAAAAAGTTAAATATACAATAATTTTAAGTGTTATTTATAATGTTTATCACAAATTTTTTGCTATATAGCATCAAAAATATTTAATAAAAAAAACTAAATGCAGAGATAGCTTTAAATTTAAGATTAACTACTTTATAAAAATACAAAGGTAAGAATGTACCTGGCCAGACTTTGGTGACAATGATTTTAATATTTCATTCTAAAAAAATAATAGATATGAATTGGTCATTTCTGGACTTTCAAACGTTAATATCCTAAAAATTATAAGCGAGCTACAATTATTAATAGAAAATTCGGGATTTTCAAGGCAATATTGACCTATAAAAATTCTTTTTAACGACTTTGGTCTGGGGTCGTTGTATTAGGAATTAGCCTATAATTTAAAATTGGTTGTGTCTATCTAACATACATTAGAAATCATATGGTATTTGAAATTAAGAATATAAAATATTAAAATATAAAACTATAATTAATATAAAAGATAATATTGATAAACATGTTAAATAAAAAGAATATTTATTACCGTTAATTATATTTCTTGGCTATTATAGTGAAATTTCTTATAATGTACGTTTTATGTACCTTTCGGTACCTGATGCATAACTCGGCTCCTATATACTCTAAGAGGCTGAAATTTGCATCGAATTTCAAGTAAACATTCTTAAATAAGCTATTAAAATTTGAAATTATTTTATAGTCAAAATTTTGAAATAATAGAACTCGAGTAAAAACAATTTTTTTGAAAAGTTTTAAAATATCGTATCTTAATAATGGAAGTAGCTAGAGGTCTGAAATTTTTCATGTGCATTAATAGGGATATACTTGATATAGAGTGAAAATTTCAAAAATATTTTCCAATTATTTTGGTCGTAAAACGTTTTTTTTATTTTAATAAAAAAATATGCACACCTCGTGGATAAAAACTAAAAATTGGCATTCCCAGACACATTTTACACAAACGATTTTTTTTTTTCGTGGATTTTGAACGGTAAACAAAAAACTTCGAAAATTTCATTTTTAATAATATAGATAAAATGATATCTTTAACCCACTTGATATAAAATATTAAAAATAAAATTTACATGGATTTGTAATCTTATGTGTGTAATTGCAACTTAATAAATTTAAAAATATAAAAGCTTGGGTACGACGGCTCCAAAAACAAGAAAATTATTTTTTTATATATAATTAACGCCATCTATTAAAATTTTATATATTTCTATTTTTTTCGCGTTATAATTTTAAACATTATCAAAACAAAAATGTTTTACTTATTTTTGAAATTCTTAAAATGTATAAAAATTAAACGTTTATCATGAGCGCATTTATCCCTTGAAATACCTCATTTCTTTGCTATTTAAAATTGTTTAAAAAACATATTTTTGTATAAGTATGGTGGGCACATACTGTAAAAAATATAACTGCTAATAATTAGAGTTAGTAAATTTTTTAAGGGGTTAACTATAAAAAGGAAAACTTTTGAACGGCTTTGATTTAACGTTATAATTGGTCATTTTATAGTATATTTAACCTGGCAACTAAAAAAGAATCATAATTATGGCTTGTAATTTTATCGATCGCTTTTACTTCTTTTTATTAGGTCTGCCAAGGTCAGCCCAACTAATTTATTCATTTTTAAAATTTATAATCCCAGAGCTTAAACGGTGGTAGTTTATTGGTATTAAATTGACGCGAGTTACTTTGATTTTATCAAAATACCCCTTTTATTTACTAGTTCTATATTTTTTATACTCATTTAAGAGGTTGTTTAAAATAAGCTCTCCGCACATATATTGCTGCTTTTTTGCTCTTAACGAGTCCCCCTCTAATCGTGATGAGGCTTTTGTTCTCAAGAATGAGTCTATTTACCATTTTTCAAATGAAATTTTATTAACCTTTAGGTATGCACCACTCTCTGAATCGTTCCCATCTGACGGGGGCGCTATCCAAGGCTTCGGTAAAAGCCCCGAATGGCGTTTCGTTGAAACGGGCCCTAACGGGCAAAAATACGTTAAGTTACAATTCGATATGGCCCAATACCGGCCTGACGAAATCCAAGTGTTAGTCGACAACGATTTCCTTAAAATCCGGGCCAAACATGAAGAAGGCGGCCCAAATAGGTTATTCATATAGAAATTTTTAAATAGAAAATATTACTTAAAATCAATCTACATTTTCCGGCAAATATAGGGTTTGGACGCTGATATATACATTGATTACGGCTGTATAATATCTCGCTTGTTTTTTAGGTTTTTCCGAGAATGTTTAAACAGCAGTTGCTTCCATCCTACATTGTATTAGGTTTCTTGCAAGTTTTATCATTTAAAAAAAATCGGTTCAAATAACCATTATAAAATATAAAATTGTAAAAATACAACAATTAAAAAGTTTCGACCTTTTCAGTTTTTTCATCTTGGAATAAACAAAAATATATTATCGGTGTTAGGTTAGAATAAGGTTTACCCAAAATTTATCTCAACTCTCATATAAATGTTTATCTATGATTAAATGGTTTTATCGGCTCAGTAATTCTGTGGCAAACATATCTGTCTTATATGCGTAAGTCGGTTCGATTCCTTGCACAAACGGCTATTTTCTTAAAAAAAAAATAGGACATGTGTACAATCATTTTGAAGCTGCTGTCTGCTTAGTCTGTAGGGATAAGCCTAAAGTAAGAGCTTAAGCTAAATATTTAGGTCGCCGGCGCGCGGGCAAATCTTATCATTTAAGCTTTCAATAGAAGTTTTATTGAATTAAAAGAGTCAAGACCTAAACGGGTATTGCGCCCCATATAAGGAAAGGTATGGGTACAAGTCCATTTAATTTTTATATAAATTGTTTTGAATATAGGTCTTGTTATCGCGAGTACAACCGTGAGTTCAGTTTGCCCGCCATGGTTAGGAGTAATCAAATAACTTCCCATCTGTCTCGGGACGGTTTCCTAACCGTTGAGGCACCCCTCCCGCCCGATTACGATAACCGGGTCGGTTTTAACTCCTACGGGCCCAGACCTGTCGAATACCGCCGTTAAATTTTAATAAAATATAAAAACCTTAATCGATAAATAAAATGCAAAATATTTAGCACGAACCCACCCACGCATCTTAAAAAATACAATTTTTTAAATGTTTGTCAGCTGATTTTAATTTTGTTGATACCTACATTTTGACAAATATTTGATGTCAAATTATTATAACTCGTTTTTATTTTTCGCAATTTAAATATAATTCAAAAAAAATCTCATCTAAACAATTAGTGTACATTTTTTTTAAAAATGAAATCAAGGCTTGGCCAAGAATAATAGTAAACATACTCATTATGCAAAAATTATTATTATAATTATTATCTTATAAGCTCAATTTTATAACTCTAATCCTTCTTTATTTGCAATTGTTTTTTTTTAAATTACGAATTTTGGTAAATTTTATCGAAAACTCTGCTCAAATTACTCAAAATTTAATTTTTTTTTTGTAATTTAAAATTTACTTTCAAGAGCATGTTATATGAAAAATCATATCCTGTCCCAATCCTCATATTTATTTTAAAACATAATACTTTTAGTTGTTTTCTGTAATTGTTAGAGTTAAACAGTATTTTTGAAAAAAACCTAGAATTAGGTAATTTCATAATATCGTTCAAACTTTGCTTAATTTCCGAAAATTTGATCATATTATTTTAATAATTTCAAGATGAAATTTTGAAACCCAGTGAAAACACCTAAATTATTTACAAATTATTTACAAATATTTTTAATCATGATTATAAGTATTTATTATTTTAAACATTTTTAAGTTAGCAGCAATTTTGTGATAGAAAATTTCTTATCTTGGTTGCAGAAAATGCCTTAATATATAGTCCCATTTTTAACTTCAAATATTATTGTATATTAATTTGTTTTAACCTTATTTTAACATTGTTTGAAATGCAATATATATATTACGTTGAAATAAAGATTAATATATATAACAATCTCGCATAATTCTGAAAAAAAGTTTTGTGGTGGAAAAATGCTGAAAAAGTGTGAGCCTAAGGGGAAAAAAATGAGTTTTTTTCTCGGGCTAAAAAAGGAATTAAAATGTTTATAGTAATTTTGAATAACACCAAAGCCCCGAAAAAAAAATGGGGGAAAAGTTTTTTTCATGAGCCTTTTTTAGTATTTTCTTCTTTATTCTGAAGTTGGAATGGTGTTCATTACCATTATTAAAAAGCTAAAGAAAGCCCTTAAAAAACCCTTTATTATTATGAATAAATGGGGCTTCTTAAAATAGTTAACGAGCTTTTTTAATGGAAAAGCCCCTAAAAAATACCCTTTAAGGCCTGGCTTTTTTTCAGGCCTGTGGGAAACTATAAAAATGGTAGTTAAACACACAGCATTTTTTGGACCGAGTTAAGAACTTATACCCATTCCGTGACTTGGACTTGCTTACTACAACAGGATATAATATGCCCATGTCAAAACATACAAAAAAATCAGTTTTACTCAGATTAACTAATTAAACACAATGTCAAAAAATTATTTTATTGGCAAAGCCATATGTGTAATTAGTTTAATTGTTGTGATCATATATTCATTTTCCATTTTATTTTTACCACGTCCGTGTTAAAAGTATCAATTTTTTACTTTTTAATATTTTGCGCTAGACTGTCGTATTGAAAACTTTAAATTTGTTATGCGCCAAGAAAAATAATATTAATTACAAAAAAAAATGTTTTCAATGTTGATAAAACGGCACTGTGGAAGAATTGGCTACACAAAATAAATAAATTTCAAGGTGATTGAAACGATTTCTGTTTTGTGATAATCAAGCTGGCTTATAAGTTAAAACTTAAGCATCGTTCTTAGATATTGGAGCTCACATGGTATTTAGCAGGGGCAGATATTATCGATAATTTAGCTAAGTTAACAGTTAAAAATTTGTTGAATATTAACTATGGCTTATGTGTTGATAAATATTTTTCAATTAACTAGGAAGTAAATTAGATAATCTTTTAAAGATTATAAATTTTTTGACAATGCCCAGCTTATGCCAATGGGTTTTTTTTTGGTGTTTTTCGGCTACAAAACAATTTTTGAGCACCGAGTTTATCATTAAATCCTTTAAAAAGCTTATATACATAAATTTTTAAGTGAATTAAATAAAATTTATAATTTAAAATTTAACTTATCTATTAATTTTAATTAGTTAAACTTTTTACGGGAAACTATTAATTACACAGGTCAACAAATTTTTGAGAGTTATGAGCTAACTACAGAGATCAAACCTGCCAACTTTGGAATTTTCAAATCCGTTTACCGTTTAATCAAACTTATTTAATCAGCTTTAAACAATGAAAAATATAGAAACAATGTTAAAAATGTTAAAAAAACAAAAAAGATTTAAACTTCAAATAATATTTTCATTAAAATCCGATAATATATCGTGTCGTATTTAAGTTATGACGCAAAATATTTTGTATTATAAATGCTGATGTAAGAGCTTGATATACCAAATAATTTTATTTCAAATTATTTGAGATTAAATTTTTACAAAAGATTTTTATATGTAAAAAGATTCTTAAATTTTTTCTTTTTAGGGTATTCTCGAGGTCGCACAATCTGTTAAAAAGGCCATTTTTTGATATGGACAGATCTAAGGAGCTAAAGGCGGAAAAAACTAAGAAAAACGAAAAATATATATGTGATTAGGCCATGATGGGGATGCATTCTTATATGTTTTCATAAAATTCACTTTCATGACATTGATATTTGTTGACCTGTGTTATAACGCTCGATAAAAATGTTTAAACTTGGTTAATTTATATGGTCAACTTGCATGCCGGAAATATCACTGTGGCTCTGGGGGCTATAGCAATTTATGTTTTTGCTCCATGAGTTTGGGCTAACAATTCATAATAGCATTTAAAATTAAACCCTCATCGCCTCGAATACTAAGCTATTCTCCTAAATTGCACACCCCTCTAAAACTATTTTAAGCTTTTTTTTATATAACACAAATCAACAATTTTTTGAGAGTTGTGATTTAACTACAGAGATCAAAACTGCCATCTAAGGGAATATCAAATCCTTTTACCGTTTTTCCTAATCAAACTTAGTTAGTCAGTTATAAACATTAAAAATTTAAAAAAAAGGTCAAAAAACCAAAAAAGATTTAAAAACTAAAATAAATTGAAATTTTATTTTTGCATATTCACAATATTTAACCTGTTAAATTCAAACTTTAAATAATATATTTATTAAAAACCGATAATATAGCGTGTCGTATATAAGTTTGGACGCGAAATATTTTGTATTATCTAAATGTTGTTGTAAGAGCTTGATATATTAATAAAATTTATTTTTCATTATTTGTGATTAAAAATATAAGTTACGAGGGTTTTTATGCAAAAAAGATTTTTAAATTTTTTCTTTTTAGGGTATATTTAGATCTGTCAATTTTGTCAAAAGAGGCCATTTTACGTTATAGACGGATTTAAGGAGCCAAAGAGGGAAGAAACTAAGAAAAACGAAAAACATATATGAGATTAGGCCATCATGGAGATGCATTCTTTTATGTTTTCATAAAATTCACGATTAGCAATTCGTGATATACGAATTTAAAAAAAAATAGATCAGCCCACAATGATTTAAAGGTCAAAGCACAAATATAATTGGCATAGTGCCATATTTATGTATAAGCCTCAATAAACGACCTCCCATATTTCCTATTGAATTGCCTTATTGAGCGGAAACCATAATCACAGACCATCCTAAATTTTTACTCGCGATTATCGAAGATGATTTGATAAATTTATTTTTATTCATCTATCTACCTATTTGAGGTATACATATAAAAACGTTACCAAATATGCAAATGTAACAGTGATAACGTTAAACATGCCTTTAAGGTATTTGGCCCGGCTGGGTTTCATATTTTTATTTATTCAATAAGACCCCCCCTCACACGAAAAGAGGTAAAAACTTGGCATAAGGAGGAATTGCACGTAGCCATCAGATTGCAAAAAAATAACCTCGATTGTTTATCTAAACATTTAAATTTTGGCCAACTCGACAATTGTTGGTCAAAATAACGAAAAATAAAAAATATAAAGATTGTCATAAAAGTTGCGATAACTCTTTAAAGAAAAACATGCAAGAGTAGGGCGCGTTTATAGTTTTGAGATTTATTTTTTAAAAAAATATAAAAATGTGCTTTTTCTTAACTTTTATTTTAGAAAATGCTAATTGGCAACTTTTTGTAGAATGCGTTTTTTTTACAAGACAATTATAAAAAAATTTAAAAAAATGAATCAACTTTGAACGCGGCCAGCAAAAAGGAAAGATAAAATTGAAACAGGTAAAAATAAACGAGAATTAAAATGGCACACAAGCCAAGGTATATTTGGCTAGTGACATATTTACGGCACGCATTGTAATAAAAAGCTCATTTCCTTTGATGGCGAAACCGCGGTCATAAAAAATTAAGAGGAAGTAAGTCACCATCTATAATGAGAATTTTGGCCAAACTTACCTTAAATATTATTCTATTGGTATGTAAAAAATTTCAAATCTGGTCATAGAGAAGAATGCATTTTAGGTATTTTATCTAAAGATCAAAAAGACCATAAATGACAAATGTTTTCAAAATTGTTAGAAAAAAAATGTTGTATAAGGTTTGATACGAAATATAAATGGTAAAGTAGAGGATTCAGAGCTCACTGAATAGATCTTAATTAGTTTTTGGGGCGTAGCAGTAATAAAAAATTTGAACTTTAAATAAACATCTTTAGGAAATATAAACTGGGCGTTCAAGGTTAAGGTAAAAGGTTTATTTGATGAAATTTTAGCTTTTATAACACCTTCTTGACACATTGAAGAATCTAGTATTAAGCGATTCGAATACAAAGGTGCGAAACGTTCAAATTTTTTATTTACTTTGTGAATCAGAGAAATATTTTAACTATATATCAAATTCTCATTTAAAACCACAAAACATATAATACACAGGTCAACAATTTTTTGAAAGTTATGAGTTAACTACAGAGATCAAACCTGCCATCATAGGGAATATCAAATCCGTTTACCGTTTTTTCTAATCAAACTTAGTTAGTCAGTTATAAACATTAAAAATTTTAGAAAAAAGGTCAAAAAACCAAAAAAGATTCAAAAACAAAAATAAATTGAAACTATATTTTTGCATATTCACAATAGTTAAATTAAATTCGAACAAATAATATTTTCATTATAAACTAATAATATATCGTGTCGTATTTAAGTTTGGACGCGAAATATTTTGTATTATCTAATTGCCGATGTAACAGCTTGATGTATTAATAAAATTTATTTTTCATTATTTGTTATTAAAAATATAAGTTACAAGGGATTTTTATATGCAAAAAAGATTTTTAATTTTTTCTTTTTAGGGTATATTTAGATCTGTCAATTTGGTCAAAAGAGGCCATTTTCGTTAAAGACGGATGTAAGGAGCCAAGGCCGGAAAAGACTAAGAAATACGAAATATATATATATGATAAGGCCATCATGGTGATATATTCTTTTATGTTTCCATAAAATTCACGGTTGTGCCATTGAAATTTGTTGACCTGTGATATATTAATTTAACGGATAAATAGGGAAATTAACACTTAAAACTAAAAAATATTACATAAATTTTCAAATAAAATATGGGTGTAGAAACTTAGGTTTTAGCTGGCCGCATGTGTTTGGGAGTATGTAATAAGGCGCGTTCAAAGCTCAGTCATTTCTTCTACAAGTGTGAAATTTTGGAATCGATTTAAGATCAATAATTATAACCAATGTTTTCACAATTTTTATTTCATTTGCCTTAAATCAAAATTCATAATTGAAAAATAAGCCGGGCTGGCCAAACATAATAATTCAAGGGTTTGGGCAGGCTAAATAAATCAGCTGAGCAAAGGAGTTTCGATGAAATACGCCTAACAATTTTATCTGAAAATGCCAATTATTTTGCATTAATGTGCCATTTTCTTTACATTTTTTTACTTTGGACAGGACATTCAAATGAATGTAGGAAAGCTACTAAAACATACCTATTAACGTTAAATAAAAAATGACATTTGTTTAGTTTGTTATTGTTCGATTTGATAAAAAAATATGTCCGAGCCTTTATAAATTTTAAAGAAATTCTTAATAATATTTTTATAAAATGACCTTGACAGAGCTATATCAATGAGATGTGAAAAATATACAATAGCAAAAAATGACTCATCAATGGTAACATCAAATAAGAAAACAACCTTTTATACATTCAATATAAGAAGACTTGATTGATAAAGTGCTTTTGGCATTTGAAAATGATTATATCCTAATCTAATAAAATTTAAAATTTTTACATAAAGAATTGTCATAGTAGTTAATGGTCAAATTGTAAAAATTTGAAATTTTGTTTTTGCTTTAAAGTTTACAACCTAAATTAACATTTTGTTCAACATTTAAATCGTAGTTCATTAATTTAACTTTTATTTTCGGCTCTTATATGAACATGAAAAAATGTTTGTTTTCAAAATTCTTCGTGTTTTATTCTCTGCCTGAACACCCTTTTAATAAACTAAGTGCGACTTATAAATCAATATAAGTTCATCAAATGTAATAATGGCTGCGGCTTCTACTAAATCAAAAGTGTAAAAAAATTTTTTACAAAAAAATTCAAAATTGTAAAAAAAATATATTTTTTTACAAAAAAAAAATTTCACCGCTAATATCAAAAAATGAAAATTAATGTAATTTAGTCGTTTTGAGATATGCCTAACAAAAAAGTTTGAAATAAAATTTTTCAATTAATTTTTAATTTCTTAACTTTTTTTTACACTAGCCACCTTAATGTTAATCAAATGCGCTCAATTGTTTTCTTCAAAATATATTTTGTCACTAGCCGCAGCCAATATTACATAATTGAAAGCACAAGTAGGTGTGCATTTACGTTAACGACTTGCGTCACTTAACTTTAAATTTAATGAACTTAGTTTGAAAATAATCAGGATAACCCTAAAAAGCCTATTCAGAGTTTAATAGGTTTTTCAAGGTTATCATTACTTCCCCTCAAAACTAGAGCCATTAAATAACTAATTTTGACTTGCGGTTAATCGAATAACTCAACCAATGACCTTTAAATTAAACAGGTCCTTAATATAAAGTGTTAGTTTACCTGCGTTTCCTCATTTACAAGTAATCCAGCTTAATAATAAAATATGAAAACAAATTTATATTCTAGCCTAAATGATATATCTAACACCAAAATTAGTTTATCTCTAGGTCGATTTTCGCCCAATTTAAATTTAGAAAATCATGTGCTCGAATATTCAAAAGTATAATAAAGAGTTCTTTTAATCATTTATTAAATGTCAACTTGTAGTGTTTAAACAAAAAAAATAACTGTTTTCTGCGCATTATATTTATTTTTTTTTGTTTCAATTTTCCTTTTTCACAATATATAGTTCATGTTCAATTTTTATTTATTAAGGTTATGTTTAATCATTTTTCATATTGTTTGGTTGTGTTCATTTTGTTTTTGTTCAGAGTTTTCGGGATTTTCACACCCGCCTTCTGAGGGCTGACGGTGACCCAGATTTGACTCTGGACTCCCTAGGCATCATCGTTTAGGGCCTACTGCCTTGTAGGTCACCAGTAGTCATGTGGCTACTTTTTTTATATTTTTTCTATCTATAGGCGCGTTTATACTTCATTCGTTATTACGAAGAATTTTAAAAATTAAAATTTTAAAATTTGAGTTTTATATAAAAAAATATTAACCTTTTTTTAACAAGTTTCCTTAAATTGGAGCAGTTGCTTTAAGTTTATTTAGATATCTTGATGAATTTATATCTAACTCTGTAATCAACAATAAGACTTTTAATATCCAAAAATTATAAACATTGGGCAATATTTTTTTAAAAAAAATTTAATGTGAATGAAGTCTGAACGCGCCCTATTGCACCTTATTATTTATATATTTAGCCATATACATATTATTTTCCATATTTATATTATAAAATTATGTTGTTTTAAAAAAAAATAAAAAAAAATGCAAAAAACCTTTTCAAACGTTAAAATCTGGATATTAGGTCTAAGGTTTTTATGAGAGGGCTTAAATAACACCTAAATATATTTATGTTTTTATATGATAAATTTGTAAATAAAATATATACAAAAATACTATAATACAGCTAGGCTTCATGTAACAAAAAACCAGAGCTATAGGTGAATCTTTTCAAGGATAACGGCGTCTTTTCATATATAGATAATTAGATAATATAAAAAATTAGGTGCTAGAATTATTTTAATTTTAACTCTACAGAGTTAGATATATCAGAGTTTGAGATTTCATCGTTATATCGCAAAAGCTCAAAATTCAATTCGTACAGTCGTTCTTTAATTTGGTCGAACAAGGGTCTAAGGTTTTCTGCCGAGCCAGGAAAATGCTTTCGTCTACGTTTGGTATTAATCAAACAGGATTCTTCGGTTGATAGGAATTCATCACTGGTTCGTTTAGAACTTGTTTGAGGCGGAGCCGATGGAGAAACTGAAAATTCTAGGGTAGCGGGTTGCGATTGTGCCAAAGTTAGAAATTTATTGCCGGATGTTGGAGTAGGGGCCACATATATGGGCTGATGATTATTGATTCGACATGGGAGAGGTATCGGTGGAATACATATAACGTGATTAAAATCAGGTGCCAAGAAATTTAGAGTTGACCGAAAATACACGTCGTGGAGCGTCATTTCAGCGCGGATGGCTAAGATTTGTGCATCAAAAATTTGGCTGGCTATATCTTGCCACCGAACGAATGGCTCTTGTTGTTCGTAAGTCGCTAGCACGAGCTGAACCAGGTGCATAGTAGATGGCGAAAGGTGCGCCGTGGAACGTGTGTTGCGCTCAATAAAGCGCGCAACTTCTTCAGGCGTTCGTCTTTGCTCGGCCAGAAAATATATAATTTCGGGTATGTGGGCTTTGGTTAGCACCGCTCGGAGGGAATCAAAGGCCTCGCTGTTAAGTTTTTGAACGTCTAATACGGGTTCAGGGGAAATAGGTAAAGGATAGATGGTATGACTGGGGCTCTCACACAGATTTATGTGATTGTTAGGCTGAGCGTTTGGTGAAAATGCCAAAGGAGGCCATTGCACTGTGTGTGCCGAGATCAATTCAACCGTGAGATCGACAAGGGCGGGTAGCACGGCGTTGTTAAAATAGTCAAATAGCTCTCCGGGATACCAGCGGTACTGATGATAAGAATTCAATCCATAATCATCATCATGGCTATGATTAAGAGAATTAATTTCGTCGTAGATTTGAATAAGCTCTTGTAACGGGACTCTTGAAATTGCATTGTAAAGGTACTCAATCAAGCCATCGCTGTGTACGATTTTGCGGACTTGCGCTTGAAACGCAGCGTCAAGTTGTTGGGTGTGGCAATGCAGGAGTGACAGGAAGATGCAAGACCGAAAGTCAGCTAATGAAAGGGTTCCGGAACAAGGTTCACCATCCCGGATCACGTTTGGTGGTATGTATCGCTCTAAAATTTGAGGATTGGCATTGGTGTAAAGAGTTGTGCAAGTTTTGACGAGTTCGTCAAATGTGACTTGTTGAGTATCGTCACCCAGACCTGGTGTATGGTTCTCATTTGTGTGGTTTGCTTCGTAAGGCTCTTGCGAATTAGGGGTGGGGGTCAAATGGAAATGCATATTTTGAGGTTGCCCAAAATGTTTTGACGTGTTTGAAAAACGTTTTGAGTCCTGATTAAGGCCGAGGTATATTGTATCTCCCTCACATTTCAACGATGATATGAAGGTAACCAATGAATCGTCCCCAAATATAAAATTTATTTGATAATTTACTCCAAGGAGCACTGGAAGTTTCATATCTTTCGACGCTAAATGCCTTAGGAAAGTTGCTCTTATATTCGATGTGTTGTCAGAGATCAAAGTTGTTATCCGTCCATAATTGACAAACTTAAACGACTGATTGGCATCGTAATGGCTTAGGAAGCGTTTAGGGTCAATGTTAAAAAATGGTGTTAAATATTTCATGGCAAAAGCTTTGACCTGGGTATCGCCGAGGGCCACGCGCACATTTAAAACGTAATACAACTCGACACTATTTTGATGCTTGTGATTTCCAAACATATCAGCAATTTCCTCCAACGACCTTAGTTCTTTTTTGAATTCCTTTTTCATGGTGTGTGATTTGTGAGAATTGTCATAATTTGGGTCAGTTTCTGTGTTTGATAAATAAGATGACCTTATTGATGGAAAAACTTTCAACTTTTGCCGTTCGTACATACGCTGCAACTGCCGAGTCTTTAAATGACCTATCCATAACCGCCAATATTTCTGGCGCAAATATCGCGTGCGCCTGTTATATATGGCCATCTTTCGGGGCAAAATATCGGCCATCAGCAACGAGTCGTTGGAATCTTCACTGTACGATTCGAGGCTAACGGTATCGGCTAAGCTCGCTACATTAGATATAAACGACGAATGTGGCTCAAAAAATTCACATTTCTCGGCAGGTGACTCTACTGATTTTAAGGATGCTAAAACTGCGGAAGCAGTTTGACCAACGCACGTATTTATAACTTCGTTGAGTAAATGCCGATACATTTGTATAGCGAAGGAGTTTAAATTTTTGTAATCAAGTTTTGTTTGTTTTGTGGCTCGCAGGTCCGTAACAACGGCATAACTTAAATACCTTAGATTATCTAAAATTATTTCACTGGCTAAATTGTCGGATATATTAAGGGCTATGGCTTTAATATAACGCCGACACGTTAAAACGGATGTACAAATATCCCTCAAGTTATAAAACGTGAAGATCTGCAGCTGAGATTCAACTATTTGCTCTGTTAAACGGTTAATAAGGTCAGTATAATCGGAAACAATACTAATAGGCGGCGACAAAGGTCGATGGGCCGAAATTTTTAAAGTTTCAGAGCGTGGAAAAGAAGGTTGAGGGAAGGAATGCGTTAGTGGATGTGTAAAGCTAGGAGGATTCGTACTGTATGGCAATGCACCCTCTTCAAATGATTGTAGTGGTGGGAATGGTCGTTCGCTGTCAAATGATATTATTTTCAAAGCAGTATCAACATTTTTAAGGGGTGGAGATACGGACTTAGCACGTCGTTGGGAGGCATTGGCAACGGGACCTTGAATCGAGTTGGAATAGTTCGTTTTCGAAGAGTAGTTGCCATGAATGACTGAAAATAAGGCAGGACGCGAAGTTGGAAATGTCTGTTGCTTCCTGCTGCTCATAAACACTTCAAGTGCCGGAGAACCGATGTATGTGCCATGCTCGTCAAACGAAAATTCAGGATTGTAAGGTGGCAGGACAGGAGGGTAGGAGGACGTTTCACCGTATACGTAAAGTCCCACGAAGGATAAATCGTCAGGCAAAATGCAGGAATCTATAAACCTTTCCCGAACATTTTTAGGAAGTGTGGGGGCCGCTGAGCTAAACATCTTTTTGGAGGCTGCTACCAAGTAGGAAGGCGATTGATAATAGGAGCCGGGCTCATGGAGTCCGACAAAGTCCGTCCCAGTATCGTAAGCCAGGATCAACCCATCGTCATTTTCGAGTGAGCTGCCGGTTAAAAATTTTCGGCAAAGCTCCCTGTCCCGGAAAAAGATTTGGTCGGCCAGCCAAGAGAGCGTAAACAAATTGGTTGGAGGTGAGCTCTTGTAGGCCCATATCATTTTTTCGAGGGCGTGCGTTCTTACGTGAGAGAAATATCGGTGGAGCAAGCAAAGCACTAAGAATGGGGCCCGTTTACTGAGCAAAGCAAAGAATCGGAGGTAGTCACCGTTGTGGTAAGCCCTAAAAACGTCAAAGGCCAATCGAACTTCGGTCGTGTCATAAACGTCCGAATCCAAAGCCGACACGTGCGGTATTATGTCTCCTTGACGCAATTCAAGGTTCATTAGGATAAGGTATGCCTGAAATTCAGGTTCGTGGTAACTTTTCAGCAAGGCCTCGCCAATGTTTAGTAATTCGTTTATATCACAGCCGAGGAGAGACAATTTAGCACGAATGTCGCTGTAGAGTTGTTTTAGAGCCTGGAGACATTTGGTCAAGTGTTCGTTGTTAAGTTTTGGGTCAAAAATATTTGGGTCTAGCTGGCAAAAGTAATAACTGCAAAAAATATGCCAACGCGCAATTTTTTCCAATATGGAGGCAGCTCGTATTTCGTCCACTAATGTTTGCTTAATGGGTGTTCGGGTACCGGTACCTAATGTCTCCCGGCCATTTCCCAAAAATTCATTGTCTCCCGTTTGATCGTGTAATATACTTTGTTGGGTAATGTCCTTCCGTATAGCTCGGGTTCGACTCCATACGAAGTTGTAATAGTCACCGTATTTAGTCGAATCGTTCAAGACCTCCTCCGAGCCTATGACATTAACGATGAGGTAATCCATGGTCGCCTCCAAAACTTCGAAAGGTCTCAGCTCGTTAGGCAAAGGCGCATCCTGATCAGCTGCTGAACGGCTGTACTCCTTGACCGCTTTACGCGGGTCCAAAACTCGGGCGTCCTTTTTGAGCCACGAGGTCATGCTGTCTGGCCCTTGGTCTTGTTGTAAGACACCACTTCCACTAGTGCTAAGTGCAGAGGACGTTTTGACGGACTGCAATTCGAAACAGCTGATTTGTTGACGTATTTGGCGAAGGTAACGTTCCTTTTCGGGGCACATGTCCTTACACATGGGTATACGACTTACATCGTAGGCACCTAAAGCGATTTGCTGCCTAAGATAGACGTCCCTTCGTTCTAATATATCATACCTTTCTTGCGCAATTCGAGTTATGTCCATTCAACTTGTGTTACGGCTAAAGAAAATTTTATAAAAATGTAAGAAAAAAATATATTAAAATATACATTAAATGATAATTCAAAGTAAAATGATAAAATATATCAATTATATATAGCAAGTGTAAATTTTTTGTAAATTAAATTGTAAAACATGATAAATACTTATTTCTTAAAGATGTATTAGGTAAGTATTTTTATAACTTGATTATAATAATTTTCAATAAACAAATGCATTAAAAAATAAAGTTTAATTTATTTGCCTAATATTTATTTATATGCTGAATTCATTAACACAGGGCAACAAATTTACAAGAGTTATGAGCCAATAAAAACCAAACCTGCAATCTTAGGGATTTTCAAATTCGTTAATCCTTTTTTCTGATCAATCTAGGTCAGCTATGAATATTAAAATTTTTATAAGAATGTTAAAAAAACAAAAACTTATAAATAAAAAAATATTGAAATAAATTTATTTAATATAACAGCTAAACTGCTAAAATCAATCTTCAAACATTTTTATTAAAAACCGATAGTATGTGGTGTCTTATTTAGGTTGGGTTGCCAAATATTGTATAACCTAAATGTTAATGTAAGAGCTTGATATACTAATTTATTTTTCATTTTTTGAGACAAAAAATATAAGTTGCAGGTGATTTTAATTTGAAAAAAATTCCTAAATTTTTCTATTTAGGGTACTCTTGAGGTTGCAAAATCTGTCAATTTATGGCCATTTTTTTTTAATATAGACCTAAAAAATAGCCAAAAGCAAAAAAACATTGGAAAACAATAAAATATAAGGCCATCATGGGGATCATATTATTTCATTTTAATGCCATAACTTTTCATTTTCAGACATTAATTTTTGTCAACCTGTGTAATAAGCCAATTTATTATAACAAATAACAACATTTTTTTCATCTAAAATTGTAAATTAACCCCAATTAAAGTTAAAAGTTTGTCATCTAAATAAGATATTTTTTTAACCGTTATTCATTCTATGGTTGTTTAAGCAATAATCTCTTAAGGCACAAATTTGGTTAGCTATAAAGCTAGTATTAATTATATTTTGAATAAACTATTTAATGTTAAACAAAAGTAGCCTAACAATAAGTCAAATAAAGAAAATATTTTTTAAGGGCTCTGGCTTGGTTTTAAAGTGATATCATCAACAGTTTAATAGTGCCTGATTTAATATTACATGTTATATAATCAAGGAAAAATTGGTAAATTTTAAAATAATGCTTATATTGAGATCCAATAGGAAAAATTTTTACTTTACTGCAAAGGTTCCTTTTAAAGCCTGCTTATAATAAAAAGATAACTACATTTATTTAAATTGACGTTTAAATATGATTTTGTCAGCTTGGAGGCATAGTTTATATGCTTAAAATATTCAATAAAATCTAAAAAATTATTATTAAAATTACTCACATGTTGTTTAATCAGCTGCTTATTTTCATGCATGCATAAACTAAAATTATGTTGTTTGTATTCCTTGATCTCTAAGAATTTTTATCACAAAATATGCATAATTGGAAGTGGTCCGGCGGCCTTTTATGTCTCGCAGTACCTTGCAAAGGTATATTTAAACATGCATTGCCTTTTATTTTAATGGTTATTAAATAATCCTCTTGGTTTAGAGGAATACGTCCTTAGAATTGGATATGTATGAAAAACTCCCATTTCCTTTTGGTTTAGTCCGATATGGTGTCGCACCTGATCATCAGTCAGCTAAGGTATTTATACAGATTTTGTTTTATTTGTGTTTTCCTTTACTTACTTAATTTAACAGAATGTAATACATAAATTTGATCAATTTATGCACAATGGAGCAAATAAATTTTCATTTTTTGGGAATATTGCAATTGGGAAAGATCTAAGTTTACAAAACCTCTTAATGGCATATAATGCGGTTATTTTGGTACGTATATTTTTTTTGTAATAAATTTTAAGTGTTATGGAGCATTTAATGCTCAATCATTAAACATACCTGGGGAGGTATAATTTTTTTAAATTATTATTATATAGAATTTAGAACCTTAATGGGGTGTATTCTGCCCAGGAGTTTGTAGGCTGGTATAATGGGCACCCTCAATTTTCAAAAGTACTTATGGTTATAATTTATTCAGTTAGTTTGAACCTATTTTACATAATCCCACCCTTGTAATAGGTGTTGGAAATGTTAGTTTAGACATAGCAAGAATTCTGCTTTCCCCCATGGAGTTTTTAGAAGTATTTTTTAAATTTATAGTTTAATCTATATAATAAAATATATAAAAAAGGTTTCTCAACTCTTTTACACTCGACCTATATTTTAGAATACAGATATCAAAGAATATGCCATTGACAAATTATCTAAATTTAGGCCCACACATGTTATAATAACTGGGAGAAGGGGTCCTTTAGATGCAACATTTACTATCAAAGAATTTCGAAAAATTACATCCATCCCAAATTGTACTCTCAAGCTTGATCCACTAGATTTCAGGAATGATGACAAATTTAATGACCATAGTTTGTTTAATTTTAGTTTATACCATATGTATCAGAAATAAATCGATGGTCAAAACAGCTATATTAAGTGTAGTTTAAATTTAATGTTTGATTTTGTTTATCTAAAAGTTTTAGTTTCTAGTACTGTTCATATTAACAATTTTTATTTTATTGACTCTGGAATATAGATATGCCCAGGCCAAAATTAAGGATTAAAGAACTCTTCTTGCGAGAACTTGATAAATCTCAATCATTGGCTACACAGATGGGTAATGAATCAAACAACTCTAAAACCCTAGAATTTAAATTTTACCATCAACCTGTCTCAATATACCCATCAAGCGATAATGATTCTAAAGTTGGTGGTGTAACCTTTAACGGGACAAAAGTTTTATATATTTCTTATAAGAAAATTATTTTTATTTTATTCAATTAATTTCCTTATTAATTAATTTATTTTCAAGTATTTTTGAAATTTTTAATTATTTATATAATTTATAATTTAGCCAGGCGACAACACACCATCAAATGTAAACGTCAATTGTGGAACGGTTTGTAATCTTCTAAATTTTAGCCTAAATCGTTGTTATTCAAAACTAATAATTTTCCACCACTGTAAACTGGGTTCGTTTCATTCAGTGTTTAAAATTAAATCCTTTTTAAAGTTCATATATTGAGGTTTAAACATAATGTATAGCGGTAATGTTTGGATGTTTTATACTGCATCAATACTATTAAATTTTAATTTAATTGAATTTTAATTTAAACACTTTTTAGATCATCAAATCGATTGGGTATAAAGGGAAAGACATTGACCCAAATTTACCTTTGATCGATCCGTCTTCTGGTATTATCCCAAATGACAAAGGCATGATTAACAAGCATCCTGGTAGTATTTTTTTCATTAAATTTTCTTTCGTTCACTTTGATTTTGATAGAGTATTATTTTTTTCAGTTAAAACAAATTGAATTGCATTTTTATTATTGTAATTTTATTTGTATATATTTTTCAATATATATGTTTAATGTTTTTGTTTTGTTAATATTATTTTATCATTTATTTGATTAAATTCTATTTATTTGTGATTACGGTGTTATTAGTTTATAATATTTTCCCATTTAGCCTTACATTTTCCCTACGTTTCTATATTAAATTATGATTATTTACTTAAAGCAATGTTTCATTATTAGGTCTATTTTGCGCGGGTTGGATAAAGACTGGCTCAACCGGTGACATTACTACTGCCATGTATGATGCTCACGAAACTGCAGAAACCGTTTTAAATTATTTAAAAACGTTGGATATTCAGCCCAGCGACACTTCAAATTCCGAATCGAAGCCTGGTAAAGAGGCTATTTTGGCAATTCTCAAAGCCAAAGGTGATTTGTATAAACCTAAAAACTTTTTTTTGGACCTTTTTAAAAAAAATTTAATGTATTTTTTAATTTTTTGATCGAGGAATATTTATATAGAAGCGTTATTATCAACTATTACTAAATTTTTTAACTATAATATTTATGGAAAACCCAGTAACTTAAAGTATAAGACGTCAATATGTTTAAAAAGAAAGCAAGGTTACAATTTTGAGCCCATAAATTTTTCTGATTTGCCTTTAATGACCGTTAATAGTGGATTTATCGTATTTGAATGCTTACTTCTTCAGCTAAACCAGCAGTAGTATTACATAGGTTGAGGTCTCTAATCCAAATATTTCTTTATGATTCAAAATAATTTCGCGTTGCAGAGCAGAAAAAAGTGACATTAGTGCGTCGTTATAAGAGGGGATGATGAGGTGTAGGTAAAATATAGGAAAGATTTATGAAGTTATAAAAGGACGAGAGTGAGATAGCCAAATCCATGTCTTTTTTCATATTTGATTTTCCGAAAAATGAGTATATTACATGTTGGTTAAAATAAAGATTACTGTTGCCTCGGCTCCATTGTTAAACGCTTTTTTTTGTGATGACAATGTTGCAATCTAGTGTTTTAAGTTTCCTAGGCTACAAGTTGACCAACACTTAATTCTATAAAATTATTGCCTAACAATTAGGATTTTATTCTTTTTATAATATTGTATTTTGAAATTATAACTTTCACGCTTTTATTTGCAGGTATAAAATACACAACGATTTTAGATTGGAAAAAGATTGATCAATTGGAAGTTTCAATGGGTCAAGCGAAAAACAAACTTCGAGAAAAATTAATTGATATGCCTGATTTTAAAGAATGATAAAATTATTGTAATTGTATTTAAAATTATTAGTATGTGGATAAAGTTAATAGCTTTTTATATTTAATAAATCTAATTACGCATATCAAACAGTTTCTCGCCTTTAATATATCAAATCTAATTGAAGTCAGAAATGCTAAAAAATTCTTTTATTGATATATTTTTTTAAAAAGCCCAAATAACTAAATTGAGAATATTTTTGGGCTTAAATCCAATTTAAACTAAATAAATTAAAAAAACGTGATAGTAAAGTTTTTCTGATAATTCAAAAAATTCTTTCTTAAATAATACGTTTTATTATAATTTAACTCAATGACCCTTAATACACAGGTCTGCAAAAATAAATTTAAGCAATATCCAATTAGTTTCAAAGTAAATAATATTTTCAATCATTTCTGTTTTTTCATTGATCAAATCTCAGACTGTTTGTAAACATAAATAGCAAAATGCCAAAAGTGAAACTTTTTGTGATCCAAAGACTCAAAAAGTAAAAAAAACAAAAGTAATGTTTTTTTTTCAGAAACAATTTATACTTAACTTTTTTTTGATATGAAATTTTATTCCTAATTTATTCAGATTTTTAAAATTAAAAAATTAAATATTTATCTAATTATAAATAAAGACAAATATAATTTTATTCTAACATATATTTCTATAACTTGTATTTTTTTATTTTTATTCATTCTTTGAGTCTCCAAGTTGCAACAATGGCATTTTAAACAGCGATTTAGGGAAAGAAATTTTTTTGCGAAAAAATTGAAAAAAGAGGGATGATTATTTTTAATTATTTTTTAAATCCTGCTTAGTTTATACCTAATCTAAGGGCATATTTTAATTTTGTTTATTTAATATATTGCCATAAATTTTTTTTTTAAATATATTTTCCGAGTGTAATATATTATACATAATGGTGAGAGAAAAAAAATATAATTTTTTTCTGTAAAACAAGGGATTTTTAGGGGCTTTTCTATTTAAAAAGCTTGTAAAAAAGGTCTTTTTAAGCCCCAAGGTGCTTTTTATCTAAAGAAATTTGTGGGCTTTTTAAAAAAAAAGTAATGAATCCCATTCCAACTTCAGGACAAAGAAAAAAAAACTAAAAAAAATTTTCCCATTTTTTCGGGGTTTTGTGTAAAAATTTAAAATTATTATCCTTTTGTTTTGCCTCGAGAAAAAAGTCCATTTTCTCCTCCCTTTGGCCAATACTTTTTTCAGCACTGGGTGCTGGAGAATGTAACTTTCCTTTTTTTATTTCTTCAATTGCTGATTTTTATCGACCTTCTATAAGTAATATCTAGTCGATCATAGCATTTTGTTAGGCCTTACATTGGTAGTCAACGACGATTATTTCGTTTTATAAAAGCGATGGAACAACTGATACCAGTAGGTATTTCATAAATAGAATCTATTATACATTCAATATTTAACATTAAATAGTGTTAAACTTTTTAATATTTTTAATATTTAAAATGACAGATATCCGAAAACAGTAATGCTTGTATTTGTCACTATCGGGATAAGTACAGAGGTGGCACTTTATCTAAGTTTTTACTTTTACTTAAAAGATATATAAAAGGTAACGTAAAATTAAAACGATACCTAAATAAAAATCTTTCATCCTGATAAAGCCTCTGAAAATAAATTAAAACATTGACGAAACGTTTTGACCTAGAAGGTTATTTTTTGTTAGATCAAAGATCAAATTTATAATTTAAAGTGACCTGTATCGAATCAAATTTTAATGATTTATTAAAACATTAATTCTCTCTTGTAATGTATGTTTAGGCAATCAAATTTTTGGTGTAAAATTCAAATTTTAAAAAATTAGAATTTTTAAAAACGAATGAACTGGTGCCCTTAAATAAGCCTTAACATTCGTTAATGTCCTATTATAGGCAACCTATTAAAATAAAAAACTTCAATATTTTCCCAGGTTGCCGTATTATATTCAAGGATTTGGATGTTTATTTACAAATTCTTATACTTTAAAGTTTTTTAATTTTGGCAGCTTAGCCAAAATTACTTAAGGCAAATTAATTAATATATGTATAATGTATTCAAAAGCCTGGACACAAATTATTTTATAGACACATTCGATTTGAGCCAACAAATGTGCAAATTTTGTGCATCTATTTGGACTTAAAAAATCGAAGGCAACTGCTGCCTATCAAATTTGGATATTTAAATAAATCTCTAAATTTATAACAAATTTTCTAAAAAAAAAATTATTAGTGATTAATCAATAAGTTTTTAGTTAACTTGCGTAAGGTGAGGGTGAATTAATTAAAAACGGCATATAGTACCCTAGAATAATAAATTTATGTAATAAAAATAATTATTAAAAAAATTAACAAATTTGAGCTTGGCAATTTAAAAAACTTATGTATTATAATAAAATTAAAAAATATTAAATATGAGCTTTGCCCAATAAGAAAAACTAAGTTTTCCATAAATTGCGTGGAATACCTCACTCCAACTCATATGAATAATTTTTCTATTTAATAAAAAAAATTGATTCATCAAAACTTCGTTTGACCTAAAAATAAAGAATTTGAGCTCTTAATTATAAAAAGAGGAGAATTTATTCTTTTTTCATGTGAAAATTTTATTTATAAAAAACGCTAAGAGGTGCAAAAAATATAATTTGGCACTTTTAGGTTGTTTTTTAATTGATGAACCAGTCCTGTTTATTGAACATATGCTTTATATATTTAAGGTTTTTAAATTCAATTTATATACATTATATTACAAAAGAATTTAGGAATTCCCGGGTTGAGAATCATCTATTGCGACTTGAGACGCTCGGGAAATTTTCAAAAAAAAATTTATATCAGTTAACAATTTCGTGAATATTCACAATCAGTATTTGGTGAAAAAAATAAAATTTAGCATTGCCATATATTTAAACTTCTTGAAAATTTATTCAATTTTGATTGTTTTATATTTCAATTAACTTGCTGATTACACGTGTCTTAATACAAACCAAATATTATAAGAATTATTACCCGAAAACCCACAGTATCCAAATGTTATATTTTGCGACAGTGCAACTTAACTAAACGGATTGAGGGAAAAATCCCATTCATTTTTATTTAATATAATTTAAACAACCCTATCTGATAATTCAAGTGAAAAACGAGAAGCCCTATAAGCTAGGCTGCTTTTCAATGCCTTTCAATAAATCCTAAACAATTTAAATTAGGGGAACTTATTTATAATGCTTTACAAATTGAATGAATACATACATATTTTTGCAAATCGCGAGACGACTACCTTTATACCAATTCTCACAGTTACTGCACTAGCTTATATCAGTAACTTTGGCTTTTTCTACTCCCGTAGACCTTTATTTTGTTTAATAAATGAGTCGGGAAATGTCGTTTATTAGGAAACGGAATGTGGGTGGAGTAGAAAGAAGGAAGAATACATGCGGAACAAATCCGGTCCCATCTTTGTGAGCGCCAAATAAATGAATAAATTTGTTTTAACAATCCAACCTGCTTTGACACATTAATATTTTAGCAATTTTTCCGCAAACGTGTGTGGGTGGGTAATTGGTTAAAAAGTTTTAAAATTTACATAACCCTTATAGATTGTCGCTTTGGTTTTTTCGGAAGGCCGATAAGGAACAAACATAGGAGAGCAGTTTTTTAGTGAATTCGCGATGAAATTTATAGAGAATTATCGTATTTGGAAGCTTCGTAGATCTTTAAGCCACTTTGCCACACCTAGTTAAATTTTATAAATTAGAAAGAATTAGAAATAAATCAATGCCAACCTTATTTAAAACCTGAAGTTTAGGAGTCTCCTCCAGACCTATTTTCCCATTCAGGCATGGCATACCTGTTAAGGTTTTGCCTCTTTTAACACTGCAGCGGGCCCGGCAGAATTATATAAGATGATTTTACACTCGCCGATAAACTAAGTTTTTAGGCCTAAACGCTAAAAATGTGTGGCTTTCGGTTCGTAGACAGAGTCCCATCCAAAAAGGCTAAACGCTGTTTGACTGTTCAATACATAACAAAGTTTTCATGCGTTAGAGGTTCCGACCTCGACCACATTAAGAGGTTGATTTACTGGAATGGGCAAAATAAGGATCTATTAAACAAGCGCTAATCGCGGGTTCCATTATCAAATTCTATTTTTTTGGAAAAAATTTGCAAAATTTGCAAAATTGTCAAAATTTCATAAGTTTGTATAATTCATTTTTGAAAATATTAAAAAACTTAATTAAACTTTTTAACAATTTTAATTTTGGCCATATAATTCATATTTGATATTGAGTAACACAGGATATACAGGTAATTTCATGAAATGACTAAAAAAAATGAACAAGAAGTGATGATGAATAAACTGGAAGGAGCTTAATCTATCGCAAATAATTTCATGGCAAAATCTATGGAATCTGGACATGTTTAAAAGTCAAAACGAATCTTAATAAATCACACAAATCTTTGGCTGTGGCCAGTTAATAAAACTCTTTTGTAGCGAAAATTCGAACGCATTCGATTAATATCTGAGATGACCAGTTTTAAAATATAATATTTTTTTAAAAAAAGTCATTTGTAGTTTTTTAAAAGATGTTCATTTTTTAATTTTTTTTTAGGCAGAGGCTTTTATTGCAATATTCATTGTCCCGACCAAAAGTTTTAGAAAGTTTTTTTTAAGTTATTTTGTTTTTCTTTCAACTTTGGGTAACAATAACCTCAACATAAGTCACTTTCATAGAATAAAAGCATATATATAGGTTCATACTCAATAAAAAGTTATAATGTCAAGAGCTTTGTGACACCTTTTTCAACCTACAATAGTTCCGTTCCTAAACGATTTTGCTTAACTAATATATTGTAACACCATTGCTTAAAGACCAAGGTTTAACCAACTATTCAGCGGTTTAGCCCTGCATTATGTTATATAACCTAAATAGAGCTAAAGATTGTTTTGTATTCTATTTAAGTTAGTATTGTGAAATATATTCTGTACATTTTAGATTAAAAGTGATCGCCGCACAGTTATTTTGTCATTCCTATAAACTGGATTAGAAAAAAATTTGGAAAATATTTATGTTTTAAACAGTATTTCATTTATTCGAAAGCTACCCCTGATAACTTTGTTTTGGTCACCGTAGAACTTGATGTTGCTTTCTACTCAAGTATAAACAAAACACTGAAGATTCCAAAATGCAACTATATGGCTGGCTATTATAAATTAAAAGTAGCTATTTCAAAATTTTGGTGTTTTTTTATAAAATACGTCTTTAAACATAAAACTGGTGGTTACTTAGAATCAAAAAAATCTTTTTTTTTATGCAAAGCCTAGGGCATATATGTTTTGAATGACCAAGTTAACTCGGTTCGTGGAATTGCAATTCTTTTTTTATCTGATAGATATGAAATTCAAGTCAATGTATTTAAAAATCTTACTCATACTGCAACTTTTAATAAAGTTATATTATGTGAATTATTAAAAAAAGGCTCTGTTGACGTTCAAATGAATTCAACAATTAGATTCTCACGTATTTGCTTATTTTTTTAATTGTTAACCTACCTTTTATACCAAAATTTTTATACTTTCAACGATTGATTCTAAATTGCTGACAATATACTTTTTGCATCCTAATGGTTACGACTTGATAAGATATCCGTTTTTCCGTGTAAAAGCTTGATCAAAATCTATGAGGTGGTAAATTATAACAGCGTCTTTGACGAATGCCTTTTTACAGGTATACGTTTATACATAAAATGATATCAATTAAGCAAATGATTGAAACTTCATTTAGCTTCATCACTTACACCAGATTGGCTCACCAAGATTACCATATCTGATTGGTCACCAAATCATAATTGCTTGTTATCGACTATAAGTAAAACCCTTTACACCAAAGTAGCCAGAAGCTATCTTAGGCTGGACTTTTTTTTAGAAGTAAGGGGTAACGGCTCATTTGATAGATCTTATGATGTAGATAACCTAACAGGCTTAACTTCAATACTAGTTTAAAACATTTATAAAAATGCTTTTGATAAAATCCAAATTCTAAATTTTAGAATATAGAATATTTATATTAAAAATTAATAGTTTGAAGCGATCAGTCTTACATGTTGTTGTTTATTGCCCCATCCGTTGGAAGTTAATTGTAAGGTGAGCTTGAGGGCAGCTAGAGATGGATTGATTCAAAAATTCCAACGAAATTAGGGAGAGAAAAGATATGTATTTCATACTTAATATTGACTCGACAACTTAAACGAGGTATTATTAGAATCATCGGTCTTATAAAACCCTTTGCCATAATGATAAGAACCGCAGAGAATAATTTAAAATGGAGGGTGGTGTATATTTTATTTGTTAGTTTTCAGTCTGAACAATATAACATGAGCGAACAAAGGAATTATTTGATATTAAAGCTTTAGCTGCAGTGTTTAATATAAAAAAATTCGGCCGGAAATTCCTCAATTCTAGTGAATGGTAGGAAAGAAAAAAGTGAATATGAGGGAATTCACTTTTTCACGGGGGTGAAGAATATTCAAATGAAAATTTTTCATTTACAATAAAAATGAATTCTCCTCATTTTAATAAAAAACAACTCAATTTTTTTATTTTGGTAAAACAGAGTTTTAATAGTATTGATAAACCTCATTTTCTTTTTTTTTCAATATGGAATTTTTTCAAATGAGTCGGAGTGAGGTACTCCGGGCAATTTTTGGTAAACTTAGTTTTTTATATGGCCAAACTCCTGTTTGTTATCTTTAAATTTTACTATAATAATTAAAATTTTCATAAGTTTTTTATAGAGCCAAGCTCAAATTTGTTAAATTTAATAAAATTTCCCCAATTTAGTATTCTTGGGTACTAAATGCCGTTTTTAATAAATTCACACTCAAAAGCAATTGTACCCAAATTTGGCAGCAGCTCCCTGTGATAATCTAAAAGTTCAAACTCAAAAAAAATTTGTAAAATTTTGCCCTAAGTAATTTTGGCTGTCAAAATTAGGAAACCTCAATGTATAAGCATTTGCAAATTAACATCCTTTTCAAATATAATAACGCAACCTATGCAAATATTTCCATTTTTTAATTAATTTGACTAGGCTGCCCAAGTCCGGTATAAAAATGTTTAAGCTTATACAGCTAAATCTTTATTTTATTAAATATATTAAAATTTTATTAATATAACTTAAATGTAAATTCAAATTCGGTTTATAAAACAGTTAAATATGCTAAATTCAATTTATTTCGTAGGAACGTTACTCGGCTAAATTTTGTAACAAATTAAATAATTTTATTTATTATTAACTATTTAATTGGCCCAAATGGGTTTTGCTAAGTTGAACCTATTACTCTTAACAATCATTTATATTTTTATTAATAAGTTAAAGTGAATTATTGCCAAAATGCCTAAATTTTGTTTTCAAAAAAGCCTGGTCACTACATTGAATGATATTAAATCTTAAATCAAAAAAAAATTGCAAAATTTTGTCTAAGTAATTTTGGCTGCCAATATTAGGAAACCACATCCTTTTTCAAATATTATAACTTATATGCAAATATTTCTGTTTTTTATTTAATTTGACTATTCTCCAAGTCCGGTAAAATAAAGCTTGCTTAAGCATATAAAGCTAAATTATTTTAATAAATATATTAAATTTTTTCTTTAGTATGACTTAAATTTAACTTTAACTTGGGTTCATAAAACACTTATATGCCACAAAAAACGTTATTTGGCTAAAATTTGACAAATTATAAAGTTTTATTTGTTATAAAATATTTATTTGTTTGGCCCAAATGGGTTTTGCTAAGTGGCACAAATTACTCTTAACAATCATTTATTTATTAAACATATTTAATTGAATATAATAATGTAACTGAATATGATATAATAAAAATATACTTATGATTTATTGTTTAAAAAACAGTTTAAAATCAATATTTATTATACATATTTATAATAATTAATGTGGTTGTATAATAATTGTGTATTTTTATAAAAAATATAATAAAAATTTATTTTTTTTTTCATTTTTAAAACAATTCTCAAAATCAACAGATAGTTGTGGGTTTAAATTGATTAATAGCAGGTCCTCAACTTTTTGTGCCAACAATCGGGTACGCCTGTTAAGCAAAATTACCCGAGAGCTGAAAAGCTACGTTCCACGCTTGTTTGCGATATAGGCATTGCTAAAGAGATAAAATAAAATTTGTGTGGTAACGCAAGATGTAGATGATCCATTCATATTATTAATAAACAATTTCCAATATCATTTTATTAATACTAAATTAAATATTACAATATATTGCAAAAGCAAGTTTCTTTAAGATCCTGTCGGGATGACTCTTCCAATATTTAAGAATACTAAAGTCGTTTTCAGGAAACGTGAACTCCAAACATCGCAGCTTATTTTTTAAACCAGTTGAGGTATAGTTACTAAGAACTCGTTTAAATTTTTTAAGTAAGAATTCCGTTTATTCATTTGCCGCTGGCAAAGAAGTCGAAGCCTTAATTTCAGATGGGCACACCCTGGGATAAATAGTCTGTATATGATCCTAATTTTAAATAAAAAAATGAGAATTTGTTATACATAAAAATTACAGAAGAATTAGTTGTAAAGGGAGTTTAAATGCATATAGACCTTGAATTAAAGGCGGCTGTGCTTAAATAAATAATGCCAACTACTAAAGGGAATAAAAATACTAACGAATCTGGGTGGAGGTCAAAAATTTTAGGAGATATATGTTTCACAACAATTTAACCAATTTACCACATCAATTATCCGTTATTCTTCCATTAGCACCACGCTGTTTTAAATTTAGCAGAAATGAAATATACATATAAGAAAAAGGTTTTATTTTGAACTTGCCAAGTAATTTGCCCTTGAGGTAAGAGGTCTGCGATTGCGACCATTTATCGTGAACGTATACTAAATTTCTGATGGCTCTGCCCTTAAAATTTGTCATATTTGGGGCTTTTGGAGGCACGTCGCCATTTGGCTGCTGGGTTGTATGATCATGGGCCAGTTGCTTGGATCGAGCAAAGAAAGAGGGATAGGATTATTGGACAGCATGCCTAGGTCGCTATTTAGAATGGATGATTGAGGAAATCTGGGTCCTGTACCCTTTACTGGTAGCAGGAAACGGGCCGACGGTCACGTTTTTTGAGGGCGTGAAAATCGTGGGCTTGATTGGCCGTCGCTGTTTGGTAAACTACGGGGCTAGAACAATTTCGAACTTTTGACGCGTCTACATTTGGTTTGAAAGTAAATTTTTGAGGATCCTTATTGTACAAGAGATTATTAGAATCGTCGAGAGGTGCTAATTGGTTCACATAGCCCTGAGGTGCATTTAAATCTTGTTTTTGCACAAAGGGAAAGACGGATAGCTTAGATGCTATTAAATCAATAACCAGTGATTTTCGTTTGCCTAAGTAAGTTGAAGCCAGGCCTTTGCGTTTGGAGAATTAGTTATGGATGCTTGTTGGTGTAAATAATTGGAAATATTAAAAATTTTTCGGATCTCCAAAAAATATATTTTAATTATATAAATGTTAAAATAGGCTTATGGAAGAAATTACCTGAGGCGTAATGTTCTACATAATTACTGACTTGAGATATTTTAAACAGATTTTTAGTTTTAATAACGTAGGGTTCAATCGATGAAATGAAAAATCATTGATTAGTCTGAAGCTCGAATGATTTCGCGAAAGAAGTAGAACCACGTTTTTAATCGAATTATTTCGGTTGATATTTTGATGACTATTAGGAGCAAATGCCGGGTAAAAATATGTCCCAAGTTGTTACATTTTTTGTGATTAAATAAACGATGACAGATTTTACATTCCACCTAATAATTAAATAATTAAAAAATAAGAGCGCATAAACTAACTTGAAGAGTGAGCAAGGTCATCAATAAGAAATATAAAAATTATTACTTGTTCTTTGTTTAGGTTAAAATATTGGGTGAATTCCATTTTGAATTTGAAAAAAAAAAAAAATTTCTCAAATTTATTAAATAAAAAATAATGCTGGAAACTAACTTTTTAACACAAAATTAGTCAAAGGAATATTCGGAGTTAGTGCCTTGGTGCCAGCCAGCCAGGAGTAAAAACAGTGTTTAGTGATATTTCCTATAATTGTTTTATTTTCACACTTTTTTTCATTTCCCCCATAAAATATATAAAAATTGGCTCTTTTTTTATTTTATAAGAAAGAATTCTATTTCACTTATTTTAAGACATCTCACAAATATAGACCTTCTCCACAAACACGATGAACATAATACTTTAGGTCAAAGTTAGATAATGGTTGAAGTTAAATTACGGTTAGGTTAAGATTAAGAAAAGGTTATCTTAGGATTTGGAAGGGAGTATACGAGTGCGGTTAGCCTACGGTTGAGTGTAGCATTACGATAACGTTGGATAGTCTAGGGTTAGGTTTACGACCATAACACCCTTAATTTTTGATTGGTTCAGTCAAAATTTTTTTATATTTATTGGGTGTCATCATAATTCTTCGTTGACGACGGATGTGAAATTATAGGTTCAATTTTAGACTAATCAATAATAATTATTAGTAGCGTCTCAATTCCTATATTAATTCTAGGTGGGCTTTTGAAAAATAAAATAAATCGAGCTGGGTCGAAAATGAAAAAATAATATTTCTGGACAGACCGACCAGATTCGGTTACTATTCGAACAGGTCGGCTTTTCGGGTCCTGTTTTATAACAATTTAAAATTGATTTGCCAGATTTATCAAAAAAATTATTATCGCAAATATTTGCAGTATTTTTTAAATTTTTTACGCTAGGAATATAGGAACAGGAGTATATATTAAGATTTTTTTAACTTTAAAAAGCCCAACATTAGCATCATGGCTTTTTTGTATCAATTAACATTAGCAACGCAGAAATTTCAGATTTTTACTTTTCAATTGAGTTCACTAGGTAATTCCACATGTCCGGAGAGGCCATTTGAGCTCATTTGAGGAGAAAAGAAACAAAATGCATTTTTTTTAATAATTATTCATTTTTAAAATTAGGAATTTTTTTCGAGGTGAGTTGCAAGGGAAAAGAAATTTTTTTCTTCTTGAACTTTTACAAATAAGAAAAAATGGTAAAAATTTGAATTCAAAATATGGCTATTTTTGCCAAATAATTTGAACTGCAACTCCTAAAAGTAATTAAACACTGATTTTGAATTCAAATTTTTACCATTTTTACCCCCCCCCCCCCCTTATTTGAAAAGTTCAAATGAAAAAAAAAGGTTTCCTTTTTCTTGCAACTCACCTCGAAAAAAATTCCTAATTTTAAAAATGAATAATTCTTAAAAAAATGCATTTTGTTTCTTTTCTCCTCAAATGAGCTCAAATGGCCTCTCCGGACATGTGGAATTACCTAGTGAACTCAATTGAAAAGTAAAAATCTGAAATTTCTGCGTTGCTAATGTTAATAGATACAAAAAAGCCATGATGCTAATGTTGGGCTTTTTAAAGTTAAAAAAATCTTAATATATACTCCTGTTCCTATATTCCTAGCGTAAAAAATTAAAGAAATACTGCAAATATTTGCGATAATAATTTTTTTTGATAAATCTGGCAAATCAATTTTAAATTGTTATAAAAAACAGGACCCGAAAAGCCGACCTGTTCGAATAGTAACCGAATCTGGTCGGTCTGTCCAGAAATATTATTTTTTTATTTCCCAGCCCGATTTATTTTATTTTTTAAAATACCTAGAATTAATATAGGAATTGAGACGCTACTAATAATTATTATTGATTAGTCTAAAATTGAACCTATAATTTCACATCCGTCGTCAACGAAGAAGTATGATAACACCCAATAAATATAAAAAAATTTTGACTGAACCAATCAAAAATTAAGTTATGGTCGTAAACCTAACCCTAGACTATCCAACGTTATCGTAATGCTACACTCAACCGTAGGCTAACCGTACCCGTATACTCCCTTCCAAATCCTAAGATAACCTTATCTTAATCTTAACCTAACCGTAATAACTCCAACCATTATCTCACTTTGACCTAAAGTGAATTATGTTCTTCGTGTTTGTGGAGAGGGTCTATATTTGTGAGATGTCTTAAAATAAGTGCCAATTTTAATATATTTTATGGGGGAAATGAAAAAAAGGGTGAAAATAAAACAATTATAGGAAATATTTCACTAAACATTGTTTTTACTCCCGGCTGGCTGGCACCAGGGCAAAACTAACTCCGAATATTCATTTAACTAATTTTATGTTAAAAAGTTAGTTTCCATCATTTTTTTTTAATAAATAAAATGAAATTCACCCAATATTTTAACTTAAACAAAGAACAAGTAATAATTCTTATATTTCTTATCTTGCTCCAGTATACTTCAAGTTAGTTTATGCGCTCTTATTTTTTAATTATTTAATTATTAGGTGGAATGTAAAATCTGTCATCGTTTATTTAATCACAAAAAATGTAACAACTTGGGACATATTTTTACCCGGCATTTGCTCCTAATAGTCATCAAAATATCAACCGAAATAATTCGATTAAAAACGTGGTTCTACTTCTTTCGCGAAATCATTCGAGCTTCAGACTAATCAATGATTTTTCATTTCATCGATTGAACCCTACGTTATTAAAACTAAAAATCTGTTTAAAATATCTCAAGTCAGTAATTATGTAGAACATTACGCCTCAGGTAATTTCTTCCATAAGCCTATTTTAACATTTATATAATTAAAATATTTTTTGGAGATCCGAAAATATTTCCAATTATTTACACCAACAAGCATCCATAACTAATTCTCCAAACGCAAAGGCCTGGCTTCAACTTACTTAGGCAAACGAAAATCACTGGTTATTGATTTAATAGCATCTAAGCTATCCGTCTTTCCCTTTGTGCAAAAACAAGATTTAAACGCACCTCAGGGCTATGTGAACCAATTAGCACCTCTCGACGATTTTAATAATCTCTTTTACAATAAGGATTCGCAAAAATTTACTTTCAAACCCAATGTAGACGCGTCAAAAGTTCGAAATTGTTCTAGCCCCGTAATTTACCAAACAGCGACGGCCAATCTAGCCCGCGATTTTCACGCCCTCAAAAAACGTGACCGTCGGCCCGTTTCCTGCTACCAGTAAAGGGTACAGGACCCAGATTTCCTCAATCATCCATTCTAAATAGCGACCTAGGCATGCTGTCCAATAATCCTATCCCTATTTCTTTGCTCGATCCAAGCAACTGGCCCATGATCATACAACCCAGCAGCCAAATGGCCACGTGCCTCCAAAAGCCCCAAATATGACAAATTTTTAGGGCAGAGCCATAAACAGAAATTTAGTATACGTTCACGATAAATGGTCGCAATCGCAGACCTCTTACCTCAAGGGCAAATTACTTGGCAAGTACAGAATAAACCCTTTTTCTTATATGTATATTTCATTTCTGCTAAATTTAAAACAGCGTGGTGCTAATGGAAGAATAACGGATAATTGATGTGGTAAATTGGTTAAATTGTTGTGAAACATATATCTCCTAAAATTTTTGACCTCCACCCAGATTCGTTAGTATTTTTATTCCCTTTAGTAGTTGGCATTATTTATTTAAGCACAGCCGCCTTTAATTCAAGGTCTATATGCATTTAAACTCCCTTTACAACTAATTCTTCTGTAATTTTTTTTTGTATAACAAATTCTCATTTTTTTATTTAAAATTAGGATCATATACTGACCATTTATCCCAGGGTGTGCCCATCAGAAATTAAGGCTTCAACTTCTTTGCGAGCGGCAAATGAAGAAATTCTTACTTAGGAAATTTAAACGAGTTCCTAGTAACTATACCTCAAGTGGTTTAAAAAATAAGCTGCGATGCTTTGAGTTCACGTTTCCTGAAAACGACTTTAGTATTCTTAAATATTGAAAGAGTCATCCCGACAGGATCTTGAAGAAACTTGCTTTTGCAATATATTGTAATATTTAATTTAGTATTAATAAAATGATATTGGAATTTGTTTATTAATAATATGAATGGATCATCTACATCTTGCGTTACCACACAAATTTTATTTTATCTCTTTAGCAATGCCTATATCGCAAACAAGCGTGGAACGTAGCTTTTCAGCTCTCGGGTAATTTTGCTTAACAGGCGTACCCGATTGTTGGCACAAAAAGTTGAGGACCTGCTATTAATCAATTTAAACACACAACTATCTGTTGATTTTGAGAATTGTTTTAAAAATGAAAAAAAAAATAAATTTTATTTATATTTTTTATAAAAATACACAATTATTATACAACCACATTAATTATTATAAATATGTATAATAAATATTGATTTTAAACTGTTTTTCAACAATAGATCATAAGTATATTTTTATTATATCATATTAAATTACATTATTATATTCAATTAAATATGTTTAATAAATAAATGATAGAGTAATTTGTGCCATTTAGCAAAACCCATTTGGGCCAAACAAATAAATAGTTTATAACAAATAAAACTTTCTAATTTTTCAAATTTTAGTCAAGTAACGTTTCTATTCGCATTTATAAGTGTTTTATGAACCGAAGTTAAAGTTAAATTTAAGTCATATTAAAGAAAAAATTCTATATATTTATTAAAATAATTTAGCTTTATATGCTTAATCAAGCTTTATTTTACCGGACTTGGAGAATAGTCAAATTAAATAAAAAACAGAAATATTTGCATATAAGTTATAATATTTGAGAAAGGATGTTAATTTGCAAATGCTTATACATTCAGGTTTCCTAATATTGACAGCCAAAATTACTTAGGCAAAATTTTGCAAATTTTTTTTGATTTAAGATTTTATATCATTCAATGTGCTGACCAGGCTTTTTTGAAAACAAAATTTAGGCATTTTGGCAATAATTCACTTTAACTTATTAATAAAAATATAAATGATTGTTAAGAGTAATTTGTTCAACTTAGCAAAACCCATTTGGGCCAAATAATTAGTTAATAATAAATAAAATTATTTAATTTGTTACAAATTTAGCCGAGTAACGTTCCTACGAATAAATTGAATTTCGCATATTTAACTGTTTTATAAACCGAATTTGAAGTTACATTTAAGTCATATTAATAAAATTTTAATATATTTAATAAAATAAAGAATTTAGCTTTTATAGCTTAAACATTTTTATACCGGACTTGAAGGCAGCCTCAGTCAAATTAAATAAAAATGGAAATATTTAGATAAGGTTGCGTTATTATATTTGAAAAGGATGTTAATTTGCAAATGCTTATACATTGAGGTTTCCTAATTTTTACTAAATAAAATTACTTAAGGCAAAATTTTACAAATTTTTTTAATGGAGTTTAAACTTTTAGATTATCACAGGGAGCTGCTGCCAAATTTGAGTATAATTGCTTTTGAGTGTGAATTTATTAAAAACGGCATTTAGTACCCAAGAATACTAAATTGGGTAAATTTTATTAAATTTAACAAATTTGAGCTTGGCTCTATAAAAAACTTATGAAAACTTTAATTATTATAGTAAAATTTAAAGATAACAAACATGAGTTTGGCCATATAAAAAACTAAGTTTTCCAAAAATGTCCCGGAGTACCTCACTCCAACTCATTTGAAAAAATTCCATATTAAAGAAATTGAGGTTTATCAATACTATTAAAACTCTGTTTCACCAAAATAAAAATCTGAGTTCTTTTTTATAAAAATGAGGAGAATTCATTTTTTATTGCAAATGAAAAATTTTCATTTGAATATTTTTCAACTTCGTGAAAAAGTGAATTTCCTCATATTCACTTTTTTCTTTCCTACCATTCAC